>CM077094.1:68095575-69301365 GCA_039513925.1 Platanthera zijinensis | reverse complement strand
CAACACCGTTAGTTAAGAAACCAACTGTGTCGACACTCAGGACTAGTGTCGAAATATTTTACACAAGTTATGCTTAGACTGGAAGCAAGGTGTGTCGACACCCAGGACTTGGGTCCACACCATTAGTCAAGAAACCAACTGTGTTGACACTCAGGACTAGTGTCGACATATTTAACACAAGTTGTGTTGAGACAAGAAGCTAGCAGTGTCGACACACTTGATTATTGTCGACATCTATATAGGAGAAGTGTCGACACCCAGGACTGGTGCCGACAGAATTTAAGTACAGAAGTGTGAACACTTAGAACTGGTGTCAACACCTTTATGCAGAAGCTCTCAAGACAAAAAATTTTCAAAGTCCAAAATTTGAAGCCTGAAGTTCTGACAACTGTCAGAACTGTTTGATGTTAGTGGATTAACTGGGATAGCCAGTTACTCTTGCCAAAGCCTATATAAGGAGACCAACACAACAAAAACAATAGAGCAATCATTCTGATTCTTCTCATCTAAGTCTGTCAGAACAATTCAATAGAATTCTGAAGGTGGAGAGGAGGCAGATCATGGATCAACTTGAATCTTCTCCAGCCAAGTTCAACCCAACCTTCTCCTTCAAGAAGCTTTGAAAAAGCAAAGAAGGGTTGGACCTTTTCCTTCACAGCCAAGATTAAGGGAGAAGATTTCGCATCAAGATCTGATAAAAAAGAAGTCACCAATCTCATTCTTCCTGGGTGACACTTCAAAACTCATATTCGTTCTATTATAATTATTTTGTAAGATCTATCAGTAGATCTGAGTTGTAGGAGATTGATTTCTCGGAGCTATAAGCCTAAATTATAAAGGCTGATGTAGGGGTGTGAGCCTGAGGTAGGAGAAGGAGCTATTTCTGTGAGTTGTAGGAACTGGAAGGTTCTGAGGTTGTAGGGCAAGGGTTTGCCTGAGGAGTAGGAGTGGAGGTTCACTCTGAGGTAGGGTTCTTGAAGATGAACCTGAGTTGTAGGATCTTGAGGATCAGAGGTAGGACATTGCTTTGTCTGAGTTGTAGGCTCCAGATGGGCTCTAAGGTATAGGATCTGAGGATCTGAGGATCTGAGGAAAAGTAAGGAGGAGTTTGGCCAAATCTGGTTCATTACTAGATAGGCGAAGGGGGAAAGTGGATTTACCCATGAATTGGGGAACCACTATAAAACTACTGTGTGTTGTGTTGTGATTTGGGCTGTGATTGTTAAACTAGATATGTGTAATATTTAGTAGATCAATTGTGTTCTTGAATACTGTGGTTGGGTTAATAAACACACAAAGAATTTTTTGTGACTTAAAGTAGCCAAGATTTAAATTGGACCTATTCACCCCCCCCCCTCTAATTCACTCTTTATCCTAAACAAACACTATACAATTGGTATCAGAGGGAGGATCACTGTGAAGGCATAACAACCTAGTGAGAATCGTATGGATTAACTAAGAACAAATCATTGATCAAAGAGAAAACCATTCCATCAAACTCCCAGTCTACTCTAAAGAAAACATTGGGATTTAGGAAAGGGTTAGACTTTTCATGGAGGATGCTGATCCAAGAATATACATCACTGTATTGGAAGGACCTTTCATACCTATGAAAGTATCAATTCTTGATGGCAACATAAGGACGCCTAAGACCTACATGGAGATGGACGAGTATGAGATAATTCTGGCTTTTATGGACAAGAGGGCTCAGAACATAATTGTCAGTGCTATAGATGACTCCACATTACAAAACTTGAATCATTGAAAAACATCCAAAGAAATGTGGGAATAATTGATTGTATATAAGGAAGGTACTAATGAGGTTAGAGATGACCGAAAATCTCTATTAAACAAGCAGTACGAAATTTTCAGGCAAGACAAGAAAGACATAGTAGCTGAGAGCTTTGAAATTTTTTTCAGAATAGTGAACAACCTGAGAACATATGGCAGGAGCTTCACCAATTATGAACTCAATGAGAAGTTCTTGAGGTCCCTAAATAAGGAATGAGACATCAAGATTTGTGCTATTAGAGAAATGGGCAACTTAGCCAATATAGACCCCGAGGCTCTATTTTGCAAGCTGCTGTCTCATGAGCTATAGGTGAGTCTCAGGAAGTCTGAAGAAGACTCAACAAGAGCACTAAATAGAGAAAAGTCTAAGGCCCTAAAGGCTGAGACATTAAGAAAAGTCAAGGAGAAATCTTCTCCCTGAAAAAGACAGAATGTAGTCTCAGAATGCACAGAATCTTCCTCATTAGGAGGGGACATGACTGAAGAAGAACTGTCACACTTCTTAAGACAATTCAAGAAGATATTGAGGAGAAAAAGGCAGGGCAGCTGGAAGGGTCCAACTGGAGACTCTTCTCATAAGAAGACAGATCACTCAGAGAAACCCAGGAAAAGGAATCTGGGGACAGGTATGGTTCTTCTAAAAATAAACAAATTAAGAATAATCTTGTTTGCTATTACTGTAACATGCAAGGGCTTGTCATTACTGATTTCCTAGTAAAAAGGAAGAAGAAAAATTCTGAAAATTGGAAGACTAGACAGCACAAGAAGTTTGACAAAAGCCTCTTGGACAAGAAGCAGTATAATATCCCCATCCATTAAATGAAATATAATAGATGGTTTGGACGGGCCCCCACACCATAGTTCACAAACAGGCGGAAAGATTAAAGGTTAATACCAAAAATTATCTGCATCCTAACCCAGAGCATGCCAATGGAAGCTTTAAGGTTACTTGAACTCAAACTCATATGAATGTCCACATTATATATAAACCACCATTTATATATAAAAGCACAAGAATGCCACTATATACAATTATTATGGCCCCAAGGCCTTACAGTTATATTTCATCACTGTGGATTACAAACATCGGCACGCAGGCTTGCCACACATGAAAACAGTAAAAACCTTCATTCGGTCTTCGAGGGCCAGCAGCAGCAAGGGATTCAGCCCGCTGTTTCCCGCTCGGCTCTCCAATAACTGCACATGGACATCCCACCGCAGTGGTGGCAATCAAGGCAACGATCAGCATTCAGCCGACCAATTTATAACGACCCAACCCCTTTCCCGGGGCAGTGGTATTCCTTCCCTACAAGCATAGCATGTTATAAGCAGATATATCACAAGATGTGCATTCATGCACAATCAACATATCACAAACATCGACCACGTGGCCCGACACTCCGTGTACTCAGGGCACATTCTCGGTGTACCGGAAAACCAGGGTCCCACCACAGTTCTCAAGCCTCAAACCCAACAGTAAACTTTGAGCATGTTAGTCTAAACGGTGTGCAGGCCTAAGACTCTCATTATGCGCTCCAATGAGACAAATAACTTAGGCCTACCTATCGGTCAGACATAATGCTGGTATAGTTCAGCCATGCCCATTGCCTAAATCGTCAAAATGACGTTGGTCAGCTTTCCCATTACCATTTCTGCACACAGGCCTTTCAGAGCTCGCAGCTCACAATAGCCACACTGTCCACCAAGGACTGGCTTCACAATCAAAAAAAGAGTTAGTGCCAGTGTTCGTCGCGATCGATTGGCGGGATCAACAGAAGATCTCTTTCGGCACCCAAACTCAACCCAAACCCTGCAGCATCCTGTAGTGCCAAAACACTGGTATTTCCATAACATACAACACATGAATTATGAGGGTATTTTCCTGGAACTCCATTCTAGTACTTCCTATTACTCCACTTCACATGCACAACCCACTGACTCCACAAAATACACGTTTATACACGGAGTTTTCTCCGGTGCACAAAATAAAACATCACTAATCCAGACCAACCTGTCAAGATGTGCTTCACACAATATGCCTATTCTGTACTACACATTATCAGATCTATGTACAAGACTTCTTAGGGATTTCAAGAATCAACCCAACGGAAATCCCTCAACATTCCACCTTTTGGTGGGGGAAATCCATGCACATGCCAAAATAAAGACTTCACATGCACAAGAAGAAAGATTGTTACCCTTGTTGTTCTCTTCGGAGCCATGACGAAGCTTTTTTATGCGGATGGAAAGGAACACGTCGCTCTCCTCTTCGCAGATCTAGCTTCAGATCTTGATTCCAGCTACAAGATCTTCTCTAGCAACTCAACAAGCCCTAGCCAAGTTCTCTGCTCCAGAACTGGAACACAAGGAAGAGAGAAAGAGAAAAGGAAATAATGATTTCCAAATTCCATTCCTCTATAGATAAGGCACCGTGTTTTACCCTAGCAAAATGAATTATTCTCATCAAAATAACGCAACGGTTTGGGTTTGCACTGATAAGGTTATCCACCACCACCGCCTACTGGCCGCTTACCAACCTTCTGATACAAATCGCTACTTTGGTGACAACTCATTTCGATAATTTGTGGAAGGGGAATTACACTGCTCAGCTCTACTCGACGTTTTCGTCGAGCTCTGCTCGACGATTTTTGTCCAGCCAGGTCGACTCTTTTCCTGTTACTTTTTGGGGTGTTACAATCCTCCCATCCTTATAGAAATTACGTCCCGAAATTTGCATACAGCAAGAAGCAACCAGTAACATATATGTTACAACATATTTTCTGTACAAAAAAAATTATAATAGTTTATACAAACAACTCGGGAAATTCAGCACGCATGGTTTCTCCCGCTCCCATGTTAGCTCCTCACGGCCATAGTTGTCCTACCAGACCTTGACCATCCCGATTGTCTTTTTCCTCAATTGCTTAATTGTCTTATCCTCGATCCGAATGGGCCTAACCTTCGTTGTTAGCGCAAATTCAACCGGTACGTGATCATTCGCAATCACTTGAGTTGGATCTTTCATGGCTTTTTGAAGCACTGATATGTGAAACACATTATGCAATCCACTCAACTCTGCCAAAAGAGCAAGCCGATAGGTAGCTTCTCCAACTCGCTCCACCACGTCAAACGTACCAAGATACATCGCACCTAACTTTTTCAGGCACCGAATCCTGGACACACCTTTGAATGGCTTGATTTTCAAATGTACCCAATCGCCAACCGCAAACTCTACGTTTCGGTGATTGGCATTGTAATACTTTGTCTGCCTATCTTGGGCTATCTGTAGCCTCTCTCATATAGAGCGTATAGTCTAATTAGCCTCTTCTACTTCCTTACGCTTATATAATTTAGATTCACCTATTTTCTCCCAAACTAATGGTGTACGACACTTCCTACCATACAAAGCTTCAAAGGGCGCCAACTGTATACAAGCTTAATAGCTTTTATTATATGCGAAATCAATCATATAGTGGTGATCTTCCCACCTTTTTCTGAAATCCAAGGCGCACATTCGAAGCATGTCCTCCATCATTCTGTTGGTCCTCTCAGTCCTGCCATCCGTTTGCGGATGAAAGGCCGTATTGAATGTTAACTCTGTCCCCAACAATTGATGGATTAGCCTCCAATAATTCGAAGTGAAGTGCACGTCTCGATCACTTACGATGCTATAGGGAACACCGTGCAATCGTACTATTTGCTCAACATAAAGCTTAGCCAATACTTCAACTGAATCGTCCCTCTTTTTAGAAATGAAGGGAGTCACTTTAGTCAATCGGTTTACGATTACCCAAACCGAATCGTTATAGGGTTGAGATCTCGGTAAACCGTGCACGAAAACCATCAAAATATCATCAAACTTCCATTCCGGAATAGGTAGCGACTTTAGGAAACCTCTCAGATTCTTGTATTCAGCTTTCACTAAAGCACATGTCTGACATTTAGCCATGTTATCTACTATGTCTTTCTTTAAAACCGGCCACCAGAATAACTTTTTCATGTCTTTGTACATCTTTGTGCTCCCTGGGTGAATTGAGTATTTCGTAAAGTGAGCCTTATACATAAATTATTATCTTAGCTTACCCATACTTGGTAGCACAAATGACCATCTTTTCGCAAAAGGCCGTCATTCTAGGAGAATTGGGAATTTGACCCATCCACCGCATAACATTGTAGACTTTCATCCAGTTCCATTGCTCGCTGAACCCTGTCCGCAAGATCATACTGTACCTCTGTCAAGTTCAAGCATGCATTTACTATGGAATTCTTGTCAACACAAGAAATCTCTAATGCTTCCAACTCCTGGATCAGACGCTCATCATGCATCTTAAAAAAATTTGCCCTTGTCGGAGTCCTACGACTCAAGGCATCTGCGACAACATTTTTTCTTCCCGGGAGTGTAATGAATATCAAAGGTGTAGTCCCCAAGGAACTCCATCCACCATCGTTGTCGCATAATGAGATCCTTCTGATCCAATGTGTACTTTAAGCTCTTATGGTCCGTGAATATATCCACTTTCACGCCATATAAATAAGGCGCCATAATTTAAGTACAAAAATCACTGCTGCCAATTCTAAGTCATGGATGGGATAGTATCGCTCATGCACATTTAACTATCGCGAACCATACGCTATCACTTTTCCAAATTGAAGAAGAACGCTGCTTAATCTGCTCCCTGATGCATCAATATAAATCTAGTAGCCGGTTGTACCACATGGCGACGTCAAAACAGGTGCTTTGGTTAAACGACTCTTCAACTCTTCAAAAGATTGCGCGCACTTCGGCATCCAGACAAACTTCTTATCCTTCCTCATTAATGTGAGAAGTTTTCTACGAAACATCTGTAGTAGCCCGCCAGTACAAGGAAACTCCTGACTTCGGCCACCAAAGACAACAGTGGCCACTCCCGTATGGCTCTTATCTTTGACGGATCCACCACAATTCCCTCTCCACTCACCACATGGCCAAGAAAAGCCACCGACGACAGCCAAAATTCACACTTGGAGAACTTGGCATACAGTTTGTTTCTTCTCAGGGTGTGCAACACCATCCGTAAATGGTTCGCATGGTCTTCTTCAGATTGAGAGTACACCAAGGTGTCATCAATGAAGACGATCAAAAAAAGTCCAAGTACTCTCTAAAAGTGCGGTGCATTAAGTCCATAAACACTGATGGCGTATTATATAGCCAAAACGGCATTACCGTGAACTTGTAATGGTCATAGCGTGTACCAAATGCTGTCTTGGGAATGTCACATTCCCGAATACTTAACTGATTATAGCCAGGTCTTAATACCAGCATAGAGTAGACTGTTGATCCCACTAGCTGATCGAATACGTTGTTACTCTGTGGAATTGAATACATGTTCTTCTTCGACTGCTTATTCAGTTCTCTATAGTTGCACTAATTATTTTTCCATCTCCTCCGGCTAATCTCGATATGGGGAGTGGGCTACAGGTTTCACACCTAACATCACTGCAATAGTATCATTGGTCTCCTGAGGGGACATCACCCATGGAGTTCATTAAGATGCACATCTTTATAAGTCGACACAATAGGAGTGTCACTCAACCGGCTTCGGCCCAAAGGCCTCTATAGGCATGATGAATTACTTCGTGCACAGCCAAACAAGTTTGATGACATGGAGAGCAGACATCCATATCTTACTCGATCCTTACATACACGCAAACTTAGACCCTCGTTCGGTGATCTTTCCTAGTATGACTTCCGTGAAGGTGTAATCTATCCCAGTATGCTGCTCCAAGAGGTAGTCCATACCTATGATCACATCAAACACAACTATTGTCAGACACTCCTACATCCTTATATGACATCCTAACGACATCAGAACATATCACTTTCTACCCATATTCACTACGGCCATATCATTCCACTCTTATCTGTGATACCAAGATAAGCACACGTGGTATATATGAAGCCTTAAAAAAACAACTTCTTGATTATTCATCACAACATGTTTTTATACGCAAAACATGTATTGTATACCTCGTTCCTTACTAGGAACTGTACGGTACATAATTATAATTATTTATGTACATACCTTCAACATTCCCTTTTGATTGGTGTAATCTAAGTGCCACTTATACAGTCTTAGGCTATATGTCCTTCTTTGCCACACGAGTAGCAAGTGCGTTGAGTTTGACCTGCAACTACTCCAACCTTAGCTTTCTTTGTCCTTGGCGCATCACCATGGCATTCTCGGGCAAGATGTCCTACCTTACCACAAGAAAATCAAACATATGGGCCACACCTTATCTTTTTTCCCATGATTATGGAAGAGGTTGATTCCAACAAATGTAACTTCTTCTTCCACGTACAAGAGTTAGATTTTTAAATACTTGCACAGTGCAACACGTTGAATTCTTGCTTCGTCCTGAATTTTATCAAGTCCATTTCCAAAGACCTAGCAATCATTACCAAGGCAAAAAATCCTAGTAACTTTTGACCCACCAATATACTTCGTAGTTCCTCGCGCAGACCATCATAAAATCTGTTGGTCATAGTCTCCTCGGTTACAAACACAAACTCTCCATGTTGTCTCAGCACAACAAATGCATGAAAGTACTCCTCGACCGTATATGGTCCTTAAATAAGACACATATTCAACGGCGGGGCCAATGCTCTTCCCCTTGTCATCTGCTCAAGTACACCAACCGGCATGGGACTCACCACCGGAACAGAGGGTTGTACATGTCTCTCATGTTGGGCCTTGATCATTTCAAAGACAACATCATCGATCAATCGGACCATCTCTACCGAAGGAGGAGGTGTTGGAACCTCCGCTTACGCATTAATCCCCATCGAATGTTGGGGTCTTGCTACCCTTCATTACTTCTAGTTGCCTACAATCGCGAAACACACAATTAAGCAACTAAAATATTACAAAAAGCAATACTAGGAACACACAAGTTCCCTCGATATGTGCATTTGCATTCCTAAGTGGACATTCTGGAGTTCATTTATGTTATAACGGTAAGCACTTACACGTGCTCGCCACCCCTCAAAAGAATTCGACCACGAATTCGCAGGAGGAAAACAAAGACATGCGATACTAAATTTTAATGTCCCCATCCGTTAAATGAAATATAATAGAGGGTCCGGCTGGGGACCCACGCTATAGTTCACAAACAGGCAGAAAGATTATAGGTTAATACCAAAAAATATTCGCATCCTAACCCAGAGCATTCAAATGGAAGCTTTAAGGTTATTTGAACTCAAACTCATATGAATGTCCACATTATATATAAACCATCATTTATGTAAGCACAGGAATGTCACTATACACAAAAGTTATGGCCCCAAGGCCTTACAGTAACATTTCATCACTATAGATTACAAACATCGGCACACAGGCCAGCCAGACATGAAAATAGTAAAATCCTTCATTCGGCCTTCAAGGGCCAGCAGCAGCAGTAAGGGCTTCAGTCCGCTATTTCCCGCTCTGCTCTCCAGCACCTGCACATGGACAGCCCACTGTAATGGTGGAAAATAAGGCAACGGTCAACATTCAAACGACCAATTTATAATGATCCTGCCCATTTCCCGGGGCAGTGGTATTCCTTCCCTGTAGACATAACATGTCACAAGAAGATATATCGCAAGATGTGCACTCACGAACAATCAACATATCACACACGTCGACCACGCGACCTGACGCTCCGTGCACACAGGGCACATTCTTGGTGTACCAGAAAACCAGGGTCCCACCACCATTCTCAGGCGTCAAACCCAATGATAAACTTTAAGCATTTTAGTCTTAACGACACTTAGGCCTAAGAATCTCATTATGCGTTCCAACGGGACCAATAACTTAGTCCTACCTATCGGTCAGACATAACGTGGGTACCTTTCAGCCTTATCCATTGCCCAAATCGTCAAAATGACATGGGTAAGCTTTCCCCTTACCCATTCGATACTCTGGCCTTTCAGAGCTCGCAGCTCACAATAGCCACACTGTCCACCAAGGACTGGCTTCAAAATCAAAAAGGGTATTATTGCCAGCATTCATCGTGATTGCTTGGAGGGATCAATAGAAGCTCTCTTTCTACACCCAAACTCAACCCAAACCCTGCAGCATCCTACAGTGCCAGAACTCTAGTCTTTCCATAACATACAACACATGAATTACGAGGGTATTTTCCTAGAACTCCATTCCAGTACTTCCTGTTACTCCACTTCACGGTACAACCCACCGACTCAACAAAATACTCATTTATACGCGGAGTATTCTCCTGTGTGCAAAATAAAACATCACCAATCCAGACCCACCTGTCCAGATGGGCTTCATACAACACGCCTATTCCGTACTACACATTTTCGGATTTATATGCAAGACTTCTTGGGAATTTCAAGGATCAACCCAACGGAAATCCCACAACATTCCACCTTTTGGTTTGGAAAATCCATGCACATGCCAAAATAAGGGCTTCACATGTCCAAGAAAGAAGATCGTTACCCTTATCGTTCTCTTCGGATCCATGACATAGCTTTTCTACTCAGATGTAAAGGAACACGTCACTCTCCTCTTCGCGAATCTAGCTTCAGCTCTTGATTCCAGCTACAAGATATTCTCCAACAACTCAATAAGCCCTAGCTGAGTTCTCTGCTCCAGAACTGGAACACAAGGAAGAGAGATAGAGAAAAGGAAATAATGATTTCAAAATTCCATTCCTCCACCGCCACCCCCTACTGGCCACTAGCCAGCCTTCTGACACGAGTCGCTACTTCGGAGACAACTCAATTTGATAATTTTTGAAGGGGGAATAACACCGCTCAGCTCTGCTCGACATTTTTGTGGAGCTCTGCTCGACGTTTCGTCGAGCTCTGCTCGACGTTCGTCGAGCTCTGCTCGACGATTTTTGTCCAGCCAGGTCGACTCTTTGCCTATTACTTTTTGGGGTGTTACAAGCAGTCCATTCTTTCAAACAGTGAGACAGATTCCTCTGAATCAGAAAAGGAGGAGACTCTTTTGGTTTTAATGGCCATTAAGGATGCCAGCAATAGAAGTAGAACCATTCTGACATCCAGTGATAGTGAAGACTGTACAGATCAAGGGATGATTACCCTAACAGAAGAAGAAGATCAGGACTATTCAAATTCTCCCAAGGTAAAACCTCTTACTACTAGTTTTGCCTCATACTCTAGAGCGGCATAAGAGAATGAATTATGTTCACACTCTTCCAATAATAGTGAATATGGTTTAGATTCAGAAGAAGATTTCAACACACTCATCGACAGATATTGGCAGTTATTGAAGGCTTTGAATACAAGCAAAGAACTAGTTAAGAAACAAGCTAAAGAAATAGTGTCTCTGATAGCAGTACCTTTTTAGTTGGAGAGGGCCAATATTAAGTTGGACCTTCAGAAACTGAAGCTCATAGACTTAACCAATAAAATAGATAGTCAGACTGAGATTATTGCAGAACAAGCCAAGACTGTCAAGGACCTAGAAGCAAAACTTCTTCAGGAAAGATAGCTCCTAAAATAGTTCTCAAGACCTAAGTATGTGCTACCTATTACTGATAAATTTTCTGCAACATTTAGAAGTGGTGTAGGATATATTGAGGATAATAAGATCTATAAGAAACCTGATCCAAAGGGTAAAGCTCTAATGGGTCCAGCTAAGCAACCAGTCAAGCATCTGACTTCTAATATATGCAAGGGATCATGTATTCCTGGACACATGAGTTTTGAGTGCACCACCAGCAAGATCAAAAAAGAGCCTTGCTGGAAAGGACAAAAATCTAATGGATATAAGGCCTACAGACCACCACAAGGAGTGATCAATCCAAGGAGCCAAGGAATTCTTGGATCTGGTTCTAGTGCACAATACTTAAACCTAAAAGGTAAGGGTATTAATGTTGCACCTCTACCATGGATTCTGAATATCCACTCTAAGTAGCCCAGAAGTACAACGTCAAAGGTGCAACCTAAGAGAAGATATAATAGATTTGAAAGTTGGTGTTGTGGGAAGGTTAAGCATTTTGCCTTAGGTTGTTGGTACAATCCAGCAACACCTTCATTTAAGTCACAGATTCATCTGTTCAGAAAGCCTTATGTGCTTCACATAGCTAAGTTTAACAGGAACTAAGGCCCCAAAACTATTTGGGTGCCTAAGGTTAATTAATTCTGTGATTGCAGGTGGATCCAAGTACCACACAAATGCCAATATGGTACTTGGACAGTGGCTGTTTTAGGCACATGACTTAAACAAGAAGTAGGCTAAGGGACTATGCTTCAGTAAAGGATGGACCAAAAGTAATCTTTGGAGGTTCATAAAAAGGACTCACCAAGGGATATGGTAACATTTCTAATGTCCAATGACTATCACAAAAGTGGCTTATGTGGAAGGATTGAACCACAATCTGATAAGCATACATCAGTTTTATAATATAGGTTTTGAAATCATATTTCACAATGATAATTGTCTGATAAGGAATGCAAGTGATCAAGAGATCATCTTGTCAGGCACTAGGAGTGACAACATTTATTGTCTAAATTTCTTAAGTATAAATGAGGATTCTCCTGTATGCCTAGTAGCAAGTGAGAAAGTCTCTTTGTGTGTGCAATGGTACAAGAGGCTAGCTCACTTAAATTATAGAGCTATGATCAAGTTGTTTTCTATGGACTTATTTAGAAATGGACCTCAGCAAAAATTCTCCAAAGACGGCATGTGTTATGCATGTCAAAGATGCAAACAGACAAAAGTCTCCTTTAAGAGCATTCAGTCCAAAGACACTAAGAGGTGTCTGTACTTACTTCATATAGACCTATTTGGTCCTATGCAAATTCTTAGTTTAGGTAGGAATTCTTATACCTATGTGATTGTAGATGATCACTGTAGATTTGCTTGGGTATTCTTCATAAGAAGAAAGTCTGAAACTCTGGACATTCTTTTTGATATGTCAAACAAATTCAAAATGAAAAAGGCTGTTCTGTGGTCAAGTTCAGAAGTGACCATGGCACATAATTTCAATATGAAAAAAATGAAAAATTTATGTAAAGAACTAGGGATCATTCAAGAATTCTCCTCTTCTAGAACTACCAAGCGAAATGGGGTTGCTGAGAGGAAAAATAGTTCTCTCATTGAGGCTATTAGAACTATGCTAAGTGACACATCTCTCTCATACTATTTCTGAGATGAGGTTGTAAACACTACTTGTTATGTTCAGAATATTGCCTTGATCAACAAAAGTCACAATAAGACTCCCTATGAACTAATGAAGGAAAAAAACCAAGTTTGTCCTATTTCAAGATCTTTGGAAGTAAGTGTTATGTCTTAGACAATGAGAAGACTTATCTAACTATGTTTTTAGAGAAGTCCTATGGAGATATTTTTGTAGGATATATTAATCATAACAAGGAATATAGGATCTACAACTTGAAACATCAAGTGGTAGAAGAATCAATTAATGTTGTTTTTGATGAAACTTCTGTCTTACATAATATACTATCTTATAATTCTAGTCTAAGAGATGTTGACTCTAATATGGAAAAATTAAATATAGGAGATTCATCTGATATAGAATTAGAGGCTAGAAACAATGTTGTAGTTCTTATAGAAGAGACAGTCACTGCCCAGGGGGAGGAAGAGATACATCCTTCTCTACCTGAAGAACTAGGTGATGGTAGGAATCTTCCTGTAGCTGTTAGAAACCTTTAAGATCATACTATTGATCAAATAATTGGTGATGTCAAGCTAGGAGTGAATATTAGGAGTAAACATCATAATGAGGTTCTGTTCTCTAGCTTTCTCTCTCAAATGGAACCTAAAAAATATAAAGAAGCCAATTCAGACCCCAATTGGATTATGGAAATGCAAGAAGGGCTTAATCAATTTGAGAGATGTATGGTCTGGAGTCTAGTTCCTAGACATAGAAATCACAATATCATAGGAACTAAGTGGATATATAGGAATAAATTAGATGAGAATGCAATCATAGTTAAAAATAAGGCAAGATTTGTGGCTAAGGGGTATTGACAAGAGGAAAGAATAGACTTTGACCAAACCTTTGCACCTGTAGCTAGGCTAGAAGCAAATAGATTGTTCTTATCACAACAAGAGGATGAACCCAAGATGGGACTCAACGTTGATGAAGATAATGCAAGGGTTTAGGGAGAGAAAGCAGGTTTGATGCCATATACTGAAGGAGATCAAGCGCTAACAGTTGAGGGTGTCAGTTCTTCAGAATCTGATGAGCAAGAGGCTTCTTTACTCAAGAAAAGAAAATTAGAAGAAATCAGTAAATGAAGTAGGAGTTATAAGAAGATAATTCAATCTGGAACAACACTTGCTCCTCCTATAGATTTCAGCTCTTTATAAATTCAAATGCAAATCATGCTAGATTAGTAAAGGAAAGCCATGGAACTATATGTTGATGAAAACAAAAAGGACTTGCAGTTCAAGCTGGCTCAGGACATCAAATCTATTAGATTTGAAGTAAATCTACTGAAGACAGACATGACAGATTTCTTTTAGAGAGGTGCACATGTAGTAGTGTACCTTGCTAAAAAACAAGAGGAAATAAAGAAGACTGAAGATGAAATAATTGTAAAACAAGGCTATGTTCTTGAGAATCAAAAGAGAATGAATGAAAATATGATTGAACTTCATAATACATTACTAGTCAAGCTGGCTGAGCAGACTATTGCTTTGGAAACCAAGATAACTTCTACCTCAAAGGATATTGAAACACAACTATCTGCTCACAAAGCATCTTTTGTTGATGATGTGAAGGCATCCCACAAAGAGTTGGATGAACATTTACTTAAAGTTAAGAATTCTTTAACCTCAGGAATTAATCATCTGGATGGTCCAGTAAGATTTCACAAAAATGATTTAAGTGATCGTATGGAAAGAGAAGTCATAAAAGGGGAGAGGGTAATGATAAAGGCTTACTCTGAGCATGCTACTTGGATCTCAAATAACATCAGAGACACTTTAAGCCATCCTCCCCTATGGTATGATGGAGACCAAACTACTGAGTCTGGTTGTCAACTAGCTCATTTTGAGGCCATTCAAACTCCAGTCCAATTAATGTACGTACCAGCTCATTTTGGGGACATTCAAGCTGTTTTCCAGACCATGTACAGTCCTCCATCACAAGTTCAGAATATAATATGTGAAGAGGTGGAGATGACTGCATCTGCTTTGCTTAAGGAAAAAGAAGCTCAACTGTCAAAGAAAAGTTTCAGGGAACAGGCTGAAGCTAGGCTAGATTTTGAACAATGGAGTCCAAAATCTCAATCAATTATACTGACTACATAGAAAGCAATCAATACTAATGCAGTTGATAGGGGAAAATGGTATACAGAGCAAGAGTGGGCTAAGCACTTAAAGCAGCAGGTGGTCATCCAAAAATTCAGAAGTGATCTGAAGGCATGGAAGATCCCAAATCATTCTGTTGCGCCCAGCAAGTATTTCCCCAAACCCTGTCATTATTATGAAAGGCAAAGGATCAAGCAAGAATAATTTACTAAAGCCAAGAATGCTAAGGGAAAGGAGAAAGTAGCTGATGACAAATGCCAGAAGTCAAAGCAAAAATTCAGTCTGGAAAAGGCATCCTCTTCAAAGAGACAGATCTTTCCTAGAATATTTTTGAACATTAGTAATTTTGTTTTTAAGAACTTTGTAACAAACTGAAAGGTGTAAACTGATAACAAATATGAATGAAAAGACTGTTTGAACTTGATTATATTTTTGTGTTCATTCCTATGTTCTTTATATTTTTGTTCAGCACTTTTAATATATATCTTTATCATCATATTTTGGTATCATGGTGCATATCATTGAATTGGGGTTACGGATTCTCCAAATAGGCGAAGATTGTTGGGTACATTGGGAATTGTGTACCTAATTTTGAGAAGCCCTTTCAACTCAATGATATAAACAAATTCGTATTTGAGGAATGTTGAGTTTACTTGTGCAGTTTCTATGTTGAAGGAAAAAATAAACTAAGTACAAAGTGTCGACACCTTTGTAAAAGCAGTGCTGAGACAAGGAATCAAGTTGTGTCGACACCATTATTTAAGAAACCAACTATGTCGATACTCAGGACTAGTGCCGACACATTTTACACAAGTTATGTCGAGACTGGAAGCAAGCTGCATCGACACCCAGGACTTGGGTAGACACCATTAGTCAAGAAACCAACTGTGTCGACACTTAGGACTAGTGTCGACACATTTGACACAAGTTGTGGTTACACAAGAAGCTAGCAGCGTCGACATACTCGATTGTTGTCGACATCCCTATATGAGAAGTGTCGACACCCAGGATTGGTGTTGACAGAATCTAATTACAGAAGTGCTAACACTCAGAACTAGTGTCAACACTTTCATGTAAAAGCTCTCTTGACAGAAATTCTTCTAAGTCCAAAATTCGAAGCCCGAAGTTCTGACAACTGTCAGATGTCAGTGGATTAACTGGGACAGCCGATCACTCTTGAAAAAGTTTATATAAGGAGCCCAACACAACAGAAATAGTAGAGCGATCATTCTTATTCTTCTCAACTAAGTTTGTCAGAACAATTCAAAAGAATTCTGAAGGTAGAGATGAGGCAGATCGTGGATCAACTTCAATCTTATCCAGCGAAGTTTAACCCTACCTTGTCCTCCAAGAAGCTTGGAAAAAGCTAAGAAGGGTTGGAACTTTTCCTTCATAGCGAAGATTAAGGGAGTAGATTTCACATCTAGATCAAATCAAGAAGAATTCACTGGTCTCTTTCTTCTTGGGTGACACTTCAAAACTAAATTTCTTTCTGTTATAATAATTTTGTAAGATCTATCAGTAGATCTGAGTTGCAGGAGATTGATTTCACTGAGTTGTAAGCCTAAATTATAAAGGCTGTGGTAGGGCTGTGAGCCTGAGGTAGGAGAAGGGGTTACTTCTCTGAGTTGTATAAACTAGAAGGTTCTGAGGATATACGGTAAGGGTATTCCTAAGGAGTAGGAGTGGAGGTTCACTCTGAGGTTGGGTTCTTGAAGAGGATCCTGAGTTGTAGGATGTTGAGGATCAGAGGTAGGACATTGCTTTGTCTTAGTTGTAAGAGCAAGCTTGGCTCTGAGGTGTAAGATCCGTGGATCTGAGGAAAAGCAAGGAGAAGTTTTGTCGAATCTGGTTCATTGCTAGATAGGCGAAGTAGGAAAGTGGATGTACCCATAAATTGGGGAACCACTATAAAACTATTGTGTGATGTATTGTGATTTGTGCTGTGATTGTTAAATTAGATATGTGATGTATTTAGTAGATCAACTGTGTTCTTTAATACTATGGTTGGGTTAATAAACACACTATGAAATTTCTATGACTTAAACTAGCAAAGATTTAAATTGGACCTATTCACCCCCCTCTAGGTCACTCTCTATCCTAAATAAACACTTTACACACCTCCCTATTAAGGACTATGGAAACAAAATAGAAAGAAGGAGCAGAATTTGATTCCAACATCAGAAAAAGGAGTCGGGCACCTCGATGATGCCTAATAGACCAGAGAGCAGCTACCAGAACCACACTTCACTTAGCTCAACAAATCTCGTATGGAAGTTCTACGAGCCATCAAGACTACCCCTTACTATGCAGTTGCCTAAAGGAGGAGATTGAGTGATTCATACAACTTGGCCGCCTTAAAAGGTTTCAAGAAAAAAGAACAACTATGCAGACTGCCCTTAGGGGGGAAGAGACACATGGGATATTTCCTCCAAGCATAATATACAATGGCCAAACCGACCCCTCTCGTGATACATGAAACTTTTCCAAGCGTTCAACCCATCAATGCAATCATCAGAGATCCCGCTTGGAAGTAGGTGGGATATTGAGTGACAATGATGTGTCTGCTAATGTTTTGTTTCTATCAACCCTACTTCAGCTAAGAATCTCTGGAAAGAATGTTCAGCTAGATGTAGGGTGTAGGGAGGGGGGGGGGCCTTCACGACCACCCAACAATCCCCATTTTGGGAAGCATCATCCTACAAGTGACTCTAGGGAACCCTCCGACACAACCTACCTACGACATTATGTTCATCATTGTGCGGGTCAAATCAACATGTGACGCCTCTCTCATGGGATTACTACTAAGGGAGCTCTGGGATAATGCCCAAACATAAGGCAATAGAGTATAAATCAATTCATGGGACACAATTACTCAAAATGTCATAGAAATAAGATGTACTTGGATTAGGGAAGAGGGATAATAAGATCTACACAAACCTATTTTTTCCTTTTTAGGAATGTTACAGCTACATTCTAGTTTCATATATGGTAAAATCCCTTAAAGATAGAATGAACCCCATGTCTTTCTCAGGCATGATCAGACAACTATCCTTCACCACCTCCAATGGAATGGACACCATGTCCTTTTGTGGAACGAACGAATTGTAACACCCCCATCCGTCACATATAATTTAACAAAAGGTTCGGTCGGGGCCCCACATCATATTCTATAGACAGTTAGCGGAGTTACGTATTAAGACCATAATCCATTTATGCATCCTAAATCAGAGTGCATTCTAGCGGAAGATAATTTAATTGCTTAGAACCCAACCAAACGAATATCCACTAAACCCAAGAAGGAATGATAACATAAATACACAAATCGTTATGGCCTTATGACCTTACAAAAGCTTCCTCAAATATAAGTGTTTTACATACTTTGGCATGCAGGACGGCCACACATGAATAGTAAAAGAGTAAACACAACTTCGCTTTGGCCTTCGAGGGCCGGCATAGCAACAATGGTATTCAACCTGCTATTTCTCGCTCGGTTCATCTACACCTGTACCAAATCATTTCACTTCAATGATGGAAAATAAAGGAATGGTCAGCATTAGTTGACCAAATTATAATGACCCCACACCACACCCGGGGCGGCGGTGTTCCTTCCCTGGAGGTAATTATCATACATATATACTGGTGATAAAACATGAAATTAAAGCACCATTTACCACAGACGTTGGAACTACCAGTCGCATGCCCCGCACACTCAGGGCACATTATCGGTATACCGGACCAAACTCGGGTCACACCCCCGTACTCGGTGACAATCAGCATAATTTGAGCATTAACTAGTCTTTCCGGGCCAAAGCCAAAGGATCGCTCCAATGGCTACGACAAAGTCAAGATGATCTCCTCGATTCACTAAATGACTCACTCCAAGTCAAATGACATAGGGCTGGGTATGGTTCAGCTCTTTCCTGATGCTCAAATCATTGGGCCTAATAAATTGTAATGTGGGTCAGCCTCCCCTTTCTCATTTGCACGATACATAACCCAGTTATGTTCTAAGGCTGTCACTCACGCCAACCTAAGCTGGGCCCTCAGACTCTTAGCTCAACACAATGTCCTACAGGTCTTCAAGAGATAGGCCTCACAATCACAATGACCCCCAGGTCTCCAAGAGATAGGCCTCACAATCATAATGGTCCCTAGGTCTCCAAGAGACATGACTTACAAAACATTGCTTATTGGGAGCTATCTCTGTCAGTAGTGCTACCGCCGCGCAGAAGGGAACAGACTATAGATTCTTTCCCCGAAATAGGTTTTTTCCTGGCGGTACTTCCAGTACTCTCACTACAACATCTACACACCCCGCATCTCCGAAAATTACACTTCTACCACGGAGTCTTCTCCGGCATACAAAACAATCATCACAAATCTAGACCAACCTATCTGGATGGGCTTCACACATCATGCATATTCCATAATTCGATTCCGGAGTCTAAATGCAAAGATAACAGGGATACAACCGATTAACCCGCTGGGAGAACCACTTCGACGTGCTCGTGGAGCGTCTAACCTCACATGACAAAATAAAGGACTTCACATGTCCAAAGAGGAAGATCGTATCCCATGTCATTCATTTTGGCGCTATGGGAGAGAATCTAGCAAAAAGATATTAAACGCAACAAACATGCCTCTGCTAATCTGAACTCAGCTCGTGACTCAGAGCCATAAAACTCCAACGATGACCGGAATCCCATTACTCTTCCCCTCTCTCTGCCACTCAGAAGAAGAATGCCACGAGAGAAAATGAAGTGGAGATCAACACTCCCGGCCTTCAACCGAGCTATCGCCGCACGGTAACTATCTACCACCGCGGGGCACCTCAAGCGTTGGCTTATTCCATAATCCCACTGCCCAAAACCTCTAATCACACGCCGACATGTGGCTACACTATAACTGTCCTTCTACCGCCGCGCAGTACCTCAATATCGTCGCATGGCAGATGATATGTCCCATCAATGCGCTGTTTACGATGAATAGTCACTACTGCCATACAGTATCACTACCGCCGCACAGTAGCACTCAGAGAGGAACTCCAACCAAATCGTCCACGCTAACACTGACATTAACATTACTGTCGGGCGGTAGCTCACTGAGAGCTTTGTCGATTAATTCAACCATGCTTCCGCCGCGCGGTATCAACCTAACACTGGGCGGTATCTCACAGAGAGCACCTACACCAATTCCACAATACTACCACCGACACTAACCCTACAGTCGGGCGACAGCTCATAGAATCAATGTCCTGGTTATGGGAAACTTGGGGTGTTACACAAACAGTGGTCCTTTTCCTCCTCTAATAAAATGGACCTCGTGTCATTTTATGGCAGGCCTCGTGTCCTTCTGAGACATAAACAAACAAAGGTTCGTTTTATCGTCCAATGGATCTTATCACGAGTCCCTATTTTTGGAGCGAACAGATAAAGATCCTTCTACACCTACTGAAAGTATGGACTGTTGGGTTTTCCTTAGAGGGATGTGCATCACATGCGCGCAGTAGAATATAAATCAATAAAACAAAAAGTGAAATGGATCTTGCGATTATAATTGATTAAGAAGTAAAAATAACTTTGAATAAAAGTATACCTTTACATTATTGAGTCACTACTCAACCAAGATACTCCAAGGAAGTCTGAAGAACACAAGCGACCAGAGTTCCGAGCGTAGAAGTATGTCTATGCTTCTGTGGCTATCAATACGAGCAAGAAGAACCCTTAGACTCTTGTCACACAAGATCTAGGTTGGAAGAAGGAATGACCTCAACATATCCACAGATTGCTAGATCCATTAAAGGAGAGGCGACAGAGACAAAGACGAAGCTTAGGAAACAATTTTTGGCAATAAGAGTGGATCGGGATGGTCGACGGCACAGAACAGCAGCTGCGACATCTGATTGCCGAACTATTCCATCGGGGAGAAGAAGATGTCGCATTCTCGGTCTCGATCAATTAGGTCAAGTGTAGAAGATAACATTTATCTCGTCAATATATAAATACAAGGTCCGAAATAGCTCTTACCCACAGACCAGATCGGAATCAGACTTACAAGAATTAAACCAGAGTTAACAGAATTTTATGAGATAACACAAATATATATGAAAAATCAAGGAACCATTCGTCGAGATAACACGAGAAAACTCATCGAATCCAGACAGACCAATTTGACAAAATGCCAAGAGAGTAGTCGACAAAACCAAGTCCAATTAATCGAGATTAAACGAGAATATATGACGAATCCAAGACCAATTCATCGAAACATCACGAGACATTTTGACGAATTCAGATCGATTCATCGGAATAACAAGAGACAATTCGATGAATTTTTCTTTGAGTCCTTTGACAAATTTCGACAAAACAGTCCATAAAACATCAAGTCACTTCTTGTCGATTTACCTGGTCATCAATATTCATAATATAGGTCTTGGGCTGAAAAAACTCCAAATCCATAATGTCATAGGCTTGGCCTTTCACTCATATCATATAAGAGCAATGCCAACACAAACTTTTACAACTTCTTTATTACTCTTGTGTGCGACCCCATAGGCTCATATTGCGTTGGCAGTGATACTACTTATTTGACCACTTCTAGATCACAATGGTAAAACTAGCGGTCTTCCACTTGACCTTGAAAGTATAAAAGAAAAGTTTCACAAATAATGAGCGGCATGTAGCAATACATCATTGCTCCCCAATCAATATGAGTTCTAAAACTCAATAAGCTTGTATGACTAATATATATGTGTTATCATATCCCTTTGTCCCATACATCTGCAAAGAACTAGAGGTATAGACCGTGTCACCCTAATAGTTGTTCAACCTAAGTTTCTTGATCTAGAATGGACTTCCAGAAATTTGGTGACCCTAATATCGTATATTGACTCGACCAAGCATGACCATGCATTTGTCAGTCACATTCCATTAAGGGGCCCATGGATGTAACTCATGTCATATAGGAGGACAAATCCCATTTTTGCACACACAAGCACCCAAATGATTCGTAACGTACCCAATAACAACCTTTATCATCAACCTTTCTCAAGGAATACTTTGGATTACATAAAAGTACACTCTTCCTCACTTGATGAATGCTGTGACTTCAGATCAAATAACCACAAACACCATTATCACTTGACACCTACTGGTGATACGTTCATATAAAAATCCTCAAAGGATTCTCATGGTGGGTCTTTCCAGTACAACTTTTTCACTAATAAGTACCCATGTGATGACTTGATATCACAATAACATGACTTGTGAGAACCAGTCATTAGCCAACGCATATGCTAATCTCTATGTATCATCATCGCCCTTATATTTTAAGATGATACGCCGACCAGGGACCATTTAAGGATGAAGCTTCTAAGAACATAGGCCCTCACATTCAAGTCCTCAACTTGAATCCTCTGGAAGTAAAAATTCTAATGGAATTTATCACGTTAATTAATCTATCACATAGAAATAAAATTACTTAATAAATGAACTTGCTATAAATATAAAATGAAATGTATAGTACTCTATTCACCAAGTGAATTATTACAACCAATAAAGATACAATCCACAAGACTCCTACTAGAGTTGATCATTCAGGTATTTAATACCCATTGATCTAACATGAGCATCATTCTTTCTCTATGCGAGAGGATTTGTCAGTGGATCTGCAATATTTTCTTTAGTCGGCACTCTGCAAATTTTCACATCTACGCGATCGACAATCTCACGAATAAGATGGAACCGCCAAAATATGTGCTTGGAGCACTAATGGGATCTAGGTTCTGAAGTAAGTGCAATTGTACCGTTATTGTCATAGTAGAGAACTACTGGGTCAACCATGCTAAGAACTACACCTAACTCACCGATGAATTTCCTTATCCATATAGCCTCCTTCGCCGCATTTGCAGTGACGATATACTCAGCCTCAGTTATAGAATCAACAACTGATTCCGACTTGGAACTCTTGCAGCTAACAACTCCTCCATTTAGGCATAATACAAACCCTGATTAAGACTTAGAGTCATCCCTATAAGTTTGGAAGCTAGCATTCGTGTAACCCTTTATAACGAGCTCTTCCTCTCCACCAAATACCAAGAACATATCCTTAGTCCTTTTCAAGTACTTTAGGATATTTTTAATGGCTATCCCGTGACAATCATCGAGATCAGACTGATATGTGCTAGTCATGCTCAAAGCATAAGAGACATCGAGTCTAGTACATATCATTGCATACATAATTGATCCAATTGCCGAAGCATATGGAATAAACTTCATACGGTCCTTATCGTCCAAAGATTAGGACATGGTCCTTCGAGAGACTAACACCATGAGACATAGTTAGAATCCTTTCTTAAACCCAAGCATGCTGAACCTTTTCAACACCTTCTCAATATATATACTTTGGGTCAATCCCAACAAATTCTTTGATATATCTCTACAGATCTTCGTACAAAGTATGTAAGTCTCTTTGCCTAAGTCTTACATAGAAAAGTAGTTCCCTAGGTTGTTTTTAACCACTTGTAGGGTCGATTTGTCATTCCCGATCAACAATATATCATATACAAAAAATATCAGGAAGACAACAATGCTCCCATTAATCCTTTTATAAACACATGGTTCATCCTCGTTCTTGATAAAACAAAACTCTTTCATCTTTTCATCAAAATGAAGATTACAACTTTGAGAAGCCTATTTCAATCCATAAATTGATCTCTAGAGCTTGCATATTTTATTGGCTTCACCTGGAGATACTGAAAGTGAGGGATAGATCTAACTTAACTATAGAGGGGGGGGGGGTGAATAGAGTATTTTAAAAATTATTAACTTATTTTTATAGAGGATTAAAAGTTAGTGATATATGCAAGTATAAAAAGAAAATCACAACACAAAAAAAAAGGTAAAGGTAAACCAGACGACACAAGGAATTTATAGTGGTTCCACAATAAACTTGGGTACATCCACTCTTCTACCACCCTAGTAGGAATCCACTATAGGTTTTTGCTCAGGTGCCCTGCCACTACATGTTTTTGCTTAGGTGCCCTGTCACCACAAGATCTATTTTTCTAAGGGAGATCTAACAACCCTTTCAGCTTTTGATCAGGTGCCCAAAAACAAATCCCAAGTCTTTTGATCACGTGACTTGTGAACCAAAAAGGTTAAATTTTGAAGGGAGTTAAAACCCTCTACACAGTGAAAAAAGAAATGAAAATGATTTTGTCTTCTCTGTCTCAAATCTTTGAGAAGACTAGTGGATTGTTGATGACGTCAAAGCTCCCCCTGAGTTGTGTAGGTGATCAGGAGATGGAAGCTTTGCTTCAGGGTACAAGCCTTCTTTGCAAGCTTCTCCTTCCTGTAAATGTCTCTGAGAGATATGAGCTTTTAGTCTCAGATTGAAGATGAGTTGCTGGAAGAAATCTTGAAGAATAGAAAGCTAATTCTCTGAAAAGTGTTTCTTGTAACTTTCTGTAACTCTGAGAAAACCTTGTGTGTCTGTTTGTAACCCTTAAGACAGAAAAACTTCTGATAATATTATAAGATCAAGAATGCTAGAGAAATTCAAATATTTGAATTCATTTTGAATAGCTGGAGCATTCCCTAGAATGGTAACTTCCATGGAAAAGGATTAGAATTTAACTCTCTGATTAAGTCCATATTTAATGCTTTCTCTAAATGGCTATATTCATAAGAATATTGAGCATTAAATATCAGAGTTATAACTTCCTGTAAAAAAGCCTTGATAAAAATTCTGCCTTCAGAATATAAAATATCCGGAAATTAAGCCTGGAAATAAGCTACTTCCTGCTTGAAATAACTGCCTAAAACACTACCTGGAAATCGTCGAACTGAGCAAGAAATTTGTCGACCTGAGCTTGGAGATCGTTGAGCTGAAACTGCTTATTCGTCGACCTGAGCTCAGAGATCGTCGAGCTTAGCTTGGCTGTTGTCGAGCTGAGATGTAGATTTTGTCGACTGAAGCTCAGCTTTCGTTGAGCTTAACTCAGAGTTGGAACTCTGAGTTCGTCAGGCTGAGCTTGACTTTCGTCGAGCTGAGTTCGACTTTCATCGAACTGAATTGCAAAACTCCTAAAAGTTCTCAGGCAACTAACCCTGGAAAATCTTTTGACCCAAACTATACATATTGGGTCAGTCTAAGCATCCTAATATTAATCCTTGACCAAAACCAAACTGGGGTTCCAATAATCTCCTCCTATTTGGGTGAGGATACTATTTACTCAAAATGTAAAGTAATAAATATATCTAGCAGAAATTAAACATTCAGCAGATATACTATAGTGCTATGATAGTTCAAAAATAGTAACAATAAAGAAGACATAAAATATAAATTAGTTGTCTTTCTTGGGAACTTCTTAAAGAGAATGAGAGGATGATTTTGTGAAAATCATCTTTCTGGTTGGATCTTGAGCTTCTAGCTAAGTAATTTTTAAATCTTGATCACCAAGAATCTTTTGAGCTATGGCTCTAGGCACAACTGCCTCAGGATGAAGCTGTATTTATTCATTAGCATTGAATAAATTCTTTACTTGATACTTGTCTAGTTCTTTCTGTCTATAAGAAGACATTATTGTGAACTGGGAGGTGTCTTTTCCTTATGTTTTAGCTTTATTAATCTGAGACAGACCAATAAGCTCATTAAATCTGGCCATCCTATCAATTGGATCTAGCTCTGGCTCATATATAGGAGAGGGAGGCCTCTCTAGACTTGATTATTGTTGTTGTTGGCTGCGTTGGCCTGATCTCTGTTGATGGCTGCCTTAAGAATAAGACATAGAAGTTCTGTCCTGCCCACCATGAGAAGTTCTAGACTGATGTTGAGAAGCAGACCTATGATACTGAGAAATGTTTCCTGCTGCTCTTACTGCTGGAGGAGGAGGAGGACCTCTCCTAAATTGTGGGGGTGGAGAGTATCTCCTACTCTTCTTTCTAGCTTTCAGCTCATTCTTAGAATACCTAATACAGTGAGGGGATTCTCGAGTAAGAGTAATATTGTGCATAATATAATAAGTGGTATCTGCTGTAGGAGAAGGTTTAGGAGAAGCCTTGGAGGAAACCTTCTTCTTAAACATTCTCTTCTTAGATCCAAAATTTCCCGAATCTTCTGATTCATCATCATCAGATTCTTTTGATTCATCTGCTGGATTGTCATAAAGATCATCTAACTGTTTCATAAACTTTGAATTATCTTTGACTGGTGCTACTGGCTATACTAATATAACATCTATTACTGTTTCTTATATAGGTATACTCTCTTGTTCCATATCTTGAAGAATGATGTCATCAAGATTTGGCAAAGAAGTTTCATCCATCACATAAGTGGGAGATGAAAAACCTTGCTTTAAAATATCCATTGTATTCTAAACTATTATATTCATAGAAACTGAAGGAGATATGATGTAGGCGTACACGTTTGGACCGAAATATAATTACGGACGCGCACGACTAGCTCTCTATGAACCAAATTCTACACTCGCACAATCGATCTACGCGGTACCACGTAATTAATGTTATCAATTTTATACTAGCGTACGGGTAGACAAACTGATAGGGATCGAACAGGGGCTATAGGCCAATGTTCTTTCCGGCTAAAGGGACCTACACGATCCGATCGAGCGGTGTTGTACCAAAAGAGATCTACCAAATAAAACACGATACAGAAAAGGTAGATCTCTCCCAACAAAAGAAAAACGAGGGCTCGCCAAACCCCTTTACGAAAATTAAATTAATCAAGAAAAGGCACAAAATGATGAAAGCTATCCACAATATTTTCAATGCTATCAAAATTAACGCTAAGAAAATCCACCACAAGATTATCTAAGGAAAGAAACACACGAGAGTGGAAATTATCGTTACCCAATCAGAATGGGTGATTCCGGATTTCTCGGCGAGGATCTTTCTTAAACGGCTCCACCGGAGTCACGCCGGTAGGAGAGAAACTCGCCCGCCTTCGTCGCGTCACACTGGAGTTGGAAATCCACCACGAGGAGGTTTTCTAGATTTGGCAAAAAATATATATAAATATGGTAGGAGAGGGCAAATATGGTAGGTTTTAGGGCTTAATATGGAAGGTGGTGGTCGATTTAGGAAGGGGATGAGGAAGGGGACGGGCTTGTTGGTGTTGGTGGTTGGCGGTTAGGATTTTGAGGAAGATGGAGGACTCGGGTTGTGATGAGGGGGGGGGGGGGGGTGGCCGGTTTTGGAGGGGGTTGGCTGGGTTGGTGAGAGGAGGCCGGTGGCTTGTTGGGTGGAAGTGGTCAGTTTTCTTTGTAGAGGAAGAGGAGGGCTCAGGTAGCAAGAGGAAGAGGGAGATTTGAAGGAAGGAGGAGGAGGAGAAGGGAGTTCGGCCAAGAGAGGAGGAAGGGGGGAAAATTCGGCCAAGGGAAGAAGAGAGGGAGATTCTCTAGATTAGGGGTTTCAAATTTTCATTCATTCACTAGTTAAAATATGAAACATACATGCCTATATATAGGTTACACCACTCAATCTCCACCTTAGAAAATTAAACCACTCATGATGGCTATTTGCACCCATCATGACATAATAATTACAATAATTAAGAACATGAAATAAAAATAACAAATGATGGTTATAAGCACCCATCATACATGAAATGAAAATAACATTGCGACATAAAAATACCAAACATAGAAATGACTTATTAATTAATAATAATTATTATTATTAATTAATAATATATGGGTTTGCGTTCTGGACGACTATTATGCCGACGCTCCGCATGGTCGTCCGCAAGCATGGTGTTGCCATCCTCGAAATATGGTGGGCCGTCGTATCCATCAATCCTCCCCCGCTCAAAAGTACTCATCACCGATGAGTTGGTCTGAGAGTACTAGTGCAGGAGAGCATCATCCACAAGAGACACGTATCAGTGAACAACACCACTTGGAGAAGAGAGCACTTCAACCTGGAGTATCCTGTCATGCAAAATGTTGGTCCTGGGGACCCTTGGAAAAGAATTAGGCAATAAAGGAGGAAAATTTTCAACATCAACTACCAACGTACCTCCAATAAAGACCGAAGAAAAGAGCGATCCAAGCACAAACTCACTACCCAAACCATAAGAGAACGAAGTGGAACCAAACAAGCAGACAGAAAATTCAAGTGGTGGAGAAACATGCAGCGTTAAATAAGAAAGATTAAAAATAGGGGTATTACCCCAGTCAGTCAAAAACCTCAAAAGAAATGCGTGTTCTCCTAATTTCATTAATGTCCGCAAAAGGGGCAGCTCGCCAACTCGCCAACTTTCTATAGTGCCCGAAGGCAACCGTTCAGGGACGAGACGCACCAAAAAAAATCGCCAATTATACCGTAAGACGCCCTTTTATGTAAGCTAGCATAAAATTGATAAGGTTTTTGTGACGTGGACAGCGTTTCACTAAAGTGCTTTTGTAAATAAAATTCATTGCGAGCATCATCATGCGCAAACATACTTTGTGCATTCGGTGGTAACAGAACGACATAAGGCGGCACCAATGGAACTAAATCTGGTGGCGCCGAGGGAATCTCATCAGGAGGCACTATAAGCGGCCCTATCCTAAATGTATAATTTGATAAATGATTTTCTTTAAAATTCATGGAGGATAAAATTAGGATAAAGGAAATAGTCGCCACAGAAATAAAATCTAAAACATCTGAGGGTGTGACCAATGATGGACTCGTAGGGTAGTAGACCGTCAAAGGGGACATGTCCAAAGGAGGAGCTAAGTCATTCTCAACGTCGAAACACGGGTTTAACGTCCAAGAAATATCACCCGGTTGCAAGCCATTAAAGTCATATGAAAATTCAAACAATGGATTCGCCCTTACAGAAAATTCGTCCGACATGTATACCAATTCATTAGATATACGTGATCTGGAGGCAACAATAATACGTGATCTAGAGGCACAAACAGGACCTCATCTGGGGGTACTGGCAGAATGAACTCAGGGGGCACCGTAGAACTCCTGAAATCAATCGTACCACACTCATGTCCTAAATGATCAGTACGTCGAGTCAACGGGTCAGGGGGACGAGTCGGTAAAATCAAACCCGGGGTACAATCCAAAAAGTCGTCCAATAATACAACTTCCTTGCTTACAATTTCTTCTGACACACTATCCAAGTTATTTAATTTAGAATCAATTATGGTCTCAGACAAGGGTAAAATTGAGCCTGACGGAAGCTTTAAATCAGGAACGTCAGATAAAGGTGTTCTCATCAAAGAAATATTGTTCGAGCTCATAGCACTAAAATCATCCAAGCATAACTCGCTCACCAACGGTAAGTCTTCCCAATCAGACGGAACATCCAATATATCAGGATCATCAGAACAGTCCTCAAAATATCTCGGTCTAAGAGGAACTAGCTCGAGTCCGAACAGATCATCTCCTGAGTCACTACTAAGGAAACTCTCGTAATCAGGTAAAATGCCTACCGACTCAGGTGTAATCTTAGCAGGAGTAACCGTAGGCTCCAAAATGTAGTCGACGGGGAGTGGAGATGATTCCTTAGTGGTGGAATACTCATCCAGGTCACTAGGGTAACCAATATCCTCATCGTCGCTATAATCGTCAGGGATAATATCCTCGTCCTCAATGACGGGCACCATCCTATACCTTTCCTTTGACTCATCAGAGGAGTCAATAACTAGAGAAGGCAACACACGGGAAGACTCAAAAGGTTCTATAGGCATAATCATGGGAGGACACTCAATAGAACCAAGATCTGATACGCCACTAGACTCAAAGGTAATAATCTTCTGACATGAGTGAACCTTTATCCTAGGAGGTTGGTGCTTCTCAATCTCCAAAGCCGTACTAATGGTGAGTTTTAGGTCGGTGTGACAATAATGTAGTAATTTACCCTGGATGTAGGGGTCTAATCCCCTACGAAACCTAGATAGGGTGACCTCAGGCAACTCTTTCACACAACTCCTCGCCGTCACATCCCTAAAGAATTTCATATAATCTGAGACCGACTTATTCCCTTGTTAAAGGGGAGCCAAATCTTTAGTTATGTGTCGTTTGATCTGGGGATTTGGTTTATAGTCAGTCCTACAGGTTAGTATGGAACTAGTGCCATAACGATACTCACTCACAGGCTTGGTGTTGGCAGTACAGAGATAGGCGGGATCAAATTGATCCGATTGGAGGCTACGCATCGCCTGCCAATTATGTTGATAACCATCAATACGACGCTCTTTGTTCATCCAAAATAACTGGGCCTGACCTATTAACCGCTCTCGGGCAAAGTGAATCTTTTCGGGGTCATCCCATCCGTAACACATAAAATGAAGTTCTATACCCTTAAGCTAATCCCTAAAAATTTTAGGACACCCTAAACCGTCATACGTGGGGGTCCAACTGAACGTTGGAGGATAAGTGTGGGAATGAGTAGCATGTACGTCATAAGCCATCTTAGCGCGAACCGGGGAGAAAAATTCAACCGCACTTAGTGCATGTGCATGGAAAAGGGTACTAGGACAACTTAACTCTAACGAAGATGGAATTGTTCCCGCTAAACCACTAGGGTCTTAAATATGATAAAATAGGGTTTTTATTGGAAAAATATGAGGATCATTAAAAAATTTTGCTGAATTTTTTTTACTGAGAAAATAAAAATCTAGGCCGCTATTGGCACATCAAATACTAAAGTTTCAAATTAATTAATAAAAATAATTACTGATGAATTTTTTTTATTACTAATAAATAGATGGAGAAATTCCAGAAATTTTAAATTTTATATTTTGAGAAAAATTAACATTTTTAGACCGCTATTTGCAGACCACTAATTTTTTTTATTTTTGTAATTTGGAGAAAAATTTGAAATTTGAAATTTGAAATTTTGAAATTTGAAATTTGAAATTTGAATTTTTAATTTTGAAATTTATTTGTTTTTAATTTGAAATTTGAAATTTTGGAATTTCAATGCATTTCAAGAAAACAAATCTTCTAAATATTGATCTACAACGAAACGGGTGAGTGCGTACGTACGTGCCACATAAAAGGGGGAGGAGTGCCAATTAGGAAATTGACGAGAACCTTCCTCTGATACCAAATTGATGTAGGCGTACACATTTGGACCAAAATATAATTACGGACGCGCACGACTAGCTCTCTACGAACCAAATTCTACACTCGCACAATCGATCTACGCGGTACCACGTAATTAATGTTATCAATTTTATACTAGCGTACGGGTAGCCAAACCAATAGGGATCGAACAGGGGCTATAGGCCAATGTTCTTTCTGGCTAAAGGGACCTACACGATCCGATCGAGCGGTGTTGTACCAAAAGAGATCTACCGAATAAAACACGATACGGAAAAGGTAGATCTCTCCCAACAAAAGAAAAACGAGGGCTCGCCAAACCCCTTTACAAAAATTAGATATATCAAGAAAAGGCACAAAATGATGAAAGCTATCCACGATATTTTCAATGCTATCAAAATTAACGCTAAGAAAATCCACCACAAGATTATTTAAGGAAAGAAACACATGAGAGTGGAAATTATCGTTACCCAACCGAAATGGATAATTCCGAATTTCTCGGCGTGGATCTTTCTTCAACGGCTCCACCGGAGTCACGCCGGTAGGAGAGAAACTCGCCTGCCTTCGTCGCGTCACACTAGAGTTGGAAATCCACCACGTGGAGGTTTTCTAGATTTGGCAACAAATATATATAAATATGGTAGGAGAGGGCAAATATGGTAGGTTTTAGGGCTTAATATGGAAGGTGGTGGTCAATTAAGGAAGGGGATGAGGAAGGGGTCGGGCTTGTTGGTGTTGGTGGTTGGCGGCTAGGATTTTGAGTAAGATGGAGGGACTCGGGTTATGATGAGGGGGGTGGCCGGTTTTGGAGGGGGTTGGCCGGGTTGGTGAGAGGAGGAGGCCGGTGGCTTGTTGGGTGGAAGTGGTCCGTTTTCTTTGTAGAGGAAGAGGAGGGCTCAGGTAGCAAGAGGAAGAGGGAGATTTGAAGGAAGGAGGAGGAGGAGAAGGGAGTTCGGCCAAGAGAGGAGGAAGAGGCGACAATTTGGTCAAGGGAAGAAGAGAGGGAGATTCTCTAGATTAGGGGTTTCAAATTTTCATTTATTCACTAGTTAAAATATGAAACATACATGCCTATATATAGGCTACACCACTCAATCTCCACCTAAGAAAATTAAACCACTCATGATGGCTATTTGCACCCATCATGACATAACAATTACAATAATTAAGAACATGAAATAAAAATAACAAATGATAATTATAAGCACCCATCATACATGAAATGAAAATAACATTGCGACATAAAAATACCAAACATAGAAATGACTTATTAATTAATAATAATTTATTAATAATAATTATTATTAATTAATAATATATGGGTTTGCGTTCTGGACGACTATTATGCCGACGCTCCGCATTGTCGTCCGCAAGCATGCTGTTGCCGTCCTCAAAATGTTTTGGGCCATCGTCTCCATCAAGATACTAGTAAAAGAATTACTGAAACTGGATCTAACCTGTTCTATAACTGAAGAATCTATAGGTACAGAATAGCAAACTATAGCTTTATCAGAAGCTGGAAAAGTAGGGAGAAAAATGGGAATAGAACTATGATGGGAATAAGAAACTGAAAATAGAGAAAATAGGTTAACTATGGGATTAATAACAACAACCCCAACAATTATAATTTCAGGAACTGAAAAATCAGCCGCTGCTTCATCTGCACAGACTGCAAGCATTTCTGTATCTGAATCTACTGCTGCTACTAAAACTGCTACTGCTTGTACTTCTGAAATTACTGCTACTTGAGATGCTACTACTGATGTTGGAGCTTCTTCATAGGACATCTCCCACTGCCTGGATTTAGGGAGACCTAAACCCAGGCCCCCAAAAGAAGGAACAGATGAAGAAGAGGCAAGATGAGAAGATAGATCAACAATTGAAGCAACAAGAGGAGCTATGACTTCTTCTTTTTGCTTCTTGAGTGTCAGAGTGATGAATTCAATAAGATTATTAGCAATAAAAGAAAAATCTAAATACATAAACTCAGAAGAGTTCTGAGTAGATATAGATGGAGGATTTTGAGAGGAAGCAGATGGAATGGAAGGTTGATGACAGGTTGGATAGATTGCGAATGCTTGAGGAATTGAAGATGGAGGGATGACAGATGGGAGTTCATCTGGAATAAATTCCTGAACTGGTGAATGAGATAGAGATGGAGATACATGAAGTGGAGAAGAATGAGGTGGGGATGGAGGGAGTAGGTTGAATGTAGGAAAAGAAGTAGAAGGAATGTCCTCAATAAGAGGAGATGGTAGGGGTGATTGAGGAGCAGGAAATAGTGGAGATGGTGTATCCTTAGAAATGTGGATTAGTGAGTGTGGAGGATATGGTGGTTGAGATGGTGAGGCATGAGGGATGGGAGTAGAAGGTGTGTCTTTAATAATAGTGGATGGTTGTTTAAGAGGAGGAGATAGCAGTCTGGGTGAAGGAGGTGGAGGTGGATCAGAAAATTCTTTTAGGTTTGGAGGAGTGACTGTATCAGTCCTTGTGTCCTCAGAAGCTCTGTAGGAGGAGGCCCTGGAGGGCTTGGTGATAACCCTCTCCCATCGTCCAAAGAGGGCTGATGTGAGCCTCTTGGAAGCATTAATAAATATGGTATGGGAGACCAATAGTTCTGGAACATTTGCCTGCAGAAAGATCCCTAGGATCCATCCATAACCTCCATATTTATTGGAAAATTTCTTCTAAATAGAATAAAAAAAATCCTTTCCCAGACCACAGACTTCTTATTTACCAGAGTGCACATCAAGTGAAATTGATGCTTGGTTATATGGTAATGGGCATAGTGTTTTCCCAACAACACTTTACCTACAACATCTGCTAAGAACTTGTACTTAATTAAAAAAATTTTCTCAAGCATGTGATTGGGGTTTCACTAGGAGTGACCCATCCTATCTAGCATTTCATTAAATTCATCACTAGAGAATTCTAATTCATCTTCACCATTAATAAATCCAAAAACTTTAGATAAAACTTCTTGTGATAAAAGAACCTGGTTACCAGAGATTGATCCAATGAGAACTGGAGTATCCCAAAGCTTTGCTGTGTACATCAATTATTTTATTTCTATCACTGGAAGTTTGATCCTTGTTGTCATGAAATACTGCAGATTTAGACCCTCAAAAAATTTTAGAATGTCCTGGAACACTTGATCTAAGTGAGAGAATGATTCCATATCAATATCAAAGCAAGCATCAAACTTCATCACAACGATTGTAGCTTGAGAAATCATCATAAGCCTGCACAAACGAAAGATCAAGTGCAAGAGAAATGGAAATGCGTGGGATAGAGTTTGATGAAAACCTAGTTATAAGTTTTCAGAAGTTGAAAAAGGTGACCTCTATCTGACAAAAAATAAGAAAACATCGAACCCTGTTCGATAAAAAAATTCTTAAAAGAATTGCGTTTCGTCGATCTCAGGTAGACAAAATTTTTGCGAAACAAATAAATTTTGTCGATCTCTGTTCGACGAAAATTATTAGAAACTAAATTCATCGGGTTCCGTTAGATGAAAGTTTCACAAAGAGATTTCATCGATCTCCGTTCAACGATAATCTCAAGAAGAGTTCACAGATCGTCTTTCTCCGTTCGACAAAATATGACCAATTCGTCGTTCTCAGACCAAAAATTAAATTTATAAGTGTCCATTTATCATGCCAGGCTGCTTTATAAATAAAAGGTGTTTCTTTCATCTAAGGGTTTAGTGAAAATATCTGCCCTTTGTAAATAAGTGGAAATAAAGACAATATTAATTTTATTTTTGTCTACATTATCTCTAAAAAATGATGTCTAATATCTATATGCTTTGTTCTACTATGCAGTACTGGATTTTGTGCAATTGAAATAGCACTAGTATTATCACAAAAGATAGTTGAATTATTTAGGTTGAAACCATAATGTAGAAGCTGATTTTGAATCCATAAAATCTATGAGCAACAACTACCAGCTACCATATATTCAGCTTCAGCAGTTGATGTTGACAAAGATGTTTACTTTTTGCAAAACCATGACACAAGCCTATCACCAAGAAACTGACAAGTTCCTGATGTGCTTTTTCTGTCAACTCTGCATCCAGCATAGTCAGCATCTGAGAATCCAGTTAAGTCAAATTTTGACTCTGTTGGATACCAAAGTCCTAGATTTTGACAACCCTTTATATATCTCAAAATTCTTTTTACTAAAATTAGGTGAGATTCTTTAGGATTAATTTGAAACCTATCACAAATAAAAGTAACAAACATGATATCAGGCCTACTTGCTGTTAAATATAATAGAGACCCAATGATGGCTCTATATATTTTTTGATCAACAGGCTTGCCCTGTTCATCATAAACAACAACATTGGAGGGCATGCGTATTTTCATTGCTGAGGCATCAGACATCCCAAATCTTTTTATAAGCTCCTTAGAATATTTAGATTGGGATATAAAAATACCATTAGAGGATTGCTTCACTTAGAGACCAAGGAAGTAGGATAGTTCACCCATGCTACTCATTTCAAACATTGAGTGCATCAGGTCAGAAAACCTTTTGCAAAGTTTGGAATTAGTTGATCCAAATATTATGTCATCAATATATATTTGTAGTAGCAAAATTTTAGAGTTATGATGTCTAATAAATAAAGTCCTATCTACCAAGCCTCTAAAAAATTTATTTTCTAACAAGAAATTAGCAAGAGTCTCATACCAAGCTCTTGAAGCTTGTTTGAGACTATAAAGAGCTTTATTAAGTTTAAAAACATAAGCAGAGTGAGTTGGAGAAATAAAACCTGGAGGTTTTTCAACATAAACATCCTCTTTGAGTTCTTCATTTAGAAATGCACTCTTGACATCCATTTGATATACTTTAAATTTCTTGAATGCTGCATATATAAGAAATATTCTGATAGCCTCTATCCTTGCAACAGGGGCAAAGGTCTGGTCATAATCAATGCCTTCCTCTTGTGAATAGCCTTGGGCTACAAATCTTGCTTTGTTTCTTACAATTAATCCTTGAACATCCAACTTGTTCCTAAAGACCAACTTAGTTCCAATGATGGGAAAGTCTTTGGGTCTTAGAACTAAATCCCAAACTCTATATCTTTCAAATTGATTGAGTTCCTCTTGTATTGCAATGATCAAGTGGGGATCTTACTCTGCATCTTTTATGGATTAAGGCTCAATTTGAGAAATTAGGCAAGCATGTATTTGATTATGGTTGAGTTGATGCCTTGTGTGCACACCAACTGATATGTCTCCAATCACTTGAGATATAGGGTGATCTCTAAGTGTGACAAGATCAGTGGGTGGAGTTGGTTCTTCAACCACTTGTGGTGCTAATTCCTCTTGTGTAATTTCATTTGCCACAATATCTTCAACATGAATTTCTTGAATTTCTTCATCACTTTCATCAACAATAATCTGTTGAGAAGGATGTGATATATCCTCTTATGTTAGGATTAAATCATCCATTTTCTCACACAGATTTGGTACCTGTAAATTTTCTATGGAGAGAAGTCTCTCTTCTTGTAAAACATGTGAGTTTCATCCAAAGAAACATGCATAGATTCTTCCATTTTATGAGATGATTTATTATATACTTTATAAGCCTTGCTAACTTGAGAGTATCCAATAAAGATTCCCTCTGAAGTTTTGGCTTCAAATTTTCTAAGGTATTTATTATCATTATTGTGAATATAGCACATGCAACCAAAAACTTTAAAATAATTAACTTTAGGTTTCTTTAACTTAACTAATTCATAGGGGATCTTACCCTTTAGCTTATGAATTAGACTTCTATTCAGAACATAATTTGATGTGCTTACTGCCTCTGCCCAAAAAGATAGGGACAAGTGAGCATCTGCAAGTAATGTCCCTGCAGATTCAATAGGGGTTCTATTTTCCCTTTCAGCTATCCTATTTTGTTGAGGAGTTCTAAGCGTAGAAAAATAATGCCTGATACCTTCCTTCTCATAGAATTATTGCATGAGAAGAGATTCAAACTCAGTGTCATGATCACTTTTGATCAATGCAATTTGAGTAGAGTACTCAATCTGAATGCTCTTAAGAAAGTCTGTAAGAATTTTAAAGTTATCTGACTTGTTTTTCAGAAAGAAAAACCATGTTAATCTAGAGAAATAATCAACAATCACTAAGGTATATGAATTCCCTCCCAAGCTCAGTTGGTGATGAGGGTTGAAAAACTCCATAGTTAAGCGTCTCGGGCTGGAGTAGTACTATGATGGGTGACCTCCTGAGAAGTCCCTGTGATGAGCGCTTGACTATCGAGTTTGCCTCATCAAAGGGAGGCTGTTGCCACCAACAACCTGTCGGTGGACCAGAGACGGGTTGGAGTGCTTGTGCTGCAGCCCGGTAGCAATGCCTAGAGCGAAGCCGTGACACTGTCACCTTGGATAATCTAGGGTCGTTACAATAAAAAGTGCACATTTATTGTACCACCCCTAGCCGATCCTACGCGACAGTGTCATGGCTCAATAAAAAGTGCAAAAAGGTTTATCTCTATAACATAAATACTTAAAGCGGAAGTCATACATCCCTTTATTTTATATAGATCCTTAATATAAGAAGAACAATTACTACTCTAATGACCAGCCTTGCCACAGTGGTGGCATTTTCCTTCCTTCCCCAAGCCTTTCTTCTTCAGTGCTGAGGACTTGGGCTCAAGAGATGACTTAGGTCCAAACTTAGTTTTCTTGAAACACTTGGCCTTTCCCTTGCCTTTATGCACCATCAATATGGGGCTAGAAGATTTTCCCTTCTTTATATTGATCTCGGCAGTTCTTAACATGCCTAGGAGGTCTGACAATGTCTTGTTACTTTCGTTCATATTGTAATTCAAGAAAAACTGCTCGTAACTGTCCGGTAACGTTTGTAGGATCAGGTCTGTAGCCAACTCTTGGCCTAGAGAAAAACCTAGTCTTTCAAGGTTCTCTATATACCCAATCATCTTGAGTACGTGAGTCCTTACTAGATCTCGCGCTCCCATCTTACACTGAAACAAGCCCTTGGTGATATCAAAACTCTCTTGCCGAGATTGCCCTTGAAACATTTTCTTAAGGTGCTCGCCAATATCCTTACAACTCATGTTCTCATGTTGCTTCTAAAGCTCAGAGTTCATGGTGGCGAGCATGAGGCATTCGACATCCAAGGAGTCATTTTGATACTTCTTATAAGCATCTTTATCAACTCGGGAGACATCCCGGTTGGCTCTTCTAGGGAATCATCTTCCAAAACATAAAGCTTATGTTCTTGCCTGAGAACAATTCTCAAATTTCTGTACCAGTCCAGATAGTTTGTTATACTCAGTTTCTCCTTCTCAAGGATAACTCTGAGGTACATGGTGGAGAGATTAACTTGCCATGGAAATTCTACAAGAATTTATGCAAATAAAACTCAGTACTACATTTCAAAATACATAATATTTTTTTTCAATTAGGACTTGAATTAAAATTACTACCACAATTTTAATCAAACTGATAATCCTCAATATCAATTCAGAGAGTTTATGCGATCCACTCTCTTAGTGGACAAGATCCGTATTTCACTATCACCATGAGTCAGCTTTGGCTTTTCTCTCACAATGTAGTTATTTAGGTATGCAACACTTGCCGATTGCATCATCATGAAACTCTTGTATGGTTGGTGAATAACTCTTTATTCACGTCCATCATATGGTGCATGGCAATCCTATGCCTCTAGGCACTCAACTTTTGAGGTAACCCAGTTAAGTTTGATCTGATGTCGATATTGGGATATCAAAATTATCCGCTCGCACCCTTACCAAGATAGATTAATGCACCTTGCTTTGGCAAGTCCACACTTCATGGATCGAGGCAGGAAAAGTGTCATCCATCGAAAGTTATCTGAATACTTAAAATTGCATAAGGGATTTCAATCTAATTGACTAACACTTAATCATGGTTAACAATTAACTAATGTGCATATACACAAAATACATACAACACTCACAATCCAAATACATCCTAGCTATACACAAAGAAAAACAATCAACACTTGATGAAATGGGCTAAATCTAAACATCTAGAACCCTTCTAAATCTTTAAATTTACATGCATTGGACATGAGCAACACCAACTTCACTTACATAGTAGACAAGCTCATCCCTCTTTGTGAGATTCAAAATCTAACACACATGGTTCACCAACCAACAAGAAGGACGATTACTATTAGGGAGAAACACAAATCATTGCGCAACCTACCTCTGATACTACTGTTGGGTTTTCCTTAGAGGGATGCACATCACATATGCACAACAGAATATAAATCAATAAAACCCAAAGAGAAATGGATATTATGATGATCATTGATCAAGAAGTAAAAATAATTTTGAATAAAAGTATACCTTAGTGGGATTGAGTCACTACTCAACCATAATGCTCCAAGGAAGTCCGATGAACACTTGCGACTGGGGTTCCGAGGATAAAAGTATGTCCATGCCTCTATGGGTATCACATGAGCAAGAAGAACACATAAACTCTTGTCATGCAAGATCTATGTTCGAAGAAGGAATTCCCTCAACGTCTCCACGGATTGCCTGATCCGTTAAAGGAAAGGTGGCAGTAAGGAAGATGAAGCTTAGGTGACACTTTTCGGCAACACCAGTGGATCAGGACGGTTGGCATTACGGAGTAGCGGCTGTAACTTTTGGTTGAGGAACTATTCCGTCGGGGAGAAGAAGAAGTCGCATTATTGGTCTCGATCGATTAGGTCAAGTGTAGGAGATAACATTTATCTCGTCAATATATTTATACTAAGAGTGAAACAGTTGTTACCCACAGACTAGACCAGAATCGGACTTAAAGAAATTAAACCAGAGTTAATAGAATTTGACGAGATAACATGTATATATAAGACGAATCAAGGAAACATTCGTCAAGATAACACGAGAATACTCGACGAATCCAGACAGACCAATTCGTCAAAATGTCAAGAGAGTACTCGACGAAACTAAGTCCAATTTGTCGAGATAACACGAGTATATATGACAAATCCAAGAACAATTCGTCAAAATGTCAAGAGACATTTCGATGAATTTAGATCAATTCATCGGAATAACAAGAGACAATTCGACAAATTTTATTTGAGTCTTTCGACGAATTTCGACAGAACAGTACCTAAAACGTCAAGACACTTACCGACGATTTACCTGGTCATCAAAATTCATAATAGAGGTCTTGGGCTGAAAAACCTCAAAATCCATAATGCCATATGCTTGGCATTTTACTCATATCATATATGAGCAATGCCAACACAAACCTTTCCAACTTCTTCAATACTCTTATCTGCAACCCCATAGGCTCATATTACGTTGGCAGTGATACTACCTATTTGACCACTTCTAGTTCACAATGGTAACACTAACACGGAATCAACATTCTAGTACTTAGGTATGAAAAGACAAAACTCCTTCTACACATCTTGAAAGAACAGACCTCGTGTCCCTCTACTTAGGTGATAATGAACAAAGATCCTTCTATACCTCTTGAAAGAGAAAACCTCTTGTCCTTCTACATAGCCAAGAATAGACAAAGTTCCATATGCACCTCCTAAAAGAACAAACCTTGTATCATAATTTTAAGAAAATATTGTAAAAGGTACTTATGCAGCTCCTCCAATAAAATGGACCCGATGTCCTTTTGATGCGCAAATAGAGAATGGTCCTTTGCCATCTCTAATTGAACATACCACATGTCCTTATGAGATGCGAACGGACAAAGGTATTTCGCCACCTCTAGTAGAATAAACCCCATGTCCTTTTGAGGCACAAATTGACAAAGGTTTTTCACCATATAATGAAAGAACGGACCCCATATTCTTCTGTTGTTAAAGTGATAGTGGACAGAAGTTTCTTTTGAGCCTCCTAAAAGAATGAACCACGTGTCCTTCAACTATCAAGATAAAATAGGAAAAAGATCTTCTACGTCTCCCGATAAGAACAAACCCTGAGTGCTTCTACTTCCCAAGGCAAAAGCAAGCCTTGAATCGTCCTACATGATACAATAGGAACAGACCCAAAGTTCCCCTGCCTCATCTAGGAAGGTTGAAAATGTCTCTTCGCACCACACTAAAACATCTTTGCTCATCCATAACACTAAGTCGCAAATGCTAAAGCTAATATCATACGTTACATACATGCATTAAAGAAAGAGGAATGTAAAAAAGGTAAACACTCCAAAGCATCACATCATGAATAAGAGAACATCTCTATAATCAAGTCATTGCTCGACATCAACATCAACATCATCATTCTAGGTATCACTCACTCAAAGGTTAGATTGCCACAACATCCTTCATGTCGCAAAGATGCTTTTGCCAAACCTATGGGAGAGCGTAGCATCATGCTCAACCTCTTATAACGGATACACCTTCTTGGCCATCATATCTGATCGGGCTTCCTCTATGATCTGGGATTGCTCCACTCTAAATATATATGATTCCATGCATTCAACAATCGTGAAAGTTTGCATGTTCTTGGCATCCTGAAGTGCATCATCTATTGACATTTTCTCCTCCTCTAGCCGTACTGGCTTGGCCTCTACCTTGAAAAGCTCTATCTCAACTCTATATAAGAGCAACCATTGAGTATTTTTGCATCTTGTAATAAGAATTGACCAAGGGATCTTCTACACCACCTATATAAATGGACCATGTATCTTTCTATTCTATGATAAAAATGATCCTAGAGTCCATCTACTACTCAAGATATGAGTGATCCACAAATCATCCTCTGGATTCTTCCCCCAGATAGACCCTAAATCCTCCTGCAATAATTTACAAAACTTGTTATGAGTCCTCCTATGCCTTTATGACAAGGGGGAATGAAAGACTTTAGTTTCAAGAGTAGCTAATCACCTAGAAGAAGGGGAGGGAATAGGATTTTAGGTCTTTTTAAACTCTCTCTATTTTTGGTGTGTTATGATTTATTTTAAGTTAGCTTTCAAGATTACACAACTAGCAAACATGTAATTTATATTGGTTCCCCAGATTATAGGTACATCCACGGTCCCTCCAACCTCTCCAACAGATTGTTGGACAATGCAACTTCTTCAAACTCGGCTAAATGAGCTTATAACTCAGATCCCTCAGGATCTCTCAGACTCCTCCAAGTACTACCTCAGGCCTAAGGACCTACCACTCAGAGCAAGCAATGCTCCTATAGCTCAGGCTAAGAGGATAACTCTATAACTCAGAGAGAATGACTCCCCTACCTAAGATCTAAACTAGATTCTACAACTTAAGCACCAAGTCCTTACAACTCAGCTCAACACAAGGATCCTACCTTAAGCACACAGGCCCTACCACTCAGCCTTCATGATTTAGGCTTACAACTCAGATTTGTTAAGATCCTACATAATGAAATGGTTGTTGTTGATGTAATAAACCAGAGAAATAAACTCCGTGTCTTTCTCTTCCTGAACTGTGATGAACCAGTCCTCCTTTCTTCACAGCTCCAGGAATGTATCTTCAGGAGTAATTTTGCTTGAGCTATGAAGACACTGAAGCTAGGTTTTTCTTGTGCTGCAACTTTTGACTCAGAGAGAAACATCTCTGAACTTGCTGTTGAAGATCAGAATATCAACAACTATCTTTCTTGAACTTTTAGATCAGAAGAATGAACTACTTCTCCAAGCTCTACAACTTAGTCGAGAGGAAGAAGATGAAGTTCTACTCTTTTCAAAAGTTAATTTCTGCTTCTTTGATCTCGTCTTTTCTATCCCTCCGTCGAACGGCTCTTTGAGAATTGGGACCACCAGGAGTTGGTAGATACAACTCTACATTTTCATTAAATGTTGTACAACAGGCAAGCAACGCCATTTGTCGTGTACTGTTCACTTCCCGCAACATTTGAATTTGTACTGACGTTAGCACCTATGAACTTAGTCAAATTCCGATAATTCAGCATAGGCATTGAGTGAAGGCTTGTCACTCAACACAAAAACACTTCGTAAGTTTTCTAAAAACACCAAGAATTGAGTGATCAGTCATCACTCAACGAATATAGACTTTAGTAGTCTAACTGATTAGGCATTGAGTGAGCCTTCATCACTCAACGCATTTAGACTTAGCTGATTTTCTCTATATAGAGGCGTTGAGTGTGTTATCTTTATGCAATGCTTTCTACCTTTCCCTGTTTTATTGAAGAAGCGTTGAGTGAATGACCTTAACTTAACGCTTCTGTCCTTAGAAAGATTTTCTATTGAATAGGAGTTGAGTGAGTTGACATCACTCAATACTTTTAACCTTAGACAGAATTCTGTATCAACTAATGTTGTAGCTCTGACTGAACTATGTTCTGTCGAAGCTTTTTCTGCATAGCGTTGAGTGAACTGTCATCACTCAACGCTTTTGGACTTAGCCAGATTCCTTGGCAGATTTTCTGTGGCTTTGACTGCTTAATCTTTACTCATCGCTTCTAGCTCTGGGCACTGAGTGAACTGCCTTCACTAAATGCTTCTTTACTTAACCAAATTTCTGCCTTTGCAATGCTGAGGCTTTGACTGACTAGTCTTTACTCAGATCTTAAGGCCATCTTGTATTGAGTGAACTGCCTTCACTCAATGCATTTGGACTTAGACAAATTTCACCCTTATCAGCAACCTGTCCTGTGTCCACCTATCAGTATCACTTGGATAACATATCTAATCAAAGTTATAAGGAACAACATGCATACATAGAACTTAGGGTATGCATCAAATACAAACATGTGTATGCCATTATCCTGTAGGCCTTCTTCAATCTGGGACATTGTGATCAATGGACCCAACAATCTCCCCCTATTTGAAGAATTCAAAATCTTAGACAATGATATACACCAACACATATACAACATATATAATATTGTAGAAGAAAGAACAGAAAATGTATACATAACCAAAAATTTGATTTTCATTAAAAGAAGTCATGTTTTAGTAGTGTGCCTAAGACAATTTACATTTCCTACAACCCTTTAAGAAAGACAAGAAACTTTTTTAAGTTTCAGTTTCTCTTATACTATACCCCTGCTTGGCTTCTTGGATGCTTTCTCTACTTTAGCTTCTAAGTTATTTTCTTTCTGCCTCTGGAAGTAGTTATAAGTCTTGGGAAAGTATTTGTTTAGTTCCACAACATATGCCAATAGATTTCCTAAACTCTTATCCCTTCTGAACTTCCTTCTGTCCACTTCATTATTCTCAAGTGTTGCCCACTCTAGGGAGCTGTAGAGCTTTCCTCTTTTCGTGTTCTTGTTCTTGACTAGCTCCCAGGTAGATAGAATGATTGTTCTAGAATGAGGACTCCACTGTTCAAAATCTTGACTTATTTCCATTTATTACCGGTACCTCTTCTAGCTCAACCTGACTTCCTCTTCTTCCTCAACAATAGACTTTCCTTTGGCCCTTATCACTTGGTCAACAATGGGGCTGAATGTTGGACCTTCAGCTGCTGTAGAAGGTTCAGCCCACCATGCATCATCTTGAATAACATATTGCTGTATATCATACTATTATGCATACTGATCACTGTATTGAGTACCATATTGATTCCCATCTTTTAGTGCTTGATTAATCTGGGTAGGAAAAGCAGGGATATTATCATAAGTTATCTGTTCAAGACCAAAGGATCCCCTGATCACATTTGTAGACCAAACATCATTTTCAGTGTTGTCCTGATCACTTCCTTCTTTGCCTTTTTGACTTCTTCAGATATATCTTTTGTCAAGGAGGTGTAAGCCTTTATCATCTGACCATTTAGATAATCAATACCATGGGTGACATGATTCTTGACTTTGAGCAAATGATCAACTAGAACTTGAGCACAGATATCCATCCTTCTTTCAAGAATATTTTAATTGATGTCCATCACTTCCATCCGTGCATTGTTCATTGCTAGCATGTTATTGGCAGTAATTGTCTGATATTCCACAATCCCAGTATGGATATTACTGATTTCATTCAGCTCACTCTCATTGAAGGTGACTCCAGGAGCTGCTCTTAAGAAGAATTTGACAGTATGTGCCTTCAGTAAGTTAACCTCAAATCTTATAGATTTGATCTCTATTGTTAGATCATTTCTGAAATTCTTTATGGAGTCATCCAAAAAGTTCTTCAATTACCTTCTCTAGTCATCCAGTAATCCTTTCAGTTGAGCTAGGAAGACTGGGGACATCTGATCACTCTTATGGGATGTACCTTCATTACAGATGTTGTGTTGCTCTGGCCTGACATCTTCTCTGACCTCAAAATAAGCCTTTTCAAACTCTGAAGAATGTTGATGTGCATTGTTATCATCACCAGCATTCCTTTCCTCAAACTTAGAGGAGTCAATGTCATTGACTATTTCTTGAGCAGGGAATTTAGTGTGAATCTCCCCCTCAACCATAGCATTGTCCATAGGGACATCCAGTATTTCAGAAAGGTTGCTTTCTATTTCCTTCTCAAGAGGGATCTGAATATCCTCCTACAAGAGCTGGGTTTTCTCCCCCTCAATAAGAGCATCTTTCATGACTTAATAAAGGAGTTACTCCGCCTCACATTAAGGACTGTATCTCCCATGTAGATCTTGATCTATAAGAGCTGTTTCAACTTTAGTAGTAGCTAGAGTTTTGACAGTCTCCCTTACTATCTCCTCCGAAATCTTGTTCACTATTTCTTTAGTATCCTTTTCAACAACCTCAAATGGAGGTATATCATAGCATCTTCAACAGATAGTTCTTCAGACTGAGTTCTTCTTACTGGAATCATTGTTGTAGGTTCAGAGGAAAATGATATATGAGCACTTGTATCACTCCTGGTCTCTTTAGTAGATTGAGAAAGTTGAGGATCATGAGGCTCTTCCTCACTTTGTTCATATGAACTACTGTCAGTACTTTCCTCTGGAACTGGAACTGATTTCTTCTTCTTCTTTGCAGTAGTTTGAGCATTTAGAAACAGAACTCTATCCCATTTATCAAGCATTTTCAAGTCCATCCTTCTCATGTGATGGATTTTTGTTCCTAGCCTTATATTAAGGACCCCTGGAACACTCTTGAGGAGAAACAAAGAAAGAATCCTTCCCATATTTGGCTCTGCTGTACAGTCTACTATCCTTTGAAAGAGTATCTTCCCCAAATTAGTCTTCTTGGATAGAATTATCCTTGCCATTAGTTCGAACATTCTCTTGGAGATATTGTCATGTGAGATAGTCTTGCAAAGTAGGGCTTTCCCAATTACATCAGCCATGAATTTTCCCTTGATATTCAACTCCTTCCTTAGAATTGATTCATTGGTGGGTTTAGAGATTCCATACCACTTCAGTGCAGATTTGATATCAGTCTGATCCAGTTCATCTTCTTCATCTACCACTGTGAACTTGGGCAGTTTCAGTGCCTTGCTTAGTCTCTTTGGGGTTATCTTAATCTTGTTACCACTAATGAAGGTCCTTATTTTACTAGATGATGAATCAACCTTAGCATTTGAGTATAACTCAAGTAACTCTTGCTTTCACATCAAAATTGGGCATGGACAGAACAAATTCTAGGTCAGCGACCTAAAGTAGGTGGAGAACAAACATCATTTTCAAGATTTACATGGGAGATACAGTCCCGAACCCTCAAACAAGAAATCCAATCCTTTCGACGTCATTTTGTCTGCGAATTGCTGTAGATTTTCCAAGATTTAGTCGATTCATTGCAAGGGGAAGAGAAGGGCGAGGAACAATGTAGTTTGTTTTACGCACATAGCCACCTATTTATAGTAATTTCTATTTTAGAAGGTGGGGAGGCGCGTACTTGTTTATGATTAAGAAGTGATCAACAAACAGGATTGATCCCGATACTTCGCCATAAAATAGACTCACTTGGTGCTTGCTTTGAGTGAACTCGACGCACTCGACACTTGTTGTCTTTTTTGTAACACCCCTATACGTCGTATAGCATATAGTAGTAGGTCCGGCCGGGGCCCGACGCCATATACTACGGACAGACCGGTTGTTTATGCGTTGAAACCACACAACCAATCACCAACGTCCTACACAGAGTCATTCTAGCGGAAGCAAATTATTAAGTTGCACAAAACGAGAACCCTGCCAAGCAAGAATGTCCACTACAGAAGTAACAATAGGAATGAAAAATACAAAAGTACCGGCCTTATGGCCTTACAAGGTTTGCTTAACAAAACATGTCTTACATACTTCGGCTCGCAGGCCGGCCATACATGAAATAAACGGAAAGCATAAAAAGGGGTTAGGCCTTCGAGGGCCAGCACCGCAACATGGGCTTTAGCCCACTATTTTTCGCTCGGCTCCGCAGCACCTGCAAGCACAAACCACCGCCCGGTGGCAAACAAAAGCAACGGTCAGCTATGCTGACCAAATTATAACGATCCCACCCCCAAAATCCGGGCGGCGATGCTCTTTCCCTGCACTTTATTAGTATAGGCAATAACTTAGTGTGAACACACATCATCACATGCGTAGGCTCGCACGGCCACACACCTCGTGCACACAGGGCACATTCACGGCGAACCGGCCAACGTCACGTCAATTCAAGACATAGACGTTCCCGTTCCACCACCGCCTCATGGACGGCCAACCATATGAGCATTTTGCCTTCCTGGCCTTGGTCACGACAATTTAATCCATAGACCGCCGAAGACCCTCATCCATGCCAACGGTCCTACCGAATGACATAGACCGGGTACGGTTCGGCCTGACCCGTGCTCACACCGCAACGACAATTTAAGCCATAGGCGCAGGTCAAGACTCACCGAGTCCCGTTTCCACCACAATAATCACATAACCCGGTTATGTTCACGTTGGCTCCCCGGCCATCGTGTTGGCAAAACCCGCTTTTGCCCAGTTTTCCGGGTGCACCTTGGAGTTAATCTCCAAGGCTCCCTGGTGCAACCTACCACGTAGAAAACCCGAAAACACCCAAACATCCGGATTCTTGCCCGGTTCAAATGCAATGCAACATCACCGATCCGGCTCTACTTGTCCGGATAGGCTTCACACACAATGCCTATGTCTGTTTTCGCATACGGACTCTACACAAGGGGGACTTTACATATCTACCCCCAAGGAACGCTCCAACTCTTCGCTCACTCGCGAGAGAGGGCTTCCTATGCAAAGGGAAAAAAAGAGTGCTTCATATGCCTAAGGATGAGAAATCGTTACCCTTGCGTTCTTCCGCGGCGCCATGAAAATCTACGCGGATGAAAAGCACCGCAATCTCCTTGCCTCCGCGGATCCGGACTCGGATCGAGAATCGGAGCTCCGAAGCTCCATCGGCCGCCGGAGTTGACTACCTTCTTCCTCCTCCAAGCTCTCCCTTCTCTCTAGACTTTAGAGAGAGAACCCAAGTGAAAATGGGGTTTGCAAACCCTATTTTCGGGTTTAAGCTGCCAGCAACCACTCCCAGCCGTCGGATCCCAAGCCAAGGAAACGAACGGCCACGATTAGACCTCAAAATACAAAATCTGGGGCCGAACACGGGTTGCAACACGACCATGTGCCTGGCCGTGTCACCCATTCGGCGTCTCGACCGATTCAAAACCAGTAAACGACCCTTGACACGGCCTATGACACGGCCGTGTCACATGTGATACGCCCGTGTTGGTACCCGTGTTACGCCCCCCTGTGTGCAATCGGCCAACACTTCGCAGTCAGAGAGGTACACCGCCTTGCGACACAGCATAGGACATACCCGTGTCACATGTGACACGCCCGTGTCTGTGCCCGTGTCACGGCCCGTGTACCACTGTGTCGATTCCCTTGAGTGACACGGCCTGGGACACACCCGTGTCCTAGGCCGTGTCCCACCACTCGACACTCGACGACCGCCGACATGGCGACCGCACGACCCTTGGTCGAACACACCCTGACACGGCCTCCGACACGCCCGTGTCTGGACCCGTGTCACCTGCTTCAAAACCCCGTCTTCGCTTAAAAAATGCCACCCATCCCTCTTTTGAGTTTTGGGGTGTTACATTTTCAACGCACTCGATGTCTGAGCACTTAGACTCAATGCAATCGACATTTGATCTTTTCTCAGTACACTCGACGCTTGATCTTGTCTCAGCGCATTCGATGCCTGGATACTTAGTCCATTTCTCCCTTATTTATCCTGTAGAGATGAACACTACCTGCAATAAACAAAAGACTATATGGAGAGCTACTGAAGCTGGGCAAAATTCAATATACCTAATTAAAATTTAAAGGTGTTGAATTTGGCTTCATCTAGTGGCTTAGTTAAGATGTCAGCCACTTGTTTGTCTGTGGGGACAAATTCAAGAATGATGTCTTCACTTTCCACATGCTTTCTAATAAAGTGATACCTAATCTTTTTGTGCTTAGTCCTACTGTGAGAGACAAAATTTCTAGCAATAGAGATTGGACTATTAGAATCATATTATAATATATTACTTATCTTTCGGTTGTAGTCCTGAAGCTGATGTTGGATCCAAAATAACTGTTCACAGCAACTTCCTACTGATATATATTCTGACTCAACTGTTGAAATTACAATACTAGTAATGCTTTTTGCTGCTCCATGATATAAGTCTTACACCCAAGAACTGAAAGAAGCCAGATGTGCTTTTCCTGTCTTCTCTACAGCCTGCAAAATCTGTATCTGAATACACAGTCAGCTCAAAGTCACTATTCCTAGGGTACCATAGGCTAAGATCTGGTGTGCCCTTAAGATATCTCAGAATTCTTTAAGCTACATAATAGTGAGACTCCTTAGGGCTAGCCAGGTATCTAGCACAAAACATGTAGCATACATAATGTCTGGTCTACTAGCAGTAAGATTGAGGAGGGAGCCAACTATGTCTCTATACATGGTTTCAACAACAAGTTTCCCTGTCTCATCCTTGTCTATTAAGATACTTGACCCCATTAGAGTTTTCATAATGGAGGCACTCTCCATACCAAATTTTCTAATTAACTCCCTAGTGAACTTAAACTTTGAAATGGACAACCCATCCTCATACTATCTTACTTGGAGGCCCAAGAAGAATTTAAGCTCACCCATATTGCTCATCTCAAACTTCCCTTGCATTTGTTTGGCAAACTTCTTGTAGAGGTTATCATCAATAGACCCAAAGATTATGTCATCTACATAAATCTTGACAAGGATGATCTTATCCTTTGATTCCCTTAGGAATATAGTATTGTCTATCTTTCCCCTCAAGAATTTGTTCTATATGAGAAAGCTAGACCGGGATTCATACCATGCCCTAGGGGCTTGCATCAACCCTTACAATGCTGTCCTAAGTCTATAAACATAATCAGGAGAGTTAGGATTAATAAAACCTGATAGATGCTCAACATATACCTCCTCTCTTAGGTTACCATTTAGGAAGGCTGACTTCATGTCCATCTGGTAGACCTTGAATCCCTTGTGGGAAGCATATGAAAGGAATAGTCTAATGGCTTCTAGTCTAGTAATTAGGGCAAAGGTTTGATCAAAATCAATACCTTTCTCTTATCTATATCCCTTAGACACCAGTCTAGAATTATTCTTAATTATAAAACCATTTTCATCAAGCATTATTTATGTAAATCCACTTCGTTACAATAATGTTATGTCCTTGTAGTCTAAGAAATCGCTTCCAGACTTTACATCTTTTGAACTAGTTCAGTTCCTCTTGCATTGCCACAATCCAGAAGTGGTCTATGTCTGCAGCTTCAAATGTTTTGGGTTCAATTTGAGAAAAAAAGCTAGAGTACATTGTGAAAGTGGAAAGTTGTTAACCTAAATCACCTAGAGGGGGTGAATAGGTGAATCGTGCGTCTATTTGTGGAATAAAAATTTTAACGAACTTGCACAAAACATCAAGCAATCACAGAAGACAAGAAGATTTATAGTGATTCCCCAATTTTGGGTACGCCCACTTTACCTCACCGATCTAGCAAATCACTAGACTCGGCTACTCCACTATCTCAGATTGAAAACAATCCTATGCCTCGGAACCAAGTTCCTACAAACTCAATCCAAAAGGATCTACACTCGGAAGATAAAAACTTCCTACAAACTCGGAGAACAACGCTCCTACACTCCGAGAAAATCTCCTACAATGATAACAAAAAGATTTGGAAAAATACAAACAGAGATTTCTCAGATCTGGAAAAATTCAGCCATAGGTCTTCTTCTTGAATCCTCGGCTCTTTCAGAAACGGATGAAGAAGACTTGACGATCTGACTTGAGAAAGATTTGACCTACTCGATCAAGGAGAAGATGATGATCCCTTGAACAACAAGTCTTCTTGGATCGAAAGCATAAATTTCGATCTACTCATGAGCGGCGGCGGCGGCTTCAAAACGTGTTCTTTTGGAAAGTGACGGTCGATCCAGAAAAATTCAGAAGTATGGAATCCGCCCTGTAATTCTTATTCTTGTTATTGTTCTTCTTAGGGTTAAGTATTAATGAAAAGACCTTATATAGGATTACGTCTAACGGCTAGAAAAGAAATTAATGATGACACATGTCAAGTCATTTGAAAAATCTGGCCGATCTGGACTTAGGCAAATTTTAAAAAAAAATCTGCTGTTCTCGAGAAGTGGGAGAGAGTTCTCGAGAACAAGAAGGATTTCTCTAGAACTGTACTGTTTGGAACTAAGTAAGTTTACGAGAAAAACTTCTCGAGAGCAAACTGGACTTCTCGAGAACCATATGCTGACTTCTCGAGAACTACTTTAGAATTCTCGAGAAATAGAACTTAGAAAAATTTCTTTTAACTTTCTGAACTTCTCGAGAACTACAAGCTGGGACTCCTCTAGAACTAAGGGTTTAGCTTCTCGAGAACTGATGGGACTTCTCGAGAACTGAAAGGACTTCTCGAGAACCTTGACTGACTTCTCGAGAACTATATATAAAAGAGAGTTTCTCGAGAACTAATCTCGGCTTCTCGAGAACTAGAGGAACATCTCGAGAACTATTAAGTATACTTCTCGAGAATTGAAAAGACTTCTCGAGAGGTGGACTTAAAGAAATTCTGGACTTCTCGAGAACTGCTAAGTCTACTTCTCGAGAACTATGGGAACTTCTCGAGAAGTGGACTTAGAGAAATTCTGGACTTTTACAGTTTTCTTCTCTTCAAGAATCCTATCCTCATTCCTTGATCCAAGTGCTTGAAAATGAAGTGTATTCCAATTGAGAGGCTACACATGAGTCAATACCTTGGATCACACAGTGAGGGATTGCACTGTATGGTCCTACGTTCATGACCCACTGTAGACTGACATTGGTCTACACTTAGTAATGATGATCTGCAAACACACAACTTAAACAAGATATCAAATACAACTTAATTCATCTTAGTTCAAGGGTGACTTCAACAAATCTGGGTTATTGTGGATGCAATACCCAACAATCTCCCCCTATTTGTAGAAGTCATAACCCTCTATACTCAGGTGAATTATAACAATAAAGAAAGAACTGGGAATGAGGAAATTGAGTTAAAATGCAAAAGGACATTAATTGAACACACAATTAGGCAATACTAGAAATTGAATATATATAATGTTTTAGATTTCTAATTAAACAACCATTTCATCAAAATTCTCAAAAACACATATATATCCACAGAAAAAACAATTCTATATCTGATGTTGTCTGTCAAATTTCTTTTGCTGTCTCTTCTGATAGCTGAAAGGTTTAGGATAGTATCTTGGAGGCTTTGTAGGAGCTTTAGGGTTATTCTTACCATATTTTCTATCAAAAATCCTTCTTTTGGTCATGGACTTCTCATATAAATTCCACTCAGAGGAGCTATAGTGGAGATTCCTTTTCTCATTGTAGTCCATCACCAATTTAAGAGTTTTAAGAATCAGTGCTTTAGAAGTAGGGCTCTAGACTTCAGCAAACTCTTGGGCTTTCCTTTTCTCTATGTTAGGCTTAGGGGCACTTTTGCTTGAAGATGGGCCTTCTCCATACTTCCTTTTCTTGGGGATGTGAATTTCTTGTAAGCCTTGAGGAATATCATCATCCCAAACCTGGGAATAAGAAGTAGGAGGAGGTGTCTAGTCTTCTGTCATGGGAGAGAAGGTAGGCATCTGAGGTTATTGCATCTGAGCTGGCATTTGACTGGATTCTCCTCTAGCAAGGGGGTTCAGATGATGTGGAATCACATTAGGATTAGCTTGAAATTCTGGGAATATTTGGTTGTGCATCCAAACTGAGTTATCATAGGTATAGAACTTCACTGATTGGATTTGAGCTAAAACATTCTAATTTATCTCAGTCAATTTCTTATCCCATAGAGTTTGTGCATTGGCAGCAAGCCTGTCCACTTATTCTTTCACTAAATTCTCCCCCTTTCTGAATTCTACAGATAGCTGGTCAATGGCTTCTTCTTTGTAAGTACCAACTTCATTGCAGATTGTCATCACATGCTCTTTAGCCTTCTTTTCTAGCTCTATCTGGTTGTTTGCAAGAGTGAGAGATTGTTCCATAACTTGACCAACACTAGAGATTGTGTGGTCTATGGCTTTTCCACCTATTTGAAACAGTCTTTTGAGAGTCAGTATTGTGTTGTATTTCAGTAAAGCCTCTACTAATCTCTTGCTCTAGATCAATCACTTTATCTTTGACTGACTTGATTGATTCATCAAAATATTTTCTCTGATCAACCAGCATAAGTTCAATCTTACTGAGAAGTTCTTAATTAGAGGAGGTAGTAGCAGCAGCAGGAGGGGTAGAAATAGGAGCAGAAATAGTAACTCCAAGGGGAGAGGCTTTCCCGGGAAGAATTTCTTCTATTACCACAGAGCTCTGGGCTCTTACAGTGTGAGATACTGTATCAGCCTCCTCATCAACAAATCTTGGGAGGGAGAAGTCAAGGTTCCTGAGAGGGGCTTCCACCTCTTAAGGTTCTGGCTCATCCTATTCAGTGAGAAGGATGGTCTCTTGTGGAGTAGATTCTTTCCTTGGAGTGGGAGAAGGAGGTGGAGTAGCTTGGGGTGAGGGTGGTAGAGATGGTTCTTTTGATGGTTCTGCAATGGTTTCTTTGTGAAGGGGAGGAATTGGTTCACCTGAAGTGAGTTCTTCAATCATGTTGTCAATGGCTTCAACTGTGTTCTTGAGGGTTTCCTGTCTTGAGCATTTGAAAGGGTAGAATCTAGAAGATCTTCCACTGGGCTTTGGAGAGGAGATATTACTGAGGGAGTAGGAGTGTGAATCCTAACATCTTGAGCAGAGGTAGCAGGCTCCCCCTCAGTTACTGCACTAGAAGGTTCAGCAATATTATGTGAAGGAGGAGATGGGGTCCTGACCTCTGAAGCAGAAGCTGCATGTTCTTTAGCTAACTGCTTGGGATTCTTTAGTTTTAAATCCCATCTCTGGATGGAGGCCACTAAAATCTTTTTCAGGTGATGGATCTCAGTACCTTTGGAGGTGTTGAAGGTGATAGGATCTATCTCACGCAGCAACAAAGAAACTATCCTTGCAAACTTTGGATCCTGGATACTTTCCCTAATAAGATCAAATACCATCATTCCATATTGGAATTTCTTCCTGTATATAATAGCTGTCATGACATCAAAGAGGTCATTGGTTATAAAACCAATGGACCCTATTCTGCACCACAACATTTTTCCAATAATGTCGACTAGAAGCTTTCCTACATCATTCAAGACATTTCTCCTTAATGAGAAGACATCCACTGAAACTCCATAGAAGGAGTAAGTTCTGTCAGAATCTTCATTGGTTAGGTCATCCTCTTCATCCACAACAGGCATCTTTAGAAGCTTGGAAACTATGCTTTTGTTCAATTTGATTTTGATCCCCCTGACTTTTGTCTTCAAAACTATATTGTTTCTCCAAATCTTGGCATTCCTGAAGAATTCCTCTACATTTGAAAACAAAATTTTGTAGGGTTCTGAAAGAATTAACATCAGTCTGGCAGTTTCCAAGACAATGAGCAAGTTCTAGAAGTAAGACCCCCTTTTTTTTTTTTTAAAACCCGGGGTCTTAGGCCCAGAATCGCCGCTTTACGGTGACACCTTCACGTCCTGAAGGGTCATCACCACAAGGCGCCGATTCTGCTGGCCAATTCGATCACAGAAAGGTAGCACAATAATTGAAGTAAGAGCAAGTCCACTAAAAGTAAATCACATATATAGAATAAAATCTCCACGAAGGGAGTGTCCACAAAGTAACAATAATCAGAGTACTATAAATGCGGGCTTATGCCCGGTACATTATATCCTCACTACAAATCTCTCATACGGAAGCAAAAACAGAACTACTCAGGGTCGAGACTCACGGTCCCGGCTGTATGAACTCCGGAGCTAGACTGCCCCATCTCTAGGTGCACCGGTCTCTGGGGCTTCTCCTCCATGCTGGGCTCCACGATCCCCTAAATGATGCGGTTCGAAAACCGTTAGTCATAAAGACTAAGCCCTATCATCCCCTACCCCTTCCCCCATGGCTCCTAAGTACCGAGCGGAGTGGAAGAAAGGGAAGGACATGAATGTGGAGATTTAATCAAGAAATAGATGGCAGCGGAACTAATCTAGCAATTCTATAATAAATATGACAGAAACAGAAAGTACGAAAGGTAACCTTAACTTATGTGCGAAAGCGCATAAGCCAAGGGATCTTCTGCAAGGCTCCCATCGTATAGAGTGTCCCATAACACTTATACGTTGGGGTGTCGGTTATCAAACAGCAGCATATATATATTGAATTTAACCTTAATTTATAAACTTGCCCACACAAGCTTATAGACCAAGGGGTCGTTTTGCAAGTCCTAATGTATAAGCGTCCCTTACCACTTATACTTTAGGTGTCTGGGTTAAATGAATCGTTTATGCTATGACATGCAAGTGGGTACGATGAAACATGCAAGTGTAACTCACACACCCGACTCTGTGCACACAGACCTTTAGTTCCCCCTTTCAGAGCCGTTACCTCCCAGGATACCTCCGTAGTGGCAGACGGAAGCGGTGGGTTGGGCCTCGCCCAACTCTAAACCAGTAAAGCACTACCGGCCAGACCTATCGTACGCCTCAACGCTTGGTGCACTAAGCGGACGCCTGCGTACTCTTGTCGGCTAGCGCACCGGACTTCTGTTGGCGAAGTGATAACCACACTTGCCGAGTCAGCGTATTGGCGTCGGTGCATCGACCCTCCAATACCGAATACCCACCACCTTAATTTTCATTCCTTTTATGCACATGCAGATTTAATCGTAAACACACAAAAACCGAGCCGAAGCTCCCCGGACCAACCCGTCCGTCTCTTAACCAACTGAGCCGAAGCTCTCATCAATCTTCCTGTGCCACACAGTGTTTGTGAAAGGTACAGCCCTAGTTACTAAGTTAATCTTGACAGTTTTTTATTACAGTTTACGTTAACCCAGGACTGCCCCTGGTATTCCCCGTGAAGGGCTCTCAAAGGGCACTAGGAACTATGATGGTAGCTGAAGCCCATTGTTCCCTTTCCCAAGGCACTTATTGTTATTGGTTGATCCCCTTTACCCATTCCCTTCTCATATTACGATAGACTATCCTAGGGTGATTTTTAACCTTCCTCACTTCGGGAAAGACGATCTTTCGTCGAACCCGAGCACCTCTTATCTCTAGCTATCACTACTTCTCTCTACTCTTCATATATTCCTATTGTGATTTCATCCACAATTGTCCACCCAGACAAAATGACTAACTCCAATGACTTTCTCAGATCATGTCCTATTGCAATTCACAAATTTGCTATATGCAGACCAACCTAGACTATATGTCGAACCGATTATGCAATGATCCCAAAACTCGTCCAAATGCCCTAAAATATTTACTGGGGACTTATCATGACATAAATGGCCTAAATCCAGAGTGTAGGAATTTTACTAATTTATTTGGCATTTAATTAATTTCCTCGAAAATCCCAAGGGCTACTTGTTTGAACATGAACTACCCTAAGTTCTCATGCAAGATGTCCAGCAAATTTATGATAAATAGTAGGTTATCTCAATAGGTTAAATCCAAAGTATCATAATTTTTCTATCATCAAAAGGGCAACAAAACTATTTTAGCAATATTTACTATCTTCCATTGTTTATGAACTAAGTATAGAGAATATTCTTCCAAAAATTGTAAATAAATTATAATATGCAGATAAAGACTTAAAAATAGCACTGGCCCAGTTTCATAATTTTCAGCAATAAAATCATCCCTAAATAATTTTCAAAGCATAGAACCCCTTTTTAACTTTTGTGAAGGAGGTACTGGATTTACTCAACTAAAAATTATACAAAAATTCAAGGGTAACCATTCTGTCCTAAAACATGTATTTCCAAGATTTCATGAGATCTCCACGAACAGAAAGGTACAAATAATTAAATCATCAATTGTGGTTATAATCAACTTTACAAACGAAGTGCTAGAAATAAACATCATAAAATTCCAGTAAAATTTCTATAAATTCTACCCACTTCAGAACTAACTCTACCCGAGTTTCACAGCCTTTAGACAATTATTAGTGATGGATTGTGCTTAATTAGTATTTTAACCTAAAGCTATGATTAAGGTTTTGAGGCATCTACTTATCTCCAAATTTTCCAAGATTCCATCCAGACATTTATTATCATGCTAATATCAACTCAACAGAGTTTCAAGGCAATACGAGAGCAATTGCCCCCATATCCTTCACAACCCTCAAAACCCTCCACTTAGGGTTTGAGTTTGGATCCTAGGATAAAACAACCCTAAACCACATCATTTTCTCCAAGTAGGCTATAATAACCCTTCCAAACAGTGGTCAAGATATCAGCCTCAGTTGAGGTGATATGACCGTTTTAACTTCTAGTGCACTTTTTACTCAAAAATGCCTCACTCTTGCCTAGTTAAGAATAGGTGATTCCCTATCCAAAACTCATCCAAATGAGTTGAAAATTTGTACAGAGTTAAGTTTTATATCCAGGGACCACTCACAAAAATTTGGGAGAGTTTGGAGGTTATTTGGCTACATAAATAAATTCCTCTGTCTTTATTAAATTAAAACAAAAACTTTAGGCAAAGTGTCTCCAAAAATTCCCATTTTTGGACTGCCTTTAGATATAGCTAAGTTTAACCCCCCGCCCAAATTTCAGATCATTTGGACAAGGGACAATGAGTGAGCATCCATTTTAATTTCTGCCCAACTCTAGGTACAGCCCCCACTAAAACAAGTGCTGCGGTCAAACCGCTTACCCAAACGAGTTGAAACTAATTTTAAATTAATCTAGACTCGAAGGGCTACGACTTTCTTGACAGGTCATTTTCCTAAATCGGCATCTAAGTGCCTCATTTTGCAGCCTCTAAATATACTCAAATAATATATATTTTCACTATTTATTATATACATTATTTATAAATTATAAACTGGTTTTACTGTTCATCTTCTACATGAACCCGAAACCAGAACACAGAAAACCTTATTTCCTGTAACCTTTCCGTGATCCGTCACCGGCTATCCAGTCACTTCCCTGGCCAGCCACCACCACCACCACCTCCGTCGAGGCGATGGCTAGCGGTCGGCGGTAGTTTGGCCGGCGGAGGTGGCGGTTTCCGGCGAACTCAAAACGATATTTTTCATGGTTTTCCATGGAAACACGAGGTAGATCCGGCTCCTTTGAGCACGAACTTCATTTCTAAGATCCTAAGATCTACACATAAGAGAAGAAGTAGAAGAGGACCTTGTTCACGGTTTGGAGGCGAGAAGAACGACGGGGTGCCATGGCGCGGTGGTGGCGTTGCTAAACTTCTCCTACAGCAAGGTACAAGGCTTCAATCCGTTGGTCAAGAGAGTAAACCTCTCATCCTGCTCTAATGGGGCTTTTATAGATCATCCAGTGGGGAGGGTAAAGGGTAAAGCCTTAATGGCCATGAATGTTCTCCCCTTAATGGTGTTTCGGTTATGGTAGGGGCAGTTGAAACACTGGAAACGAAGAGATGTTTGTCAGGTGGCGATTTCCTATTTGACCAACATTTCCTTCTTTTATTATATAATTACAAAAGGAAAACGACCCATAATTACTCGTGGTGTAACTTCCCACACTAGCGTTTATTACCACGCGTGTTAGAATAATTTCGGGCCTAAACCGTCATTTCGGTCAATGTCACGGGCGTGACACATAGGTCACAGGCATGACAGGCCCGGGTGGCCAATTCTGGGTTCGACGAACGTCAAACTGAGGTCGACGATCGTCGAAGGGTGGTCACGCCCTAGGTCACGGGCGTGACACATGGGTCACGGGCGTGATAGGCCCAGGTGACCAAATTCTGGGTTCGGCGATCGTCGAACTGAGATCGACGATCGTTGAAGGGTGGTCACGCCCTAGGTCACGGGCGTGACACATAGGTCACGGGCGTGACAGGGTCATGAGGCAAATTCCGCGCTCGGCGATCGTCGCGCTGAGATCGACGATCGCCGAAGGGGTCATGCCCCTGGTCACGGGCATGACACCTGGGTCACGGGCGTGGCAGGGCCGGGTTGAAAATTGTGCACCCGACGATCATCTCCCTGAGATCGACGATCATCGAAGGAGTCACGCCCTAGGTTACGGGCGTGACGGGCCGGTCACGGGCGTGACCGCCCCTTGACTCAAAATCAGGGTCGACAAACTTCAATTCCTGGGCTTCCCAGGGTTCTGTTAAGGCAAAACCATTCCCAGGGGTCTAGCCGGAAATGGGATGTTACAATTCCCAATAAACAAAACAAAGATTTCGTTCCCGAAATCAAGGTTAAGCCTACGGGGACTTCTACCGAAATAAACTAAACTTGTAACATCCCATACGATTTTTTTTCTATTGGGTTCAAGCGACCACTTGTTTGATAAACGAAGTCAATCTCCCCAATAAACAAAAGATTAGCCCCTACTTTCCTACGCATGCCTAGGTTCTAAATTTTTCCTTATCTAGTCCTACCGGTTTAGTACAACAAGGTAATAGGTGGTGAGGTATACCTGACTGAACAACTCTGGGTATTTTTGCCTCTTCAGGTCCTGCAGTTCCCAGGTGTGCTCCTCCTGACCGTGGTTTCTCCACAGAACCTTGACTAAGGGGATCTTCTTGTGACGCAAGATCCGTACTCCTTTGTCGTCGATCCGAACCGGCTCCAAGTGAACAGATCGGTCTGAAGCTACTGGCCCTTCGGTGGTCAAAATCTGCTGCTCCGGGCGTAGTAGAGCCCTTCTCAGCGAAGAAATGTGGAAGACGTCATGTAGAGCTGCCATCTCTGGTGGCAACTCTAGCCTGTAGGCTAGGGGTCCGATCCGCTCCAGGATACGGTAAGGGCCCATATACCTAGGGCTGAGCTTCTTCCTCCGACCGCGCACTCGTGAAACTCCGTGCATGGGCCGGATATTCAAGAACACTCGGTCCCCTACCTGAAACTCTACCTGACGATGTTGGGCGTCATAGTACTTAGCCTGTCTGCTCTACGCCTCCAACATCCTATCTCTGATCAGTCTCACCTGAGCCTCGGTGTCTTCAACAAAATCCGATCCCAGCACCTTCGGATCCTCATCTTGAACCCAAGAAAGCGGGGTCCTACATTTTCTTCCATACAAGGCTTCATAAGGCGCCATCCTGATGCTGGACTGGTAGCTATTGTTATAGGAGAACTCGACCAACGGCAACATCTTCTCCCATGGCTCCCCTCGGTCCAGTATACACAGTCGTAGTAGATCCTCCAACATCCTGTTGGTGCGCTCTGTCTGCCCGTCCGTCTTAGGGTGGAAGGCCGTGCTAAAAGTCAGTCGGGTGCCCAAGTATGCCTGCACTGACCGCCACTCCCTGGATGTAAACCGTCCATCGCGGTCCGACACTATCGTCCGGGGCATGCCATGATATCGGACATACTGCTCCACGAACTTTCGTACCAGCACTCCCACCGAGTCATCTTTCCTGATTGGTATAAAGAGGGCCACCTTCGTCAACCGGTCAACAATCACCCAGATCGAGTCATTCCCCGTCCGAGACCGGGGAAGACCATGTATAAAATCCATAGCTATATCGTCAAACTTCCACTCCGGCACCGGGAGTGGCTGCAACAATCCCGAGGGGTTCCTGCACTCCGCCTTCACCAACTTATACGCTTCGCAATGGGTCACGAAGTACGTAATGTCCTTCTTCATGCCCAGCCAAAACATCGTCTTCTTCGGATCATCGGTCATCTTTGTGATCCCCGGGTGCACAGAGTACCGGCTGCAATGCGCCTCCATCATAATATCCTCTTGGATCTGGCCTCCTGCAGGTATATATACTCTGCCTCTGAAATGTAGCAATCCATCTCTCAGGGAATAATCTCCTGTCAAACCCTCCTCCAAGGCTCGGAACATCGGCTCTGCCCACGCATCTGTCCTCTGTCCGTCCCGAATGCGATCCCGAATATCGTCTATGGCCACCATCGATGTCAGATACTCCCTATACAGCTCTGGATCATCCTCGACACTAGGGATATTTGCATATCTCTGAATGTCCGGACTAGCTCCATGGACATAACCTGGGGCCCAGCTTCGGAAGTGGCAGCTCTCCGGCTCAACGGGTCGGCCACCACGTTTGCCTTCCCTGGATGGTAGTGCATCTCATACTGATAGTCTGCTAAGAACTCCACCCAGCGCCTCTGCCTGATATTCAGCTCCTTCTGCGTGTCCACGTATTTCAAGTTCTTGTGGTCGGAGTAGATGTCGCAGTGGACTCCATAAAGATAATGGCGCCAGACCTTCAGAGCAAAAATGACCGCTCCCATCTCAAGGTCGTGCACCGGGTAGTTCTTCTCATGGGTCTTCAGCTGGCGGGAGGCATATGCTATGACGTGTCCGTTCTGCATCAGCACTGCTCCCATCCCCTGGTATGATGCGTCGGTATACACCTGCAATCCTTCCTTTCCAGATGAAAGGGCTAGAATAGGGGCTGAGATGAGTCGGTCCTTCAGCTCCTGGAAAGCCGCCTGACACTGCGGGGTCGAAACGAAAGGTGCCTCCTTCTTCGTCAAAGACGTGAGTGGGAGGGCAATTTGAGAGAACCCCTCCACGAACTTCCGGTAATACCCGGCAAGTCCCAAGAAACTTCGTACATCGGTGGCTGTCTTTAACTGCGGCCAATCACGAACTGCCTGAATCTTTGCCGGATCCACCGCCAACCCGGCTCCACTGATAATGTGGCCTAGGAAAGCCACCTCCTTCAACCAAAACTGACACTTGCTGAATTTCGCATAAAGGCGATGCTCCCGCAACCTTTCCAAAGTCAGTGCCAGATGCCGAGTGTGCTCCTCCTCCGTCCTAGAGTAGATCAGGATGTCGTCTATGAATACTATGACGAACACATCCAAGTAGACCATGAAAACCCAGTTCATGAGACTCATGAACGCCGACGGAGCATTCGTGAGCCCGAAGGGCATCACAGTGAACTCATATAGGCCATATCTGCTACTGAAGGCCGTCTTCGGGATATCCTCCTCCTGGATCCGTAGCTGGTAGTATCCTGACCTCAAGTCCAGCTTCGAGAAATAATGGGCTCCCTCCAGCTGGTCGAACAATTCGTCTATCCGTGGGAGTGGGTAGGTATTCCGGACGGTCAGCCTGTTTAGTGCTCGATAATCGATACACAGGCGAAGTGTCCCATCCTTCTTCTTCACGAATAGGACCGGGGCTCCCCATTGCGAGGAACTCGGTCTAACAAATCCTGCCTCAACCAATTCCTGCAACTGAGTCTGAAACTCTGCCAACTCCTTTGGGGCCATCCGATAAGGGGTCGTAGATGCCGGCTTGGCCCCCGACACAAGCTGTATCTGAAAGTCCTGCTCTCGGTGTGGAGGTAGTCCTGGCAGTTTCTCTGGAAAAATGTCAGCGAAATCTCGCACCACCGGAATGTCTGTCACTGACTCCTTAACTTCTGCCATCTCAAAAAGAATCTGATAGACCTCCTCTCCCTGCAGATGAGCCTTAACGGCCTGTACCGAAGATAAGAGTATACGAGAGGCAGGTCTTATACCTTTGATGACAATGAAAGAGTCCCCGTGTCTCACGGTGATCCTCTTTGCCTGGCAGTCAATCTGGACATGGTTCCAGTGCAGCCATACCATACCCAGGATCAAGTCGTAGTCTGTCATCCTCAAAATCGTCGCTGGAGCCTCGAATGCCTTTCCACCAATTTCTGCCTCCATATTGCAGTGATCCGTGGTAAGGAGCTCAGATCCATCCGGTAGTCGCACCCTCATCCTCGAGCCTGTGAATCGCTCCACGCCTTCCAGTCCTTCTACGAACGTCTCCGACACAAAGGAGTGAGTAGCTCCAGTATCGAACAGCGTGCGGGCCGGCTTGCCACTGATGAAGACTATACCTGGGGTGATTAGATGTCTTAGGGTTCTATAGTGAGTTTTACTTTCCTTGCTAATCTATCTAGTGCGATTCAAAGTTTTAACGATTGAAAGGGAAATTCTATGAAAATAAAGAGGCATTGCAGCGTATCTGCTATGACCTACTCCGGATTCCGAGGCTGCGCAAGGTCCAAGGCATATACCTGCTCCCTTTCCTGTCTACGATCTCACCCCTGGTATCCACGACCGCGGCCGCGTCATCGGCCTCCGTGATGCTGAGCTGGTGGGCCACCCTGTGGTGCTGGAGGTGTTGCCCCCCTTATGGGGCAGTTCCTCCGAATGTGCCCAATCTGATGACAAAGGAAGCACTCTGGTGGGGGATACGCCATTCCCCCGGGTCTCGGCATCTCCTGCATCCGAAGAGGTTGAGGGGCCAATATCACCTGTTCCCTCGGCTCCTGCCTCACGTCCTGACGAGGCTGGTCCTCTGTCCTCCTCCCCTCTGGTACAACACCTCGCCGCTGGTCATTTCTACCTCTACGTCCCTGATCCTCTGCTGGCCGCTTCCGGCCCCGGGTGGTGTGCCAATCAGCCTCAATCCTTTTTGCCATCTCCAAAATCCGGGAGATAGGCCCGTCGGATACAAAAAACAAGGCCTCCCTCAAATCTTCTCGCAGGCCCTTATAGAACCTCCTGATGTACCCTGCTTCGTCCAGCTGGTAGGAATATGCGTATCGAGCCAGATGGTCGAACTCCCGATGGTACTCCACCACCATCCGGGTGCCCTGCTTCAGCTGTAAAAACCGCTCCTCCAACTCATCCCTGGCCGACTGCGGAACGAAATGCTCCAGCAGCGCGGCCCTGAACTCTTCCCAGGTAACCTCCGCAACCTCCCTATCGGCAAATGTCGTGTCCAACAACGTCTTCCACCACCTCTTGGCATGGGACTCCAGGCAAGAGACAACCAGAGACACCCTCTCCTCCCCGGGACACCGTATCCCGGTCAGCATCTCGTACATGATATCCAGCCACTCTTCCGTCCGAACCGCCGACTCTGTCCCCAAGTAGGACGGGGGAGACAGTCCTCGGAAGATGCTTAGCCAGTTGGCCCCCGGATTTGGCTGCGGGGCCGGAACCTGCTGGGCCCTGAAGGCCTCCAGGATGGCAGTCAGAGTCTGTCCCATGTTTGACTGAAGGAAAGGAGTGGGGACTGGTGGAGGTGGTGCAACACCCTGAGCCTGCTGAACTCCGCCTTGTGGCGTAGGCTGTGCTGGAGGCTGCGTAACAAAAACCCATACTGAGAAAACGTTCAATCTTAAATAAAAGTGGACAATTTATATGTGATCCCCATTTGGGCACACCATTGCTTCCGCTGCTTAGTTTGTCCCCAAACTAAACTCGAGCGGGGGTGGCCCAGGGATAGTGGACTGCTACCTTTTTAAGATCGATGTTTCGCTCTGATACCACTTGTAAGACCCCCCTTTTTTTTCTTTTTAAAACACGGGGTCTTAGGCCCAGAATCACCGCTTTGCGGTGACACCTTCACGTCCTTAAGGGTCATCACCACAAGGCGCCGATTCTGCCGGCCAATTCGATCACAGAAAGGTAGCACAATAATTGAAGTAAGAGTAAGTCCACTGAAAGTAAATCACATATATAGAATAAAATCTCCACGAAGGGAGTGTCCACAAAGTAACAATAATCAGAGTACTATAAATGCGGGCTTATGCCCGGTACATCATATCCTCACTACAAATCTCTCATGCGGAAGCAAAAATAGAAACTACTAAGGGTCAAGATTCACGGTCCCGGCTGTATGAACTCCGGAGCTAGACTGCCCCATCTTCAGGCGCACCGATCTCTGGGGCTGCTCCTCCATGTTGGGCTCCACGATCCCCTAAATGATGCGGTTCGAAAACCGTTAGTCATAAAGACTAAGCCCTATCATCCCCTACCCCTTCCCCCATGGTTCCTAAGTACCAAGCGGAGAGGAAGAAAGGGAAGGACATGAAGGTGGAGATTTAATCAAGAAACAGATGGCAGTAGAACTAATCTAGCAATTCTATAATAAATATGACAGAAACAGAAAGTACGAAAGGTAACCTTAACTTATGTGCGAAAGCGCATAAGCCAAGGGATCTTCTGCAAGGCTCCCATCGTATAGAGTGTCCCATACCACTTATACGTTGGGGTGTCAGTTATCAAACAGCAGCATATATATTTAATTTAACCTTAATTTATAAACTTGCCCACACAAGCTTTTAGACCAAGGGGTCGTTTTGCAAGTACTAATGTATAAGCGTCCCATACTACTTATACTTTAGGTGTCAGGGTTAAATGAATCGTTTATGCTATGACATGCAAGTGGGTATGATGAAACATGCAAGTGAAACTCACACACCCGACTCTGTGCACACAGACCTTTAGTTCCCCCTTTCGGAGTCGTTACCTCCCAGGATACCTCCGTAGTGGCAGACGGAAGCGGTGGGTTGGGCCTCGCCCACCTTTAAACCAGTAAAGCACTACCGGCCAGACCTATCATACGCCTCAACGCTTGGTGCACTAAGCGGACGCCTGCGTACTCTTGCCGGCTGGCGCACCGGACTTCTGTTGGCGAAGTGCTAACCACACTTGCCGAGTCAGCGTATTGGCGTCGGTGCATCGACCCTCCAATACCGAAGACCCACCACCATAATTTTCATTCCTTTTATGCACATGCAGATTTAATCGTAAACACACAAAAACCGAGCCGAAGCTCCCCGGACCAACCCGTCCTTCTCTTAACCAACCGAGCCGAAGCTCTCATCAATCTTCCTGTGCCACACAGTGTTTGTGAAAGGTGCAGCCCTCGTTACTAAGTTACTCTTGACAGTTTGTTATTACAGTTTACGTTAACCCAGGACTGCCCCCGGTATTCCCCGTGAAGGGCTCTCAAAGGGAACTAGGAACTATGATGGTAGCTGAAGCCCATCGTTCCCTTTTGCAAGGCACTTATTGTTATTGGTTGATCCCCTTTACCCATTCCCTTCTCATATTACGATAGACTATCCTAGGGTGATTTTTAACCTTCCTCACTTCGGGAAAGACGATCTTTCGTCGAACCCGAGCACCTCTTATCTCTAGCTATCACTACTTCTCTATACTCTTCATATCTTCCTATTGTGATTTCATCCACAATTTTCCACCCAGACAAAATGACTAACTCCAATGACTTTCTCAGATCATGTCCTATTGCAATTCACAAATTTGCTATATGTAGACTAACCTAGACTATATGTCGAACCGGTTATGCAATGATCCCAAAACTCGTCCAAATGCCCTAAAATATTTACTGGGGACTTATCATGATATAAATGGCCTAAATCCAGAGTGTGGGAATTTTCCTAATTTATTTGTCATTTAATTAATTTCCTCGAAAATCCCAAGGGCTACCGGTTTGAACATGAACTACCCTAAGTTCTCATGCAAGATGTCCAGCAAATTTATGATAAATAGTAGGTTATCTCAATAGGTTAAATCCAAAGTATCATAATTTTTCTATCATCAAAAGGGCAACAAAACTATTTTAGCAATATTTACTATCTTCCATTGTTTATGAACCAAGTACAGAGAATATTCTTCCAAAATTGTAAATAAATTATAATATGCAGATAAAGACTTAAAAATAGCACTGGCCTAGTTTCATAATTTTTCAGCAATAAAATCATCCCTAAATAATTTTCAAAGCAGAGAACCCCTTTTTAACTTTTGTGAAGGAGGTACTGGATTTACTCAACTAAAAATTATACAAAAATTCAATGGTAACCATTCTGTCCTAAAACATGTATTTCCAAGATTTCATGAGATCTCCATGAACAGAAAGGTACAAATAATTAAATCATCAATTGGGGTTATAATCAACTTTACAAATGAAGTGCTAGAAATAAACATCATAAAATTCCAGTAAAATTTCTATAAATTCTACCCACTTCAGAACTAACTCTACTCAAGTTTCACAGCCTTTAGACAATTATTAGTGATGGATTGTGCTTAATTAGTATTTTAACCTAAAGCTATGATTAAGGTTTTGAGACATCTACTTGTCTCCAAATTTTCCAAGATTCCATCCAGATGATTATTATCATGCTAATATTAACTCTACAGAGTTTCAAGGCAATACGAGAGCAATTGCCCCCATATCCTTCACAACCCTCAAAACCCTCCACTTAGGGTTTGAGTTTGGATCCTAGGATAAACCAACCCTAAACCACATTATTTTCTCCAAGTAGGCTATAATAACCCTTCCAAATAGTGGTCAAGATATCAGCCTCAGTTGAGGTGATATGACCTTTTTAACTTCTAGTGCACTTTTTACCCAAAAATGCCTCACTCTTGCCTAGTTAAGAATAGGTGATTCCCTATCCAAAACTCATCCAAATGAGTTGAATATTTGTACAGAGTTAAGTTTTATAGCCAGAGACCACTCACCAAAATTTGGGAGGGTTTGGAGGTTATTTGGCTACATAAATAAATTCCTCTATCTTTATTAAATTAAAACAAAAACATTAGGCAAAGTGTCTCCAAAAATTCCCATTTTTGGACTGCCTTTAGATATAGCTAAGTTTAACCCCCTGCCCAAATTTCAGGTCATTTGGACAAGGGACAAAGAATGGGCATCCATTTTAATTTCTGCCCAACTCTAGGTACAGCCGCCACTAAAACAGGTGCTGCGGTCAAACCGCTTACCGAGTTGAAACTAATTTTAAATTAATCTAGACTCAAAGGGCTACGACTTTTGTGACAAGTCATTTTTCCTAAATCGGCCTCTAAGTGCCTCATTTTGCAGCCTCTATATATACTCAAATAATATATATTTTCACTATTTATTATATACATTATTTATAAATTATAAACTGGTTTTACTGTTCATCTTCTACATGAACCCGAAACCAGAACACAGAAAACCTTATTTCCTGTAACCTTTCCGTGATCCGTTGCCGGCCGTCCGGTCACTTCCCTGGCCAGCCACCACCACCACAACCTCCGTCGAGGCGATGGCTAGCGGTCAGCGGTGGTTTGGCCGCCGGATGTGGCGGTTTCCGGCGAACTCAAAACGAGGTAGATCCGGCTCATTTGAGCACGAATTTCATTTCTAAGATCCTAAGATCTACCCATAAGAGAAGAAGTAGAGGAGGACCTTGTTCACGGTTTGGAGGCGAGAAGAACGACGGGGTGCCATGGCGCGGTGGTGGTGTTGCTGAACTTCTCCTACAGCAAGGTACAAGGCTTCAATCCGTTGGTCAAGAGAGTAAACCTCTCATCCTGCTCTAATGGGGCTTTTATAGATCATCCCGTGGGGATGGTAAAGGGTAAAGCCTTAATGGCCATGAATGTTCTCCCCTTAATGGTGTTTCGGTTATGGTAGGGGCAGTTGAGACGCTGGAAATGAAGAGATGTTTGCCAGGTGGCGATTTCCTATTTGACTAACATTTCCTTCTTTTATTATATAATTACAGAAGGAAAACGACCCATAATTACTTGTCGTGTAACTTCCCACACCAGCGTTTATTACCACGCGTGTTAGAATAATTTCGGGCCTGAACCGTCGTTTCGGTCAATGTCACGGGCGTGACACATAGGTCACGGGCGTGACAGGCCCGGGTGGCCAATTCTGGGTTCGACGACCGTCGAACTGAGGTCGACGATCATCGAAGGGTGTTCACGCCCTAGGTCACGGGCGTGACACATGGGTCACGGGCGTGACAGGCCCGGGTGATCAAATTCTGGGTTCGGCGATCGTCGAACTGAGATCGACGATCGTCGAAGGGTGGTCACGCCTTAGGTCACGGGCGTGACACATAGGTCACGGGCGTGACAGGGTCATGAGGAAAATTCCGCGCTCGGCGATCGTCGCGCTGAGATCGACGATCGGTGAAGGGGTCACGCCCCTGGTCACGGGCGTGACACCTGGGTCACGGGCATGGCAGGGCCGGGTTGGAAATTCTGCGCCCGACGATCATCTCCCTGAGATCGACGATCGTCGAAGGAGTCACGCCCTAGGTTACGGGCGTGACGGGCCGGTCACGGGCGTGACTGCCCCTTGACTTAAAATCAGGGTCGAAAAACTTCAATTCCTGGGCTTCCCAGGGTTCTGTTAAGGCAAAACCATTCCCAGGGGTCTAGCCGGAGATGGGATGTTACACTAGAAATCATCAGAAATGTCTGCAATTCCTGCAATGACAAGTTCATTGCCGACTCCAATTTTCAAACTATGCACCATGGACGCTGACGGCGGTGATGGACAGAGAGAGAGAATACGGCGAAGTCGAAGCACTGGTCGGCGGAAGACGAAGAGTTTTTCGAGAGATTTGATTTTGAAATGTCGGATGAATTTGGAATTCTAATGTTATATAAATAACACTTGTAATGTCAATTAAGTGTCTAATTAATCGAGATTATGATAGAATTTAGGCGGGTTATAAATCAAACAAATGAACGGGCATTTCTCGAGAGGTAGGGTTAGTTCTCGAGAGCTGTCAGTATACTTTTCGAGAAGTATGATATAGTTCTCGAGAGCTTAAGAGACTTTTCGAGAGCTTTGATACCAAGACTTCTCGAGAGCTTAGGAGACTTCTCGAGAGACAGATCAGAAGTTTTCGAGAAGTAGTCTAAGTTCTCGAGAACTGTTACTTCACTTTTTGAGAGGTATACTTAGTTTTCGAGAGCTACGTTCCTCTTGAGAAATTTCTGACCTTTTTGACGTATCCTCGATTCTTGAGCTTTAAACTAATTCCCTTTGATCTACCCTTCTTTGTTAAGCATTCCAAGTTCATTTTTGAAGAAATTAAACTTGGTCTCGTTCAACGGCTTTGTGAAGATATCTGCAACTTGCCGATCTGTTGGCACGTACTGCAGATCCACATCCCTTTGCTCCACAGGCTCCCGGATGAAATGATATATGAGCTCGATATGCTTTGTCCGACTGTGCGAGACTGGGTTGTTTGCGATTGCGATTGTGCTGGAGGAGTCGCAGAACAATGGAATGTCTTTGACCTTCATATTGTAGTCTTCTGGCTGATTCTTTAGCAAAAGAAACTGTGCACAACAACTACTGGCAGAAATGTATTCTGACTCGGTCGTTGAGATTGCGACACAGTTTTGCTTTTTGCTGCTCCATAAAATAAGCCTTCTTCCAAGGAACTAACACGTCCCGGAAATGCTTTTCCTATCATCTTTGCTACCTACAAAGTCTGCATCTGAAAAACCGATTAGTTCGCTGTCATTACTTCTTAAGTATCATAAGCCAAGATTCGGTGTACCTTTAAGGTATCTCAAAATCCACTTTGCAACAGCATAGTGAGATTCCTTACAGTTCACTTTGAATCTAGCACAGACACATGTGGATAACATTATGTCTGGTCTATTGGCAGTAAGGTAGAGCAAGGATCCAACTATACTTCTGTACTTGGTTTCATCAAAAGGTTTCCCTTTCTCATCCTTGTCCAGAGACATAGCTAAGGCCATTGAAGTCCTCATAGAGGTTGTACTCTCCATTCCGAATTTCTTAATCAACTCCTTGGTGAACTTCGTCTGTGAGATGAAAATTCCATCTTCAGATTATTTCACCTGAAGTCCTAAGAAATAATTCAGCTCTCCCATACTACTCATTTCAAACTTCCCTTGCATAAGTTTAGAGAACTTTTTGGAGAGGTTGTCGTCTGTAGAGCCAAAAATAATGTTATCGACATAGATTTGCACTAGCAAAATCTTGCCTTTAATTTCCTTAAGAAATAATGTCTTATCTATCTTTCCCCTTGTGAACTTATTCTCGAGGAGAAAGCTAGACATCGTTTCGTACCAAGCTCGAGGAGCTTGTTTCAAACCGTACAATGCTTTTGATAATAAATAAACATGCTCAGGAAAGTTAGGATCAACAAAACCTGGGGGTTGTTCCACATACACTTCTTCCTTTATGTCACCACTCAAGAAGGCGAACTTCACGTCCATTTTGTAGACAGTGAAGCCCTTCAGTGCAGTATAAGCCAGGAACAGTCTGATGGCCTCCAGGCTTTCCACTAGAGCGTATTTCTGGTCGAATTCAATCCCTTCTTCTTGAGGATATCCTTTGGCGACGAGTCTGGCCTTGTTATTTATGATTGTCCCATCCTTGTCTAATTTGTTCCTATAGACCCACTTTATTCCGATGACATTTTTACTTGTGGGTCTTGGAAAAAGCGTCCAAACTTGGCATCACTTAACTGATGCGTTCTTCTTCCATGGCCAAGATCAATGATGCGTCAGAGTTTGCTTCCTCAAACTTCTTTGGTTAAACCTGTGATAGAAAAATTAAATAGAGATTCTCGTTAGTTGTACCTCGATGAGTTCTGACACCATCCCGGGGATCTCCTATGATTTGGTCCATTGGGTGATCCTTCAGATGTTTGAGCTCTAGATTCCTCGCATCTGGGACTTCTTCAGCCACTGGGATGACTTCATCAACTTGGATGTTATTTTCATCTTGATCCTCTACCTCTCCAACATGGGACAGAGAGGTGATCTTGATGAACTTATCATCTTTACTTACGGTCTGTTTATCCAAACTGATTTCTTTAAGCCTTGTACCTGCATCTTCAACAAGCACACTAGACGATTTGCTTTGCAGCAAGCTCGTCTCATCAAATACAACATGTATTGATTCTTCTACAACCAGAGTTTTTCTATTGAAAATCCTGTATGCCTTACTATGGCAACTATATCCTACAAAATTAGTTTCAAAACTTTTCTCACTAAAATTGGTAGTATGATACTTACCATTATTAAGTACAAAGCATTTGCATCCAAAAATTCTAAAAAATGAGACAGTCGGTTTCCTGCCCTTTTGAAGTTCATATGGTGTCTTATCATGATTCTTGTTTATGAGGGCTCGATTTTTCATGTGGCATGCAGTGTTGACGGCTTCAGCCCAGAAGTATTTCGGTAGTGAAGAATTACTCAACATGGTCCTGCAGGCCTCTATGAGTGTTCTATTCCTTCTCTCAGCTACTCCATTTTTCTATGGAGTACGAGGAGAGGAGAACTCATGAAAGATACCTAGGCTTTCACAAAATTCTGTCATGGCCCCAGATTTGAATTCAGTTCTATTGTCACTTCTGATTTTTACTATGGAGCTGTTGTATTCATTCTGGATCTGCCTAACAAAGTTTGTAAAGATATCTAATGTATCTTACTTGTGTTTCAGAAAGAACACCCACGCAAAGCGCGAGTAGTCATCAACAATTACCAACGTATAATCCTTACCTCCTAAACTTCTAACTTGTAGTGGACCGAACAAGTCCATATGAAGTAGGTGTAAACACCTATTAGAGTTTTTGCCCATGATGCTTTTAAAAGTAGCTCTTGTTTGCTTGCCTTTTACGCATACATGACAAGGTCTATCTTTGACGTGCTTGACATTTATGGCACCACGTACTAAGTTCTGGGAGAATAATTTATTAATATTTTTAAAATTAATATGCTAGCCTCTTGTGCCATTGTTCACCAAGAGACGCACTATCTTTTACCAAAAGACACACTGGTGTAAAAGAGTCTATACAATTGAAATTTAAACAAAAAGCATTCCTGCTTCGAGTTCCAGATAGAATCATTTCCATATTGTCAATAGACTTTATCAAGCACTTGTCAGCGTGGAATTCAAATATGTATCCCTTGTCGCATAGTTGACTTATGCTTATGAGATTGTGTTCCAATCCCTCAACATAAGCTACATCCGAAAAGGATACATTACCGTTAGAGATCATACCGTAGCCTTTAGTTATCCCTCGGTCTGAACCTCCAAAGATAACCTTTGGTCCGTTGCAGACTGAAGTTAAATTCTGGAGTAGGCTTCTTGTCCCGAACATGTGCCGAGAGCATCCACTGACCAAGTACCAGATTGGCATTTTGGTGGCCTTTGGACATACCTTCATTCATAATCACTTTGCCTTAGGAACCCAAACTTGTTTGGGTCCTTGGTATCGGGTTAGAAAACTCCCCCTACGAAGATTAGCATTCTAAGTGGTCAGCCTCATATTGCTAACTTGAGGAGTAGCAACCTTCCTGGTATTGAACCAACAATCGATGGCAAAATGACCAATTTTGCCACAGCACCAACAGCCAAACCTATTATATCTTTGCCTTTTGTACTCCTGCTTGACCTTTTGAGATGTGGCATAGCAGGGGTAGCACTCTTGGAGGAGGAGGCTTCATGATGATGGTAATCACATGACTTCTTCTTCTTCGGAGGCCTTTCCCCAATGGGCTTTACTTTAGGTGCTTTCTTGAAGTTGTGGCCATGATTATAAGTACCATAGCCCTGAAGAATCACTTCTTCATAAGGTGCCTTAAAGACACTCTCACAAAAGTTTCGAGGGCGAGTCTATTCTTGGTACCGAGACTTTGGCTCTACATAAGTAGGCCTGGTCAAGTGACCATAGGACGAGTCCAGCTCAAACTTATTTGTTGGAAAGATAACTTTCTTAAAGACAGTCTGATCTAAAGGGGCTTTCCGCTTTTCTTTCGCCAAGGCCTTCTTGGCGGCCTTATTCTTCTGTTGAACCTTGTTTCTCCTAGAAGATTTACTAGGAGTGTCAATATGGCCTAGTCCAGCTCCTTGGGCCTTAACTGAGAATTTAGCAATGAGTGGAAGAACTTTCTTAGGCTTAGAGAAACTTTCAACAAGTTTCTTCTCAGCCTCGAGTTGTTCTTTCAACTCTTTGATGATTTCCTCTTTATGTTCGAGGTGCTTAAGAGCTTGATTGTATTCTTCAATAGCAAGATTGAAGTTCTCTTGAAGAGAGTCACTCTTAGTGACTTCTTCTCTCAAGCTGCTCTCAATAGCCTTTAGAGACTTAATCTCTTTAGCCTGAGTTTTCATGACTCGGCGATATTTGTCGTAAGTCACTATCAACTCCTTATACTGGGCCATAAGTTCTGACTCATCGTTAGAAGAGCTATCCTCATGATCATGCTCAGAACTTTCAGATTCAGAGAGAGGAGTGTGAGATTTTACCTCCCCAGTAAACTGGGGCTCTTGTTCGTCATCTAATTGAGCCTTGAGCCCAAAGTAGGCTTCCTCTTCTTCACTCGACTCAGATGAGTCGGAGTCACTAAAAATCTTGCCCTTCTTGTCCAACAGGCTTTTCTCTGTCCTCTTCTTGTGGTACGAGGACTTCTTTTCCTTTCTTCTGCCACCCTCCTTTTCTTGTGGGGGTAGTCAGCTATGACCTGATCTGGTTTGTTACAGTAGTAGCAAACAATGTCAGTAGAAATCTGTTTGTTCTATTTAAAGATATACCTGTCATTGTTACTTGAGCCTTTCTTTCGCTAATAATCGTCATGTCGTGATCTTCTGTATGAGGCATCCTTTCCTCTCCTCTGCTTCTTCTTGTTCAAGAATTTCTTGAACTGCTGAGAGAGCAACGAGAACTCTCCTTCATATAGTTCTGAGCCCGAGGTGCTTGGCTCAGAGTTTTCTTCTTCACTCACTTCTTGAGCAGGTGCTGGTGAGGCAGCTTTTCCCTTTCTTGAACTGTCAGCCTTTAATGCAACCGACTTCTCTTTTGAGGAGAAGCGACTTTTATCTTCTTCAGCTTTTCTGGAATTGATCTGCAGTTCATAGGACATCAGCTTGCCAAATAGATTCTGTGGGTCTGTTTCAGCTAGTCTGCCAAACACCCGGATGGCACATGCTTTATTGTCCCATTCCTTTGTGAGAGACCTTAGAAACTTATCATTCATTTCCCCATTGGTGAAGACTCGGCTATATACTCTTAGGCCATTTACTATCTTGAAGAAATTCTCAAAGGTATCTGCAATGGTCTCCTTTGACCCTTGCTTGAAGTCTTAATATTTCTGGTTCAGTAGGGACCTTCTATAATCCCTCACTTCTTCAGTACCTTCCATCAGAGTAACTATAGACTGCCACATCTCCTTAGCCGATTGGCAAAGAATCAGATTCTACAGCATCGAGTCATCGACTGCACTTGCTATAATATTGTTAGCTTTCTTGTCCAAAGAGACAAGTGCAATCTCGTCCTTATCTAGGTCCATCAACTTCTTAGAAACCTTCTTGGTTGGATCTATAGTTGAGGCAGTCATGGGGACGTAAGGACCTTCTTCAACAATCACGAAGATTCGGGGGTCCACAGCTTCCATGAAAAATTTGATTCTCTTTTTCCACATGGGAAAGTTATTCTTTGGGCACAGAGGAAGCTTGGCAAAATATTTGGCCTTGTCCATTGCTTGAATATCCAAGTGATAACTTTCGAGAGGAAATTGATCAAGGTGTTAACCTTTTAACAACCAACCTCCCTCTGATACCAATTGAAAGTGGAAAGTTGTCAACCTAAATCACCTAGACGGGGGTGAATAGGTGAATCGTGCGTCTATTTGCAGAATACAAATTTTAACGAACTTGCACAAAACATCAAGCAATCACAGAAGACAAGAAGATTAATATTGGTTCCCCAATCTTGGGTACGTCTACTTTACCTCACCGATCTAGCAAATCACTAGACTCGGCTACTCCACTATCTCGGATTGAAAACAATCCTACGCCTCGGAACCAAATTCCTACAAACTCAATCCAAAAGGATCTACACTCGGAAAATAAAAAATTCCTACAAACTCGGAGAACAACGGTCCTACAATCGGTGAAAATCTCCTACAATGATAACAAAAAGATTTTGAAAAATACAAACAGAGATTTCTCAGATCTGGAAAAATTCAGCCCTAGGTCTTCTTCTTGAATTGGCGGCTCTTTCAGAAACGGTTGAAGAAGACTTGACAATCTCACCTGAGAAAGCTTTGACCTACTCAATCAAGGAGAAGATGATGATCCCTTGAACAACAAGTCTTCTTGGATCGAAAGCAGAAATTTCGATCTACTCGTGAGCGGTGGCGGGGGCTTCAGAACGTGTTCTTTTGGAATGTGACGGCCGATCCAGAAAAATTCAGAAGTACGGAATCCGCTCTATAATTCTTATTCTTATTATTGTTCTTCTTAGGGTTAAGTATTAATGAAAATACCTTATATAGGATTACCTCTAATGGCTAGAAAAGACATTAATGACGACACGTGTCAAGTCATTTGAAAAATCTGGCCGATCTGGACTTAAGCAAATTTTAAAAAAAATCTGCTGTTCTCGAGAAGTGGGAGAGAGTTCTCGAGAACAAGAAGGAATTCTCGAGAATTGTACTATTTAGAACTAAGTAAGTTTATGTGAAAAACTTCTCGAGAGAAGACTGGACTTCTCGAGAACCATAAGCTGACTTCTCGAGAACTACTCTGGATTTCTCGAGAAATAGAACTTAGAAAAATTTCTTCAAACTTTTTGAACTTCTCGAGAACTACAAGCTGGGACTTCTCGAGAACTAAGGGCTGAGCTTCTCGAGAACTAAAGAGACTTCTATAGAACTGAAAGTACTTCTCGAGAACCTTGGCTGACTTCACGAGAACTATATATAAAAGAGAGTTTCTCGAGAACTAGTCTCAGCTTCTCGAGAACTAGAGGAACTTCTCGAGAACTGTTAAGTCTACTTCTCGAGAACTGAAAGGACTTCTCGAGAGGTGAACTTAGAGAAATTCTGGACTTCTCGAGAACTGCTAAGTCTACTTCTCGAGAACTATGGGAACTTCTCGAGAGGTGGACTTAGAGAAATTCTGGACTTTTACAGTTTTCTTCTCTTCAAGAATACTATCCTCATTCCTTGATCCAAGTGATTGAAAATGAAGTGTATTCCAATTGAGAGGCTGCACATGAGTCAACACCTTAGATCACATAGTGAGGGATTATACTGTATGGTCCTGTGTTCATGACCCACTGTAGACTGACATTGGTCTATACTTAGTAATGTTGATCTGCAAACACATAACTTAAACAAGATATCAATTACAACTTAATTCATCCTAGTTCAAGGGTGACTTCAACAAATCTGGGTTATTGTGGATGCAATACCCAACACATTTCTATGTTCAGGCTTTTACTCCTTCTTGTAACCCTTGGATATCATCACCAATGATCAGATGTCTTGGATGATCATTTAGATGTCTAACTGCTGTAGGAAATCTTTCTTCAGTATTATTAACTTCAATGGCTAGATCCAACTGATCTTCACTCATTTCCTATAAGCTTTGTCCTTCTTCAGGAACATACACATCCTTGTCTTCATCTTTGATGGTGAGTTTGTCCATCACCTATTCTATACCTACTAATCTAGATGAGGAGCTAGGAAGCTCACTATTAATCATAGAAGATTCATCTAAAACTATATTTACAGACTCCTCTACAACTTGATTTTTCAAGTTATATATCTTATATTATTTGCTATGATTGTTGTACCCAACAAATATCCCCTCATAGGATTTGGAAGCAAACTTTGTCAGATATGACTTTCCATTATTGAGCACATAACACTTGGTACCAAAGATCCTTAGATCGGAAAGGTTTGGTTTTCTACCCTTCATGATCTATAGGGAGTCTTCTTATGATACTTGTTAACAAAATCCCTATTCAGGACATGACATGTAGTATTAACTGCCTCAGCCCAAGAGTATTCTAGGAGATATTTATCACTTAATAGTGTCCTTCCAACTTCTATGAGAGTTCTTTTTTTTCATCTCAGCAATCCCATTTTACTGAGGCATTCTTGGGGATGAAAATTCTTGGTGAATCCCTTGTTATTCACAGAACTCTGTCATACCATCAGATAGAAATTCAATTCTATGGTAACTTCTGATTTTGACCATAGAACTATCCAATTTATTCTGAATTTGCTTGACAAAGGTCCTGAAGATGTCAAGAGTTTCAGATTTTTTCTTCAAGAAGAAGACCCAAGCAAATATGGAGAAGTCATCAATTATTACAAGTGTGTAGACTTTTCTACCCAAACTATGACCAGGCATAGGACCAAACAAGTCCATAAGGAGGAGGTATAAGCACCTCATAGAGTCCTTAGGCCCAATGATTTTAAAAGAAGCTTTAGTCTGCTTACCCTTTTGGCATACAGAGCAAATTCCTTCTTTGGTGCATTTAATTTTGGGACCATTTATAACTAGCTCTTCACTAAATAGCTTACTTATGGTCTTGTAGTTCAAGTGAGCTAGTCTCTTATGCCCTTGCACAGATTATGAGACTTTCTCATTTGCAACTAGACATATATGTGTGTCAGAATTTAAACATAAAAAGTTTAAACAGTAAACATTTCCACTCCTTGTGCTTATCAAGATTATTACCTCTTGGTCACTTGACCTTTTAATTTGACACTCATCCTTGTGGAATACAATGACATATCCAAGATCATATAGTTGGCTTATTCTTATCTGGTTATGTTGCAACACTTTCACATAAGCCACTTTTGAGTTTGAGACTATGCCATTGATATCATACTATATCCCTTGGGAACTCCTCTGTCTGAACCTCATAAGATAACTTTAGGTCCATTCTTCACAGGAGTATAGTCCTTCAAGTGACATCTTGTTCCAATCATGTTCCTGTAACATTGTTGGGTACACTGATAAATATGTACAAGATTTTGAGAAGCCTGAAGCAGAAGTTGTGTCGACACCCAGGAGTTATGTCGACACTAGAAGAAAGGCGTGTGTCAACACCCAAGAATTATGTCGACACCTGAAGAAGTTTTGTGTCGACACACAGGACTTGTGTCGACACACAATCAATGCCATATTTCAACAATAGCTATACTGAGTCTGAAATGCTTGTGTCAACACACAGGACTTGTGTCGACACACACTCAACGACATCTGGACATACATTCAACGCCATCTTCCAGCATCAGCTATATCAAGACCAGGAGCAGTTGTGTCGACACACAGGACTTGTGTCGACACACATTCAACGATGTATGGACATACACTCAACGCCATCTGTCAGCATCAGTTATTTCGAGACCAGGAGTAGTTCTGTTGACACACAGGACTTGTGTCGTCACATATAAACAGAAGCTGCATCGAGAAGCATAAGAATGGCTGTGTCGACACATTGAGTGCCGTGTCGACATCATCAAGACTTATATCGACACTTAGTTTATTTGTGTTGACACATGAAGTAATTTGCTGAGTGCCTGCTGAGATATAAAGTCAATGCAGAATTAGCTGTCTCGGTTGAAGACTTGACAGCTGTCATAAACAACAAGTCTGACACCTTTGTCAGAACTGTCAGAAGGTTGTTACAAACCGGAACAGCCGGTAATCATTAAGAAACTCTATTTAAAGGACTGATCCATGACAACTAAAGGAATGAATTAAGGAAGCAATTAAGAGGGAACAAATCAGCACAGACCCAGAGAGAGAATTCAACAATAAGAAAGGGGGAACCCTTAAGTAGGCAGATCCTTAACAGTCTACAAGAAAGATTTAGATCTATTTATGAATCTAAGACGGGAGATGTCTGAAGATCAACTTCTACTCCAAGTCAGATCAACCTCATTTTGTTCAATCAAGAAGCTTTGAAAAAGCTAAGTCAAGTTGGATCTGAAGTATACAGTTTATTCAAGAACTGATCAAGAAGCTCACATCAATTGATAGTTCTATCTGGGTGAAATTTCTGTACTACTAAATATTATTTTTCCTTATAAGATCATCTTAGATCTGAGTTGTAAGCCTGTGTTTATAAAGGCTGAGGTAGGGCTGAGAGCCTGAGGTGTAGGACTTGTGAAAGTCTGAGTTGTAAGCCTGGTGATAAAGGCTGAGGTAGGGGTGTAGCCTAAGGTAGGGTTCTTGAGAAGAATTTGAGGTAGGACTTATATAAGTATGAGCTGTAGGAACCTGTCAGGTTCTGAGGTATAAGATCTGTGGATCTGAGTTAGTGGAAGGAAGTTTGGTTGAATCTAGTTCTCTACTGGATAGGCGAAGGGGGGAAAGTGGATTGTCCCATAACTTGGAGAACCACTATAAATCTGGTGTACTGTGCTGTGCTGTGATTATTGTGCTGTGAATTGTATTATCTGTGCTAAGTTGGAACAAGATAATTTCCTAAAATTATTAAAGAAAATTAGAACCTATTCACCCCCCCTCTAGGTGTCTAGGCTCTTTAAATCAAGCCTTTCATGTGGTATCAAAGGGAGGTTACTCAAAGATTGACCTGACAGTCTGAGTGAATCTCACAAGAAATTAACAATTTTCAAGAATGGGTTCAAATGAGAATCAGAAGGAATTTGGATCTATGAAACTGCCTATTTACAGGAAAGAATGCTTTGGCATATGGAAGGAAAGGGTCAGGTTGTTCATGGAAGCATCTGATCCAAGAATCTACATCACAGTACAAAAAGGTCCCTTCATTCCAATGAAGGTATCAGTTCTGGATGACAATGTTAAAACCCCGAAGATTTATTATGAAATGACCAAGGATGAGATCATCCTTGCAACATTAGACAAAAGAGCATAAAACATTATTGTAAGTGCTATAGATGATGCTACATTTCAGAATCTGGTGCAATGCAAAAACTCTAAGGAGATGTGAGACACCTTGATTGTCTACATGGAGGGAATTGAAAAAGTTAGAGAAGACAAGAAATCTATGTTGAATCAAGAATATGAGAGCTTTAAACAGGCCAAGTCTTACATCATAGCTGAATGTTACAAGAAATTCTTTAGGATAGTAAATGAGCTAATGACCTATGGAAGAGTCTTCAGCACTTATGAATTGAATGACAAGTTTCTCAGGTCACTAACCAAGGACTGGGATACAAAGGTATGTGCCATCAGAGAGGTTGTCAGGCTTGCTGATACACCTCCAACAACACTCTTTGGAAAGCTTCTATCATATGAAATGCAGCTTACTGCCAGAAAAGAAGAAGAGAAAAGCAGCAGGTCTGAGTATAAAGATAATTAAGTAGCCTTCAAGGCTGAAGGCACAAGAAAGGGTAGGAGAAAGTATCCTTCTCCACCCAGAAGGAGTGCTGAGGCAGAAGAAGAAAATCCTGACAACAATACATCAGATAGCCACACCTCTAATGAGGACTTTGCTATCATTACAAGGCAGTTTCAAATATTTAAGAAAAAGAAGAAATGGAGAACTAGACCATCAATAACCTTCTCCAAGGATGATTATTACAAGAAAAAGAAGACTCCCAAGGAGGACAGGTATGCCTCAAAACCTAGTAAACAAACAAATTCTAAGATTGTTTGCTATTGCTGTAACAGGTCTGGACATATCATTGCTGACTATCCTGACAAGAGGAAGGAGTCTAAAGATAAGAAGAAGCATCAAGTAAAAGGAAAGAAGGAGAAATCCCTTGTTGCTAAGAAGCAGAAGAGTTGGAAAGACTCTTCATCATCAAAATCAGGAGAAGAAGATGATGCAGAAGCATATGTTGGGTTGTTCTCTATAGAAGAGGATTCTAGGGAATTAGAATTCCTACAAATGCTGGACTCCATAAATGGAGTTGAAGACTATTGCTATAAAGGGCTGATGGCTCTATCAGAAGATGATCAGTGCAAGGATCAGCCTGGTCCAAGTAAGGTATACAGTTCTCCCTTAGCTTCTAATTATTTTACTGGATCAGAATCAGTAGCATCAACTTCAAGAGAAGTGGATGGTTCTAAATCTGAGGGGGATGCGCATCAACTCATTGATGAGTATGATGGGTTATTGCAAGCTCTGAAGAGGATCAAGTTTCTTGTCAAAGAGCAGACCAAGGAAATTGAATCTCTTAAGCAGGTTGCATCAGAATCAGCCAAGCTGATAGATTTAAAACTGAAGGAGGTTGCCAAACTGAAGAACATAACTGTTATTCAGATGGGCACAATCTCTTTCAAGGAAAATCATATCAAGAATCTGGAGGCAAGACTCAAGAATGAAAGGGATCTAGTGGCTAAATTTTCAAAGCCAAAGTCTGTCTTGCCTTTAATTGATAACTTCATATCTCAGAAAGGAAAGACATGACTAGGCTTCAAGGAATGAACTAGGGTAGCCAATTCTCAAGAAAAAGGAAAGGCACAGTTTAGCCACTAGCCACAAAACCCCCTATTTCCTTTAGGAAAGGGATGCAACCTACAAACAGGTATGATCATGATATTACTCATGGTCACTGTGAGTATGGAGATCTTATTGGCAAGGGTGTATATGCCAATATGCCACTCTATAAGCAAACCCATCATGTTCTTAAGGAATCTTTGGGTTATGCTACTCCAACAATAACACTTAAAAGGAATGCTGACAACAATGTTGAGAACTCTGTACCTAAGAGAAGGTACAACGGATTTGAGTGTTGGTGTTGTGGCAAGGTGGGCCCCTTTGCCATAGATTGTTGGTTCAACACAAGTGTTAAAAATAAGAATAGCTTACCTGTCAGAAAAGCTGCAAGTAAGCATGATAGATTTCAAACTAACAAGAACCTAGGACCCAATAATAATTTGGGTTCTGAGGATAGGTAAATCTTTCTTTGATGCAGGTGAATCAAAGTGGCTATACCCCTATATGGTACTTGGATATTGGATGTTCCAGGCACATGACTAGAATAAGAAGAATGTTGAGGGACTATGCACCCACAGAAAATGGACCCAATGTAATCTTTTGTGGATCTGAAAAAGGAGCCATCAAAGAATTTATTGCAGGTAGTTCTACAGGTTTAAAGGATAGGCTGGACAAGCTGACTATCAATGAAGAAGCACCTGCTAGGCTGGATGAAGAAAAGGATGCATGCTGTCCAGGGGGAGAACAAGACTCACTGGATGAAGAAGACAATGAGGAGCATCAGGTTGAGGAAAATGAAGAAGGCGAGGAGGTTGGCAGATTTCCTCCAGCAAGAAGGCACTTGAAGGATCATCCAGCTAATCAAATCATTGGTGATGCTAGTCAAGGTGTATAACCAGGAGCAAGAGCATGAACACAATTTTATGTTCAAGTTTCTTGTCACAGATAGAACTCAAGAAGATTGAAGAGGCCATGCTAGATACAAACTTGATTGATGATATGCAAGAAGAGCTGAATCAAATCAAAAGATGTAAAGTCTAGGAACTGGTTCCTAAACCAAAGGATCACAATTTGATCGGAACCAAGTTAATCTACAAAAATAAACTTGAAGAGAATGGCACCATAATCAAGAATAAGGCCAGGCTGGTAGAAAGAGGCTACGGGCAAGAAGAAGGAATTGAATTTGATCAAACTTTTGCCCCAGTGGCAAGGCTGGAAGCTATACGGTTGTTCTTGGCCTATGCTTCCTATCAAGGTTTCAAGGTATATCAGATGGATGTAAAGTCAGCATTTCTGAATGGTGACTTAAAAGAGGAAGTCTATGTTGAACAACCCTAAGGTTTTGTAGACTCTCACTATCCCAACTATGTATATAGGCTTATAAAAGATCTTTATGGTTTGAAACAAGCCCCTAGGGCTTGGTATGAAACCTTGCCTACTTTTTTTATTAAGAATAAATTCTCTAGAGGAAAGATAGACAAAACTCTATTCTTTAGGGAATCTAAAGGCAAAATCATCCTAGTCCAGATATATGTTGATGACATTATCTTTTTATCTACTGAAAACAACCTTTATAGAAAGTTTGCCAAACTTATGCAAGGGAAGTTTGAAATGAGCAGTATGGGTGAGCTGAAGTTCTTCTTGGGACTTCAAGTTAGATAGACAGATGATGGATTGTCCATATCTCAGTCTAAATTCACCAAGGAGTTGATTAATAAATATGGAATGGACTCAGCCTCCACCATGAAAACTCCAATGTGAACAAGTATGTCTATAGACAAAGATGAGGCAGGGAAACCTGTTGATGAGTCTTTGTATAGAGGGATAATTGGATCTCTACTCTACTTGACTACTAGTAGAACTGACATCATGTATGCAACATGTGTCTATGCTAGGTACCAAGCATGCCCAAAGGAATCTCATTACACTGCTGTCAAGAGAATTTTGAGATATTTTAAGGGCATACCTAATCTAGGTCTTTGGTACCCTAAGAATAGAGATTTTTTACTAATAGGCTTTTCAGATACAGACTTTGCAGGGTGCAAAGAAGACAGGAAGAGCACCACAGGAACTTGTCAATTCCTAGGTGGAAGGCTGGTGTCATGGAGCAGCAAGAAACAAATAAGTGTAGCTATCTAAATTGCTAAGTCAGAATATATAGCTGCAGGTAGCTACTGTGCACAGTTGATGTTGATAAAGCATCAAATTGAAGACTATGACATCAAGGTAAGTAAAATTCCACTATTCTGTGATTCTACTAGTGCTATTTCTATTGCTAAAAACCCTGTTTCACACAGTAGAACTAAGCATATAAAAATTAAGTTTCATTTTATTAGAGAACATGTGGAGAAGGAAGATATTATTCTAGAATTTGTGAACACAAATAATCAAATTGCTGATATTTTTACAAAACCTTTGGATGAAACTAAATTCAATTATTTTAAAATTGAATTAGGTATGTTGAACCTAGAATAGGTCAGCACAAACTTTCCTTAGTAGAATATGTAAGCATAAAATTTCTCAGGAAATTTGGGTAAGTAAGAAAGTTTGTGTCGACACAAGTAAATCGACAAGTAAATTGTGTCGACACTCTCAGTATGTTTTGTTAACACATAAATAGTATTTGTGTCGACACAAGAATTAGTGTCGACACAATTTGTCGAGTCTTGACTAGCCCGTATCGACACTAAAACATGTATGTCGACACATAGACATGTCGACTAAAAATAAGTTTTTGTAGAGACCAAAGTCTTTTATGTCGACACATGTAAAACTATGTCGACTAGTATTATGACAAAGTTAGGCGTGTCTTTTGACCTACCCTTTACCAGTAGACTATAAATAGGGGGAGACAAAATCTGGTCGACTACGCCTTCAGATTTCTCGACTCTAGACCTCGTGTCGACAAAGATATTCACTTCTCTTCTCTTCTTTCTCTCTCTCTCGTCTATGGAGCCCCACCAGGACGACAAGGTGAATGAAGGTTATGAGCTTTTTCGTGGGGGATGCACGATAGCTTCTCAAGACATCCAGGGTTTAATTACCCTAATTTTGGAAAATGGTTTGAAGTTCTTGGTCTCAGAACCAACAAGAATTTGGAAAAAGGAAGTACTGGAATTCTACTCTTCAGCCACTGTGGACACTGAGGGAAAGAAGATAAAAGCCACAGTTCAGGATTCAAGAGTAAAACTCACACTTAAGACGATCAGTGAATCGCTCCAACTTCCCAAGATTAAGGATGATGATGAAATAGTTCCATCCAAGACAAAAGATGCACTAAGTTGGTGTGGGCTGAACCCTAATACTAAAGTTGATTATCAATTACCAGAAAAGGGGATGAATTCCCAAGGTAAGTTTCTTTCTGAAATCGTAGGCAAGGTAATTCTACGCAAGACTGGTGGACATGACAGAATATCTGCCTACATGTTTAACCTAAAGACCAGAGTCATATTCACTATAAAAACAAACTTTTCATCAGTGGTGTTTGACAAGATTCTAGAAGGAATAAAGAAGCCAAATCTTGGAAGGATACTAAGCTTATGTCTAGCTTATACAATAACAGATGTTATGAACCAACTTCCAGGATCCAAGATCAACCATATGAGGAGGATGGATGTAAGGATACTATCCAGATGGAATAGAGTATTGACCAAAGAGGTTTCTACTCCACAAAAATAGGTCAAGAAGGATAAGAAGAATAAAGAAATTGTTCAGCAAGAAGAATCCTCCAGTGATTCTGAAGAGGAGGTAGTCTTCAGTTCAGATGAAGACCAACAACAAAAAGAAGCTCAAGATTAAGTAGAGAGCAGTCAGCACCCAAAGCTACAGATAGCCTCCACTCCAGGGGGAGCACACCCTGAACCAGCAGTACAAGACACTGAACTATCTGAGCTTCCTGCCCAAAGGGGAGGTATTACTAAAGCTACTCTAGAAAGTAAGTATGCTGCTGATATAGTGATCGACATTATATCAGACATAAACAAAGAAGCACTGATCATTGCTGAGAAGGAAGCACAAGATGTGCAGATGAAAGATACAGCTCAAGATGAGCAAGTAAGTATCTCCTTTATAGAGAGGGCCTTGGATAAAAATCTGGATGTCTAGGGAGAACCTTTTGTTTCCCAAACTAATCTTATTCCTCCTGTTCAGATGCAACAGGAGGTAACTATGGAAGAGCTATTTCCTGATTTACCGGCAGTAAGGACTGAGGGGGAGCAACAAATAGAAGAAAAGGAACTGCCAGGAACTGAGTGGGAGGAGCTATTGAATGCCCCTTCTAATATGGAAACAGTAGATATAGAAAGCTCATCCCAATCTTCTGATGATGATGAAGCCTCTATGGCTAAGAAGAGGAAGATGGTTGAAATCAGGAAAATGAGCTCAGGCTACAAGAAAGCCTTGCAAACAGTCACACCACCACCTGCTCTAAGCATGGACATCAGTTCATTACTAGTCGAACTACAAGTAAAATTGGATGAACAGAGGAAGTCCTGAGAGAAATATGTGGATGAGACACATAAGGAGATGCACTTCCAGCTAGCACAGGACATCAAGTCCATTAGATTTGAAGTCAATTTGAATAAGAAAGAGATGATAGATTGCTTCCATAAGGGATGTAATGTTGTAGTATATTTGGCTGAGCAATAACAACTAATAAAAACTGAGGTTGAGGACATTGCAGTTAAGCAAGGATATATCTTAGAAAATCAATTAAGATCAAATGAAAATCTCAAGGACTCACATGAAGAAATTCTCAAAAAACTGTGAAATATTTCTACAGATTTGAAAACTAAAGTATCCAAGCCCATACAAGCAGATTTAACTGCTGTCAAAACAGCTATTGAATCCTCTCAAAAGACAATTTCTGATCACCTGACTAAGTTCAAATCCTACTACAAAGAAGGTACAGAATATCTGGCTGATCAAATAACGTTTCCAAAGAATGATCTGAGAGATCATATAGCCAGAGAAGTCATAAAGGGGGAGAGAATATTAGTCAAAGCAAGCTCTGATCATGCAAAATGGGTATCTAATACCATCAGAGCTATACTTGGATTTCCACCCCTATGTGAGGATGATAATACTGCTGAGTCTGGTGTGCAAACTGCCTATATTGAAGGGGATCAGCCAGAGGTTGCATAGGTCATTTATCCTTAAGTCAATTTTGACATAGTCCAGCAATAAGTTCAGCAAATGTAGAGCCCTCCACAGGAGGCACAAAATATTATTATTGAAAAAATAGAAATGTCAGAGGCTGCCAAGGAAGCTAAGAAGGAAGCACAGCTGTCCAAGAAAAGGTTTAGAGAACAGGCTGAATTAAAGCATGATTTTGAGTAGTGGAGCCCTACTTCCAGGAATATTATTTTGACTGCCTGGAAAGCTGTGAAGGACAAGACCCATGATAGCGGTAAATTGTATTCTGAGCAAGAGTGGAACAAATATCAAGCCAGGCAAGAAGCCATTCTTCAGTACATGAGGAGTATAAAAGGTGGGAAGTTACCTGCTAATGCTTTGGAGCCTCGCAAGTACTTCCCAAATCCTTTTCACTATTTTAAAAGGCAAAGGATAAAGGCTGAAGAACTGAAGAAGAAGGATCTGAAAGGAAAGAAACCATCTGATGATACTGAACCTACTGTGCAGGCTAAGATCAGATCTAGGAAAGGAATTTAATTAAGGAGCCTAGTCAATCTTAGGATAGATAGGCTAATGCCTAGAATAATGTAATCTTTTTTATCGTTCTAAAGAAAAACATGTAAACCTAGAATTTTCTGATTAATTAATGAAATCATTTTCAGTATTGATTTTAGTTGTTATCCTGCAGTGAAATGTATGTACATCTACTTTTTCTGTGTTTTTTTATGAGTGATGTATATCTTTGACTAAGAGTTATGACTTCTCCAAATAGAGGGAGATTGTTGGGTACACTAAAAAATATGTACCAGATTTGGAGAAGCCTCATCTTACTTATTGATATACATCAATTTGTATTTGATGGATGTTTGAGTTTTATTGTGCAGGTGTAAGGTTTGCAAGAAAATTCTCTGAGTACAATTGTCGACACTTATGAAGAATTATGTCGACACCCAGAAGTTGTGTCGACACTAGAAGCAAGGCTTGTGTCGACACCCAGGCATTGTGTCGACACCTGAAGAAAAAGCTGTGTCGACACCCAGAATTTTGTCGACACCTGAGCCAGGAATTATGTCGACACCTGAAGAAGAAGCTGTGTCGACACCCAGGAGTTATGTCGACACTAGAAGAAAGGCATGTGTCGACACCTAAGAATTGTGTCGATACCTGAAGAAGGTTTATGTTGACACACAGGACTTGTGTCGATACACACTCAATGCCATCTTTCAACAATAGCTATACTGAGTCTGAAAGGCTTGTGTCGACACACAGGACTTGTGTCGACACACAGGACTTGTGTAGACACACACTCAACGACATCTGGACTTACATTCAATGCCATCTGCCAGCAACAGCTATGTCAAGACTAGGAGCAGTTGTGTCGATATACAGGACTTGTGTCGACACACACTCAACGATGTCTGGACATACACTCAACGCCATCTGTCAGCATCAGTTATGTTGAGACAAAGAGCAGTTTGTGTTGACACACAGGACTTGTGTCGATACATATAAATAGAAGCTGCGTCGAGAAGTAGAAGAATGACTGTGTCGACACATTGAGTGTTGTTTCGACATCATTAAGGCTTGTCTCGACACTTAGTATATTTGTGTCGACACATGTGAAGTAATTTGCTGAGTGCCTGCTGCGATATAAAGTCATTGCAGAATCAGCTGTCATAAACAAAAAGTCTGACACCTTTGTCAGAACTGTCAGAAGGTTGTTACAAACTGGATCAGCCGGTAATCATTGAGAAACTCTATATAAAGGACTGATCCATGACAACCAAAGGAACGAATTAATGAAGAAATTAAGAGGTTACAAATCAACACAGACCCAGAGAGAGAATTCAACAACAAGAAAGGGGGAACCCTTAAGTAGGCAGATCCTGAACAGTCTGCAAGAAAGATTCAGATCTATTTCTGAATCTAAGAAGGGAGCTGTCTGAAGATCAACTTCTACTCCAAGTCAGATCAACCTCATTTTGTTCAATCATGAAGTTTTGAAAAAGCAAAGTCAGGTTGGATTTGAAGTATATAGTTTGTTCAAGAACTGATCAAGAAGCTCACAATAATTGAGAGTTCTATCTGGGTGAAATTTCTGTACTACTAAATATTCTTTTTCTTTATAAGATCTTCTTAGATCTGAGTTGTAAGCCTGTGTTTATAAAGGCTGAGGTAGGTCAAAGATCCTGAGGTGTAGGACTTGTGAAAGTCTGAGTTGTAAGCCTGGTGATAAAGGCAGAGGTAGGGTTGTCTCCCGAGGTAGGGTTCTTGGGAAGAATTTAAGGTAGGACTTGTATAAGTCTGAGCAGTAGGAACCTGTCAGGTTCTGAGGTGTAAGATCTGTGGATATGAGTTAGTAGAAGGAAGTTGGGCTAAATCCATCTCTCTACTGGATAGGAGAAGGGCGGAATGTGGATGTACCCATAACTTGGGGAACCACTATAAATCTAGTGTACTGTGCTGTGCTATAATTAGTATGCTGTGAATTGTATTATCTGTGCTAAGTTAGAACAAGATAATTGCCTAAAATTATTAAAGAAAATTAGAACCTATTCACCCCCCTCTAGGTGTCTAGGCTCTTGAAATCAAGTCTTTCAAACATCCACTGTCCAAGTACCATATTGGTGCATTGGTACTTGGACTAACCTACAATCACAATTCAGTTTTCCTTAGGACCCCAAAAGATTTTGGGTCCTAGGTTCTTATTAGTCTGAAAGTAACTTTTCTCCCTGCAGCAATCCTGATAAGGAGACTCACTTTAACCCTTGGTACTCTAGCGTTGTGCCAACAATCTATGGCAAAGTGTCTCACTTTACCATAGCACCAACACTCATGAATGTTGTACCTTCTCTTCTGAATTGTTCCAGTAGATTGTAAGCTATTAACAACAGACTATTTAGAGGGGAGTATAGCAGCCCTCATCTTGTTTCTTTCAGCAAGAATCTGACTTAAAGTAGGTATGATAGTAGATGAACTTGGCTTGCTCTAATTACTACCAAAATTAGTCTTCTTTGCAGTAGATATGCTGTTCATGGCATCAGAGATGGCCAAATCAGACTTCCTGATACACTTGTCTTTGGTCTATGATTTTGCTGGAAGAGCTTGACTATTGGCCACTACCATATTCTTGAGTGTAGGGGCTGGTGTTTCAAAGCCAAATGACCCATGATGGGCCATCTAAATTTCTTCATGGGGAGCCTTGATGGCACTCAAGCGCGTGCCCTTCCTCCCTCCATTATAAGATACATTTGTATACTTACAGGAAGAGTTATCATTATTCTTGTGACCATATATGCTATCCTGGTCATACCTGTTGGATGGGAGAATTACCTTATGGAAAGTGGTCTGAAGCACAATAGAAGCTTTGCCTTTCCCTTTGGAAGGGGCAGCTATAGTGTTCCACTTAAAGCCCAAACCTCTCTTATCCTTTTGAGAGGTAAAGGAATCAATTAGTGGCAATACACTCTTTGGCTTGCTGAATCTAGCAACAATCTTTTTCTCCTTAAGGAGCTTTTCCTCAAGATCCATAATGATCTTGTTCTTCTGGTTGATGGTCCCAATCTGGATAATTGAGATGGCATTCAGTTGGCTGACTTCCCTCATCTTTTGATCCAGCAATAATGCTGACTCAGACTACTGGGAAGCAGCTAGCTGTCGGGAGATAATCTCCTCAGCTTTCTTCTTGGCCAATCTCTTGCTTCTTTTCAAGGCATCTAGAAGGGAACCATACTTGTCAATTAGTTAATTAACATCTTCCTCAGATTCTGACACATATTCATCATAAGATGAGGATGCATCAGAATTCGGACTACTCTTATAATCAGATTCTGAGGTGGAGCTAGATAGAGAATGTACCTTATCAAGACCAGGTTGATCCTGGCTGGATTCTTTATCTATCATGGCCATGAGTCCATAACATCCCACATCAATTTCATCCACCTCAGTGTCACTATCTGAGTGTGATAGAGGGGCCCTGATACCTATATTTGTAGGTTGATAGTCCTGATCCACTTCATCAGTAACTGCAGCAAACAACCCTATATACGCCTCTTCTTCTCCTTCAGAATCTGAAGAAGCTGAGTCACACTGACTCTAGCTCTTCTCCTTTTTGGAAATGAAGGACCTTTCCTTATTGCCCTTGTGATGGTAGTGGTGCTTCTTCTCCTCAGATTTCTTCTGCTATTTCCTCTTGACTGGGCAATCAGCAATAACATGCCCAGTCTTGCTACAAAAATAACAAACAAAATTAGAGGAAAACTATTTATTGGGTTTAGTGTCATACCTGTCTCCCTTGGAGAACTTCTTTTCAAACTTGTTGTGGTCCTTCTTATGATGAGAGGAGTAGGAAGGTCTGTTCTTCCATTGCCTATCATCTTCTTGAACTGACTAAAGAAGGCAGCAAACTCCCTATCTTACATGTTGCTGTCAGATGAACTTGACTCGGAACTGTTTGAATTAGCAGGCTTTCTTTGGGGAGAGGCAATCCTCTCCTTTCTTTTCTTAGAGAAATCATCATTGAATTCCACTGTCTTCTCCTTACCTTGATGCCTACTAGTGGTCTCCTCCTTCTTTCTGGCAGATAACTGCATCTCATAGGAGAGTAACTTTACAAAAAAAGTATGTGGAGGAGTTTCAGCAAGCTTGGCCACCTCTCTGATGGCATATATCTTGGTGTCTCAGTATCTAGTTAGAGATCTGAAGGATCTTGCCATTCAGTTCATAGCTGCAGAAAACCATTCCATAGGTCCTCAGCTCATTCACCACTCTAAAATTTTTTTCATTGCAATCAACTATGTTGTCCTTCTTGGTCTGCCTGTAGGCTTCATATTGTTAATTAAGTAGGGATTTCCTATCATCCCTGACTTCTTTAGTTCCTTCCATATAGACAACCAAAGTGTCCCACATTTCCTTGGAAGTCTTTCAGTGGACAAGGTTCTAGAATGTTGAATAATCAATGGCACTCACAATGATATTCTGTGCCCTCTTGTCCATAGTTGCTAGTATGGCCTCATCCTTAGTAATCTCAGAATATTTCTTAAGTGTCTGGATAGGGGCATCCAAAGCTGAGATCTTTATCCGGATGAAAGGTCCCTCTTGTACTATAATGAAAATCCTATGGTCGGATGCCTCCATAAACAATCAGACTCTTTCCTTCAAGATACCAAAGTTCTCCTTCCTGCAGTTTGGAAACTTCATGGAGCCCAACTCCTTATGGTTCTCTCCTGAACCAATAAGGATATTCTTAGCTACCCTTGGAGATAAACTCAGACTATTAAGTCCTTTTTGAGTAACCTCCCTCTGATATCACTTGAAAGTTATTAGTTTCAAGAATAGCTAATCTCCTAGAGGGGGGGGGGGGATGAATAGGTTTTTAGGTCTTTTTAAACTCTCTCTATTATTTGGTGTGTTGTGATTTATTTTTAGTTAGCTTTCAAGATTATACAACCAGCACACAAGTAATTTATAGTGGTTCCCCAGATTATGGGTACATCCACTGTCCCTCCCACCTTTCCAATAAATTGTTGGACAAGGCAACTTCTCAGAACTCGGCTCAATGAGCTTACAAATCAGATCCCACAGGATCTCTCAGACTCCCCCAAGTCCTACCTCAGGCCCAAGGCCCTACCACTCAGAGCAAGAAATGCTCTGACAACTCAGTGATCTATATATCACCTACCTAAGACTTTTCTCAAAGTCCTATAACTCAGGCTAGGAGGATAGCCCTACAACTCAGAGAGAATGACTCTCCTTCCTCAGATCTGAACCAGATCCTACAACTCAAGCACAAATGCCCTACAGTTCAGATCCACACAAGGATGCTACCTCAGGCACACAGGACCTACCATACAGACTTTAGGATTTAGGCTTACAACTCAGATCTGTAAAGATCCAATATGTACAACCCTGTATCTGGTGAGTGGGCCCGACAGGGATCAAGCGGGCCAGATCTAGTGGACCAATCCCCGGGCGAGCACCCAAAGGGAGAAATGAGTTCGGCAGCCCCCTGACTTGCCCAAGAGGGGTGGAGTGTTTGAGGGGCGAGTGGAGCAGGCAAGCCCATACCCACCCCTGGAGAGCTAGGCAAGCGGCGGGCGAGTAGTGCCAGCTGGGCCCGTGCTTGCTAAGGTTTGGGGAGGTAGCGAGTGCCAACTCCATCAAGCACTCGCCGCCCCATATGAGTAGAGGCTTCAGGGACTACTCGCCCAGTCTTTTGTGATGTTTTTTGTTACTATTTTCCCCCGCTGGCCTACCCATAGCTAGTTAGATCAGCGGAGTTACGCTGTTTTCAGACCTAGTTGGGCTGCACATATCTATTCAGAACAGCGGAGGTTGGCTATTTGTAGGCCATTTTCAGAATCTTATAAAAGGACCCAAGGGGCACCTCAGAAGGCACACTAACTTGTTCCCAGACATTCTTGTGCTTTCTGAGGTAGCCTTAGATCGACATTTGGCTAAGGGAGGGGAAGCACTCTAAGATCTTCCGAGTGTGTGGTGGGATATCTATGCTGAGCCCTTGAGTCAGTTCCCTTTGATTTTCCTTATCATTTTGCTTGCAATAAAGAAGTAGGTGTGTGATCACCCCTTCCCCAAGGGCAAACTCCACAGAGGTGGAATTCTCAGATTCAACATTTTGGTGTGGTGAGCGTGAAGTGTGGTCAACATAAAAAATCTTCAGCACGCTCGATGATGGGAGGATCAGGGCAAGGCTCAGGTAGGTCTGACTCGCCACCCCCCTCCTGTCTCCATGGTAGGGATGTTCGAGGAATTCAAACACGAGGTGCTCGGCCTCAACAGGTTCGCACTTGGCGCGCGTGCCGAGTGCTCGACTCCAGCATCACCAGTACTCGCGGTCCCGGCCCTCGGCAATGATGATCCTAGTAGGCGAGCTGGGAAGGAAGTTGCGTAAGAAGGAAGAGGATGCGAGATCACTGGGCTAGTGCTCTTCCCGAGCTGGGAAAGCGACGATAGGTTCGGCGAGATGGGGGTGCGAGACCCCCCAGCTCGCCCAGCAGGGGGAGGCCGCCCATTTAAGAATTGGTTTCTTCCACCCTAGTTCCAGAGGGGTTCAGGGAGCCGGAGAAATCTAACTATGCCGGAAAGGGAGACCCGGTCCAACACGTCTAGTGGTTTGAGAATGTGGTCTCGATCTAGCAGATGTAGGATAGGTTCAAGTGCATGCACTTTTCCATCACCCTTAAGGAGAAGGAGAGAGAGTGGTTTCACCAGCTGCCAGCCAACTCCAATTACTGCTTTGAGGACCTACGTCGGGGGTTTATGCTGAGGTTCACCACCTTCAAGAGGAGGAAGAAGAAGTCAGAGTCCCTGTTCCACATCAAGTGCAGGATCTTGGAACTACGGTGACCCAGGTCCAAGAGATGCCAGGGCAGACCCTGATGATGGCCTTCACCCTAGGGCTACAACAGGGTTTCTTCAGAATGGAGCTGAAGAGGGTGCCGCCCATCTCCTTTGAGGAGCTAATGGAAACGGAGGCAATGGAAGTCGACGGGGAGGCGTCAAACTCGGAGTTTGCCCGGAAGCTGGCCAGGTGGGCCACGATGTTAGAGAGGCCCGGAGGTGGGAGAGGTCAGGAGGAGGGGAGAGATGAACCTCGGCAGAGGGAACAACAACAACAACAGTCTAGGTGTGGGCACTAGGAGCCGAACCATCAACTAGTTTAGAGGCTGGAGTGGTAGGACCAGGTGCCTTAAAGAGGTTTCTATGGAGGAGACAACCTCCAGGGGGGCCAGGGCCAGTTTTACCCTCCTGGTAGGAGGAAAGGATAGACACCACCTCTCCCAGACCAGAAGCAGGCTATGTTTATAGCCATGGGGGAGAGGAGGAGAGCCACATGAAGAAGGAGGAGAGAAGTTAGGGTGGAGTTGCCCTACTGTGACTTCCACCAAGAGGAAGGGAACGCTACCACCACATGCCCGGAGTTCCTCGAGATGAGAGGAAATAGGGAGCAGTAACAATAGCAAGACCACCAGGGAGTGCGGATCGAAGAAGACCTGCCTAGAGTAGAGGATGACAGATATGAGGACCGGGCAGATGTTGTAACCCGGGGGGGAATAAGAGTGATCCATGGAGGGGTGGGGATCGAGGCTTCTCGAAAGGCGAGCCTCCACACCATATACTGAAGGAGCATCGGCTCCATGTCCTAGACCCCACCCCCCGAGGAGAAGATCACCTTCTCGAGGAAGGATATGCAGGATCATGAGGATCCCTTTTGCGATGCGCTAGTCATCCAGACATCCATCGAGAACTTCACTGTCTCTCGGATCCTCATTGACAATTGGAGTTCGATCAACGTCATCTTCAAAAAGGCTTTTAACGCGATGAAGGTGGAGGCCAAGAGGGTGCTGGCCTCAGACGGACCTTTGTTCGATTTTTTCGGGGGAGAGGAAGGAGGTGGAAGGAGGAGTAAGACTCCATATCACTCTAAGGGGCAGTCCCGTACTTGTAGGTTCATCATCGTGGATTCCCCCAGCAGCTACAACACCATCATTGGGCGGCCCCTCATCAGTGCCTTCCGCTGCGTCCCCTCAGCCTTCCATCAATGCCTAAAGTTTAGGGCCGAGGGGATCCAGGTCCGGGTGCGGGGCGACCCCAATGTGGAGAGGGAATGCTACGTCACCACCGTAAACTCCATCTCTTGGCAAGAGGGGGCTGAGGAGATGGAGCAGAGGATGGAGGAGGCGGATCATGAGGTAGGGAAGTGGATATAGAGGTGGAGGAGAACCGCACCCGGGTGGAGGTGGCGTAGGAAGTCCAAGAGCCGGACGATGCGATGGACGTGGAGGAGGCTGAGGGATTAGTCCTTGGCCCAGGAGGGGAGGACATTGGAGAATGGGGGGAGAAGTCTCGTTTGGAGGCTGTGGAAGAGGTGGTGGAGATGGAGGTTCTTACCCTCAGAGGCAGGGTGGAAAAGGTTCACATCCGCGGGGGGCTGACCCCGGAGCACCAGGGCAGGATGCTGGAGTGCATCCAGAAGAACGTGGATATCTTCTCCTGGAGCGCCGCTTAGATGCCAGGGATCAATTCGGACATCGCCTGCCACCGCCTCAACCTGGACCCGGAGGCCCGCCCCATACAGCAGAAAAAAAGGTCTGTTGTGGACAAGCTGGGTGAGCCCATTAGGGAAGAGGTGGCCAAACTCCTCAAGGCCGGCTTTGTATCAGAAATTCAATTCCCCGGTTGGGTCTCAAATATAGTAATGGTTTAAAAAGTAGACTTCCGGTGGCATACTTGCATCGATTTTTCTTTACATAATAAATCATGCCCCAAGGACTGTTATCCCTTGCCTCGGATCGACGCGCTAGTGGACTCAGCTGTCGGTTTTCCTGTAATGAGTTTTTTAGATTCATTTTCAGGTTACCACCAAATCAGGATACACCACTCCCCCGATGTCAAAGATGTATCCTTCATCATGGGGGATGGGTGTTACTGCTACAAAATGATGCCCTTTGGGCTGAAAATTTCAGGGGCAACGTATCAGAAGATGATGGATATGGTCTTTCAAGAACAGAAGGGGAGTAACCTAGACGTGTATATAGATGACCTAATGATAAAGAGTCGAGACATAGACTCTCACCTCTGGGACCTGACCTTCTCCACCTTGTACGAGTACAAGATGAGGTTTAACAACTTGAATTGTGTCTTTGGAGCCAGCAGGTGCAAGTTCCTGGGTCTTCTTCTTACCCCTAGGGGGTGGAGCCAAATCCAGACAAGGTCCGAGCGATCATGGAGCTGGGATCGCCTCGGAATGCTAAAGAGGTGCAACGGTTGATAGGGAAGCTGGCAGTGCTGAGCAGCTTCCTTTCTTGGGCTGGGGAGAAGTGTCCTCGCTTCTTCAAAGCGTTGAGAGGAGGCATGAAGTTCGAGTGAACCGAGGAATGCAATGAAGCGTTCCAGGCCCTAAAGAGTAGTTTACTCAGGCCCCCCTGCTCCAAGGGCCAAAGGAGGGTGAGGATCTGTATTTGTATCTCAGGGTCAGAGCGGAAGCCTTGAGCTCCGTCCTGGTCCGGGAAGAGGGAAAGAAACAGTTGCCTATCTATTATGTGATCCGGGTCTTGAGAAAGGCTGATCTTCGATACCCCATCTTGGAAAAGCTAGTCTTTGCCCTAATCATTTCGGCTCGGAGGCTCCAGCCATACCTCTAGGTACAATCGATCCGAGTGGTGACTGACCACCCCCTCCACAACATCTTTGAAGTGGTGGATCATTCGGGCAGGTTGGCTAAGTGGTCGGTGGAGCTAAGTGAGTTCGATATCTCCTTTGTTCCCCACCTCTCAATCAAGGCCCAAGCGATGGCCGACTTCCTAGCTGACTATGTGAATGAAGTTACAGAAGAAGAGCTTACCCTCCTAGTTCCTTGGAAGGTGATGGTGGATGGTGCCTCGGGTAAGCATTCCCTGTGAGTGGGGGTGATCTTGGAAAACCCCCAGGGAATAAAGATAGAACATACGATAGTTATATTTTTTTCTATTACTAATAATCGAGCCGCGTATGAGGCGGTGATTGCAGAGCTCCTCCTAGCTAGGGAGATAGGAGTACATGATGTGGAGGTCCTCACTGACTCCATAGTGGTGGCTTCCCAGATCAACAGGGTGTTTGACACAAGGGAGCCTACCCTTCAATTATATTTGGCAAAGGTGAAGGGGGTCATCGGCCCATTCCAGACCATCTCCGTCTGATACGTGCCTAGGGAAGAGAACGAGCAGGTGGATCGACTGGCCAAAGTATGGTCCCCGGGTGGGAGGTATCATCACTGACCTGTTCCGCCCTTCCATTGATGAAGGAGAGATGATGGAGGTAGACCAACACCCCTCATTTATGGACCTGTTCACAACCTTCCATTCCACATGGGAGTATCCCGAAGGGATGGATAAGAATAAATTCAAGTACAAGTCAGCGTACAACCTCATTCGCGATGGGCAGCTGTACTAAAAGACCCTCTCGGGGATGTTGGCACGTTGTGTGGTCGAAAGGGAGGTCCAGAGGATCTTGGAGGAGGTCTAATGGATCCCTAGTTGGATTTTGGATAGGTTCACTAACTTAGGCTGAGTCTGACCCAACATTGTATAGCCAGGGTCATGTTTAGTTATCCTAGAGTTTATGCTAAGTCTTTATTAGTGCTACCTCCTTGGACAAGCCAGCAGTGGACTTCAGAGACTCAATCTTAGCAGTTTTCAAAAGACAGTGATTAGTTCGAAATTCTTCGAACTCAGCTCGATGATCGTCGATCTCTGATCGACGAACTCAGAGTTAATTCTCTAAGCTAAGCTCGATGATATTCGGGCTCAAGTCGACGTTTTGTTTTCTTCAGACAGATTCTCAGCTCGACGAACTCAGAGCACAGAATTGGAAAGTTATTCTCAATAAGCAGTTCGCAGAGCTCAGGTCGACGAACTTGAATACTTTGGTCGACAAATTCCATTTAGCATTCGACATTTTTTGTCCAGTTCTAGAATGAGTTTTTCCTCCTTCTGTTCCTTATTTTCTCTATTTATTAACAGTATTATTGTGAGTATTTAATGCAAATATTCTTCTGAATATAGCCGTTATTAGCTGTATTAAATATGGTATTCATCAGAATAAATATTTGCTTTTTCTATCAAAGAAAGTTGGGAAACTTATAAATACTATTATTCCAGCCGTTTTCAATTCTCCAGATCAGCCAGCATTTATGAAAAGAATTCAAAATTCAAAGCAGAATTTTTGGCAGTAGAATAAAAGAGATTCTCTCTTTTTCGACAGATAGTTAGAGATACAGAGAAAAATAAACATACAGTAATCGAGAAGCACACACAGAGAACATTCAGCAAGCAGTTGACTCTTTCATACTCACTCAATGCTTTTCTTACTCTGTCATTTTCTCAAGACTGAAGAAGAACACAACATCAAGATCAAGAGTCTTCTTCATGTTCTATTCCAGAAATCTATGGACATCATTCTCAACATCAGTCATTGGATTTCTTGGAACTTAGCAGATCAATCTGAAGACCTACTCACCCTTAAGAAAAGCTCTTTCTTCCTGAAGCATTAACCTTCTCAGAAGAAGCTTTGACAACACAAGAATCCACATAGTCTTCTCACATTGTATTGAGAAAAGAGAAGACTTCCATCAAACTCTTTCACCCCATTGTACAGGGTTCTTACTCCCTTCAAAAGTAATTCTTGGTTGTGAGGTCTCTTGATCAAAAGACTTCAGTGGTTTTTGGGAAACTGATCAAAAGCCTGAAGGGTTTCCTGATCTACCTGAATAAGATCTTATGGTGGCAATCACCTGATCAGAACCTGCTAGTGGATTCCTACCAAGGGTGGTAGAAGAGTGGATGTACCCAAGTTTATGGGAACCACTATAAACTTCTTGTGTTGTCTGGTTGCTCCTTTTTTATTTGTTTTGCCTTTTTGCTGTGCTTGTGATTACTGGAATAGTTAGCCTAGTTTTCCTATTCTTAACTAGTATATGGTATCATTTTATTTACTCTGATATAAAATTTAAAAAGTGCCAAAATTTTAATACTCTATTCACCCCCCCCCCCTCTAGAGTAACCAGATCTAACCCCTCCTTTCAATTGGTATCAGAGGGTGCGTTTGTTTGGTTGTACAAGTTAACACTTGAACCAAGATTCAGTTAGATCAGATTTTACTCTTCCCAACTATTCTCTATCATAATGGAACAAAAAAAGGATTATGCAAGCACCAGACCTCCAGTTTGTAACTTAAATAAGTTCAGTATCTAGAAGGCAAGAATCAGATTATACATTAACTCAATTGATGAAGATATTTTTAACTCCATTTTGACAGGTCCACCTCAACCAACAGCAGCCACATCTAAACCTACTGACACTCATGCAGTTCCACCACCAGACTGGCCTGATGCACAGAAGAAAGCAAAGGTTGCTGATGCCAAGGCCATGAACATACTGGCCCAGACCATGCCAGATGACATATTCCAAAAATTTGCTGATTGCACATCAGCAAAGGACATCTGGGACTTCTTGAACCAGAAGGTGGTAAGCTCAGTAGAAGAAAGAAAGGATAGAAGATCCCTTCTCATCTACAAATATGAGAACTTCAGAAAAGATGACAGTGAGTCACTGGAATAAATGTATGGCAGACTGAGTGCAATCATTAGTGAACTGAAGACATTGGACAAGGACATCTCATTGACTGAGATCAATGATAAGATCTTAATGTGTCTTCCCAGCTCATGGGACATGAGGATCTGGCCAATCAAGGATGCCAGAAGAATTACAAAAATCTCCATAGAAACTCTTCTAGGGAAGCTCAAATCTTTTGAGCACCATACAAAGACTAGGGAGTCAGAGCAGAAGGCTTCTACTCCAGTCATAAAAGAGCAAAATATTGCATTCAAGGCTACAGAAGAAACAACAGCTCCTATTGTTAATGATGAATTCTTGAGTCTCTTAGCAAAGAGATTTTACAAGATGGGCAAAAGAGACTTCAGGAAGAATTCATCTAGACAAGAAGATAAGCCTAGGTATGACAAAACACCAACTAAAGAGGTTATTTGTTTTGGTTGCTGGCAAACTGGACACTACATCTCTGAGTTCCCAGAGAATCAGAAGAAGGAGAAAAGAAAGGATAAGGACTCAAGAAAATAGAAGTATAGAAAGCCTTCCTCAAGCAAACATAAGAGGAAAGAGAAAGGATTTGTAGCAGAAACTTTGAGTGATATAATAGAGAATTCCTCATCCTCTAGCTCCAGTAATGAAGATAAAGAGGAAGCAAAGGCAAAGGAAGTTTGCCTAATGGTAATTGGTGCTTCCAGCATTCATTCAGAAGAAGACCCATCACATGATGAAGAACCACTCTCTGAAGTGGACTAGGTACTCTCATCTTTCGATTTAAATTCAGAAGATTTTTTACTTGAATTTAAAACTATGTGTAAAGACTTAATTAGTTCAGAAAAGGAAATCAAACAACTTAGAGAGAAATTAAATGATCAAAGTAATCTAGTTGCAGAGAACAATCAACTAAAAGATGATATTACACTTGCTAATGAACAAATAATCAAATTAAAAACTGAACTAGCTGAGGAAAGGCAACTTGAAGAATCCCTTAATGGGAGAAGCCTCAAGCTGATGGACATTACAAGCACTGTTAATGCTAGACTCACTGGCAAGCTGGGCTTGGGTGCTTCATCAAGCCAACCCCCACTTATTCAGAAAAATATACTAAGGACTCCTATAAATTTCATCTCTAAAAAAGGTAAAGAACTAATCTATGAAAAACCCCCAACTGCAAATAGAAACAAACCTAACAAATAGAAAAATAGAAACAAGCAAAATCAAAACAAAAACAATGTTCAACAGTTTATGTCAAACTTAGATCGAGGAAATGTGAACAGATCATTGAACCCAGATCGGCGATCTATGAATGAAAATACTTACTATAATCAATCATCTTACTGCGATCGACGATTTTTGTATGGATCATCGAGCAGTGATCGACAAATATGGGGCACAAAGAATGAGTACTATCCTTCTCTGAGTAGAGATCGATGATCCCAACCCATGTCGTCGAACTCAGATTGACGATCTCACTTTCAATCGTCAAACCCAGCAAGAAGTAATCAGACTCCTAATCCTGAAAAAAATTCTAAAGTTAACACAACTCTAATCAGATAAGGGAAACAGTTAATCTTTTCACACATTGGGAAATTCAACCTAGGAGATATCATCCAATAGGATATCAATCTCAGCCAGCTAGTTCTGTTATTTCAAGTTTTTATTACCAAGAAAATAAAGGACCCAAGGTAACCTGGGTCAAGAATAATTAATCATTTAATTATTGTAGGTAAAGAGTTGTCCATCATATAACCAACAATGGTATCTGTACAGTGGGTGCTCAAAGCACATGACAGGATGAAAGGACAACTTATCCAGCTACAAGTCAAAGCTAGGACCTAAAGTTATTTTTGGTGACTCGAACTATGGCTAGACTATAGGATATGGAGAAGTCAAAAGAAGAGCTATCACATTCATGAAGGTAGAATATGTAAGTGGATTGAAACATAACTTGATCTCCATCAGTCAACTTTGTGATGAAGGATTTCAGGTATCATTCAACAAGTCTTCTTGCATTATTTCTTCAGCTAACAACATTGTTGTTTTAACTAGTTCTAGAGTAGGTAACATTTATATTATTAACTTTAACTCTGCCATAAATTAAATTTGCTTATTTAACCAAACTAGTAATCAGAATGAACTATGGCATAGGAGGTTAGGTCATGTAAATTTAAAATACATTGCTAGGCTATCAAAGAACAACCTTATAAGAGGATTGCCGTCTTACCCCTATAAGAAGGAAAGCCTGTACAGGGCTTGTCAAATAGGCAAGCAAACTAAAAATAGTTTAAAATCCATTAATAAGAGTGACTCACCTAGGATTTTGTATTTGCTTCACATGGATCTCTTTGGACCCATTGCTGTACAAAGCCTAAGAGGGAAGTCTTATACCTTGGTTATTGTAGATGACTTCTCCAGGTTCACTTGGGTGTTCTTCTTAAAAAACAAGTCAGATAACTTCAAGGTTCTTACAGATTTCCTCAAGTGCATACAGATTGAGTTCTCTACTCAAGTTGTATTGATCAGAAGTGATCATGGTACTGAGTTTGAGTCACTTCTTATGCAAGAGTTCTGTGAGAAGGAAGGTATCAGACAATTTTTCTCTACTCCTAGATCTCCTCAACAAAATGGGATAGCTAAAAGGAAAAACAGAACCCTGATTCAAGCTGTAGGTACATTACTTGCTGATGCATACTTGCCCCTTTCCTTTTGGGCAGAGGCAATGAGCACAACTAACTATATCCTGAATAGAAGCTTAATACACAAGCTTAAGGCTAAGAACCCCTATTAGCTACTCAAAGGGAAGAAACCTAAAGTAGACTATTTTAGAGTATTTGGCTGTGTCTGTTATATACATATTAACAATAAAAAATACACTAGAAAGTTTGAAGTCAAGTCTGAAATGGAAATTTTTCTAGGATATTCCCAAGTAAGCAAGGCTTATAGGGTTTATAATAAATCAACTTTGAAAATTGAAGAGTCTGTACATGTATCTTTTGATGAAGATAACATGTTTTATAAGGAGAAGAATGCTTCGATAAGTCAGACTTTGCAGGTACCTACCTTGTGTGAGAATTTGGAAGCTGTGACCCTCACCCCTGAGGATGTTATACCATCATCTCCATAAGCAGCTATAGATAGTGATGAGGAAATCTGTGAGCCCACTGATATAGTTCAAACAGCAGTCTTGATTCCACAAGAGGAATAAGTCCCTGAAGCTATTTAACAACCAACTCCTCCTACTGATTTAGTCACACTTAGAGATCATCCGGTATCTCAAGTGATTGGAGACATATCAGCAGGTGTGCAGACTAGGCATCAACTCCAACAGGATTTGATGCATACCTGTTTCATTTCTCATGTTGAACCTCTTTCCATTCAAGATGCTGAGCAAGATCCCCACTAGATTCTTGCAATGCAAGAGGAGTTCAACCAATTCGAGAGATGTAGAGTTTTGAAATTGGTCCCAAGACCAAACAATTTCCCAGTCATTGGAACAAAATGGGTATTCAAAAACAAGTTGGATGCATAAGGAGCAATTATAAGGATCAAGGCTAGGCTTGTTGCTCAAGGCTATAGGCAGAAAGAAGGCATTGATTATGATCAAAAATTTGCACCAATGGCAAGGTTAGAGGCAATCAAAATTTTCTTGGCCTATGCTGCTTCTCAAAAATTTAAAGTCTATCAGATGGATGTTAAAAGTGCCTTTTTAAATGGAGAACTCAAAGAAGAGGTGTATGTTGAACAATCACCAGGCAACTAATGATGATTCTAGCAGGCGCACTTTCTGCAATGAAATTCGACATGAGATTTGACATCGATTTCGATTTGTTTCAACAATCAGACAAGATATTCATTGATATTCTGCAGTTATTTGAAGACCTGAATTTGAAGAACCTAATGACTACCAGAATGAGTATTGCTACTACTGAAATAAGAGAATGGGTTTATACTTCATCTACTCCAGATACTAACACTATGGTTGGAACCATATCGGGTAATACCATTCTTTTAACCCCAAAAATTCTTACTGAGATTTTTGGACTAGTAAACAGAGAAGAAGATATTGAACTTGAATCTTCTGAATATGTTGAAATGTTGACGTTGATGGGTTATTGTGGAGAAAACCCAAATAAATTGTTGAAGAAGCATCTTTCTGCCGAATAAAAGTTTCTTGTAGATTTAGTCGGTAAGGTGTTGCTGGGAATGCATACAACCCATGATCACATTACCATACAACAATTTTTAGTGATGTGTCCTATAGTAAATAAGAAAGCCGTTAATTGGGCTAAGATTCTGTTCAATTTGATTAGGAGGAAGAACAACAAGAAAGAAGTTTGTTTTGGAAGGATTCTTGGAATCTTCCTTCATGCCAAGGCAGCTGAATCCCTGGTCGCCCCGACCATATTCATCAACGCCTCTAAGAGGCTGACATGTGCCTTGTTTGGCAGATGGGAGAGGAGCATCCCAAAGCCTTCTAGGGCTTCCTCCTCTAAAACTTCTGAGAGTACTAGGGCAGTATCAGCCACTCCCCACCCTGTAGAAGGCTATTGAATTTCTCCTCCTCCCATCTTTCCAACTCCTTCCTCATCCATCCTACAACCTTCTCCATCTCCAGCAAATCCATCCTACAACCTTATACTCCTTCTCCTGCCCTCTCACCGACCATATTCATCAATGCCTATAAGAGGCTAACATGCGCCTTGTTTGGAGCCTTTATGCTCTCCCTTATTTTATCCAGAATCATAAATCCAAACTGAAATTTCTTTCTACAAACTATGGCTATGAGAACTGTAAATAAATCATGTGAAATAAATCCTATAGATCATGTCTTGCACCGTAGTATCTTCCCAATGATGTCTACTAGCAGCTTACTTTCAGGAGTTAGGTCAGGCCTTCTAACAGAAGAAGCTTCAGAGGAAATGCCACAAAAAGAGCAGGCTCTGTTATTGTCTTCCGCAATTAGGTCTTCCTCTTCATCTACAACTGGCATCTTGAGCAGTTGAGAGAAAATAGTCTTATTCAACTTAATCTTAATACCTCTGACCTTAGACTTTAGGACTTTCTAATTTCGCTTTACCTTGATATTCTTGAAAAATTCTTCAACCTCAAAAAATAGAATTCGGCAGGGTTCTTGAAGTTCAAATGACATATCTACACTTTCGAGAAGCAGCAACACGTTCTTGAAATCATCTAATAGTTCTACTATTCCGTCAATGACTAATTCACTTCCAACACCGATTTTTGATTGCGGCGCAATGGATTTTTCAGAATTAGAGAGAGCGGTAGGGAGAAGACGACGGCTCTATTTTAGCGGCGGAAGATGAAGCGACTTCACGAGAAATGGATTTTGAAATCATGTAGACTTAATAAAATCTAAATTTTCTATATATATAATTCTAGTAATGATGATTAGGTCTAAAATTAGCTTTAGATTAGGGCGGAAAGCAGTCTTAGAGCGAAACAGAAGAATTCGGAAAATTTCGAAAATTGAAGAGTCATTTCTCGAGTGGAGACTCAGTTCTTGAGAAATGAATGACTGCTTCTCGAGAAGTCAGAACCTATTTCTCGAGTGATGATTTTACTTCTCGAGAACAAAGTTATTACTCGAGTAATGCTACTCGAGTGAGATACTTTTGTTTCTCGAGAAGATGAAAAGTACTCGAAGAATTATAGTGCACTTCCCGAGAAGTCATTCTGTTTCCCGAGAAATCAAGTCCACTTAGAGAAACTTCTAACCATTTTGGCTTGTACTGAAATTTTGAGCCTTGAGATGATCCCACCTTGTCTATTCTTCCTTGTTGAGCATGCCAAGTTCAGTTTTGAAGATGTTGAAGGTTGTCTCGTCCAGCGGCTTGGTGAAAATATCTACAACTTGCCTGTCTGTAGGAACATATTGCAGATCCACATCCCCTTGCTCCACATGCTCCCAGATGAAGTGATATCTTAGCTAGATGTGCTTTGTCCGGCTGTACGAGACTGGGTTGTTGGCAATTGCTATTGCAGTGGAGGATTCACAAAACATTGGAATGTTTTTGACCTCCATGTTGTAGTCTTCTAGCTGATTCTTCAGCAAAGCGCACAACAACTGCCTGCAGAAATGTATTCTGACTCGACCGTTGAGATTACAACAAAGTTTTGCTTTTTGCTACTCCAGGAGATAAGTCATCTTCCAAGGAATTGATATGTCCCAGAAGTGCTTTTCCTGTCATCCTTACTACCTGCAAAATCAGCATCTGAAAAACCAATTAGCTCGTTATCATTACTTCTTGGGTACCATAAGCCAAGATTTGGTGTACCTTTAAGGTATCTCAAAATCTGCTTTTCAGTGAGATTCCTTACAGTTCACTTGAAATCTAACACAGACACATGTAGAGAACATTATATCTGGTCTACTAGCAGTAAGGTAGAGCAAAGATCCAACTATGCTTCTGTACTTGGTTTCATCAAAAGGCTTCCCTTTCTAATCCTTGTCCAGAGATATGGTTGAACCCATTGGAGTCCTTATGGAGTTTGCGTTCTCCATTTCGAATTTCTTAATTAGCTCTTTGGTGAACTTGGTCTAGCAGATGAAAATTCCACCTTCAGATTGTTTCACCTGAAGCCCTAAGAAATACTTCAGCTCTCCAATGCTGCTCATTTCAAACTTCCCTTACATAAGTTTTGAGAACTTTTTTGCAAAGATTATCGTCAGCAGAGCCAAATATAATATCGTCAATATAGATTTGTACTAGCAAAATCTTGTCGTTTATTTCCCTAAGAAATAATGTCTTATCTATCTTTCCCCTTGTGAACTTGTTCTCAAGGAGAAAACTAGATAGCGTTTCATACCAAGCTCGAGGAGCTTGTTTCAAACTGTACAGCGCTTTGGATAATAAATAAACATAGTCAGGAAAGTTTGGATCAACAAAACCTAGGGGTTTTTCTACGTACACTTGTTCCTTTATGTCAGCATTAAGGAAGGTTGACTTCACGTCCATTTGATTGACTGTGAAGCCTTTTTGTGAAGCATAAGCTAAGAACAACCTGATTCCCTCCAGCCTAGCCACTGGAGACAAAATCAGGTCGAAGTTAATTCCTTCTTCTTGACGATATCCTTTGGCAACGAGTCTGTCTTTATTCTTTACGATTGTTCCATCTTCGTCCATCTTGTTCCTATAGACCAATTTTGTCCTGATGACATTCATACCTTTGGGTCGGGGAACAAGTTTCCAGACTTTGTAGTGCTTGAACTTGTTCAGTTCCTCTTCCATGGCCAAGATCCATGATGCGTCCGAGATTGCTTCCTCGAACTTCTTTGGTTCAACCTGTGAGAGAAAACTTAAATATAAATTTTCATTAGTTGTACCTCTACGAGTTCTGACACCATCCAAGGGATCTCCTATGATTTGGTCCATTGGGTGATCCTTCAGATGTCTGAGCTCTAGGTTCCATGTATCTGGAAATTCAACCACTGGAGTGACTTTATCAACTTGGACAACTTCTTCAACTTGATCATCTACCACTCTAATAGGAGTTTGAGTGGTGATCTTGTTGAATTTTTCATCTTCGCTTTTATTTGGTTCATCCAAGCTAACTTCTTTCAACTTTGTACCTGCATCTTTAACAAACACACTAGAAGAGTTGCTTTGTAGCAAACTCGTCTCATCAATTACAACATGTATTGATTCCTCTACAATAAGAGTTTTTCTATTAAATATCTTATATGCCTTTATATGGCTGTTATATCCGACAAAAATACCTTCAAAACTCATCTCACTAAACTTAGTAGTATGATTCTTACCATTGTTATGCACAAAGCATTTATAACCAAAGAGTCTAAAGTATGAAACAGTTGGTTTCCTGCCCTTTAAAAGTTCATAAGGTGTCTTATTATGATTCTTATTTATGAGTGCTCAATTTTGCACGTGGCATGCAGTGTTGACGGCTTCTGCCCAGAAGTGCTCCGGTAGTGAAGCATCACTCAACATAGTCCTGCAGGCCTCTATGAGTGTTTTGTTCATTCTCTCAGCTACTTCATTTTGCTATGGAGTACGAGGAGAGGAAAACTCATGAAAGATACCTAGGATTCCCAAAAATTCTGTCATGGCCCCAGACTTGAATTCAGTTCTATTGTAACTTCTGATCTTGACTATGGAACAACTGTATTCATTCTGGATCTGCCTAACAAAATTCGTAAAGACATCAAAGGTATTTGACTTGTGTTTAAAAAAGAACACCCACGCAAAGCGCGAGTAGTCATACATAATAACAAATGTATATCCCTTTCCTCCCAAACTTCTAATTTACAGTAGACCGAACAAGTCCATATGAAGTAGATGTAGACATCTATTTGAATCTTTGCCAATAATGCTTTTAAAATTTGCTCTCGTTTGCTTGCCTTTCACACAAGCATAACAAGGTCTATCTTTAACGTGCTTGACCTTTGGGGCATCACGTACCAGGTTTAGTGAAAATAATTTGTTAATAGTTTTAAAATTAATATGTGCTAATCTCTTGTGCCATTGGTCAACAGGAGACACACTATCTTTTTCTAAAAAGCACACTGGCGTAGAAGAATCTATAGAAATGAAATTTAAACAAAATATATTCCTGCTTCGAGTGCCGGATAGAATTGTTTCTATATTATCCACAGACTTTATTAAGCACTTGTCAGCATGGAACTCAACTATGTATCCTTTGTCGCATAGTTGGCTTTTTCTTATGAGATTGTGTTCCAATCCCTCGACAAAAGCTACATCCGGAAAGGATACACTACCATTAGTGATCATACCGTAGCCATTAGTTGTTCCTCGGTCTGAACCTACAAAGATGACCTTTGGTCCGTTCAACACTGGAGAATAGTTTTGAAGTAGGCTTCTTGTCCCAGTCATGTGCCGAGAGCATCCAATGTCCAAATACTAGATTGGTATTTTAGTGGCCTTTGGACTTTCCTGCAATCATAATCGTTTGCCTTAGGAACCCAAACACATTGGGGTCCTTGGTCTCGTGTTAGAACACTCCTCCTACGAGTATTAGCAGTATGAGTGGTCATTCTCATATTGCAAACCTGAGGAGTAACAACCTTCCTTGAATTAAACCAACAATTGATGGCAAAATGACCAATTTTGCCACAACACAAACAATCGAACCTGTTGTATCATTGCTTAAGGTATTCCTGCTTGACCTTCTGAGATGGTGGTCTAGCAGGGGTTGCACTCTTGGAAGAGGAGGCTTCTTGATGATGACAATCACATGATCTCTTCTCCTTTGCAGGCTTTTCTACAATGAGTTTTTCTTTTGGTGCTTCCTTGAAGTTGTGACCATGATTATAAGGACCATAGCCCTGAACAATGACTTCTTCATAAGGTGCCTTAAAGACACTCTCAACAAAGTTTCTGGGGCGAGTCCATCCTCTGTAACGAGACTTTGGCTCTACATAAGTAGGCCTAGTCAAGTGGTCGAAGGATGAATCCATATCAAACTTATTCGTTTGAAAAATTACTTTCTTAAAAATAGTCTGATCTAGAGGGGCCTTCCCTTTTTCTTTGGCCGAGGACTTCTTGGCGGCCTTATACTTTCTCTGAGCCTTATTCCTCCTAGAAGATTTACTAAGAGGTTCCACATGGCCTAGACCAGCCCCCTTGGCCTTAGCTGAGAATTCAGCAATGAGAGGAAGGACAGTCTTAGGCCTTTAGAAACTTTCAACAAGTTTCTTTTCAGCACCGAGTTGTTCTTCCAACTCTTTGATGATTTTCTCTTTCAGGTCGAGGTATTCTAGAGCCTTATTATATTCTTCAATAGTGTTATTGAAGTTCTCCTACAGTGAGTTAGTTTTTGCGACTTCCTCTCTCAAGGTGCTATCTTTAGCTCTTAGAGACTTTATCTCTTTAGCTTGATTTTTCACGACTCATCCACATTTGTCGTAAGCCTTGATTAACTCTTTGTATTGGGCCATGAGCTCAGACTCATCGTCAGGTGAGCTGTTCTCATTAACATGTTTAGAAACTTCAGATTCTGAAAGTGAGGTATGATAATTTACCTTCCTAGTGAATTGGGGCTCTTCTTCATCGTTTATCTTATCCATAAGCCCAAAGTAGGCTTCCTCCTCTTCACTCGACTCAGATGAGTCGGAGTCACTAAGAGTCTTGACCTTCTTGGCTATGAGGCTCTTCTCTGTACTCTTCTTATTGTAGGAGGACTTCTTTTCTTCTCTCTTGCCACCCTCCTTCTTGTGGGGGCAATCAGCAATGACGTGACCTAGCTTATTACAAAATTAACAAACTATGTCAGTCAAAATATGTTTATTCTGTTTAGAACCATACATGTCATGGCTGCTTGAGACTTTTCTGTACCGATCACCATCATGTCGTGATCTTCTGTGAGAGGCATCCTTGCCTTTCCATTGCTTCTTCTTGTTCAAGAATTTCTTGAACTGTCTTGAGAGTAGAGAGTACTCTCATTCAGATAGCTCAGAGCCTGAAGAGCTTGGCTCAGATGATTCCACTTCACTCTCTTCTATAGCAAGTGCAGGTGAGGCAGCTTTGCCCTTTCTTGAACTGTCTGCCTTTAATGCAACCGACTTTTCTTTTGAAGAGAAATGACTTTTCTCTTCTTCAGCCTTTCTTGGGTTGATCTACAGTTCATAGGATATAAGCTTGCCAAAGAGCTTTTGTGGGTCTGTCTCAAATAGTTTGCCAAACTTCCGGATGGCACTGACTTTGTTGTCCCATTTGTTTGTGAGAGACCTAAGAAACTTATCATTCAGCTCCCCATTAGTGATGACCCGGCCATACACTCTTAGGCCGTTGACTATCTTAAAGAAATTTTCAAAAGTGTCTGCAATGGTATCTTTGGGCGCTTGCCGGAAGGCTTCATACTTCTGATTCAGGAGGGACCTTCTATCATCCCTTACCTCTTCTATTCCTTCCATTAAGGTGATAAGAGACTGCCACATTTCCTTAGCAGATTGGCAATGAATCAGGTTCTCCAGCATTGAGTCATCGACTGCACTTGCTATTATATTTTGAGCTTTTTTATCTCGTAAGACAAGTGCAATCTAATCCTTTTCTAGATCCATTAATTTCTTAGGTACTTGCTTAGTTGGATCTATAGTGGAGATGGTCATGGGAACGTGAGGACCTTCTTCAACAATCATGAAGATCCGGGGATCCACAGCTTCCATGAAAAATTTAATCCTGTCTTTCCACATGGGAAAGTTGTTCTTGGTGCACAGAGGAAGCTTAGCAAAATCATTACCCTTATCCAAGCTTGGCAAATTCTCGAGAGACAACTGAAGAGGAAATTGATCAAGGTATAAACCTTTTAATGACCAACCTTGTAACGCCCCCGATTTTTCTGCGTTTATTTTTATTCTCATTTGGCGTTACGATGACGCGTTTCCGTGGCTTGTGCCATTTGTTGAGTGTGGTTTAGCTCCGTAGAACTGAGTGCCCTATTCTATAGCCTGTTGGCAAGATCTCCCTAGCAAGCCGAGTCGTTTTGGGTTACCCGGTGTGGCCTCTCGTGGGGATGTTGGTGTTTGGCTTTATTTGGGTATAACTCGAGTTCTGTTTGTCGAAAATTAGTTTCAACTTCGCCGTTGTGTTCGTAGCGTGGGTATTTAGCTACGGTGCGAATTTCGTCGAATTCCGAGGTAGTTCGGTTTTCGCGTCGTTTTGGTGCTTTATGTAATTTTGTAATAAAATATATTATTATATAATTATATATATATATATATATAGGATAGAATGAAAAGGCCCGATCATCTTCTTCGCGTTAAAACCGCCGCCCCTGTACGAGAGAAACGGGAAACCGCCGAGCCTTGCCTTCCACCGCCGATTCCCGGAGCGTTTGTGGACGGAATTCGATTCCGAGATTGGATTCGGATTGCTCTCGTCAAGACCTTCATTCCTACGGTAAGAAATTCGATTTTTGTGGAGTTTTAGGGGGATTGGAATTTTTGGTTTTTGATGTTTCCGCCATTAAAGTTCAGATTTGCTTGTTAGGTGAGTTTTTGGTGCTGCTCTTTCTAGTGCAGCGTGAAGAGGAGGGAAAGCCGACCAAGCTTCACCGGAAATCGAGGCAAGTGGTGTTCTTGCCCTTGCCAAGTTGTTTTCTTTTGTTTAAAGCCTATTGTTTCTATCGTTTTATGTCATATTTTCCGTCTCGAATGATTAGTCATAGTTTGAATGGTAGTGGCGCGCGTCGTTGGTAGTTTCCTACTACTACTGTAGTTGCGTGGGTCATGTGCGCGTTCCGGTGTCATCCGGGAAATCCCAACGGTACAGGTTAACCGCGCACGGTCATCAACCATTAGTGCGCACGACCACTGGTCGTGTGCCTCTGTTCGTGCGCGGCTGTCTTTTTATTTTCCAAAGTTCTGTCTCGGCAATCGCACGAGCGCTGGCAACAGTGCGCACGACCACTGGTCGTGTGACACTGATCGTGTGCTAATGCTAAGTTTTCTGTCAGGTTTCAAGTTTCCCAGGTTCACTTCGCACGATCATCAGCCAATGAGTGCGCACGACCACTGGTCGTGCGACACTGATCGTGCGCTCTGAATATTTCTTTTTTTTTCGGCACCCGTATTTAGCTGGCGTCGATATGCGGGTTAGGTGGGCATGAGTGTTTTGTGTAGTGTTAAGGTAGTAATGTAAGAGTTATTGTTGTGATAGTTTGCTTTGCGTGTCACGTTGAGTAAGTGAAGCTCACTCAATGCGGTGTCGTGAGGACCCAGCGCCAAGTCGTGTTGAGTCATTGCAACACCTTTTCTTTCCTACCTTGTTTTTCGTTCCCGAGTGGTTTTCTTGTTATATCTCTAGTTTTTCCTTGTAGGCTGTTTTCTTTACTTTCTTAAAGGCCGAATCGTGGGTCGTGGGTAGTAGTGGTGGTTTGTAGCTCTTTATGGGGGTGGAGTTGTGTAATTTAGCCAAGGCCACTCGTGTTTTTCTTGCTCCAGGTACGGGCTGGGCATGTGTGGGTGGAAGGTCCCCTGTGCTTTCACGTGTAGACCCTCGAGCTTGTTGACTTGGACATGGTGGATGGGGGGACTGAGTTTGCCTCAAATCCGGTTCCTCGTTGTTTGTTTTTGATACTACCACCTCCCACAGTTAGGGTGTTAGAAGTTTCTTCCTTGGTAGTTTGCAGCACTTTGCGCTCTTGGTAGCCTAGTAGGCCCTGCAGGATGTTGTTCCTGGGTTGGGTTGTTGCTGTTTCTTTGCATGTTGTGCTTTTCTTGTTGTCCTGTTTTGGACAGTTGTGACTCTTTCTACTGCATGTTTTTCGGTTACTTTTCCCCTTTTGGTTGACTCTTTCATGCAGTTTTACTTTATTTAGCTTGCTGAGGTATTCTGTTTTCTTTTGGAATACCCCAGGTTCTGAGCCGTAGCCAGTTGGGTGGCTAGTTTACAGTGGTGGTGTTGGTGGTCTCTTGGACCTTGGAGTTCCGTTTGCTGTGTTGGTGAGGTAGTTTTCAGTACTTTCTTACAGACATACATGTGTGTCAGTGGGTTCGTGTCAGGTTGTTGGCGCCCACTGGTAGTTGTTACCTTTGTACTGGATATATTTACTTATGCTGCTACCGTTTTCTGGAGATAGTCTACTTGCTCTGAGAAGGATTTATGCTAGGTTTCTAGTTATTTTTAAACTATAATTATTATTATAAATAAAACTCATGATTGACATGTTTTTATAAAACGTAATCACTATTTTCCAAATCACGTATAAAGACCGTTTCCTTATATATTATATAAATTAAATGTAGGGTCTTGCATAGCATGAGTGGTTCTCTTGGGACCCTTATGTGCTCTTTAGGATGTCAAACCTAAATAAAGTATTTTTCCGCATCGTATAAATATAGTTTTTCTTTTGTGGACTAGGTGATCCACTAAGCCGGGGGATACGGCCTCTAAAATATAACTGATTTTCTAATCATTAATCACATGATTTTCTTTCATTAAGTTGGTAGGTGGTTTTGCCTGAGCATCAGCAGTTATCCCCTGCTTGACGTGGCATCATGACGCGTGTTTTCTCTTACTCTGATAATTCTTAATTCGGAGAAAATGCGGGTTGTGACAAACCTCCCTCTGATACCAATTGAATGTGTTCAGTTGTCTACCTAAATCACCTAGAGGGGGGGGGGGGGTGAATATGTGAGTTGTGCATCTATTTGCGGAATAAGAATTTAGCGATCTTTGCACAAAAACCAACTAAGCAAACACAGAAAACAAACAGATTTATAGTTGTTCCCCAACCTTGGGTACGTCCACTTACCCTTACCGATCTAGTAAACTACTAGGCTCGACTACTCCACTATCTCGGATTGAAAACCAATCCGACGCCTCGAAACCAAGTTCCTACAATCTCGATCCAAATAGATCTACACTCGGAAGTTAAAACTTCCTACAACTCGGAGAAAAATCTCCTACAAGAATTGATAATAAAAAATTGAAAATAAAAACAAATGATCTTCGAATCTTGAGATGTTCTGGCTGGATCTTCTTCTTTGAGAGTTGCGGCTTTATCAGATTTATTGAAGAAGCACTCACGACTATAACTAGATCTGATGATTTTCTTTTGACTTCACCCGATCGGAACGTTGATGGAGAAAGAGAAACTATCACAATCAAGAAATCAACCTTTTTATGAATCCTTTGAATTGGAAACCCTAACTCTTGCACGAAGATGACCGGCGGCGGCGACGGGTCTCGTTTTGGAAAGAATGAGAGAGAGGATTCAGCGACTTGAGAAAAATATATGACGACATGTAGATCCTTTGTATTCTTGGTATTAGGGTTTTTCGATTGACATGAATTTATATAGGATCACTCTAACAGTCATAATTAGTCTTAATGTCATACACGTGGACCAGTCACATTGAGAGCGCTAAGTTGTCAACCTAAATCACCTAGAGGGGGGTGAATAGGTGAATTTCGTGTCAAATGCGGAATAAAAAATATAACACAGCACAGATCCGTAATCAAGCAATCACACAGACGACAAGAGATTTATAGTGGTTCCCCAATCTTGGGTACGCCCACTTTTCTCACCGATCTAGCAAATCACTAGACTCGGCTACTCCACTATCTCAGATTGCAAAAACAATCCTACACCTCGGAACCACGTTCCTACAAAACTCAATCCCAAACGGATCTACACTCGGAAGATAAAACTTCCTACCACTCGGAGAAAGATCTCCTACAATAAAATTTGTTTGAATAAAGTTTACAAACAAGAATATCACAGATCTGGATCTTTGACATAATCTTCTTCTTGAGAGCTTTTCAGTTTGAACAGAAACAGTTGAAGAAGACTTGACTGAGATCCACGATTCTGAGATCTGGAATCACCACGATCAAGAAAGTAAATCAGAGACGATGAAGCACGGAGAGATCAGATGATTCTTCTTGAGTCTGGATCGCTAGAGAATCAGAGATCGATAGCTGCGGCTGAGAGAAGACGATCCAGAGCTTCTTCCGAAAACAGTAATGACGGCGGATGAGAAAATTATGGTTTTCGGGATTATCTCTTTCTTAAAATATAATCTCTGTAAACGCGTATATATAGTCAAATCATAAAAGACCTATTTATAGGCTATCTCAAACGGTCATAATCGTAATTAAGATTGACACGTGGACCAATCAGAAAAAGGTTAATTTCAAATCTCCGTCAATTCTAGACTTAACGATTTCTGGAATTCTGAGCCGACATACTCGGGTTAGATAAGATACTCTGAAAGTGAGATAAAGATCTATCTAAACTCTAGAGGGGGGGTGGTGAATAGAGTATTTTTAAAATAGCTTTACAATTTAAACTAATAAGACAATTAAGATTTAATTTATGTATAGGTGTAAGGTGTCTTACTAGATAAATCAAAACTAAGACAGCAAAAAGAAGAATCACAGCACACAATAAAGAAAATACTCAAGCAACCAGAAGACACAAGGAACTATAGTGGTTCCCCAAAAACCTGGGTACATCCACTCTTCTACCACCCTTGGTAGGAATCCACTCAGGATGAGTTGATCAGGGTCCTGACACCAATGAGCTTTTGATAAGGTGCTCAAAAACCAAACTAGATTTTTTGATTAGGTGTCTTGCCACCACTGAGTTTTGACAAGGCTCTCAGAACCAAACTCAGAACTTTTGAAGGGAGTTTTGATAACCCTTTTACAGCAGGAAAAGAAAAAGTAAAGAGGTGAAGTTGTCTTCTCTGTTCTCAAATCAAATGAGAGAAGACTAGTGGATTGTTGATGATGTCAAAGCCCCCCTGAGATGTAGAATGGTTCAGGAGTGAGAGCTTTGCTTCAGGGTGATAGGTCTTCAGAAGCTTCAGATCTCCAGCAGAAGATGATTCCAGCAGATGCTGAAATATTTGGTGTCTGGAGTTCTTGATGTTGAAGCTATGATCACTTTTCAGTAAGCCAAAAGGATTGTTCTACTTGTTCTTCAGAAAAAAATGATCACTTGTTGTCTGTCATAGTTAATCTTTTGTTGTTGTGCTATATGTTCTATCTTTTTGACTGAAGACAAAAAGGAGGATCTTATTCTCTGAAAAATTCCTTGTCAAAGATAGTCGTTGGCAGTCATAAATGTCTTCTATAAAAGTCTTGTCTTCTAGAGGAAAGTCCCATATTCCAAAAAGAATTCCTTGAAACTTGCTCCAGAATAGAGAAAAACGGCTGGCAGATCTCTTGAAATAAATGCTGAGAGAATTCAAAAACATTCCAAAGACTGACAGAATTTGAATCCGTAAAAACGTCGATCTCTCAGGGGATCGTCGATCTGAGGTCTACGATCGTCGATCTGAGCTCAGAGATGGAATAAGATCAACAGACACAAAATGTAGAACTGAGCTCAAAGATCGTCGAACTGAGCTCAGCGACCTGGAGAATAAACTGAGGAGAGATCGTCGACCTGAGCTCGAAGAACGTCGACCAGAGCTCAGCGATCTGAAGAATAAACTGAGGAGAGATCGTCGACCTGAGCTCGAAGACCGTAGACCGAAGCTCGACGACTTTAGCAAAGGTTGAGCTACGAGAGCGTCGAATAGAGTTCGACGTTCCGTCGACCTAAGCTCGACAATAATTGTCTTTGCCTCAGCTTGAAGTCTGATTCCTTGAATGGTACTGGGGGCAGCTCAACCCTAAATTCTAAGCCCTAGACACATTCTAATGTTGACCTTTAAAACTATACAACTAGGTCAAACTGGTTTCTTAAGACAAACATAGTGATCCTTACCCAAATTAGTAATAGGGTGTTCCAACAATCTCCCCCTATTTGGGTTAGGATTACTATTTACAGACAAAAATAGGAAATAAATAAGCATACAGATAAAACAAAAGCTAAACCAATCAATGCAAGAAAATGTCATAGCAGCATTGCAGATCACAGATAAAATATCAGCAAATATTCAGAGGTGGATGTTTGTTCAGCTTACACAAATCACTTCTTCTCAGTTCCCCTTTTAAACAAAATTTCCCTGTTAGGATTGAGGGCTTCTTTCTTTGATCTTCTGTCATCTTCTGCACCTAAGGAAGTTTGAGATCTAGGCCTTGGAACTATAGCCTCAGGGTGCAGCTTCATATAATCTTCTGGATTAAAGAATTTCCTTGAAGCATATCTCTCTAGTTCTTTCTTTCTTTGATCTGATAGGGTTGTAATGTTGGAAATGTCTTTGACTTGCTCTCTGGCCTTTTTTATTTGATCTAGAGCAGCAAGCTCTTTCATTCTGGCAGTCCATGATAGAGGGTTGTTCTCAGGATCCTCAAATGGAACAGGAGGTTCATATCTGTTGATAGGCTCAGAATCAGTATGAGGAGTCCTGGAGACAACTGTATCTTTTAGCCTATAAGGGAAAGGACCTGAAGTAGATTCAATATGACCTTGTCCTTCCCTTTGTTGTCTAGAATATGTTCTGTAATCTCTTTGCCTTCCTCTAGACAGATATCTCTTAGATTGATATCCTCTTTGAAATTGTTCTCTTGATTGATGTTCCTGAGAAGGTTGGGAAGAGCTTTGCTTTGAAGCAGAGGATGGAAGAGCTGAGCCTCCACCAGATCCTGAATCTGGAGGAGGAGGAGGAGGAGAAGGAGGTTGAAATTTAGAAGATCCTTTTTCATATTTAGCCAATTTTCTTCTTTTCTTCATAGCTTTTAATTGATTTTTAGAGAATTGCATCCATGGCTCAGAGATTGGGCAATCATGCAAAATATAATATGGAATATCATTTGCTTCTTTGGCTTGAGCAGGAGGAACTTTCATCATGGCCTTGCTTCTGGCCTTCCTTTTCTTGGCAATGGTACCAGAAGAGTCATCAGAATCAGTGTGAAACTGATCACTTTCTGAGCTTTGGGGTCTATCATATAAATCATCAATGCTCTTAATATATTTCTCTTGTAGTTTCAACTGATCTAGAGTCAGGGTAGGAGCAGCAACATCAGAAATTTGAGTAGAAGCAGCATCAGGAGTTGTAGTAGAAACAACAGTAGGTTCTTCCAGATAAGTAGCAAGTTCTTGAGCAGCAGTAACCTCAATAACAGAAACCATGTCAATGTCTTCTGATACACTTGTAGAAACATCAGTAGCAATAGAGATGGAAGCAGCAATATCCACAGCCTTGAAAGAATTTATATATGAGGCAATTAGGCTGGGATCACAAACAGAGATAGGCACAATGGCCTTAGTCAAATCTTCAACTTGTTCAACTGGCAGAGAACTGAAGAAAGCAAGATCAAAAACTGAAAGCAATTTCTGGAGATCCACTGCAAATGTTGGAGAAGGAACTGCTTCATAAGGCATCTCCCCCTGCCTGGATTCAGTGGCAGCTGGATCAAGGCACCCAGAAGAAGTAATTGCCTGAGAGGAGATGAAGGAGGAGAGCCTGGTAGACAGCTCCTGAACTTGTGTCAGGAGTGGAGCCAGGGTGGTCTCCAGTAATGAGGTTAGCATGGGAGCTAGCAGCTCATATAACCTGTCTGCCAGGGCTGAGAGATCTACATGCTCAAGAGGGGCTTGAGTAGAGGTAGGAGAGAAAGTTGCTGGAATGATGTTAACTAGAGCTGATGGAATGGAGAATGTGGAGGTAGGAGGTGAAGGAATGGATGGTCTAAGGGTAGGAAGTGTTGAGATTGATATAATTTGGTTGGGGAAGGATGAGATGGTAGGGGAAAAAGATGGTTGAGAGAGGATGTCTTGAAGAATTTGTTGGAATGAGGAAGTAGAGGGAAGCTCAGGAGGAGTTGAAGGAGGATCATCCATGAAGGAGTCATCTAAGAGAGAATATGATGAAGTGGTGGCAGTAGGATAGTAGTATAAGGGATGGAATTGCTCTGAGGTAGATGCTGGAGGAGGTGAGATTGGTGATGAGATTGTAATTGGGAATGAGATGGCTATGGTGGTCATTGGTGGTGAGGATGAGATGGCTGGGGTAGAGACAGCTGGAGGAGGAGAAGAAGCAGGCAAAACTTCTGCAGGGGCAGAGACCTGAGAAGGAGAGACTAAGGCAGTCCTTGTGCCTGAAGCAGGAGTTGATGCAGCAGCCCTGTTGGGGTTAATAATCTGCCTGTACCACCTGCTGAAGAGGGCACAGGTAAGTCTCTTGGATGCATTGATGTGCATCCCACTTGAGGTCAGCAGCTCAGGGCACCTGGAGTGCATGTAAACCCCCAAGATCCTCACAAAGCTTACACAGCTTTTGCTCAGCTTCCTTTTGATCAAATTGAAGAAGATGGACCCCCAGTCCAGATATTTCTTATCAACCACAGCTCCCATTAGACCGAACTGATGTCTGGAAATGGTGTCATGGGCTGAGTGCTTTGCCAGAAGCACCTTTCCCACAACATCAGCCAGAAATTGATATTCAATCGACAAATTCTTTTTCAGCAATTTTTTAGGGTTCTCAGCAGAGTGACCCATTCTATCTAGCATTGCATCAGACTCTTCTTCAGATAATTCAATAGAGTCATTTCCAGTGCTGAGGTTGAACACTTCTGTTAGTAGGGCGGGGGACAATGGTACCTGAGTCCCTTTGATAGAGCCGACTACAGAATTCTCATTCTTAGTTGAGGCAGAAAAACACCATTCCTTTAACTCGTCTGCGGCGATCTTCATCCTGATGGACATTATCTGAACTAACTGTTGTTCTCGAAACAGATTTAAAATGTCCTTGAATCTATGGTCGCTTCCATCGAAAGAGTTCATGTCGATGTCGAATCCTGTGTCAAATTTCATTTTTGAAAGGGCAGCAACAATCAGAGCCATCTGTACCTGCAAAGATTGAACAAACACGACCAAGTGTAGAAGGTTTGGAGGGAAAAAAATTGCAGAGAGTATGAAGGCGTAAACGACGAGCGGCGGCCGAATAATGATTTTATATTAGGGTTCGACGCGAAAAAGGAAGGATCGTCGACCTCAGATCGATGATCAGGACTCCTGAGGGAAGCTGAAAGGTCTTCAATATTATAGAGCTCAGTTCGACGATCTAGAGAGCGTTGAGCTCAGGTCGACGATCAAAGACCTGAAAGAGATAGTATACAACTATCTGGCAAGCTCTGAACTTAGGTCGACGTTCAGTGAAAACGTCGAACTCCGTTCGACGATTTCTGGGAAAAACGTCGAGCTCAGTTCAGAGACAGAAGCTATCCTACAGACACAAAAGGAGATGATTCTTTTTAGCCTAATCTTGGTCTATTTTTAGCTTTTCAAAATCTTGTAATTTAGTTTAGGCTTCCTCCATCTAACATGCCTAACTGATTTAGGAAGAAATTGTGTTTCTTTTCATCCAAAGCTTGGTGAAAATATCTCCCCTTTGCAAATCAATAGGGATATATTGAAGTTCAATTTTGTTCTTCTCTACATTATCCCTTAGAAAATGATGCCTAAACTCTATGTGTTTTGTCCTACTATGGAGGACTGGATTTTGTGCAATGGAAATAGCACTAGTGTTGTCACAAAATATTTTTGACTTCTCTAAGTTGTAACCATAGTCTAGGAGTTGGTTTTGTATCCACAATATTTGTGAACAACAACTGCCTGCAGCCATATATTCAGCTTCAGCAGTTGAGGTTGACACAGATGTTTGTTTCTTACAATACCAAGAGACAAGTCAATCACCAAGGAACTGACAAGTTCCACTAGTGCTTTTCCTATCTATTCTGCATCCAGCATAATCATCATCTGAAAATCCAGTTAAGTCAAATGCTGAGTCTTTTGGATACCAGAGTCCTAGATTTGGACAGCTTTTAACATATCTAAGAATCCTCTTAACTAAGGTTAAGTGTGACTCTCTAGGGCTAACTTGAAATCTAGCACATATACATGTAGCAAACATTATGTCAGGCCTACTGGCTGTAAGGTACAATAGAGAGCCAATCATTGCTCTATATGTTGTCTGATCAACTGGTTTCCCATGTTCATCAGCATCCAGTACAGCATTGGTAGGCATGGGTGTTTTCATACATGATGCATCAGACATACCAAATTTCTTAACCAGCTCTTTTGCATACTTGGTTTGAGAAATAAATATGCCTTCAGCATGTTGTTTGACTTGCAATCCTAAGAAGAAGGATAGCTCACCCATGCTACTCATTTCAAATTTAGAGTGCATAAGCTTGGAAAACTTTTTGCACAAGTTTGAATCAGTAGAACCAAATATAATATCATCTACATAGATTTGTACTAGTAGGGTATGGGACTTATGGGTTCTAATAAAAAGAGTTTGGTCTACTCTCCCCCTAACAAAATCATTTTTCAGCAGAAAACATGCTAGGGTCTCATACCATGCTCTAGGAGCTTGCTTGTGACCATATAATGCTTTGTGTAGTTTAAAAACATAATCAGGATGGGTTAGAGAGATAAAACCTGGAGGTTGTTTGACATAGACTTCTTCTTTGATCTCCCTATTGAGAAAAGCACTCTTGACATCCATTTGATAGACTTTGAATCCCTTGTGAGCAGCATAAGCCAGAAAGATTCTTATGGCTTCTAATCATGCAACAGGTGCAAAGGTCTGGTCATAGTCTATCCCTTCTTCCTGAGAGTACCCTTGAGCAAATAGCCTTGCTTTATTCCTTACAATGATTCCTTGATCATCCAGCTTATTTCTGAACACCCATTTGGTTGCAACAATGGGATGATCTTTTGGCTTAGGCACTAGTTCCCAAACTTTATTTCTTTCAAATTGATGCAACTCCTCTTGCATTGCAACAATCCAGTGTGGATCTAGTTCTGCATCTTGAATGGTTTGAGGTTCAATTTGAGAGAGGAAGCAAGTGTGCATCAGGTTTTGGTTGACCTGATTTCTAGTTTGCACACCAGCTGAGATGTCTCCAATTACTTGAGAAATTGGATGATCTCTTGTTGTTACTAGATCAATAGGGGGTGTTGATGGTTCACCAACCTGTGTTGTTGTGTCCTCTTGTGGAACAACAACTGGTTCTTCAAGAAGATTTTCTTCCTGATGGTGAGCAGCTTCTTCATCTTCACTACTATCATCCTTTTGTGTAACTTGTAATCTGTTCATGTCTTCAACTAGAGAGTGCACCTGCAAATGTTCTATGGTAGAAGCATTCTTCTCCTTGAAAGACATGTTAGCTTCATCAAAAGTAATATGGACAGATTCTTCAATTCTTAATGTAGTTTTATTATAAACCCTATAGGCTTTACTGATCATAGAGTATCCCAGAAACACTCCTTCATCAGCTTTTGCTTGGAATTTGGCTAGACATTTCTTGTCATTATTATGGAGAAAATAAGTGCAACCAAAAACTTTAAAATAGCCTATTTTAGGTTTCTTCCCTTTGAGCAATTCATAGGGATTCCTGCCCTTTAGTTTATGTATCAGGCTTCTATTCAACACATAGTTAGAGGTGTTCACTGCCTCAGCCCAAAAGGATAGAGGTAGGTGAGCATCTGCCAATAATGTAGTTGCAGATTCAATGAGTGTTCTATTTTTCCTTTCAGCTACCCCATTTTGTTGAGGAGTTCTAGGAGCTGAGAAAGTATGCCTGATCCCTTCACTTTGACAGAACTCTTGCATGAGAAGAGAATCAAACTCTGTCCCATGATCACTTCTGATCAGGGCAATGTGAGTGTTGAACTCAATCTGATTGCATTTGAGAAAATCTGTCAAACACTTAAAGTTATCAGACTTCTTCCTCAGAAAGAATACCCATGTGAATCTTGAGAAGTCATCTACAACTACTAAAGTATAGGACTTCCCTCCTAAGCTTTGTACTGTAATGGGTCCAAAAAGATCCATGTGTAACATATACAAAATCCTAGGTGAATCACTCTTATTAATTGATTTAAAACTACTTTTAGTTTGCTTGCCTAATTGACAAGCCTTGCAGAGTCCTTCCTTCTTGTAGGGGCCAGAAGGCAGTCCTCTAACAAGGTTGTCCTTGGATAGCCTAGCAATGGTTCTAAGGTTAACATGTCCTAGTCTCTTATGCCATAGAATATTGGTCTAGATATGGAATTAAACAGGCAAATATCTACCTTAGATGAATGAATGTCTACTAAGTAAATATTACCTTTCCTGTTACCTATCAACACAGTTGTGTTGTCTTCTGTCCTGACCTTGCATATTTCTTTGTTGAAAGTCACTTGATATCCTTCATTACACAGCAGACTAATGCTTATCTGGTTGTGCTTGAGTCCTTCAACATAGGCTACCTTCTTGAAGGTGACTGTCCCAATTTGGACTGCACCATATCCTTTTGTAGTTCCAAAGTTTGAATCACCAAAAATTACTTTGGGTCCAAGCTTGGCTTTAAAGGATGTGAAGTTATCCTTATTCCCTGTCATGTGCTTTGAGCACCCACTATCCAGATACCATAGCTGGTTTGATGTTGGATAGGTCTTCACCTGCACAAAATCAGCTTATATGTTTTTGACCCAGTTAACCTTGGGCCTAGGTTGATAACCCTTAAATTCAGAAATAAAAGACATCCCAGGTTGATCCTTATAACCTTCAAGATGGTATCTCCTAGGAGGTACTATCCATTCAGTATAGGGATTAAAGCATTGGGATGAAGCACTTCTAGGATTGAATTGAGATTTGCCTCTGAAAGAAGATTCAAAGCTCTGAACTTCGTTCGACGATCGTTGAGATGAGTCGACGATCTTGGTAAAATCGTCGAGCTCCGTTCGAAGATTGACTATGAGGGAGTTCAGAGTTCAGGAAACGTTGAGCTGAGTTCGACGTTTCAGCCTGAGATCGTCGACCTCTGTTCGACGATCGTCGACCTCTGCTCGACGTTTTCTGTTGAGCTTTCTTTTTATTAAGTAAATCTGAATTTTTCCTAGCTACCTCTACAATACCCTTTCCTTTATCAGAAATAAATTTGATTGGGGTTGTTAATACTATGGGTTGGCTAGATGAGGCACCCAAGCCCAGTGTACTATTTAATCTTGAGTTCACTATGCTTGTGATGTCCATTAATTTGATACTTCTCCCATTAAGGGATTCTTCAAATTGCTTGGCCTTGGATAGTTAGCTTTTTAGTGAAGCTATTTGCTCCCTATAGCATTCTAACTCTTCAGAGAGTTTGAGATTCTCTGATTTTACAGTGCTATACTCAGATAGTTGTTTTCTGAGGGAAGTGATTTCCTTCTCAGACTCCAACAGATCTAGGCATAGTACTTTAAACTCATGTTTAAAATCCTCAGAACTGAAATCAAATGAATTGATTACCTGATCTTCTTCTAGTTGAGCTTTTGAATCTGATTATGACTCTTCTGCTTCTGAGTCTGTTTGAGAGGCATTGATAGCCATCATGCAGATTTCCTTTTCATCAGCATCATCCTCATCATCAATGGAGCTGGATGAGGCTTCAGAGTCCTCTTCAGTTTCACTCCATGTCTCAGCAACAAATCCCTTCCTTGTATGTTTGTTCTTGCTGAAGGAGGGTTTGTCTGAGCTGTTCTTTCTGAAGTCTTTTTCCTTTCTTCGTTCTCTTCTATCTTTCTTGTCCTTGTTCTTATTTTCTGGACAGTCAGGCACAATATGGCCTGGTTTCCTGCAACCAAAACATATGATTTCTTTATTATTATTTGATTTATCATACCTTGGTTTATCATGACCCTTGTATGATCTCTTTCTGAAGTCTTTTCTGGCCATCTTGTAGAATCTTTTGGCCAGTAGACTTAGGAGCTCATCATTTCCTATAGCTTTATCTTCAGGCTCCTCTTCTGTAGCTTTGAAGTCTATGGTCTTTTCTTTCCTTGTGACTAGAGAAGTAGCCTTTTGTTCTTCTTCTCTATTTTTAATGAGCAGCTCATAGGATTTGAGCTTGCCCAGGAAAGCTTCAGTGGTAATCTCATTTAGACTTCTGGCATCTTTGATTGGCCAGATTCTTGAATCCCAAGTGCTGGGGAAGCACATTAAGATTTTGTCATTCAGCTCAGTCAATGAGATTTCTTTATCCAAAGTCTTTAACTCATTGACAATCAGACTTAGTCTATTGTACATGTCAGCCACTGATTCAGCTTCTCCCTTTTTGAAGTTCTCATATTGTCTTATCAGATGGGATCTCCTGTCTTTCCTTTCATCAGCAGATCCTGAGACAATTTCAGAGAGCTTGTCCCAAATTCCTTTGGCTGAGTTGCAGTCAGTGACCTTCTGAAATATCTCATCAGACATTGTCTGAGCTAAGATGTTCGTGGTCTTTGCATATGCAGTTTTCCATTTCTTTATGTCTGCATCTGTTCCTGAGGGAGGTGGAACAGTACTTGTACTTGTGGTCTCTGGAGGTGTTGGGCACACTGTCAAAATAGAATTAAATATATCCTCATCAATAGAATTCATATAAAGTTTAATCCTTGCCTTCTAGAGTGCAAACTTGGAAAGGTAGCACACTGGAGGTCTGGTGCTTGCATAATCTTTGTTCTGTGCCATTTCTATATAAATAGATAAATATAGTGAAAATAACCCTCTTAAGAGATTGATCTTATCAAGGATCTTTTGGTTCAGGTGTTAGCCAGTATGAGCAACCAACCTGCCTCTGATACCAATTGAAAGTGAGATAAAGATCTATCTAAACTCTAGAGGGGGGGGGGTGAATAGAGTATTTTTAAAATAGCTTTACAATATAAACTAATAAGACAATTAAGATTTAATTTATGTATAGGTTTAAGGTGTCTTACTAGATAAATCAAAACTAAGACTGCAAAAAGAAGAATCACAACACACAATAAAGAAAATACTCAAGCAACCAGAAGACACAAGGAACTATAGTGGTTCCCCAAAAACCTGGGTATATCCACTCTTCTACCACCCTTGGTAGGAATCCACTCAGGATGAGTTGATCTTGTGTCCTGACACCAATGAGCTTTTGATAAGGTGCTCAAAAACCAAACTAGATTTTTTGATCAGGTGTCTTGCCACCACTGAGTTTTGACAAGGCTCTCAGAACCAAACTCAGAACTTTTGAAGGGAGTTTTGATAACCCTTTTACAGCAGGAAAAGAAAAAGTAAAGAGGTAAAGTTGTCTTCTCTGTTCTCAAATCAAATGATAGAAGACTAGTGGATTGTTGATGATGTCAAAGATCCCCCTGAGATGTAGAATGGTTCAGGAGTGAGAGCTTTGCTTCAGGGTGATAGGTCTTCAGAAGCTTCAGATCTCCAGCAGAAGATGATTCCAGCAGATGCTGAAATATTTGGTGTCTGGAGTTCTTGATGTTGAAGCTATGATCACTTTTCAGTAAGCCAAAAGGATTGTTCTACTAGTTCTTCCGAAAAAAATGATCACTTGTTGTCTGTCACAGTTAATCTTTTGTTGTTGTGCTATATGTTCTATCTTTTTGACTGAAGACAAAAAGGAGGATCTTATTCTCTGAAAAATTCCTTGTCAAAGATAGCCGTTGGCAGTCATAAATGTCTTCTATACAAGTCTTTTCTTCTAGAGGAAAGTCCCATATTCCAAAAAGAATTCCTTGAAACTTGCTCCAGAATAGAGAAAAACGGCTGGCAGATCTCTTGAAATAAATGCTGAGAGAATTCAAAAACATTCCAAAGACTGACAGAATTTGAATCCGTAAAAACGTCGATCTCTCAGAGGATCGTCGATCTGAGCTCTACGATCGTCGATCTGAGATCAGAGATGGAATAAGATCAACAGACAGAAAACGTCGAACTGAGCTCGAAGATCGTCGAACTGAGCTCAGCGACCTGGAGAATAAACTAAGGAGAGATCGTCGACCTGAGCTCGAAGAACGTCGACCAGAGCTCATCGATCTGAAGAATAAACTGAGGAGAGATCGTCGACCTGAGCTTGAAGACCGTCCACCGAAGCTCAATGAATTTAGCAAAGGTTGAGCTCAGAGAGCGTCGAACGGATTTCGACGTTCCGTCGACCTAAGCTCGACGATAATTGTCTTTGCCTCAGCTTGAAGTCTGATTCCTTGAATGGTCCTGGGGGCAGCTCAACCCTAAATTCTAAGCCCTAGACACATTCTAATGTTGACCTTTAAAACTATACAACTAGGTCAAACTGGTTTCCTAAGACAAACATAGTGATCCTTACCCAAATTAGTAATAGGGTGTTCCAACATACTCGAGTATAAAGGTCTGCTACTCGAGTAGATAAGACAAACATATACTCAAGTAAAAGAAATGACTACTCGAGTGCCTTGGAAGAACTACCCGAGTTACTCTAGATAGATTACTCGAGTAAGTAGAAACATCTACTTGAGTACTAATCCAAACTACTCGAGTATAAGAAAAATCTACTCGAGTGCTAAGCCAGTATACTCGAGTATAAGAAGGATCTACTCGAGTGCTAAGCCACTTACTCGAGTATATGAGCGAAGTTACTCAAGTATGTAGACTTAGAAATATTTAGACTGAACAGGTAGCCCTACTCGAGTATAACTAAGAGACTACTCGAGTATGACTAAGGCTCTACTCGAGTACACAAAAACCTACTCGAGAAAGGAAAAGAGGTACTCGAGTATATGAATGGATTTACTCGAGTATAAGGACTTAGAAACTTTCTGAGATGAGAAGTCCAGATCAACTCGAGTACGATCAGAATACTTACTCGAGTAACTTGAGAACTACTCAAGTATGTAATCCAATCTACTCGAGTACTAAGTCACTTACTTGAGTATAGAGAAGATACTACTCGAGTATGTGGACTTAGAAAAAATTTCTTCTGAGAAAGTCTTCAATACTCCAGAGTCCAGTAGTCCAAGTGCATGGAAACAAAGTTTACCCCAATAGAGAGGCTATACATGAGTCAACACCTTGGATCACACAATGAGGAATTACATTGTATGGTCCTGTGTTTGATGACCCACTATAGACTGACATTGGTTTACACTTGGCAATTGAGTGCTGCATGGACAACTTAAACACAACATCAAATACAACTTAATTCATCTTAGTTTCAGGTCTGACTTCCCACAAATCTGGGGTATTGTGAAGACAATTCCCAACAATCTCCCCATATTTGTAGAAGTCAGCACCCTTTGCACTAAGATGAATTTCTAGAAAAGAAATGATCATCTATAACAACAAGCAATAGAAAATGACTAAAACAGAGAATAATAGTAAATAAGGGAACCATAATCAGAATTAGATATATTAAATAGAAAGATTTTCCAGTTCCACAAAACACTTTCAGGGGTAATTCTCTCTGTGATGTTTAGCTTTCTTCAGCTCTTGCCTTTCCAAATAACTGAAGGGTTTAGGAAAATAAGTCTTTGGCCTTGGAGGAGCTGCTGGATTGTTGAATCCCCATTGCCTGTCATGTAATCTGATCTTGATTTGAGATATATCATAGGCTTTCCATTCTTAGTAGCTGTAGAATTTGTCTTTATTTTCCCCAAAATCAGTTACCAGCTTTAGAGTGTCAAAGATTAAAGATTTGGAGGTTGGACTCCAAACTTCTGAATGTACAGACTCTGATCTGCCCTTTGAAGCTTGAGCTTGCTCTCTCTTAAGTGCAGAACGGCTAGCAGAAGCGCCGTCACCATATTTTCTTTTCTTGCTGGGGCCACCTTGATCAGCAGGTCTTCTAGAGGAGGAAGTACCTCGATCAAAGTGCCCCTGAGAGCTGGCAGGGACATCCTCTTTCCACACATCAGAATATAAAAGAGGAGGCTCAGACATCACTCCAGCAGGTCTGGGAGAGAAGGATGGCACTGCCTCTGGAATGGTAGCATGAACCTGGGCATCAGATGGAGGATGTTCCTCAAGAGGATCTAAGCTTTTAGGAATTATGGAGGGGTCGAGCTGGAATTCTGGAAAATTTTGATTATGTACCCAAACTGCAGTGTCATAAATGTAGAATTTGACAGACTGTAGCTGGGCTAGAATATCTGCTTTCATGGTGTTAACTAATCCATCTAGGGTCTCTTTAGACTTGGTAGAGATTTCAGTAGAAATTTTCTCAACTTGTTCTTTCACTATTTTCTCCCCCTTGCTGATTTCTACAGATAGCTTTTCAATAGCTTCATCTCTAAATGTGCCTACTTCTTCACAAACTTTCATCACATTGGCTTCAGCTCTTTGGTCTAGCAGAATCTGGTTATGTGCCACTGTTTCAGCTTGATTTCTGACTTCACCCATGCTGGTGATGGTGTGATCTATCGCTTTTCACCTATTTTGAAGAGTTGTTTAAGTTCATCAGTGTTGGCTTGAATTTCTGCAAAGCCTCTGCTCAACTCAGTTTCAAGAGCAGAGACCTTGTTGTTAACTGATTTCAGAGACTCATCAAAGTAATTTCTCTATTCTAGGAGCATCTTTTCAATCTTACTAATGATGTCTGAGGAGCTGAGGGAAGCAGAAGATGGAGCACTGGGAGAAGTAGAGACCTGAGGGAGCTGAGAGACTGGGGGAGCCCAAGGAGGGATTTCTTTCACAACCACTGAGCTAGTAGTTCTCTTGGTGGGAGTGATTTCTACTGAATCCAGGGGATCTTTGAAGGAGGGGAGAGTGAAGGCTAATGTCCTTAGAGGAGGCTCAACAGGTTCTGGGGATAACTCCTCTTCATCGGACAGGATGATACTATCATGTTGTTCTGCTTCTTCAATGGGAGACTGAGCTGAGGATAGAGAGGGTTCCTTGAGAGGGATCTGTTCATCTTGTACTTGAACCTCAGGAGTACCAACAACTGGGTCTGCTGGAGGTAGGGGAATGTCTGACCTTAGTTCTTCAATAAGTTTATCAATCTCTGCGGCTATGGACAGAAGGTCTTGTTGAACTTGAATATCTTCTGGAGGAGGAGGAGGAGGAGAAGGATCTCTGACTATCTAGGAGGGAAGTTCTGTAAACAGAATCTGGGAGCTAGATGAGGCAGGCTCCCCCTCAACTACTGCACCCTGGGTGTCAGTAGCTTGATGTAGAGGAGGAGATGGAGTCCTGTCATCAGCAACATGCTGTGGGTTGGGGACATCTTCATCTATAATGACTTCGGAGGCTTGGGCAGTGTTCTTGAGTTGGATTTCATATCTTTGGATGGAAGAGATGGATACCTTTTTCATGTGATGGAGGGGAGTTCCTTTGGAGAAATCAAACACTGTAGGATTAATCTCATGGAGGAGGAGGGAGATAATCCTGGCATAGCTTGGTTTGTTCACAGTTTCTTTGATCTTGTCCAGTATCATCATTCCAAACTGGAATTTCTTCCGGCATACTATGGCTTGCATAACATCAAAAAAGTTTTGGGAAATTTCTCTGAGGGAATAGGTTTTGCAGAGAAGAACTTTGGCAATGACATCAACAAGAAATTTGCCCTCTAAATTGAAATCTGCACGGCGGAACGAATATCCTTCATACGAGTTTATTCCACAGAAGAAACTGGTTCTCTCGGAATCTTCAGGAGTCAGATCATCTTCTTCATCCACCACTGGCAATTTTAATAGAGTAGCTATGGAAGTTTTGTCCATACGGATTTTTATCCCACTGACCTTGGTTTTGAGAACTGTACCATTTCGCTTGACCTTCAGATTCTTGTAGAACTCTTCCATTGCAGAAAATAGGATCTTACACGGCATCTGTAATAGGAACGACAACCCGACTATGTCAAGGAGAATGAGAAGGTTTCGGAAGTCATCTGAGAGTTCGGCGATTCCATCTATAACCAATTCGGACCCGATTCCGATCTTGGATGGAGGAGCCATCGAGTTCTGGAGTAACGGATTCTGGAGAAGACAACGCTCTGTGGTTCTGGAAGACGAAGCGCCGGCGAGTACTCGAGAAAGGTTTCGTGGAAATGGATTACGGGATCATTCTATTTATATACATAACCCTAATTAGGTTTAAGATTGGGTTTTAAAATAAAACATACCTTATGGGGGGGGCGGCAAAAATCGAGGTTTGCGAAAAGAGAAAAATGAGATTTTCAAAGTTCTGGAATTTCCAGGTACTCGAGTATATATCGGCATACACGAGTAATCTGTTGTAACCTACACGAGTAAGTCAAAGACCAAGTAGATCATGAAGTACTCGAGTAAGTTACTAAGTACTCGAGTATGAAGAATATGTACTCGAGTGAATTTTTACCTACACGAGTAGATACTTTGAGTTACTCGAGTATATTGTAATGTACTCGAGTGTAGTCGTGTAACTACTCGTGATTGTTTCCAAGTACTCGAGTATGTGAGTACACTTACTCGAGTAAGTCACTTTGACAAAATATTTTTCTCGAAGCACTGATTTTTACCTCCACCAACTTTTAACTCTGAGACTTTGATAGAGACCACTAATCTTCTTTGTTGAGCATCCCAAGTTCTGTTTTGAAGAATGAGAACTTGGTCTCATCTAGCGGCTTCGTGAATATATCTGCAACTTGCCTATCCGTGGAGACGTATTGTAGATCTATGTCTCCATTCTCCACATGCTCCCGGATGAAGTGATATCGAAGCTCTATGTGCTTTGTCCGGCTGTGGGAGACTGGGTTGTTGGCGATTGCTATTGCACTGGAAGAGTCGCAAAGCAGAGGGATGTTCTGGAATTTCATGTTATAGTCTTCAAATTGATTCTTGATCCATAGAAGCTGTGCACAATAGCTCCCTGCAGAGATGTACTCTGATTCAGCCGTTGAGATGGCTACACAGTTCTGCTTCTTACTGCTCCAGGAAATAAGTCTCCTTCCGAGAAATTAGCAAGTCCCCGAAGTACTTTTCCTGTCGTCTTTGCTTCCTGCAAAATTTGCATCTGAAAATCCAATTAGTTCACTATCATTACTTCTTGGGTACCATAAGCCAAGATTTGGTGTACCTTTGAGGTATCTCAAGATTCGCTTTGCAGTAATGTAGTGAGATTCCTTAGAGTTCACCTGAAATCTAGCACATACACATGTTGAAAACATTATGTCTGGTCTACTTGCGGTAAGGTAGAGCAAGGACCCAATTATGCTTCTGTACTTGGTTTCATCAAAAGGTTTCCCTTTCTCATCCTTGTCTAGAGACATAGCTGAGGCCATTGGAGTCCTCATAGAGGTTGCGTTCTCCATTACGAATTTCTTAAGTAGCTCTTTGGTGAATTTAGTCTGTGAGATGAAAATTCCATCCTCAGATTGTTTCACCTGAAGCCCTAAGAAATACTTCAGCTCTCCCATACTGATCATTTCAAACTTCCCTTGCATAAGTTTAGAAAACTTCTTGAAGAGGTTGTCATCCGTAGAGCCAAAAATAATGTCGTCAACATATATTTGTACCAGTAAAATCTTGCCTTTTATTTCCCTAAGAAATAATATCTTGTCTATCTTTCCTCTTGTGAACTTGTTCTCAAGAAGAAAGGTAGATAGCGTCTCATACCAAGCTCGAGAAGCTTGTTTATGACCATATAAAGCTTTTTGTAGTAAGTAAACATGATTGGGAAAGTTTGAATCAACAAAACCTGGCGGTTGCTCTACATACACTTCTTCCTTTATGTCACCATTTAGGAAGGCGGACTTGACGTCCATCTGATAGACGGTAAAGCCCTTAAGTGCAGCGTAGGCAAGAAATAACCTGATCGCCTCCAGTCTTGCCACTGGAGCATATGTTTGATCAAAGTCGATTCCTTCTTCTTGACGATAGCCCTTGGCGACAAGTCTTGCTTTATTCTTTATAATTATTCCATCTTCGTCCATCTTATTCCGGTAGACCCATTTTGTCCCGATGACATTCTTACTCTTGGGTATAGGAACAAGTGTCCAAACTTTGCAACGTTTGAACTGATTGAACTCTTCTTCCATGGCTAGTATCCAGGATGCATCTGAGTTTGCTTCCTCGAACTTCTTATGTTCAACCTGTGATAGAAAGCTCAAGAATTAATTCTCGTTAGTTGTACCTCTCCGGGTTCTGACACCATCCTGAGGATCTCCTATGATTTGATCTAAGGGATGATCCTTCAAGTGTATGAACTCTAGAGTCCTTGTATCTGGGATCTCTTCAGCCACTGGTGTTGCATCTTCAACTGGGATGTGTTCTTCATCTTGATCATCTACCTCTCCAATAGGCGTTGTAGAGGTGATCTTGATGAACGTCTCATCTTTATCTTGAGTAGGCTCATCCAAGCTAAGTTCCTTCATCTTGGTACCTGCATCTTCAATGAGCACACTATAAGAGTTGCTTTGCAGCAAACTCGTCTCATCAAATACAAGGTGTATCGACTCTTCTACCACAAGAGTTTTTCTATTAAATACTCTATAGGCCTTACTATGGCTACTATAACCTACAAAAATACCTTCAAAGCTTTTCTCGCTAAACATGGTAGTGCGATACTTGCCGTTGTTAAGTACGAAGCACTTACAGCCAAAGATTCTAAAATATGAAATGGTTGGTTTCCTGCCTTTTAGAAGTTCGTAAGGAGTCTTATCATGGTTCTTGTTGATGAGAGCTCGATTTTGAACGTGACAAGCGGTGTTGACGGCTTCAGACCAGAAGTACTCTGGAAGTGAGGCATCACTCAACATGGTCCGACAAGCCTCTATGAGTGTTCTGTTCCTTCTCTCAGCAACTCCATTTTGTTGTGGAGTGCGGGGAGAGCAAAACTTATGAAAGATACCTTGACTTTCGCAGAATTCTGTCATGGCTCCAGACTTGAATTCCGTTCCATTGTCACTTCTGATTTTGACTACGGAACAGTTGTATTCATTCAGGATTTGCCTAACAAAACTAGTGAAAGTACTGAAGGTGTCTGACTTGTGTTTCAGAAAGAACACCCACGCAAAACGCGAGTAATCATCCACAATAACCAACGTATATTCCTTACCTCCCAAACTTCTAACTTGCAGTGGACCAAACAAGTCCATATGGAGAAGTTGTAAGCTTCTATTGGAATCCTTGCCTATTATGCTTTTAAATGAACTCCTTGTTATCTTGCCTTTGATACAGGCGTGACAAAGACTGTCCGTAACGCACTTGACATTAGGGGCATCATGTACTAAGTTTTGGGAGAATAGTTTATTAATAGTTTTGAAATTAATATATGCTAGTCTCTTGTGCCATTGGTCAGCAAGAGATGCACTACTTTTTGCTAAAAGACACATTGGTGTAGACGAGTCTATACAAATGAAGTTTAAACAGAAAATATTTCTGCTTCGAGTGCCTGATAAAACAGTTTCCATGTTGTCAACCGATTTTATCAAACACTTGTCAGCATGAAATTCAACCATATATCCTTTGTCGCATAGTTGGCTTATGCTGATGAGATTGTGTTCCAATCCTTCAACATAGGCTACATCCGAAAAGGATACGCTACCGTTAGTAATCATACCGTAGCCTTTAGTTATTCCTCGATCTGAACCTCCAAAGATGACCTTTGGTCTGTTGCAGACTGAGGTGAAATTGTGAAGTAGGCTTCTTGTCCCAGTCATATGCCGAGAGCATCCACTGTCCAAGTACCAGATTGGCATTTTGGTGGTCTTTGGACGTACCTGCAATTACAATCACTTAGCCTTAGGAACCCAAAAATGTTTGGGTCCTTGGTCTCGAGTTAAAATACTCCCCCTACGAGCATTAGCCTCATGAGTGGTCATTTTCACGTTGCTAACTTGAGGGGTTGCAACATTTATAGGATTGAACCAACAATCGATGCCAAAATGACCAATTTTGCCACAGCACCATTAGTCGAACCTGTTGTATCTTTGCCTAGTGTATTCCTTCTTGATTTTCTTAAGTGATGGTCTAGCAGGAACTTCACTCTTGGGGGAAGAAGCTTCATGATGATGGCAGCTACATGAAGTCTTCTCCTTCATAGGCTTTTCCACAATAGGTTTTACCTTGGTGTCTTCTTGATGTTATGACCATGAGCATATGGTCCATAGTTCTGAAGTTGAATCTCTTCATAAGGTGCCCTAAAGACACTCTCGCCAAAGTTACGAGGACGAGTCCAACCTTGGTATCTTGACTTAGGCTTCTCGGGGATCGGCCCAGAGAAGTGTCCATAGGTGGACTCATAGTCAAGTTCGTTCGTAGGAAAGGTAACTTTCTTGAACAATACCTGTTCCAAGGGAGCTTTCCCCTTTTCTTCAGCTAGAGCCTTCTGGGCAGCCTTATTCTTTCTCTTGGCCTTGTTTCTCCTAGAAGATTTACTAGAAGCACCAATGTGGCCTATACCAGCACCCTTGGCCTTAGTTGAGAAATCAGCAATGAGTGGAAGAACTGTCTTAGGCTTGGAGAAACTCTCAACAAGTTTCTTCTCAGCCTCGAGTTGTTGTTCCAATTCTTTGAGGATTTCATCTTTAAGGTCGAGGTGCTTGAGAGCTTGATTGTATTCTTCCATAGCAGCATTGAAGTTCTCTTGAAGAGAATTAGTCTTGGTGACTTCTTCCCTCAAGCTGCTCTCACTAGCCTGTAGAGATTTTATTTCCTTGGCTTGAGTTTTCACGACTCTGCGACATTTTTCGTAAGCCGTGAGTAACTCCTTATACTGTCCCATGAGTTCAGATTCATCTTCAGAGGAATAGCCCTCTTGCTCATTATCATCATCAGATTCAGAGAGAGGAGTGTGAGATTTTACCTTCCCAGTGAACTGAGGAACTTGTTCATCATCAGAGTGAGCCATGAGCCCGAAGTAAGCTTCCTCTTCTTCACTCGACTCAGATGAGTCGGAGTCGCTGAGAGTTTTGCTCTTCTTGGCTAATAAGCTCTTCTATGTCCTCTTCTTGTGGTATTAAGATTTCTTTTCCTCTCTTCTGCCACCCTCTTTCTTCTTGTGAGGGCAGTCTGCGATGACGTGACCTGGCGTATTACAACAATAACAAACGATGTCAGTTGAAATTTGTTTGTTCTGTTTGGAGTTATACCTGTCATGGCTGCTCGAGCCATTCTTTCGCTGATCACCGTTATGTCGTGATCTTCTGTATGAGGCATCTTTTCCTCTCCATTGCTTCTTCTTATTCAAAAATTTCTTGAACTGCCGTGAAAGCAAAGAGAACTCTCCTTCAGATAGTTCTGAGCCTGAGGTGCTTTGCTCGGAGCCTTCTTCTTCACTTACTTCTTGAGGAGGTGCTGGCGACGCAGCTTTGCACTTCCTTGAACTGTCAGCCTTTAAAGCAACCGACTTCTCTTTTGAGGAGAAGCGACTTATCTCTTCTTCGGCTTTTCTGGAGTTGATTTGCAGTTCATAGGACATCAGCTTGCCAAATAGATTATGTGGATCTGTCTCTGCTAGTCTGCCAAACTCTCGGATAGCACAGACTTTATTGTCCCATTCTTTGGTGAGAGATCTCAGAAACTTATCATTCAGCTCCCCATTAGTAAAGACTCGGCCATACACTCTCAGTCCATTGACTATCTTAAAGAAGTTTTCAAATGTGTCAGCTATGGGTTCCTTGTGACCTTGTCGGAAGGCTTCATATTTCTGATTCAGTAGGTTCCTCCGATCATCCCTCTCTTCTTCAGTACCTTCCATTAAAGTAACTAGGGACCGCCACATCTCTTTAGCTGATTGGCAGTGAATTAGATTCTGCAGCATTGAGTCATCGATTGCACTTGCGATAATATTTTTAGCTTTCTTGTCTAGGGAGACAAGTGCAATCTCGTCCTTATCCAAGTCCATCAACTTCTTTGGTACCTTTTTGGTTGGGTCTATTGTTGATGCAGTCATAGGAACATGCGGACCTTCTTCCACAATCATGAAGATCCGAGGGTCTACTGCTTCCATGAAGAACTTAACTCTTTCCTTCCACATAGGAAAATTGTTTTTGGTGCAGATAGGGAGCTTAGCAAAATCCTTGGTCTTACTCATGCTTGATACTTTTCTGGAGACAACTTGATGAGGATTAGATCAAGGTGTTAACCTTTTAACGATCAACCTCCGCCTGTGATACCAATTGAGAGCGCTAAGTTGTCAACCTAAATCACCTAGAGGGGGGTGAATAGGTGAATTTTGTGTCAAATGCGGAATAAAAAATATAACACAGCACAGATCCGTAATCAAGCAATCACACAGAACGACAAGAGATTTATAGTGGTTCCCCAATCTTGGTACGTCCACTTTTCTCACCGATCTAGCAAATCACTAGACTCAGCTACTCCACTATCTCGGATTGCAAAAACAATGCTACACCTCGGAACCACGTTCCTACAAAACTCGATCCCAAACGGATCTACACTCGGAAGATAAAACTTCCTATCACTCGGAGAAAGATCTCCTACAATAAAATTTGTTTGAATAAAGTTTACAAACAAGAATATCACAGATCTGGATCTTTGACGTAATCTTCTTCTTGAGAGCTTTTCGGTTTGAACATAAACAGTTGAAGAAGACTTGACTGAGATCCACGATTCTGAGATCTGGAATCACCACGATCAAGAAAGTAAATCAGAGACGATGAAGCACGGAGAGATCGGATGATTCTTCTTGAGTCTGGATCGCTAGAGAATCAGAGATCGATAGCTGCGGCTGAGAGAAGACGATCCAGAGCTTCTTCCGAAAACGGTAATGGCGGCGGATGAGAAAATTAGGGTTTTCGGGATTTTCTCTTTCTTAAAAGATAATCTCTGTAAACGCATATATATAGTCAAATCAGAAAAGACCTATTTATAGGCTATCTCCAACGGTCATAATCGTAATTAAGATTGACACGTGGACCAATCAGAAAAAGGTTAATTTCAAATCTCCGTCAATTCTGGACTTAACAATTTCTGGAATTCTGAGCCGACATACTCGGGTTAGATAAGATACTCGAGTATAAAGGTCTGCTACAAGAGTAGATAAGAGAAACATGTACTCGAGTAAAAGAAATGACTACTCGAGTGCCTTGGAAGAACTACCCGAGTTACTCTAGACAGATTACTCGAGTAAGTAGAAACATCTACTCGAGTACTAATCCAAACTACTCGAGTATAAGAAAAATCTACTCGAGTGCTAAGCTAGTCTACTCGAGTATAAGAAGGATCTACTCGAGTGTTAGGCCACTTACTCGAGTATATGAGCGAAGTCACTCAAGTATGTGGACTTAGAAATATTTAGACTGAACAGGTAGCCCTACTCGAGTATAACTAAGAGACTACTCGAGTATGACTAAGGCTCTACTCGAGTACACAAACACCTACTCGAGTAAGGAAAAGAGGTACTCGAGTATATGAATGGATTTACTCGAGTATAAGGACTTAGAAACTTTCTGAGATGATAAGTCCAGATCAACTCGAGTACGATCAGAACACTTACTCGAGTAACTTGAGAACTACTCGTGTATGTAATCCAATCTACTCGAGTACTAACTCACTTACTCGAGTATAGAGAAGATACTACTCGAGTATGTGGACTTAGAAAAAATTTCTTCTGAGAAAGTCTTCAATACTCCAGAGTCCAGTAGTCCAAGTGCATGGAAACAAAGTGTACCCCAATAGAGAGGCTATACATGAGTCAACACCTTGGATCACACAATGAGGAATTACAATGTATGGTCCTGTGTTTGATGACCCACTATAGACTGACATTAGTTTACACTTGGCAATTGAGTCATGCATGCACAACTTAAACACAACATCAAATACAACTTAATTCATCTTAGTTTCAGGTCTGACTTCCCACAAATCTGGGGTATTGTGAAGACAATTCCCAACAATCTCCCCCTATTTGTAGAAGTCATCACCCTTTGAACTAAGATGAATTTCTAGAAAAGAAATGATCATCTATAACAACAAGTAATAGAAAAGGACTAAAACAGAGAATAATAGCAAATAAGGGAACCATAATCAGAATTAGATATATTAAATAGAAAGATTTTGCAGTTCCACAAAACACTTTCAGGGGTAATTCTCTCTGTGATGTTTAGCTTTCTTCAGCTCTTGCCTTTCCAAATAACTGAAGGGTTTAGGAAAATAAGTCTTTGGCCTTGGAGGAGCTGCTGGATTGTTGAATCCCCATTGCCTGTCATGTAATCTGATCTTGATTTGATATATATCATAGGCTTTCCATTCTGAGTAGCTGTAGAATTTGTCTTTATTTTCCCCAAAATCAGTTACCAGCTTTAGAGTGTCAAAGATTAAAGATTTGGAGGTTGGACTCCAAACTTCTGAATGTACTGACTCTGATCTGCCCTCTGAATCTTGAGCTTGCTCTCTCTTAGGTGCAGAACGACTAGCAGAAGCGCCGTCACCATATTTTCTTTTCTTGCTGGGGCCACCTTGATCAGCAGGTCTTCTAGAGGAGGAAGTACCTCGATCAAAGTGCCCCTGAGAGCTGGCAGGGACATCCTCTTTCCACACATCAGAATATGAAAGAGGAGGCTCAGACATCTCTCCAGCAGGTCTGGGAGAGAAGGCTGGCACTGCCTCTAGAATGGTAGCATGAACCTGGACATCAGATGGAGGATGTTCCTCAAGTGGATCTAAGCTTTTGGGAATTATGGAGGGGTCGAGCTGGAATTCTGGAAAATTTTGATTATGTACCCAAACTGCAGTGTCATAAATATAGAATTTGACAGACTGTAGCTAGGCTAGAATATCTGCTTTCATGGTGTTAACTAATCCATCCAGGGTCTCTTTAGACTTGGTAGAGATTTCAGCAGAAATTTTCTCAACTTGTTCTTTCACTATTTTCTCCCCCTTGCTGATTTCTACAGATAGCTTTTCAATAGCTTCATCTCTGAATATGCCTACTTCTTCACAAACTTTCATCACATTGGCTTCAACTCTTTGGTCTAGCAGAATCTGGTTATGTGCCACTATTTCAGCTTGATTTCTGACTTCACCCATGCTGGTGATGGTGTGATCTATCGCTTTTCCACCTATTTTGAAGAGTTGTTTAAGTTCATCAGTGTTGGCTTGAATTTCTGCAAAGCCTCTGCTCATCTCAGTTTCAAGAGCAGAGACCTTGTTATTAACTGATTTCAGAGACTCATCAAAGTAATTTCTCTGTTCTTGGAGCATCTTCTCAATCTCACTGATGATGTCTGAGGAGCTGAGGGAAGCAGAAGATGGAGCACTGGGAGAAGTAGAGACCTGAGGGAGCTGAGAGACTGGGGGAGCCCAAGGAGGGATTTCTTTCACAACCACTGAGCTAGTAGTTCTCTTGGTGGGAGTGATTTCAACTGAATCCAGGGGATCTATGAAGAAGGGGAGAGTGAAGGCTAATGTCCTTAGAGGAGGCTCAACAGGTTCTGGGGATAACTCCTCTTCATCAGACAGGATGATACTATCATGTTGTTCTGCTTCTTCTATGGGAGACTGAGCTGATGATGGAGAGGGTTCCTTGAGAGGGATCTATTCATCTTGTACCTGAACCTCAGGAGTACCAACAAATGGGTCTGCTGGAGGTAGGGGAATGTCTGACCTTAGTTCTTCAATAAGTTTATCAATCTCTGCGGCTGTGGACAGAAGGTCTTATTGAACTTGAATATCTTCTGGAGGAGGAGGAGGAGGAGAAGGATCTCTGACAGTCTAGGAGGGAAGTTCTGTAAACAGAATCTGGGAGCTACATGAGGCAGGCTCCCCCTCAACTACTGCACCCTGGGTGTCAGTACCTTGATGTAGAGGAGGAGATGGAGTCCTGTCATCAGCAACATGCTGTGGGCTGGGGACATCTTCATCTATAATGACTTCGGAGGCTTGGGCAGTGTTCTTGAGTTGGATTTCATATCTTTGGATGGAAGAGATGGATACCTTTTTCATGTGATGGAGGGGAGTTCCTTTGGAGAAATCAAACACTGTAGGATTAATCTCATGGAGGAGGAGGGAGATAATCCTGGCATAGCTTGGTTTGTTCACAGTTTCTTTGATCTTATCCAGTATCATCATTCCAAATTGGAATTTCTTCCGGCATACTATGGCTTGCATAACATCAAAAAAGTTTTGGGAAATTTCTCTGAGGGAATATGTTTTGCAGAGAAGAACTTTGGAAATGACATCCACAAGAAATTTGCCCTCTAAATTGAAATCTGCACGGCGGAACGAATATCCTTCATACGGGTTTATTCCACATAAGAAACTGGTTCTCTCGGAATCTTCAGGAGTCAGATCATCTTCTTCATCCACCACTGGCAATTTTAACAGAGTAGCTAAGGAAGTTTTGTCCAGGCGGATTTTTATCCCACTGAACTTGGTTTTGAGAACTGTACCATTTTGCTTGACCTTCAGATTCTTGTAGAACTCTTCCACTGTAGAAAATAGGATCTTACACGACGTCTGTAATAGGAACGATAGCCCGGCTGTTTCAAGGAGAATGAGAAGGTTTCGGAAGTCATCTGAGAGTTCGGTGATTCCATCTATAACCAATTCGGACTCGATTCCGATCTTGGATGGAGGAGCCATCAAGTTCTGGAGTAACGGATTCTGGAGAAGACAACGCTCTGTGGTTCTGGAAGACGAAGCGCCGGCGAGTACTCGAGAAAGGTTTCGTGGAAATGGATTACGGGATCATTCTATTTATATACATAACCCTAATTACGTTTAAGATTGGGTTTTAAAATAAAACATACCTTATGGGGGGCGGCAAAAATCGAGGTGTGCGAAAAGAGAAAAATGAGATTTTCAAAGTTCTGGAATTTCCAGGTACTCGAGTATATATCGCCATACACGAGTAATCTGTTGTAACCTATACGAGTAAGTCGAAGACCAAGTAGATCATGAAGTACTCAAGTGAGTTACTAAGTACTCGAGTATGAAGAATATGTACTCGAGTGAATTTTTACCTACACGAGTAGATACTTTGAGTTACTCGAGTATATTGTAATGTACTCGAGTGTAGTCATGTAACTACTCATGATTGTTTCCAAGTACTCGAGTATGTGAGTACACTTACTCGAGTAAGTCACATTGACAAAATATTTTTCTCGAAGCACTGATCTTTACCTCCACCAACTTTTAACTCTGAGACTTTGATAGAGACCACTAATCTTCTTTGTTGAGCATCCCAAGTTCAGTTTTGAAGAATGAGAACTTGGTCTCATCTAGCGGCTTCATGAATATATCTGCAACTTGCCTATCTGTGGAGACGTATTGTAGATCTACGTCTCCATTCTCCACATGCTCCCGGATGAAGTGATATCGAAGCTCTATGTGCTTTGCCCGGCTGTGGGAGACTAGGTTGTTGGCGATTGCTATTGCACTGGAAGAGTCGCAAAGCAGAGGGATGTTCTGGAATTTCATGTTATAGTCTTCAAATTGATTCTTGATCCATAGAAGCTGTGCACAATAGCTCCCTGCAGAGATGTACTCTGATTCAGCCGTTGAGATGGCTACACAGTTCTGCTTCTTACTGCTCCAGGAAATAAGTCTCCTTCCGAGAAATTGGCATGTCCCGAAAGTACTTTTCCTGTCGTCTTTGCTTCCTACAAAATCTGCATTTGAAAATCCAATTAGTTCACTATCATTACTTCTTGGGTACCATAAGCCAAGATTTGGTGTACCTTTGAGGTATCTCAAGATTCGCTTTGCAGCAATGTAGTGAGATTCCTTAGAGTTCACCTGAAATCTAGCATATACACATCTTGAAAACATTATGTCTGGTCTACTTGCGGTAAGGTAGAGCAAGGACCCAATTATGCTTCTGTACTTGGTTTCATCAAAAAATTTCCCTTTCTCATCCTTGTCCAGAGACATAGCTGAGGCCATTGGAGTCCTCATAGAGGTTGCGTTATCCATTCCGAATTTCTTAAGTAGCTCTTTGCTGAATTTAGTCTGTGAGATGAAAATTCCATCCTCAGATTGTTTCACCTGAAGCCCTAAGAAGTACTTCAGCTCTCCCATACTGCTCATTTCAAACTTCCCTTGCATAAGTTTAGAAAACTTCTTGCAGAGGTTGTCATCCGTAGAGCCAAAAATAATGTCGTCAACATATATTTGTACCAGCAAAATCTTGCCTTTTATTTCCCTAAGAAATAATGTCTTGTATATCTTTCCTCTTGTGAACTTGTTCTCAAGAAGAAAGGTAGATAGCGTCTCATACCAAGCTCGAGGAGCTTGTTTAAGACCATATAAAGTTTTTGTAGTAAGTAAACATGATTGGGAAAGTTTGAATCAACAAAACCTGGCGGTTTCTCTACATACACTTCTTCCTTTATGTCACCATTCAGGAAGGCGGACTTGACGTCCATCTGATAGACGGTAAAGCCCTTAAGTGCAGTGTAGGCAAGAAATAACCTGATCGCCTCCAGTCTTGCCACTGGAGCATATGTTTGATCAAAGTCGATTCCTTCTTCTTGACGATAGCCCTTGGCGACAAGTCTTGCTTTATTCTTTATAATTGTTCCATCTTCGTCCATCTTATTCCGGTAGACCCATTTTGTCCCGATGACATTCTTACTCTTGGGTCTAGGAACAAGTGTCCAAACTTTACAACGTTTGAACTGATTTAACTCTTCTTCCATGGCTAGTATCCAGGATGCATCCGAGTTTGCTTCCTCGAACTTCTTATGTTCAACCTGTGATAGAAAGCTCAAGAATTAATTCTCGTTAGTTGTACCTCTCCGGGTTCTGACACCATCCTGAGGATCTCCTATGATTTGATCTAAGGGATGATCCTTCAAGTGTCTGAACTCTAGAGTCCTTGCATCTGGGATCTCTTCAGCCACTGGTGTTGCATCTTCAGCTGGGATGTGTTCTTCATCTTGATCATCTACCTCTCCAATAGGCGTTGTAGAGGTGATCTTGATGAACGTCTCATCTTTATCTTGAGTAGGCTCATCCAAGCTAAGTTCCTTCATCTTGGTACCTGTATCTTCAATGAGCACACTATAAGAGTTGCTTTGCAGCAAACTCGTCTCATCAAATACAAGGTGTATCGACTCTTCTACCACCAGAGTTTTTCTATTAAATACTCTATAGGCCTTACTATGGCTATTATAACCTAAAAAATACCTTCAAAGCTTTTCTCGCTAAACTTGGTAGTGCGATACTTGCCGTTGTTAAGTACGAAGCACTTACAGCCAAAGATTCTAAAATATGAAATGGTTGGTTTCCTGCCTTTTAGAAGTTCGTAAGGAGTCTTATCATGGTTCTTGTTGATGAGAGCTCGATTTTGCACGTGACAAGCGGTGTTGACGGCTTCAGCCCAGAAGTACTCTGGAAGTGAGGCATCACTCAACATGGTCCGGCAAGCCTCTATGAGTGTTCTGTTCCTTCTCTCAGCTACTCCATTTTGTTGTGGAGTGCGGGGAGAGAAAAACTTATGAAAGATACCTTGACTTTCGCAGAATTCTGTCATGGCTCCAGACTTGAATTCCGTTCCATTGTCACTTCTGATTTTGACTACGGAACAGTTGTATTCATTCTGGATTTGCCTAACAAAACTAGTGAAAGTACTGAAGGTGTCTGACTTGTGTTTCAGAAAGAACACCCATGCAAAGCGCGAGTAATCATCCACAATAACCAACGTATATTCCTTACCTCCCAAACTTCTAACTTGCAGTGGACCAAACAAGTCCATATGGAGAAGTTGTAAGCTTCTATTGGAATCCTTGCCTATTATGCTTTTAAATGAACTCCTTGTTTATCTTGCCTTTGATACAGGCGTGATAAAGACTGTCCGTAACGTACTTGACATTAGGGGCATCACGTACTAAGTTTTGGGAGAATAGTTTATTAATAGTTTTGAAATTAATATGTGCTAGTCTCTTGTGCCATTGGTCAGCAAGAGATGCACTAATTTTTGCTAAAAGACACACTGGTGTAGACGAGTCTATACAAATGAAGTTTAAATAGAAAATATTTCAGCTTCGAGTGCCTGATAAAAGAGTTTCCATGTTGTCAACCGATTTTATCAAACACTTGTAAGGATGAAATTCAACCACGTATCCTTTGTCGCATAGTTGGCTTATACTGATGAGATTTTGTTCCAATCCTTCAACATAGGCTACATCCGAAAAGGATACGCTACCGTTAGTAATCATACCGTAGCCTTTAGTTATTCCTCGATCTGAACCTCCAAAGATGACCTTTGGTCCGTTGCAGACTGAGGTGAAATTCTGAATTAGGCTTCTTATCCCGGTCATATGCCGAGAGCATCCACTGTCCAAGTACCAGATTGGCATTTTGGTGGTCTTTGGACATACCTATAATTACAATCACTTAGCCTTAGGAACCCAAACAAGTTTGGGTCCTTGGTCTCGAGTTAGAATACTCCCCCTACGAGCATTAGCCTCATGAGTGGTCATTCTCACGTTGCTAACTTGAGGGGTTGCAACATTTTTAGAATTGAACCAACAATTGATGCCAAAATGACCAATTTTGCCACAGCACCAACAGTCGAACCTGTTGTAACTTTGCCTAGTGTATTCCTGCTTGATTTTCTTAAGTGATGGTCTAGCAGGAACTTCACTCTTGGGGGAAGAAGCTTCATGATGATGGCAGCTACATGAAGTCTTCTCCTTCATAGGCTTTTCCACAATAGGTTTTACCTTTGGTCTCTTCTTGATGTTATGACCATGAGCATATGGTCCATAGTTCTGAAGTTGAATCTCTTCATAAGGTGCCTTAAAGACACTCTCGCCAAAGTTACGAGGACGAGTCCAACCTTGGTATCTTGACTTAGGCTTCTCGGGGATCGGCCTAAAGAAGTGTCCATAGGTGGACTCATAGTCAAGTTCGTTCGTAGGAAAGATAACTTTCTTGAACAATACCGGTTCCAAGGGAGCTTTCCCCTTTTCCTCAGCTAGAGCCTTCTGGGCAGCCTTATTCTTTCTCTTGGCCTTGTTTCTCCTAGAAGATTTACTAGAAGCACCAATATGGCCTATACCAGCACCCTTGGCCTTAGCTGAGAACTCAACAACGAGTGGAAGAACTGTCTTAGGCTTGGAGAAACTCTCAACAAGTTTCTTCTCAGCCTCGAGTTGTTGTTCCAATTCTTTGATGATTTCATCTTTAAGGTCGAGGTGCTTGAGAGCTTGATTGTATTCTTCCATAGCAGCATTGAAGTTCTCTTGAAGAGAATTAGTCTTGGTGACTTCTTCCCTCAAGCTGCTCTCACTAGCCTGTAGAGATTTTATTTCTTTGGCTTGAGTTTTCACGACTCTGCGACATTTTTCGTAAGCCATGAGTAACTCCTTATACTGTCCCATGAGTTCAGATTCATCTTCAGAGGAATAGCCCTCTTGATCATTATCATCATCAGATTCAGAGAGAGGAGTGTGAGATTTTACCTTCCCAGTGAACTGGGAAACTTGTTCATCATCAGAGTGAGCCATGAGCCCGAAGTAAGCTTCCTCTTCTTCACTCGACTCTGATGAGTCGGAGTAGCTGAGAGTTTTGCTCTTCTTGGCTAATAAGCTCTTCTCTGTCCTCTTCTTGTGGTATGAAGATTTCTATTCCTCTCTTCTGCCACCCTCTTTCTTCATGTGAGGGCAGTCCGCGATGACGTGACCTGGCTTATTACAACAATAACAAACGATGTCAGTTGAAATTTGTTTGTTCTGTTTGGAGTTATACCTGTCATGGCTGCTCGAGCCATTCTTTCGCTGATCACTGTTATGTCGTGATCTTTTGTACGAGGCATCTTTGCCTCTCCATTGCTTCTTCTTATTCAAGAATTTCTTGAACTGCCACGAAAGCAAAGAGAACTCTCCTTCAGATAGTTCTGAGCCTGAGGTGCTTTGCTCGGAGACTTCTTCTTCACTTACTTCTTGAGGAGGTGCTGGCCAGGCAGCTTTGCCCTTCCTTGAACTGTCAGCCTTTAAAGCAACCGACTTCTCTTTTGAGGAGAAGCGACTTATCTCTTTTTCGGCTTTTCTGAAATTGATTTGCAGTTCATAGGACATCAGCTTGCCAAATAGATTCTGTGGATCTGTCTCTGCTAGTCTGCCAAACTCTCGGATAACACAGACTTTATTGTCCCATTCTTTGGTGAGAGATCTCAGAAACTTATCATTCAGCTCCCCATTAGTAAAGACTCGGCCATACACTCTCAGTCCATTGACTATCTTAAAGAAGTTTTCAAATGTGTCAGCTATGGGTTCCTTATGACCTTGTCGGAAGGCTTCATATTTCTGATTCAGTAGGGACCTCCAATCATCCCTCACTTCTTCAGTACCTTCCATTAAAGTAACTAGGGACTACCACATCTCTGTAGCTGATTGGCAATGAATTAGATTCTGCAGCATTTAGTCATCAACTGCACTTGCGATAATATTTTTAGCTTTCTTGTCCAGGGAGACAAGTGTAATCTCGTACTTATCCAAGTCCATCAACTTCTTTGGGACCTTTTTGGTTGGGTCTATTGTTGATGCAGTCATAGGAACATGTGGACCTTCTTCCACAATCATGAAGATCCGAGGGTCTACTGCTTCCATGAAGAACTTAACTCTTTCCTTCCACATAGGAAAATTGTTTTTGGTGCAGATAGGGAGCTTAGTAAAATCCTTGGTCTTACTCATGCTTGATACTTTTCTGGAGACAACTTGATGAGGATTAGATCAAGGTGTTAACCTTTTAACGATCAACCTCGGCCTCTAATACCAATTGAGAGCGCTAAGTTGTCAACCTAAATCACCTAGAGGGGGGTGAATAGGTGAATTTTGTGTCAAATGTGGAATAAAAAATATAACACAGCACAGATCCGTAAACAAGCAATCACACAGACGATAAGAGATTTATAGTGGTTCCCCAATCTTGGGTACGTCCACTTTTCTCACCGATCTAGCAAATCACTAGACTCGGCTACTCCACTATCTCGGATTGCAAAAACAATCCTACACCTCAGAACCACGTTCCTACAAAACTCGATCCCAAACGGATCTACACTCGGATGATAAAACTTCCTACCACTCGGAGAAAGATCTCCTACAATAAAATTTGTTTGAATAAAGTTTACAAACAAGAATATCACAGATCTGGATCTTTGACGTAATCTTCTTCTTGAGAGCTTTTCGGTTTGAACAGAAACAATTGAAGAAGACTTGACTGAGATCCACGATTCTGAGATCTAGAATCACCACGATCAAGAAAGTAAATCAGAGACGATGAAGCACGGAGAGATCGGATGATTCTTCTTGAGTCTGGATCACTAGAGAATCAGAGATCGATAGCTGCGGCTGAGAGAAGACGATCCAGAGCTTCTTCCGAAAACGGTAATGGCGGCTGTTGAAGCCAAAAATGACCCCAACGAATGTTCACAAACCAAAGTGCAGCTGACGCCTACTTCTCTCTTATCTCGACCCTTGACTGGCTGCTAAGGTCAAAAGACTGACCCAAAGCCTCAGCTGGGAGGTCCCACCACACACCCAGAAGATCTCTGAGAGCTTCCCCTCCAAAGCCAAATGCTGGGTTGGGAGCTCCTCAGAAGGCACTAGAGTTGGAGAATAATGAAAGGCATGCCTTCCAAAGAGCCCCTATGGGTCTTTTTATAGTCTTCCTTTGACCTGAAAATACTGAAATACCCTTGAGGGGTCTGCCAATAGCCAAATCCTGCTGTCACCCCAAGGGCATTTGGATAATTTTACCTTGGGATAATAATAAAATAATCCCCTTTACGAGTGCCGGGCCCTACCACGTGGGCCCACTTGGCGAGAACCCTGGCCGTGAAGGCTCTCGCTGGACCCCCAACTGGGCCAACCTTGGCGAGACCCCTTGCCAGGGAGGTTCGCGCCCTTCACGGTCTTGAAACTATCGCGACTGAAGGCTTACTTAGGGCCTTCTCGCCTGCCCTGGGCGGGAGCTTTCCCTAAGGCGGAAGCTTCCGTCGTCGAGCCATCTGCTTCGGTCGGTCGACGATCTCTCCTGCCGAGAGCTCGACTATCTGCCTTGGTCGGTCGACGATCTCTCCTGCCGAGAGCTCGACTATCTGCCTTGGCCTCTCCATCTTTTCCCTGCCCTTGGCGGGAGCTCCTACGGGACGAGAACTCCATAAGTATGCCTTAGGGTTAACCCGAGGCTAGCCTGAGACTAGCCCAATCCTGACCACTGAAGCCTCTGGGTCCCTCCTAGCGAATATGGGGTTGTACACAATCCCCGCTCTTTTCGAGCTAGCCCTGCGCTCGACAAGACAAGTCCAACCCCCAAAATATTCGCTGGACACGTGCCAGCTAACCAGGGGAATCTTTTGGTGGGTCCTACTGCGGCTATAAATATGCACCGATAGGCGACCATATGCCCCGCCGTTGGAATATTGTTTTACAACTGAGCTCTCGCCTCAGGGATTTTTGCGCGAGCTTACCATGCATCCCAAACGTGCTGCCAAACCACTTCCGCAAGACCTCCAAGACCGGTTAGCCGCTGCCCAAGCGCGGGCCTTGGCTAACTGTGCGGCGGTGGCTCCATGGTTAGCGAGAAAGACTTCAACCGCCGGGCCTTCCGAGCCGAAGAAGAAGGAAAAGAAAAGGGCGAAGGTGGTCCGGCGGGACCTTTCTCGCGAGAACAGGGATCCTCCTTCCCCCACTCCCAACCCTGCGGGGGATCCTTCCCCGCAGAAGGTAAGCCTTTCAACCGTGCCTACCGAGCTGATTGTGCACTAGATCCGATGGTTAAAGTAAGCTTTCGCAGGAATCCGCTCCTAACGATGACGCCGAGATCCCGCCAAGTTCTTCGAACCTGCCCGCTCATTCCCCAAAGGACCAAACACGGGTCTCGGACGCAATTCCTCCAGCCGAGACCAGAACGACAGTACGTTTTCCCTTGTCAATATTTCAACCCGACCCTTTCTTTTCTGAACTGTCTTCTCGCAGTGCCAACTACCGCCGACCCGGGTCTAAGCACCCGGGAAGATGAAGCGAGAACCGTTGAAGTGCCTCCTGCGGTGGCCAATCCTATCCTGCAGGCGGGAGGGGCAGCTTCTGAACCTTCCGCTACTCTCAAGGATGCTGATCGTCCCTTGAGAGGAGACAACTCCCCTCATGCTTCAGGCCAGGCCGAGATCATCGTGCGCGAGCCCTTCTGCCCGGGGCTGGGCAAGCCTCTTCACCTCCTTTATGGAACCAACGGAGGGGCCGGGCCTTCTCGTCCAACTTTGGTTGACGGTTCTCGCCCAGCCGCAGGTATGCGAAAACTTTTCTGGACTGTTGATTGTCATGCCTTGACCAAAATTCTCGTGCGTTTCTTTCGCAGGTGATCCTGGCTTGCGGTCGGGAGTCAACGAGGAAGGAGAAGAAGAGGAAGAAGAAGAAGAGGAAGAAGAGGATGAAGAGTCCCCCCTCCCTTCGTCTGGCGAGATAGAAGAAACCTTGAACAGCGCTGGGAGCGCGAAGGGGAGAAGGAGGAAGATCTCGGTCATTTTGGCCAAGCTTGTCCGGCGAGACCATGCCCATACTGCCGCGGCAAAAGCATTCCGCGAATCTGTGGAGCAAAGGCTGGAGGCTCTGGAGCGGGATTTCTTCTTGGGCGAGACTGATTGCCCGGGAGGGCCTTCTGCCGGGTCTTCGCCAGGGAGGTGCATCTCGCAGATCCGGGATCACGCCAGGCGGATCAACCTTGGGTGTACCACCCTATCGTCTTACTTCAACCCGTTGGCGCCCCCAAGAACTAGGCGGCGAGAACGAGGACGATGGAGCTGGAAGCCCTATTAGCCTTCCCGCTTTGAATCTCAATGTATCTCTTTTATCAATGTATCTGTAATAAACATTACTGTTAATTAAGTTTATCCAGCTTGCGCTAACGAGGATCTCGCTGTTACCCATGTCTCTCTTTTCTTTTTTCTTTTTATTGCTCTGCGAGGCTTTTAAATTAAGACGTTTACACCAATCTGGGACGCTTGCGCCAATCTAGGAGGCTTCCCCCAATCTAGGAGGCTTGTGCCAACCTAGGAGACTTATGCCAATCTAGGAGGCTTGTGCCAATCCAGATAGTTGCGTCGAAACCAGGAACGACCGTTGACCGCTGCCATCCCGAGGGGGAAAATCGAGGCGCCGTTAGCCCGGATTCTGACAGCTGTACTCCGCTGTCACTTTCTCTCTCTGTCGGATGGATCCATGATGATTACGATTCCCTATAAATAGAGAAGTCTACCAACCGCATTTACTTCTTCGATCCGGAACCTCAGCCTTCCTTCCTTGCTCTCGCGTTCTTGCTTCCGCATCGACCTCTTTTCAGCTCTCGCTCTCACTCGCAAACCCATCATGCCTGGCGAGAACAAGGGTCGCGCCCACTGCGCGGAAGCTTTCCAAAAACACCTCTTCCCTTCCTGCAAGCTCACCCTCGACGAATATAACCTGATCGTTGACCGCTACATCCCCGTCGGCTTCTCGGCGCCGAACCCGGGAAATCACGATAAGGTGAATACTCCGGAGGCGGGAGAACTCGCCATCACCCTCGAGCATTTCGAGGTGGGCTTCCGCCTTCCCCTTTGGCCGGAGGTTTGGCTTGCCCTTCGCTACTATGGGGTGGTTCCCGCCCAACTGAACCCGAACTCAGTCGCGATCCTTATAGCATTCATATGCTATATGCGATCCGAGAGGATCGAGTTCAGTTTGCCCATCTTCCGGAAGCTATTCAACTTCCGCGCCAAGGGAGGGGTGGTTTTCTTCTCCGGGCAACTGCTCGAGGTTACCGGTCTCGCCAACAAGCACCACCACTAGGGCGAGAAATTCGTTTATGTCAGCGGAGACTTCAACAACGTCCCGCTTCAGCCCGTTCAGTACGAGGACGCTGCATACAAGCCGCCTACTCTGGGATCGCGCGAGAGCGCGATCCTGGAATTCTTTGGGACCAAGGAGTTCGATGTTCCCTACCTCAGGTGAGACGTCGACTCCCTCCCACTCGTTCACTCGGGCAAAGGTATGGTCTCGCCTCGGATTCCCTCTTTTATCAAAGATCTTCTCGCGCTGAAGCGTTTTAACTTTGCAAGAGAGCGGGAGGTCCCTCTGCGCCAACCCTTCGCTGAAGGCCGGAGTGTCGAGGGTCTGGCCGCGAGAGGCTCCCTTGCGCTCGCGGAAGCTAGCGCCAGCGCCTGCCGATACGATCCAGCCCCTCCTTTGCCGCCACCAGCCAAGAAACGGAAGGTCACCCTTCCTCCTCTCCGAACGCTGAAGAGGCCCAAACCTTCTGCTCTTGAGAAGGGGAAAGCCCCGGCCGTCTCGCCTGTCCAACCCCTTCCCGCAGGCAGCTCTTTCGAAGCGATCCTCCAAAGGGCCAGCGAGATGGATGCCGCCGCCAAGAGCCGCGCCGAGGCTTCCACCGGGAACCTACCAGCCGCAAGCGAGGCTGGGGGAGAAGCGCTCGCCGCCGAAACCTCCGTCCGAGCTCCGCCCCGGGAGGTGCCGAAAGGGCACAGGAACTTTGGTTTCGGCATGAAGTACGTCGACGCGGAGGGGAAGCCTCAGATGGAATGGGACCCCGAGTCGAACTTAATCAAGGTTACGACGCTCCTTCCCAGCTGGGCGGAGGGGGAAGATGTGACTGGCGAGGCCTTCTCGCTTGGATATGGCCTTTACAGCCGAGAGGATGCCAACGTGTTTGACCAGATGTCCACCCGCCTTATAGTCTTCGATGCCATCCGGGCTCTATTGCGCGGGTTCGAGCTTGCGCATATATGTGCTCGCCGAAGCATAACCCTCGACAAGAATTTCACCGATATGCGCAAGGCAAGGGAGGACGCGATGGCTCGAGCGCACACCGCGGGAGAAGAACTCGCGAGAGCTCAACAGGAGCTTGCGGATGCTCGACTGGCGCTGTCTCTACCGCCCGCGACCGAGGTAAGCGAGACCCTCCTGAGCCCTTGCTCTCTTTTCTCAAAGTTACGACTGTGCGATGTTTCCAGACTGAACTCTTTCTTCACAGGATTCTGCCCAAGTCAAGGAGCTTCGCGCAGAGCTGGCCAACGCGCGCTGCGAGAGCGTCCTCCTGAGGGAACAGCTTCGCGCTGAGATGGCAAAGGTCCCGCCTCCGGAGCTAGATGCGAGGCTGCGGAGCCATTACCTTTCGGAGTACGACGTTGACAAGCTGCTGCAAGCCAAAGCTCAGGCAACCGTCAAGCTGACGCTTGAGACGCTGCGAGACGTCAAGCTGCTTCGGGAGGACGGCGCGACCATCGACGCTCGCCAACTTCTTCCTTGGCTCTACGATCCAGTTCCCAAACCTCCGGGCGCGCCGGAATCGCCTCCCTCAGACATCCCGAGGTCTTCTACTGCCGCTGGCGAGACATCTGAAGAGAGCTCTGGCGATGATTCAAGCGAGAGCACCAGCGGGAGTTACAGCGCGTCCCCCTAAGCTTCTTCTTTCTTTTTGTTTCTTTTGTAATGAGCGAGAGGCTCCAACTTTTGTAATTAATTTTATGTAAAGTAATGTTTCATCTTTCATTTTCAGTGTGTGCTTGAAAGTATATTGTTCTGCCGAATGGCTTCCGCGCGAGCTTCCGCCGAGACCCTTAGTCTCTTTAGGATAACCTTTCTTAGAAATCCGTTAGGCGGGAACCTCGCGTCGTCAATTAAGTCGTCCCGCTCAGGTCCGCCGGGAGCCTCCTTTTGCGAGAACCCCCCTTTGACTGAGACCTTTACTGGCCGAGACCTTTGAGCCGAGACCCTTACTGGCCGAGACCTCCAAATCGAGGCCTTTACTGGCTGAGACCTCTGAGCCAAGGCCTTTGGGGCCTTGCCTCCGGTCTAGGTTAGGGCCCTGCCCGCATATTTTTTCCAACCAATTAAACCCATACCCCACCGGCGAGCCATCGGACCTGCTAGCTTATATGGGAGCCTGCGCAGCGGGTCTACCGGGGTTCGAGCTGAGCTCGTTGTAACGTAGTAACTACCAACCAAGAGCCAAGGATCAAAAAGTCAAGGACTCCACCTATCCCCCGCAGGCGAGCCTTTGGACCTGCCAGCTCGATGGGAGCCTACGCAGCGGGTCAACCTGGGGCCGAGCCGAGCCCGGGGTGTCGTAGAAGTGGCTAAGAATAGAGTATCGCAAGAGCCCACATTTCCCCCACAGGCGAGCCTTCGGACCTGCCAGCTTGATGAGAGCCTGCATAGCGGGTCTACCTGGGGTCGAGCCGAGCTCGGGGTGTTGTAGAAGTGGCTAAGAACAAAGTATCGTAAGAGCCAACCTTTCCCCCACAGGCGAGCCTTCGGACCTGCCAGCTTGATGAGAGCCTGCGCAGCGGGTCTACCTGGGGCCGAGCCGAGCTCGGGGTGTTGTAGAAGTGGCTAAGAACAAAGTATCACAAGAGCCAACCTTTCCCCCACAGGCGAGCCTTCGGACCTGCCAGCTTGATGAGAGCCTGCACAGCGGGTCTACCTGGGGCCGAGCCGAGCTCGGGGTGTTGTAGAAGTGGCTAAGAACAAAGTATCGTAAGAGCCAACCTTTCCCCCACAGGCGAGCCTTCGGACCTGCCATCTTGATGAGAGCCTGCGCAGCGGGTCTACCTGGGGCCGAGCCGAGCTCGGGGTGTTGTAGAAGTGGCTAAGAACAAAGTATCACAAGAGCCAACCTTTCCCCCACAGGCGAGCCTTCGGACCTGCCAGCTTGATGAGAGCCTGCGCAGCGGGTCTACCTGGGGCCGAGCCGAGCTCGGGGTATCGTAGAAGTGGCTAAGAACAAAGTATCACAAGAGCCAACCTTTCCCCCACAGGCGAGCCTTCGGACCTGCCAGCTTGATGAGAGCCTGCACAGCGGGTCTACCTGGGGCCGAGCCGAGCTCGGGGTGTTGTAGAAGTGGCTAAGAACAAAGTATCGCAAGAGCCAACCTTTCCCCCTCAGGCGAGCCTTCGGACCTGCCAGCTTGATGAGAGCCTGCACAGCGGGTCTACCTGGGGCCGAGCCGAGCTCGGGGTGTTGTAGAAGTGGCTAAGAACAAAGTATCACAAGAGCCAACCTTTCCCCCTCAGGCGAGCCTTCGGACCTGCCAGCTTGATGAGAGCCTGCACAGCGGGTCTACCTGGGGCCGAGCCGAGCTCGGGGTGTTGTAGAAGTGGCTAAGAACAAGGTATCATAAGAGCCAACCTTTCCCCCACAGGCGAGCCTTCGGACCTGCCAGCTTGATGAGAGCCTGCACAGCGGGTCTACCTCGGGCCGAGCCGAGCTCGGGGTGTTGATGAAGATAACCAAACCTCTCCCCCACAGGCGAGCCTTCGGACCTGCCAGCTAGATGAGAGCCTGCGCAGCGGGTCTACCTGGGGCCGAGCCGAGCTCGGGGTGTCGATGAAGATAACCAAACCTCTCCCCCACAGGCGAGCCTTCGGACCTGCCAGCTAGATGAGAGCCTGCGCAGCGGGTCTACCTGGGGCCGAGCCGAGCTCGGGGTGTTGATGAAGATAACCAAACCTCTCCCCCACAGGTGAGCCTTCGGACCTGCCAGCTAGATGAGAGCCTGCGCAGCGGGTCTACCTGGGGCCGAGCCGAGCTCGGGGTGTTGATGAAGATAACCAAACCTCTCCCCCATAGGCGAGCCTTCAGACCTGCCAGCTAGATGAGAGCCTGCGCAGCGGGTCTACCTGGGGCCGAGCCGAGCTCGGGGTGTTGATGAAGATTCCTTCAACCAGGCCTATTCCGTCATTGAGATGAGGAGTCATAGCCAGTTAAAACAAAAAACATAAAGATTGCATACTCAGAGATAGTCAACATTCTGGAATAAACTTATTAAAAATGCAATGGTTGTTTACAACATTACAATCCTTCTTTCCCTCTTACGGGTAGAAGCGCTTCAGATCGTCACCACTCCAGGTGTGACTCAAGGTCCTTCCCTCCGCATCCTGGAGATAGTAACCTCCGTTAACCAGGGCCTTCTCTACTATATAAGGCCCTTCCCAGCTAGGGTTGAGCTTACCAACCGCGGCCGACCTTCCTGCAGCGTCGACCTTTTTCAGTACTAGATCCCCCTCGGCGAATTGCTTGACTCTGATGTGCTTATCGAAGTACCGAGCCATTCGCCGTTTTACTTCCTCTTGCCTGATGGCGCCAACCTCCCGCAGCTCTTCCACCATATCTAATGAGAGGCGCAACCCTTCCTCATTCTCCAACCTCCAAGCTTCGCTTCCCTCAGCCGCGGCCGCAACCCTTGGGGACCGAACCTCGAATTCCACCGGGAGGACAGCCTCATACCCATGAGAGAGCTTGAATGGGGTCTCCCCTGTGGCCGTGTTCGGAGTCGTTCGCAAGGCCCACAGAACGGAAGGGAGCTGTTCCACCCAGTTACCCTTCAGGTTCTCCACCTTCTTTTTGAGCAAGCTGACAATGATCTTGTTGGCCGCCTCCACCTAGCCATTGCTCCGAGGATGATGGACAGAGGCGAACCTGAGGTCAATCCCCAATTGGGTGCAGAAACTGATGAATTCTTCACTGGCAAACTGAGGACCGTTGTCTGTCACTATCGCTTGGGGCAACCCGTGCCTGCAAACGATTTCCCCCCAAACGAAGTTCCTGATGACCTGGGAGGTTACCTTGGCTAACGGCTTGATCTCCAACCACTTGGAGAAGTAGTCAATCATAACTAGGAGGAATCTCCTCTGCCCGCTAGCTGGAGGAAAGGGTCCAACCAGGTCCATTCCCCAAATGGCGAAGGGCCATGGCGCCATGATGCTTCGAAGCCTTTGGGCGGGCAAGAGCTGGAGGGGAGCATGTACTTGGCACTTCCGACACCTCCTTGCGAACTCAGCTGTATCCTTCCTCAAAGTCCGCCAGAAATATCCTTGCCTTATCACCCTTGCTTCCAATGTCCTTCCCCCTAAATGACTGCCGCATTCTCCAGAATGCACCTCTTCCAGGATCCCTGGGACTTTCTCCTCGGTCACGCATCTCGCGAGGAGTCCTGACAACATCTTCCGATGCAAGCTCCCTTCCAGCATCAGGTAATGAGCCGCCTTATGCCTGAAGCTCTTGGCATCCTTGACTTCTTCCGACAGTTCTCCTGTGGTCAAGAAGGTCACCAACGGATCTACCCATGAGGACCGCCGATTCACCTCCATCACCTCCCCTTCTTCAATGGCTGGCCGAAATAGTTCGGTTAGGGTACCTCCACCCCGAGGCCTGAACTTTGCCAATCGGTCAGCTGCCATGCTTTTCTCCCTGGGAACATGTTGAATAGAAAAAGAACGGAAACCTCCAATGATAGTTCTTACCTTTGATAGATATCTTGCGAGGGTAGGCTCCCGGGCCTCGAACTCCCCTCGGATCTGCGATGCCACCACCATTGAGTCTGTGAAGGCCTCCACATCCTGAATTTCCAACTCCTTTGCCAGTCGGAGACTGGCTATCACGGCTTCGTACTCCGCCTGATTATTGGTTACAGGGAAGTGGAAAGCCACTGCTTGTTCTATGGTAACCCCTTGGGGACTTAACAGTACCATACCTCCTCCCAGGGAGTGCCTTTCTGAGGCTCCATCGACCATCATCTTCCATGCCTCCGACGGCCTCGGCTCTTCTTCCTCGGCCTCAGTGACATAATCCGCCAAAAAGTCCGCCACGGCTTGGGCTTTGATGGAGAGCCTTGGGACGAAAGAAATGTCAAACTCGCTTAGCTCGATGGACCACTTTGCCAACCTTCCTGAATGCTCCACCCCCTCAAAGACCTTGCGAAGAGGATGGTCGGTTACCACCCTAATCGAGTGCGCCTGAAAGTAAGGGCGAAGCTTCCTAGCTGAGATGACCAAAGCATACGCTAGCTTCTCCAGGATGGGGTATCGGATCTCCGCCTTTTTTAAGATTCGACTTACATAATAGACGGGCAACTGTTTCTTCCCCTCCTCCCTAACCAAGACGGAGCTCACTTCCTCTACCCCCACTCCGAGATACAAGGCTAGGTCTTCCCCTTCCTTCGGGCTTTGAAGTAACGGAGCTTGGGAGAGTTGCCTCTTCAGCCCCTGGAATGCCTCTTCACATTCGGCCGTCCATTCAAACACTTGGTTACCACGAAGTACTTTAAAGAAAGAGGAACACCTATCCCCTGACCGAGAGAGGAACCTGCTTAGCCCGGCCAACTTCCCGGTCAAGCGCTGGACTTCTTTGGCACTGCGAGGTGATTCCAGGTCTAGAATAGCCTTAACCTTATCGGGGTTAGGTTCCACCCCCGCGGGAGTCAAGAGGTGTCCGAGGAATTTCCCGCGACTAGCCCCGAAGACGCACTTCAAGGGATTCAACCTCATCTTGAACCTTCGCAGGGTGGCAAACGTTTCCTCCAAGTCCCGCAAGTGGGAATCAACACACTTGCTTTTGACCATGAGGTCGTCCACGTAGACCTCCAGGTTCCTTCCCCTTTGATCTCGAAAGATTCGATCCATCATGCGTTGGTACGTTGCCCCTGCGTTCTTCAACCCGAAGGGCATCATCTTATAGCTGAAGCATCCCTCTCTTGTGTTGAAGGAAACATCCTTGACATCAAGAGGGTGCATCCGGATCTGATGGTAACCTGAAAATGCATCTAAAAAACTCATAAGAGAAAAACCGACGGCTGAGTCAACCAGCGCGTCGATTCGAGGCAAGGGGTAGCAATCCTTGGGACATGATTTATTTAATAAAGAAAAATCAATACACATGCGCCATTTTCCTCCTCCCTTCTTGACCATTACCACGTTGGAGATCTAGCCTAGATACTGGATCTCGGAGATGAAGCCTGCGTCCAGGAGCTTTTTGACCTCCTCTCGGATGGGGGCTTTTAGCTTGGTGGCGATGGCCCTCATCTTTTGGCGTATGGGGCAGGCTCTGGGATCCAGGTTCAAGCGATGACAGGCCACGTCCGCGTCAATGCCTGGCATGTCCGCCGCGTTCCAGGCGAAGATGTCGACATTGATTTGGATGCAGGCCCGCATCCGCTCCTGATCCTCGAGGCTCAAGCCTCCGCTGATCCGAATCCTTTGCACCTCCCCCGCTCTTGTAAGCACCTCCATCTACACCACTTCTTCGGCCGGCTCCAGCCCCGACCACTCCCAACTCATCCTTGCCTCTTCCTGCTCAAACTCGAGCTCCTCTCCCCCAACCTCAACAACTTCCATCGCCTCCTCCAGGCTCTCCTCCTGCCTCTGCTCTTCTTCATCCATCACTACTCTCGCCTCTTCTAGGCTAATCTCCTACACCTCTGCCATCTCCTCAACAACCTCTGTCGCCTCTCCCAGGCTTATCTCCCCTTTCTCAACCCCTTCCTGCTCAGCCATCTCCTTCTCAACTCCTCTGCCTCCGCCATCCACGACACAGTATTAACCGCCGTCACATAGCATTGCCTTGCCATCTTCGGATCCCCCCTGATCCTAACCTGCACCCCTCCATTGTTGAACTTTAGGCATTGGTGGTATGAGGAGGGTACACAGCGAAAGGCGTTGATGAGGGGACGTCCAAAGATGGCATTGTAACTACTCGGGGCATCCACGATCACGAACCGACAGTTCCGTGAGACGCCCCCAAGCCTCACATGCAGGCCCACTCCCCCTTCCACTTCTTTCCTTTCTCCGGAGAAGCCAAAAAGCGGTCCATCAGAAGCCAGGATCCTTTTTCCTTCCACCCTCATCTCATCGAAGGCCTTCTTGAAGATCACATTCACCGAGCTCCCATTGTCCACCAGTATCCGGGAGACGGTGTAGTTTTCTATCGCTGTCTGGATCACAAGCGCGTCGCAGAACGGATCCTCGTAGTCTGGCATATCCGCGGATGAGAAGGTGATCTTCTCCTCTGGGGGGGGGGGGGGAGCCAGGGAGGTTGAGGCGACCCCTCGGCGGAACATAGTTTGAAGGCTCCCCTTGCGGGTGGCCTCGATCCCCACTCCCCCATAGATCACTCCGATCCCTCCTCGGGTCCCCACGTCTACCCTGTCTTCACACCTGTCCTCAGCCTCTTCTCGCTGTACTTCGACGATCCTTACAGGCGGGTCTTGCCTTCCGGCCCCTCTGGCCCCTCTTATCTCCAGAAACTCTGGGCAGGTGGCCGTTGCGTGACCTTCCTCCTGATGGAAGTCACAATAGGGCAACGCCACCCTGCCCCCTCTTCCTTCTCCTCCTCCCCTTCTTCCGGCTCCCCGAATTCTTCCTCCTCTTCCTCTTCCCACCTCCATGGCCTCCTGCGGTGGTGGGAAATGACCCCTTGGTCCTTGTCGCCATCCTCCCTGCTCCAGCCTTCTTTGCTCCCGGAAGTTATCTCTTCCCTGAAGCCCTCCTTGGCCCTGGGGGAGACCCTCCTGAGGCCTCCAACCCAGTCGGTTGTTCGGCTCCCTGGCCCCCCCATGCTGCTGTCCCTGCCCTCGGGGCTCTTCTCTTCTCCTATCTTCCCTCGGCTCCCTCTGCTCCATCTGCTCCCTCTGCTCTCTCTGCCTTCCCACTACCGGCTCCTTCACATCATCCTCGGCCAACCTGGCCAGCTTCCTCGCAAACGCAGGGTTTGCCCTTTCAAAGTCTATCTCCTTCGCCGCCCTCTCCATGAGCTCCTCAAAAGAGAGAGGGGCACCCTCTTCAACTCCATGCTGAAAAACCCTGGTCTCAGCCCCAGGGTGAAGGCAAGCATCAGCGCGTACCCCGGGACCTCCTGGACCAGGAGAATCTCCTCTTGGAACCGGTCAACATAATGACCCAACGTCTCCTCCGGCCCTTGCCTCACTGCAAACAGGCACTCAGCCTCCTTCTTCCTTTTCTTTGAAGTTGAGAACCTCAACAGAAAACCCCTGCGCAGATCCTCAAAGCTGTAGATGGAACTTGCCGGCAACTGGTGGAACCAGTCCCTGGCCTTTTCTTTCAGAGTGATGGCAAAAAGCCTACACTTGAAGGCATCCGACATTTGTCTGATGGACACCACGTCCTCAAACCATTGCACGTGCTGAACCGGGTCATCCTTCCCGGTGTAGTAGGTCATGTCCGGCTCCCGGAACCCATCCGGCACTAGAGCCGAGACAATGAGCTCACTAAAGGGGGTCTCGCCTCCCGCCTGGCGAGAAGGCCCGTCTCGCGACCTCGGTTGGCTGGACCGATCCGCGAGACCATGCCCGGGGAAGAGTTCCCGCACCGTTGCCTCCTTCTCGCCCAAATCCGCCGGAAGCTCCTTCTCGGGACGCTGGCCTGGGAAAAGCTCCCGCGCGGCTACGTCCCTCTCGCCTGCCTCCACCGGGACTTCCTTCCTGGGGCGCTGCCCTGGAGCGTTCTCGCCTAACAGCGGAACCACCTCCACCGGAACCTGCGGCGTCTCCCACTCATTCCTTGCCGAGAAGGCCAAGCGATCATCTGCATGACTTCTCGCCTGAAGTCCTCAAACATCTTCTTCGTCGCATCGTCCACCCGGGTGGGGGATCCTCCTGCGCCTGATCCTTCACCTTCATATCCTGCCATGGGACTTTAACTCGAGATTTTCTTACACCGACTGCTTCCACGCTCACCGCACCAGAACTGTTGAAGCCAAAAATGACCCCAACGAATGTTCACAAACCAAAGTGCAGCCGACGCCTACTTCTCTCTTATCTCGACCCTTGACTGGCTGCTAAGGTCAAAAGACTGACCCAAAGCCTCAGCTGGGAGGTCCCACCACACACCCGGAAGATCTCTGAGAGCTTCCCCTCCAAAGCCAAATGCTGGGCTGGGAGCTCCTCAGAAGGCACTAGAGTTGGAGAATAATGAAAGGCATGCCTTCCAAAGAGCCCCTATGGGTCTTTTTATAGTCTTCCTTTGACCTGAAAATACTGAAATACCCTTGAGGGGTCTGCCAATAACCAAATCCCGTTGTCACTCCAAGGGCATTTGGATAATTTTACCTTGGGATAATAATAAAATAATCCCCTTTACGAGCGCCGGGCCCTACCACGTGGGCCCACTTGGCGAGAACCCTGGCCGTGAAGGCTCTCGCTGGACCCCCAACTGGGCCAACCTTGGCGAGACCCCTTGCCAGGGAGGTTTGCGCCCTTCACGGTCTTGAAACTATCGCGACTGAAGGCTTACTTAGGGCCTTCTCGCCTGCCCTGGGCGGGAGCTTTCCCTAAGGCGGAAGCTTCCGTGGTCGAGCCATCTGCTTCGGTCGGTCGACGATCTCTCCTGCCGAGAGCTCGACTATCTGCCTTGGTCGGTCGACGATCTCTCCTGTGGAGAGCTCGACTATCTGCCTTGGCCTCTCCATCTTTTCCCTGCCCTTGGCGGGAGCTCCTACGGGACGAGAACTCCACAAGTATGCCTTAGGGTTAACCCGAGGCTAGCCTGAGACTAGCCCAATCCTGACCACTGAAGCCTCTGGGTCCCTCCCAGCGAATATGGGGTTATACACGCTCACCGCACCAGAACTGTTGAAGCCAAAAATGACCCCAACGAATGTTCACAAACCAAAGTGCAGCCGATGCCTACTTCTCTCTTATCTCGACCCTTGACTGGCTGCTAAGGTCAAAAGACTAACCCAAAGCCTCAGCTGGGAGGTCCCACCACACACCTAGAAGATCTCTGAGAGCTTCCCCTCCAAAGCCAAATGCTGGGCTGGGAGCTCCTCAGAAGGCACTAGAGTTGGAGAATAATGAAAGGCCTGCCTTCCAAAGAGCCCCTATGGGTCTTTTTATAGTCTTCCTTTGACCTGAAAATACTGAAATACCCTTGAGGGGTCTGCCAATAGCCAAATCCCGTTGTCACCCCAAGGGCATTTGGATAATTTTACCTTGGGATAATAATAAAATAATCCCCTTTACGAGCGCCGGGCCCTACCACGTGGGCCCACTTGGCGAGAACCCTGGCCGTGAAGGCTCTCGCTGGACCCCCAACTGGGCCAACCTTGGCGAGACCCCTTGCCAGGGAGGTTCGCGCCCTTCACGGTCTTGAAACTATCGCGACTGAAGGCTTACTTAGGGCCTTCTCGCCTGCCCTGGGCGGGAGCTTTCCCTAAGGCGGAAGCTTCCGTGGTCGAGCCATCTGCTTCGGTCGGTCGACGATCTCTCCTGCTGAGAGCTCGACTATCTGCCTTGGTCGGTCGACGATCTCTCCTGCCGAGAGCTCGACTATCTGCCTTGGCCTCTCCATCTTTTCCCTTCCCTTGGCGGGAGCTCCTACGGGACGAGAACTCCATAAGTATGCCTTAGGGTTAACCCGAGGCTAGCCTGAGACTAGCCCAATCCTGACCACTGAAGCCTCTGGGTCCCTCCCAGCGAATATGGGGTTGTACAGCGGCGGATGAGAAAATTAGGGTTTTCGGGATTTTCTCTTTCTTAAAAGATAATCTCTATAAACGCGTATATATAGTCAAATCAGAAAAGACCTATTTATAGGCTATCTCCAACGGTCATAATCCTGATTAAGATTGACACGTGGACCAATCAGAAAAAGGGTAATTTCAAATCTCCGTCAATTCTGGACTTAAAGATTTCTGGAATTCTGAGCCGACATACTCGGGTTAGATAAGATACTCGAGTATAAAGGTCTGCTACTCGAGTAGATAAGAGAAACATGTACTCGAGTAAAATAAATGACTACTCGAGTGCCTTGAAAGAATTACCCGAGTTACTCTAGACAGATTACTCGAGTAAGTAGAAACATCTACTCGAGTATTAATCCAAACTACTCGAGTATAAGAAAAATCTACTCAAGTGCTAAGTCAGTCTACTCGAGTATAAGAAGGATCTACTCGAGTGCTAAGCCACTTACTCGAGTATATGAGCGAAGTTACTCAAGTATGTGGACTTAGAAATATTTAGACTGAACAGGTAGCCCTACTCGAGTATAACTAAGAGACTACTCGAGTATGACTAAGGCTCTAATCGAGTACACAAACACCTACTCGAGTAAGGAAAAGAGGTACTCGAGTATATGAATGGATTTACTCGAGTATAAGGACTTAGAAACTTTCTGAGATGAGAAGTCCAGATCAACTCGAGTACGATCAGAACACTTACTCGAGTAACTTGAGAACTACTCGAGTATGTAATCCAATCTACTCGAGTACTAAGTCACTTACTCGAGTATAGAGAAGATACTACTCGAGTATGTGGACTTAGAAAAAATTTCTTCTGAGAAAGTCTTCAATACTCCAGAGTCCAGTAGTCCAAGTGCATGGAAACAAAGTGTACCCCAATAGAGAGGCTATACATAAGTCAACACCTTGGATCACACAATGAGGAATTACATTGTATGGTCCTGTATTTGATGACCCACTATAGACTTACATTGGTTTACACTTGGCAATAGAGTCCTGCATGCACAACTTAAACACAACATCAAATACAACTTAATTCATCTTAGTTTCAGGTCTGACTTCCCACAAATCTGGGGTATTGTGAAGACAATTCCCAACACACATCAAGTGATTTGAAAATCCCATCATTCTGGACTTAATAGAAATTTTCAGAAAATGACTTAGGTTTCTCGAGAAGAATGATATTTCTCTAAAAGTAATGTATATTACTCGAGAAGAAAGTAGAGGATTACTCGAGATAACATTTCTGCTAAACGAAACTTTTGTTCTCGAGAAAGAAGAATATTACTCGAGAACTAAGCATTGCTTCTCGAGAAAAAGGCAGCCAATGGCGTTGAGTCAGGTCTTAGCACTCAACACTCTCAACGCTTTTATTGTTGAGTACTCGAGTATTGTCTGAATTTTCCGAGAACAAAGAAACAGATTACTCGAGAACGAGAATTGATTTATCGAGAGAAGAAAAGTTTCTCGAGAATTAGGAATAGCATTTCTCGAGAACTAAGGGTTGTTCTCGAGAACTAAACTTAGTTTCTCGAGAACTAAGTTAGCACTACTCGAGAACTAAGGATAATACTCGAATAATGTTACTGACTACTCGAGAACACTCAAATATACTACTCGAGAACTAAACTTCTATTTCTCGAGAACTAAAGGTCTACTCGAGTAAAGGACTTAGAGAATTTCTGTTTTTAAGAAAACTTTTCTTTTGACTAAGCTCAACACCAACATCTCATCTCTTGATCCAAGTGCTTGAAAATGAAGTGTATCCTAATAGAGAGGCTACACATGAGTCAACACCTTGGATAACACAATGAGGAATTACATTGTATGGTCCTGTGTTAATGACCCACTGCAGACTGACATTGGTCTACACTTAGCAATAAAGTCCTGCAAACACATAACTAAAATAGAGGATCAAATACAATTTAATTCATCTTAGTTCAAGGGTGACTTCATGCAAATCTGGGTTATTGTCGATGCAATACCCAACAATATCCCCCTATTTGTAGAAGTCAGAACCCTCTACACTAAGGTGAATTATATCACAATAAAAAGAACTCGAGATGAAAAGTTAAAAATGCAAAGAAATGTAAGAAATAAAGATAGACACATAATTATCAAAACTAGAGTTTATATAATCAGAATAGTTTCAGATTTCAAGTATACATTCATTCAATCCATATTCTCAACATCCAAAAATACAGTCCTAGCTCTGATGTTGTTTATGATGTAGCTTTTCGGACTTCTCTTGTTGCCTCCTGAAATAGTTGAATGGCTTTGGGTAGTACTTAGGTGGTCTTGGGGGTGCCTTGGGATTATTTCTGCCATACACTCTGTCATAGATCCTTCTATTTATCATGGATATCTCATAGAGGTCCCATTCAGTAGAACTGTAATGGGTAGATATGATTTCATTGTAATCCATTACCAGCTTCAAAGTATCTAAAATAAATGTTTTGGAAGTGGGACTCCAGATTTCAGCATATTCTTGGGATTTCCTCTTCTCTGTCTCTGAATTTGGAACTTATTTAAAGGCAGAGGGACCTTCACCATATTTTCTTTTCTTAGGAATGTGAACTTCAGGTATGTCCTGGGGAATAATATAATCCCACACTTGAGTGTAAGAATCTGGAGGAATAGTCTCATCAGAAGGTCTAGGAGAGAATGTTGGCATAGGAGCAGGAACAGGCATTTGAGCAGATTGTGCAGACCGAGTTTCAGCAAGAGGATTGAGATGATGAGGAATAATATTTGGATTTGCTTGAAACTCTGGAAATAACTGATTTTGCATCAAGACTGCTGTATCATATGTATGAAATTTGATAGACAGAATTTGGGCAAGCACATCCTTGTTGATTTCTGTTAACTTTTCAGTCCAAAGAGCATGAGCATTTTTAGAGAATTCAGCTACAAGTTTGGCTACATGTTCTTTTACTAGAGTCTCCCCCTTTTTGATTTATATATAGAGAGAGCTTATTGTGTCATCTTTAAAGGTGCCAACTTCCTCATATACCTTCATAACATTTTCTTGGCCATTCTTCTCAAGAAAAATCTGATTGTTTGCCAGAGTTATGCGTTGATTCATCACTTCACCAACACTTGTAATAGTGTGGTCTAAGGCTTTCCCACCAATCTGAAGTAGATGTTTTATTTGATTAGTGTTATGTTGAATTTCTGCAAATCCTCTGCACATCTCATTTTCAAGAGCAGTGACTTGAGTTTGCATTGATAGCAAGGAATCATCAAAATGCTTTCTTTGGTCAGCCAACTTCTGTTCAATTTTACTTAAAATATCAAAAGAACTGGTAGAATAAAAAGCAGTATCAGTAGCAGTAGCAGTGGAAGCAGCAGGAGGAGTAGGAACTTTCCATGGAGGAATTTCTTCAATTACCACAGATCTTGGAGCTCTCTTGGTGTGATCAGGAACAGTTTCTGTTGGGTATTGTATCCACAATATACCTTATTTGAAGAAGCCCCTGAACAAGCTAAGTTGAATTGACAAGGTATTTGACGATCTTCTATCATGTTGTGCTTGAAGCTATTCCATGTTAAGTACACACCAATGCAAGGGTGCAGTGGGTCAATATACACGGGTCTGCGCAACGTAATCCCTCGTTGAGTAGATCAGTGTGTTGACTCACGTGTACTCTCTCTATTGGAGTGTACTTATTTTCAAGTACAGGGTTAAGGTAGATCAAGAGCAGAAGAAGGAGCAAAGATGGGTCAAAGACCAAGTCTTCAAAGGAAGGAAGAGAAAATTCTTCTAAGTCAAAATCGACGGTAATCACTAAGTGATTCTCGCCGACTTCGATGGGAATCGGTAGTGATTCCCGCTGATTCGACGAGAATCAGTCTGCATTCCCGCCGACTTCTTTCGGCTAACAGTTTTCGAACAGGAATTCTGCCAAGGCAGAATCGACGGGAATCGTTAGTGATTCCCGCCGACTTTGACGAGAATAAGTCTGCATTCTCGCCGACTTCCTCCGGCTGACAGTTTTCCAACAGGAATTTAGTAAAGGCAGAATCGACGGGAATCATGAGTGATTCCCACCGACATCGACGGGAATCACCAACGATTCCCGCCGATTTTGCCTTAGGCAATTTTCCACGTTCTCTTGACCGAACCAAGATGTCGTGCGCTATTTCGGCCGAGGCTAGGGTTTCTCCGTCTGGGCCCCACAACGGTCATTAGGGTTGGCTCTAGTATTTATACTCGCGTATTTTGAACTTCTATAGTAATCCATTCTCATAAATCAAAAGCAGCCAACGCCGTGCCCTAGCCGATTGCGGAAAATCGTCGATCGCTGTCGCCGCTCGCAAGGTAGTCGTCGTCGATAATCTCCGATCATTTCTGATCTTCCGGCAACAGTACTGAGGCAAGCCGAGCGTCTCACGCATCTCTCTTGAGATCTCTTATCTCTCTATTCTTTGAACGAGACTTGTTCTCCATTCCGAATCAGTGGAGACAATTTATCCGGCTGAGATCGTTGATAGACCTTGCTTTCTTCGTCAAGAAGTTTGGATCTACAAAGTATCGCCGCCGCATTCACTTGTCGCCGCCGATCTTGACAAGATCCTCTCCAAGAGAGAAATTCGGTTGTGGACTCTTCGTAACTTTCAAGAAAGCTTCAACGAATGAAGAAGGACATCGTAATCTCTAAAAGCTTTGTTTGTATTTTCTTTTTCATTCTATTTTGGTATTGGTGTAAAGGAATTTTCATTCCTTGTTGTAAGGGTTGGGTGCAACCCGTGGTGGTGGAGTTGTGACTCCTTTATTGGAAGGGTTCCTTCCGTAGTGTGAGGATTGGATTTCAATCCGTTTGGAGAAGTGACCGAGTCATCCCTTGGTGGGAGATAGGTCGAAGGGGGAAAGTGGACGTACTCAAATCGGGGAACCACTATAATTCTTTATGTATTTTTTGTGCTGTGTTTGATAATTTCTGCAGGTAAATTTAATTCCGCAAAAGACTGCACGACAGCTATTCCCCTCCCACTATAGGTGGATTTAGCCGACACTAGAGACTTTCAAGTGGTATCAGAGGGAGGTTTCTCATCAGTTAGGTTAACACCTTGAGTAAGATCTTGTGTCTAGTGTCAAGAAGAAAGAAGATCTCGGGAATGGACGGACTCAAGTATTCAGGAAAGATCCCAGTATGCACCAAGCTGAACTTTCCCATCTAGAAGGAAAGGATCATGTTCTACATGGAAGCAGTCGACCCCCAACTCTTCTTGATAGTGGATGAGGGACCTTATATCACCACTAAGGCCTCCACCATTTATACGATCAAGATGGTGCCTAAGAAGCTCTCCGAAATGGAAAAGGATGAGATGGTGCTTGTCGAACTAGATAAGAAAGCTCAACACATCTTAGTAAGCGCCGTCGATGATTCAATGATGCAGAATTTCAGCACTTGCAGGACTGCCAAGGAAATATGGCACTGCCTGATCATTCTGATGGAAGGCACAGATGAAGTTAGGGATGATCGAAGATCCCTTCTGAACTAGAAGTATGAGGCCTTAAGGCAAGGTCCAAAGGAAGAAATCAGAGTGACTTTTGAGAAATTCCTGAAGATCGTCAATGTCCTGAAGGGTTATGGCAGAGTGTTCACCGATGGTGAACTAAATGAAAAATTCCTTAGATCCCTTACTAAGGAATGCCACACCAAGATCTGCGCCATCAAAGAGTTTGGCAAGCTGGCAGAAACTGATCCCCAGATTCTGTTTGGAAAGCTAATGTCCTACGATCTTCAGCTGAACACCAGAAAAGCTGAATAAGAAGCCAATAAGGCCGCGGCCAAAGAAAAGACAGTGGCCCTGAAAGCTAATCACTCAAGGAAAGGCAAGGGTGCAGGCTCGTCTCGCTCTTGGAGAAAGGCTGAGGAAGAGTACTCTGAGCCATGCTCATCCGGCTCAGAGCTATCTGGGGAAGAATTCTCCTTCATCACTCGAGAGTTCAAAAATTTCCTCAAGTTGAGGAATCAGAGAAAAAAGGATGGCTCCTCCTCCAGACATCAGAAGAAGAATTACTCTTCTGACAGGTATGAGTCTAAACAGAACAAACATCGTTCTACTGACATTATCTGCTTTGGATGCAATAAGCCAGGTCACATCATTACTGACTGCCACCAAAGCAAGAGAGATAAGAAGAAGGAGAGGAGCTACATTGCAAAAAAGCAAAAGAGCCTGAGTGAATCTGGCTCTTCAGACTCCAGTGATTATGAGGAAGCCTACTTCAGGCTAATGGGTCGCTCTGACTCAGATGGAGACTATCCCCCATTTACTGGGAAGGTAAAAGATCGCACCCCCCTCCTTGACTCTGACTCTGACTCTGAGTCTCCTGAAGATGATCACGAGGACAGTCTATCTGCCCGTGAGGCTGAACTCCTCGAACAGTATGAGTTTCTGCTCAATACTTTCGAAGAGTGCCGAAAGAGGTTGAGTGCTCAGAAAAAGGAAGTCAAATTCCTTAAGGCTGAGGGTATGTCCCTAAGAGAAGAGATCACTAGCTTGATTTCTCTCTGATAGGAACACCTGGACCTGACTTCTGAGCACTCAGATTCTCTAAGGCTCCTTGACCAAAAACAGGAAGAAATCAACAAGCTGGAAGAACAGCTTGCGGCAGAGAGGAAGATTGTCAAAAGCTTCTCTATGCCCATGACCGTTCTTCCTCTAGTGGATGAATTCTCTGCTCAGGCTAAGGGGGATGGCTTAGGGCATGTGGCTGTGCGTGGAAAATCATCCAGGAGAAATAGAATCAGAGGAAAAATAAGGCGACTAAGAAGGCCTCTACTGTAGAAAAGGGAAAGGCCCCACTCGATCCTATTTCATTCAGAAAGCCTGGCTTTCCTTGCAATGAGCAGGAACTTGAGTCAACCTATGGCCACTTCTTCCGGCCCTCTGTTGAAAAGCCCAAGAGCCGGTATGATGGTTGGACCTTCCCCCGCAATAATGGTGAGAGTGTCTTCAAGGCACCTTATGAGGAAATCCAAGTGGAGAATTACGACCACTTCTCTAGCGGCCATAATAGGAAGCAGGCACCAAAGGCCAAGCCTGTTATACAGAAGGAACAAGAAGTGAAGAAATCGTGTGCCTGCTGTCATCATGATGCCTCCACATCCATATCCAAGGCCACGGCTGGACCCACCGTTCCAAGGGTGAAGAAGGAGCCTAGGAAACGGTACAACAGGTTTGACTGTTGGTGCTGTGGCAAAGTTGGTCACTTTGCCGTGGATTGCTGGTTTAATCCAAGATACAATGAGACTCCTTATGTTAGCAATGCGAGGACGACCACTCGTAGGGTTAACCTGTAACGACCCCATCCGTTACATGACGTATAGTAGAAGGTCCGTCCGGGGCCCCACACTATATGCCACAAACAGACGGTGAGGTCACAGGATAATACCAAACCATACACGCATCCTAACTCAGAGCATGCTAGCGGAAGCTTTAAGTTATTAATTTGAACCCTAACCAGGAATGTACAATATATATAAACCACAGTTATATATACAACCATGGAATGTACAACAAAGGTTTGGCCTTAAGGCCTTACAGTTCCACTTTCCATACAACATGGATTACAAACATCGGCGCGCAGGCCGGCCATACATGAGGAAAAGCAAAACAAACAAAACCCTTTTCGCAGCCTTCAAGGGCTAGCCGCAGCAGCAGCAGCAACAACAGCAGTAGGGCTCCAGCCCTTCATTTACCACTTGGCTCTCCAGCACCTGCATAGGGACAATCCACCCAAACGGTGGCAAACAAGGCAACGGTCAGCATTCAGCTGACCCAATTATAACAATCCTACCCCTTTCTCGGGGCAGTAGCCGTCTTTCCCTACACAGCAAGGTATCTACAATAGCAACTATGTACGCGCAGGCATATTCAAGCCATCACAACCGTCGGCCACACGGCCCGACAGTCCGTGCACTCAGGGCACATTCTTGGTGTACCGGAATACCAGGGTCAACACCACCGTCTACACGGTATTTGAGCATTCTAGTCTTTTCGGCGCGCGGGCCTAAGACTCTCATTAGGCGCTCCAACAAAACCCATAACCAGGCTTCCAAGTCGGACGGACCTAATGCAGGTACTGTAACGTCCCAATTCGCGCTAGGCCCCTTGATTGCGTATTTGAGTCAAGGGGGCTGTGGTGAGCCCAATGGGGGTGTGGGTGAACAGGTGCGAACGTATGGGAAATGAGGAAAACAAGGCAAAATGGTGATTTTGGCCGAAACGGGTATGGACACGGCCGTGTCCATACCCGTGTGCCTCATGCCAATATTAAGTTTCCAGTCAGAGAGGTACACGGGTATTGGGACACGGGCGTGTCCCTACCCGTGTGCCGAGGACACGGGTCGAGACACGGCCGTGTCTCTACCCGTGTGCCGCAACCCTGACCCGGCGGAAAGATGTTCTGGGATGAACACGGCCCTAAACACGGCAGGCGACACGGCCGTGTCACCTGAACACGGGTAGGAACACGGCCGTGTGCCTACCCGTGTCTGCGGTGTATAAAAAGGAAAAAAGTTGTGAAACCCTAGCATTTCATCCCCTTTCTTCAGCCCCGAAATTTCTGAGGGAGTTCTCTTGGCTGGAGGAGGAAGAGCTTGCCGGAGCCATCCTTGGAGGAATCGAAACGCCGCCGCCGTCAAGGGAAAAACAATGCCGCCGCGAAGGAGTGCGAGGCTCATGGCCGGCCATGGTGGTACCGCTGGACTTGAGGTGAGCTTCCTCCCCTCTCCCTTGGTGCTAGATCTATAGTTATTTTTAGGAGAGACATCGACTCCATAGAGTCTTGATGGTGAGGAGGAGAGCTCTTAGGATAAGCCATGCCTAGGTTTTCTAGGCTTAGTCTCCCTCAACCTTCTCATCATTCAAAGCGGAGATGAGAGGGGTTTTCGTTGAGGGTTTGGCTTTGAAAGGAGAAATAAGGTTGGGTGTGAATTCTGGAGGAGTTTATGCGAGGTCGTTGCAAGGAAGAAGATGAACGGATGCCGTTCATCTCGCCTTAAGATGCGTGCAGAAATCTGATTTCTGCACGCGGCGACCTTCGTGGCCAATTTCAGGGGTGTTCTGGCCAAATCTGGGTGATCGACTCAACACGAAAGTCGTAGCCCTTGAAATCACCTTTCCAACGAGTGGTTGCACGTTTCCATGCGATACCTGTATTCACGGGAAAGCGGGTTCGAGTCTGCTGCCTTTGGGAAAATCCTGTACAGGAAACTGTTTCCTGCACGTATTCGAGTTGAATTTTTGGTATGTTGCGACCAGATCTAGGCGATCGACTCAACACGAAAGTCGTAGCCCTCGCGAATACCTTTCCAACGAGGGGTTGAACATTGTGATCGGATTCCTGTAGCTCCGGGAATCCCAGTTTTAGTATTGGACTATCCTATGTTAGTGCACTTGTTAATTTATAATGCTAGCACTCTTGCAATGGTTGTGATTTGCTCATTTGTTGTCTTGCTCCCAGATATCTATAATGTTGTTGTTACCATAGTTTAGCATGATTACTCATCTGGTTGTGTAATAAGGTATAACCATGTATTGGTAGAGAAATGAAGCGGATGAGAAGGCTAGAAACTAAGGGTTGAGAGTGGTATAAAATATATCTACATAGTTGGGAGTTGAACATATCTATTATGCGTAGTGTTGAGATGAATTCATTGAATAGGTGGGCGTGAATATGATGAACACTATGTGAAGAGTACTTTGTAACCGTAATCCAAGCCCAAGGGGATTATTAACAACCGATGCTTAGAGTTGAAGTCTCCCTACGGGTAGCATCGAGTGAGTTGTTTTGGGGCATGTGATGTGCGACGATTCATCGTGTCGCGATATTGAGATAATGACTGTGGCAGGTCTACGGGTTCGCCAGTCGTCACACCGATGGGAGCCAATGGGTAGACCTTGGGCGGTAGGGTTAGATACTTGGTGTCCATAACCCGAGATCTCCTCCGCGCCATGAGAACGGTTGGGCTTGCACCTCGTGCGTTTCCGAGGTTCCATCCGGTTCGAAATCGAAGGCCAGGTTGGGCTGTGTTCTTGGTGCACATCTACCCAAGACCCCTTCTGAGCCGTAGTACGCATGTGAGCTCCGCTGTTGTGTTCTTAGCGTTGAGGCGTACGGGGGCCTAGGATAGGTAGTGTGATACCACCTAGTAGTGGAGACGCCCGCTCCACTGTCGCCGTCTGGCCACGACGGACGACGCCTGAGAGGTTAGCTACCTGCTCGAAAAGTGGGAACTTCAAGTCTGTGTCGACATAGCAACTTGCATGTGCGTGCGCATGATTCGGTCATAGCATAACATTCATATCATGTCATTCATTGCATACACAAGATCCTCATCGTATAAGTTTGTATGGGCACTCTTATACGATGAGTTACTATACTGTTAAGCCGATCCTTAACTTATAAGTTTGTATGGGCACTCTTATAAGTTAAGTTACTATTCTGATTAATTATACCTGCTGTCATATATTATTGATATTTGTAGAACTGCTAGTTGTGTAGCGTAGTTTATACTCCACCATATTTACAGTCACCTGCTTGTTTACTTGCTTATATATATATATATTGTACCTTTGTTCCTTTCTCCGCCCGGTGCCGAGGAGTCGCCGGGGGAGCGGATGTGAAGCCACTTAGTCTTATGACTAACGGTTGCTACGTCTTCCTTTTTAGGAGGAAACCCCGCAGGTAGAGCAGCAACGGACTATGCAGCAGGACAGCCAGGCCCGGATGATAGGACCTGAGGTGGTGGTGCCATCGGCACCGTCAGTGACAGTCGTGAGTATTTTCATGTAGCCGTTTGGCAAAACATTTCTATACTCTTGTTCTTTTGTACAAGCCTGTTGTGCTTGTTATCTTCCGCTCTTTTGGACTTAAACTTAGCTGTGAATCGAACTGCTTTACTTTTCTGTTATGGTTGGGTTGGCATAGTATATGTGATATGGATTGTAGCCGGCGGAATAGGCGTCTTATGGTAAAGGCTAACCCGTGTGTTAGTGCTACCGCAAGGCGGCTATTTCGGGCATAAGACTCCCCTCGTGCCGTGTGTTGTGTTCCGGGAGGGGGGTCTTACAAATGGTATCAGACTTAGCCGATCTTCAACTAGAGCAGTCAAGTAACAATGGGCCACTCCCGTTCGATTAGTCAGTTTGGGGACAAACCGACATAGCGGAAGCAGTGGTGTGCCCATATGTAATTCGCACTAAGTTATCCAACTTTGACATTAGTTTTAGCCAACCTGACCCTAATTTGTACCTTGCGTATAGGTCCCAGCGCAGGTGGAGCCGGTTGGGGGCACTCCTACCCCTTCTGTCCCTTCACAATTCCAGCAGTCGGAACTGGGACAAACGCTGTCAGCCATATTGGATGCATTTAAAGCCCAGCAAGCTCCGGTGCAACAACAAGCGCCAGGTTCCAACTGGTTGAGCACCTTCCGTGCCCTGTCCCCTCCTGCCTATCTTGGGACAGAATCGCCGGTGCGCACCGAGGAATGGCTTGATACCGTGCAGGAATTGATGGCTGGCATAAGATGTCCGAACAGCATGGCGGTGACATTGGTAGTGACGCTGCTAGAGCTGCACGCCAAAAGGTGGTGGAAGTCCCTCATGGGCTCCACCTTCCAAGGGCGGTTGTACACGGACATCAGTTGGAACGAGTTCACCGAGGCTTTTCTGGATCACTTCATCCCTTCTTCTACTCGGGATGGACTTGAAGAAAAATTTCTGCAGCTGAAGCAGGGATCGAAATCGGTAACGGAGTACCAGAGGGAGTTCCAACACCTCGCTAGGTTTGCCGATTCCTATGATTTGGACGATAGAGGCTACGCGAAGCGCTTCTACAAAGGATTAAGGGACCCCCTAAGGCAGGCCCTTTTGTTTATAGCCGATGGAAGCCTGGCAGAAATCATCGACATGGCAAAGAGACTGGAGGCGGACCACATGGGATGTGGCAAGAGACCTGCGGAAGGAGTAATTGAAGTCGGCCCTAGTAATAGAAGGCGGAATGATCATGGCAGAGGAAGGAGAAACCACAGAGGCGGTCGGTGGGTCAACCGGAACTATCGGGTGGAGTACCCAATTCCGCAACCACTACCTTTACCACCACCACCGCAGCAGCAATATTATCAACAACCTGGGGGCCGACGTGAGGTGATATGTTTTGAGTGCAACCAACCGGGGCATGTCCGACGAGTTTGCCCGCGACTGATCGGGGGTGCTCCTATTGCTCCCCCTCCAGTAGCTCCACGGGGGCGAGGGCACATGCGTGGCCGAGGAAGAGGACCACCAGGGAGAAATCAAGGACATGCACGGGAGCATGTATTCGCATTGGATATGACTCAGGAGAGAAATCCGCAGGAAGTCATCACCGGTACGTGCAAAATTTATTAATATTATATGACTTGTTAGATTTACGATACAAATGATACGCGCAATTTTGAATGGTGATTACCTTTTTGGAACCTAGGCACTGTCATGGTTAGCGGGAGACCCGCCTATACGTTATTTGACACGGGTGCGTCTCACTCGTTCATTTCGGCGGACTTCGTGAAGGACTTGGAGGGAGTGCAACACTTCACGGGCACTACTCAAAGGGTGCGCCTTCCGGACGGCTCTGAGATGACGTCGTCAGCAAGTTGCGACTTCGACACCCTTATTGGAGGAAAGCTCTTTGAAACTCCGGCTACAGTGTTAAGAATCCCGGAGTTCGATCTCATCCTGGGCATGAAGTGGTTGGACTGGCACCACGCCAGGATCAATTGTGCGGAGAAGCAAGTTATGTTGAGGCATGGAGACTCGGAAGTCATCTTCCAAGGTATTAAATTCGCACCCCGTAAATTATTATCTTCAATCCAAGTTATGAAATCTCATATGGAAGGGAACGAGGTCTATGTAATTTGCTTCGAGTTGAAGAAATTGACATTAGAGGTCAAGGATGTGCGGGTGGTGCGAGAATTTCCCGAGGTATTTCCCGAGAAATTGCCGGGACTACCCCCGCATAGGGAAGTGGACTTCCAAATCAAGCTAATTCCGGGTGCCAAGCCCGTCTCGCGAGCTCCATACCGAATGGCTCCGAAGGAACTTGCAGAGTTTAGAGTCCAGCTTCAGGAATTGGTGGAAGCAGGGTTCGTTCGCCCAAGCTCGTCGCCTTGGGGAGCGCCCGTTTTGTTCGTCAAAAAGAAGGATGGCACCCTGCGGTTATGTATTGATTATCGAGAGTTGAACCGGTTAACGGTGCGGAACACCTATCCCCTACCGCGCATTGATGAACTATTTGATCAATTGGTGGGATCGTATTGGTTCTCCAAGTTAGATCTGCGTTCGGGATATTATCAGCTGAGGATACAAGAAGATGACATTCAGAAGACGGCGTTCAGTTCGAGATATGGTTTGTATGAATTCACCGTGATGCCGTTCGGGCTCACAAACGCCCCTTCCGCCTTTATGAGCTTGATGAACAAGGTGTTCAGCCCTTATTTGGACATCTTTGTCATCGTGTTCATCGATGATATCCTAGTCTACTCCAAGACTGAAGCGGAACATGCCGAACATCTAACTTTAGTGCTGAGGAAGCTAAAGGAGCACACTTTGTTTGCCAAGTTCAGCAAATGCGAGTTTTGGCTTCGAGAGGTCGCGTTCTTGGGCCATGTGATTAGTGGGGCGGGGCTAGCTGTAGATCCGGCCAAGGTGCGGGCCGTGAAGGAGTGGTCGCCATTGAAGTCAGCGGCCTACATACGGAGCTTTCTTGGACTTGCCGGGTACTATCGCAAGTTCGTGAAAGGCTTCTCGAAGATCGCCCTTCCCCTTACTACGCTGACCAAGAAGGGTGTGCCGTTTGAATGGACACCCCAGTGCGAAGCTGCATTCCAAGAGTTGAAGGACAGATTGACGACTGCACCCATCCTAGCTCTTCCATCTGGGAAGGAGGGCTTTCAAGTTTACACGGATGCGTCGTACCAAGGGATGGGAGCTGTGTTGATGCAGAATGGGCATGTGATCGCTTATGCTTCAAGACAGTTGAAGAAGCATGAAGCCAGCTACCCGGTGCATGATCTAGAGTTGGGAGCGGTGGTATTCGCCTTGAAGATTTGGAGGCATTATTTATATGGCGTCCACTGCGAGATCTACTCGGATCACAAAAATCTGAAGTACGTTCACACCCAAAAGGAGTTAAACTTGAGACAGCGGCGGTGGTTGGAGTTCTTGTGCGACTATGAATTCACCTTGAACTACCACCCCGGGAAGGTTAATTCCGTAGCTGATGCCTTGAGCCAAAAGGCACCGGGAACGAGCACGGAATCCCGCTTGATGAGGATGGAGTTAATCCAGACACTACAAGAGATGGAAATCACTTTGGTCTTTAAGAATCGATCGGAAGAGTATATAGAATATTTGGCCGCGATGAGTATAGTTTGCAACATACGAGACCGGATCCGGACGGAACAAAAGAGGGATGCGGCTTTAACCCCGGCTTTCAAGTCAATGGAGGATGGGACTACGGAAGAATACTCCCTAAAAGACGGCCTCGTCCATTTTCGTGGCCGGCTTTACATCCCCGAAGGTGACAACATTCGGGAGGATATTCTAAAGGAGGCCCATTGCTCCAAGTACTCGGTGCACCCGGGGATCGCGAAGATGTACACCGATTTGAGAAAGACATTGTGTTGGCCGGGCATGAAGAGGGATGTCAAGTATTTTGTTACTCATTGTGTGGCCTGTCAAATGGTGAAGGCGGAATGCAGAAGCCCCGGTGGAATGCTACAGTCGTTGCCCATCCCCGAATGGAAATTTGAGGACATCTCCATGGACTTCGTCCATGGGTTACCTCGCTCGCGCTCGGGGAATGATTCTGTGTGGGTGATAGTTGACCGGTTGACCAAGGTAGCCCGATTTATCCCAATGAAGAAGGAGGCGCAAGTGGGGGTCTTAGTGCGTCTCTTTGTAGAACAATTTGTGCGGTACCATGGTGTGCCAAAGACGATCGTCTCCGACCGGGATGGTCGGTTTACTTCAAGAGAATGGAGGGCTGTACAGGCTTATTTGGGCTCGCGCCTCGCCTTTAGCACAGCCTTTCACCCACAAACGGACGGGCAATCTGAACGAACCATCCAAACATTGGAGGACCTTTTGAGGTTGTGTGTGCTAGATAAAGGAGAACCATGGGAGAGGCTCTTACCTCTCGTGGAGTTCTCTTATAATAACAGTCATCAAGCCAGTATTGGAATGGCACCTCATGAAGCTTTGTATGGAAGGAGGTGTAGAACACCCTTGTCCTGGGTGCAAGACGAAGATCCGAAGACATTGGGAAATGAGTATATTGATGACACGGACGCGGTGGTTAGGTTGATCCGGGATCGAATGCTAGAGGCTCAAAGCCGACAGGCAAAATATTACAACGCAAGGCACCGTACGGTGGAGTTTCAAGTGGGTGATAAGGTGTTCCTGAAGATTCGACCGATGCACGGAGTGTCGCGGGTACGTGGAGTCAAGAAGCTCAGCCCAAGGTATGTCGGGCCCTATGTCGTAGTGGAAAGGATTGGCCCTCTGGCCTATCGATTGGAGTTACCACCGGAGCTGGAGAATCTTCACGACGTGTTCCATGTATCGTCGCTTCGGAAGGCTTTGCTGCGGCCTGAACAGTATATCCCCACGGCGGATGGTGCCGTGGCGTCTGATAGGTCTGTGCGACTGGAATCGGTGCGGATCGTTGATAACGAGACAAGAACCTTGCGCCGAAAAAGTGTTCCCTTGGTGAAAGTGCTATGGTCTAATCATGGGAAGGAGGAGTTCACATGGGAGCCAAGGGATTTGATGCAAGGGCGCTACCCGGAATTATTTACCCCAGGTAAAAATTTTATTTGAAAGCATAGTTCCCTTTTATGTGTTTCACTCCCATAGCCTTACCCTGATTTCGGGGACGAAATCTTTTATTTTATTTATAGGATTTGTAACGTCCCAATTCGCGCTAGGCCCCTTGATTGCGTATTTGAGTCAAGGGGGCTGTGGTGAGCCCAATGGGGGTGTGGGTGAACAGGTGCGAACGTATGGGAAATGAGGAAAACAAGGCAAAACGGTGATTTTGGCCGACACGGGTATGGACACGGCCGTGTCCATACCCGTGTGCCTCATGCCAATATTAAGTTTCCAGTCAGAGAGGTACACGGGTATTGGGACACGGGCGTGTCCCTACCCGTGTGCCGAGGACACGGGTCGAGACACGGCCGTGTCTCTACCCGTGTGCCGCAACCCTGACCCGGCGGAAAGATATTCTGGGATGAACACGGCCCTAAACACGGCAGGCGACACGGCCGTGTCACCTGAACACGGGTAGGAACACGGCCGTGTGCCTACCCGTGTCTGCGGTGTATAAAAAGGAAAAAAGTTGTGAAACCCTAGCATTTCATCCCCTTTCTTCAGCCCCAAAATTTCTGAGGGAGTTCTCTTGGCTGGAGGAGGAAGAGCTTGCCGGAGCCATCCTTGGAGGAATCGAAACGCCGCCGCCGTCAAGGGAAAAACAATGCCGCCGCGAAGGAGTGCGAGGCTCATGGCCGGCCATGGTGGTACCGCTGGACTTGAGGTGAGCTTCCTCCCCTCTCCCTTGGTGCTAGATCTATAGTTATTTTTAGGAGAGACATCGACTCCATAGAGTCTTGATGGTGAGGAGGAGAGCTCTTAGGATAAGCCATGCCTAGGTTTTCTAGGCTTAGTCTCCCTCAACCCTCTCATCATTCAAAGCGGAGATGAGAGGGGTTTTCGTTGAGGGTTTGGCTTTGAAAGGAGAAATAAGGTTGGGTGTGAATTCTGGAGGAGTTTATGCGAGGTCGTTGCAAGGAAGAAGATGAACGGATGCCGTTCATCTCGCCTTAAGATGCGTGAAGAAATCTGATTTCTGCACGCGGCGACCTTCGTGGCCAATTTCAGAGGTGTTCTGGCCAAATCTGGGTGTTCGACTCAACACGAAAGTCGTAGCCCTTGAAATTACCTTTCCAACGAGTGGTTGCACGTTTCCATGTGATACCTGTAGCCACGGGAAAGCGGGTTTGAGTCCGCTGCGTTCGGGAAAATCCTGTACAGGAAACTGTTTCCTGCACGTATTCGAGTTGAATTTCTGGTATGTTGCGACCAGATCTGGGCGATCGACTCAACACGAAAGTCGTAGCCCTCGCGAATACCTTTCCAACGAGGGGTTGAACATTGTGATCGGATTCCTGTAGCTCCGGTAATCCCAGTTTTAGTATTGGACTATCCTATGTTAGTGCACTTGTTAATTTATAATGCTAGCACTCTTGCAATGGTTGTGATTTGCTCATTTGTTGTCTTGCTCCCATATATCTATAATGTTGTTGTTACCATAGTTTAGCATGATTACTCATCTGGTTGTGTAATAAGGTATAACCATGTATTGGTAGAGAAATGAAGCGGATGAGAAGGCTAGAAACTAAGGGTTGAGAGTGGTATAAAATATATCTACATAGTTGGGAGTTGAACATATCTATTATGCGTAGTGTTGAGATGAATTCATTGAATAGGTGGGCGTGAATATGATGAACACTATGTGAAGAGTACTTTGTAACCGTAATCCGAGCCCAAGGGGATTATTAACAACCGATGCTTAGAGTTGAAGTCTCCCTACGGGTAGCATCGAGTGATTTGTTTTGGGGCATGTGATGTGCGACGATTCATCGTGTCGCGATATTGAGATAATGACTGTGGCAGGTCTACGGGTTCGCCAGTCATCACACCGATGGGAGCCAATGGGTAGACCTTGGGCGGTAGGGTTAGATACTTGGTGTCCATAACCCGAGATCTCCTCCGCGCCATGAGAACGGTTGGGCTTGCACCTCGTGCGTTTCCGAGGTTCCATCCGGTTCGAAATCGAAGGCCAGGTTGGGCTGTGTTCTTGGTGCACATCTACCCAAGACCCCTTCTGAGCCGTAGTACGCATGTGAGCTCCGCTGTTGTGTTCTTAGCGTTGAGGCGTACGGGGGCCTAGGATAGGTAGTGTGATACCACCTAGTAGTGGAGACGCCCGCTCCACTGTCGCCGTCTGGCCACGACGGACGACGCCTGAGAGGTTAGCTACCTGCTCGAAAAGTGGGAACTTCAAGTCTGTGTCGACATAGCAACTTGCATGTGCGTGCGCATGATTCGGTCATAGCATAACATTCATATCATGTCATTCATTGCATACACAAGATCCTCATCGTATAAGTTTGTATGGGCACTCTTATACGATGAGTTACTATACTGTTAAGCCGATCCTTAACTTATAAGTTTGTATGGGCACTCTTATAAGTTAAGTTACTATTCTGATTAATTATACCTGCTGTCATATATTATTGATATTTGTAGAACTGCTAGTTGTGTAGCGTAGTTTATACTCCACCATATTTACAGTCACCTGCTTGTTTACTTGCTTATATATGTATATATTGTACCTTTGTTCCTTTCTCCGCCCGGTGCCGAGGAGTCGCCGGGGGAGCGGATGTGAAGCCACTTAGTCTTATGACTAACGGTTGCTACGTCTTCCTTTTTAGGAGGAAACCCCGCAGGTAGAGCAGCAACGGACTATGCAGCAGGACAGCCAGGCCCGGATGATAGGACCTGAGGTGGTGGTGCCATCGGCACCGTCAGTGACAGTCGTGAGTGTTTTCATGTAGCCGTTTGGCAAAACATTTCTAGACTCTTGTTCTTTTGTACAAGCCTGTTGTGCTTGTTATCTTCCGCTCTTTTGGACTTAAACTTAGCTGTGAATCGAACTGCTTTACTTTTCTGTTATGGTTGGGTTGGCATAGTATATGTGATATGGATTGTAGCCGGCGGAATAGGCGTCTTATGTTAAAGGCTAACCCGTGTGTTAGTGCTACCGCAAGGCGGCTATTTCGGACATAAGACTCCCCTCGTGCCGTGTGTTGTGTTTCGGGAGGGGGGTCTTACAGGTACGGATCAGCCACCCCCCGTTGCTCAAGTCGCCGTGCCACCTCGAATACGGAAGTATCCATGGCAATTTATAGGCGCGGGTCGGTTTCACCTTTCCTGTTCGGCAATCTGCCTTTCATCGAGTTGCAGCCCAACGGCTCAACCACACATAAAGTGGCAACGTACGGCCACAAGAGTTGCATCCAACCCTCTTCATTTCCTTGACTTCATCCAGTACTTCCTGCTGCACCAAGCAACAGGTAGGCACAAGGCAACACAAGCCATAATCACGGAGTCTTCTCCGATATGCAAACAAGCATCACCAATCCAGACCAACATGTCCAGATGGGCTTCACACAGCATGCCTAGATCCGTACTCCAATTCCGGACTCTAACAAGGGGGACTTCACATATCTACCCCAAGGGACACCACAACACACCGCACACTCGCGGGGAAGGGTTTTCCCTATGCAATGCAGAAAAGAAGGACTTCACATGTCCAAGAAGGAAGATCGTTACCCTTGTCGATCTCTTGGGAGCCATCAAAAACTAGCCAGTGAGAAAGAACCGCAGCAGCTTTGCCTTCACAACGCTGGCCTCGGATCACGAATCGGACCACGGGAGCTCCACCGGTGGCTTGATCTCCTCCTCCTTCTTCTTCCTCCTCTCTCTTTCTCTCTTCCTTAACCAAATGAAGAATGAACTCTTCATCAGCCTCTGCTGTTTTAATCCAGCCAGGAAGCACCTGAGCCCTTGGATCCAAAGAGAGAAAATGAACGGCCACGATTTTCCCAAAATCACACTTTTTTGGCTGACACGGCCTGTGACACGCCCGTGTCACAGGCCGTGTACCCTTAAGCGGCATACGCGGTACTCGTACTGACTGAACTTTACCAGAACACGGGTATCGACACGTCCGTGTCGAACTTGACACGCCCGTGTCAGTCATGAGACACGCCCGTGTCACCCCTGCCTCATGGAGCTCCAAACCCAACCAGCAGTACACGGGTAGGCACACGGCATCGGACACGCCCGTGTCCAATCTGACACGGCCGTGTTCAAGACATGGTTCCGGGCCGTGTAATCTTCTGACTCAGATCGCCTATTATTTGAGTGACACGCCCTGGGACACGCCCGTGTCCCAGGCCGTGTACCCCCGACACGCCCTAGGACACGCCCGTGTCCCAGGCCGTGTAAAACAACCTGCACCTCAAATCCATTTTTTGAGATTTTTGGGGTGTTACAATCCTCCCCCCCCCCTTAACAAAATTTCGTCTCGAAATTTGACACGGTTAGGAAACAAGGAAAAACAATGCTATAACTTGATAACTCTGTTATAACAAAAGTTACACGGTCTACAGTTTATACAAACAGCTCGGGAAATTCAGCTCGCATGGTCTGCTCTCGCTCCCATGTTAGCTCTTCACGGCCACAATTGTCCCATCGGACTTTGACCATCCCGATCACTTTGTTCCGCAACTGTTTCTCGGCTCGATCCTCGATCCGAATGGGTCGAACCCTCGTTGTTAGCCCATACTCGACCGGTACCCGATCATTCTCCACTACTTGAGCTGGATCCTTGATAGCCTTACGAAGCACTGAGATGTGAAATACATCATGTAATCCACCCAAGTCTGTTGAAAGTGCTAGTCGATAAGCAGCTTCCCCAACTCGCTCCACCACCTCAAATGGACCAAGATACCTTGGACTTAGCTTTTTCAAACGCCGAATCCTGGACACGCCTTTGAAGGGTTTGATCTTTAAATATACCCAATCACCCACCGCGAACTCCACGTTCCGGTGTTTGGCATTGTAGTACTTTGCTTGACGATCTTGGGCTATTACTAGCCTCTCCCGAATAGAGCGTATAAGCGAGGTAGCTTCTTTGACTTCCTTTTTCCCATTCAGCTTAGATTCACCTGCTTCTGCCCAAGCTAACGGTGTGCGGCATTTACGACCATACAAAGCCTCAAATGGTGCCATACCGATGCTCGCTTGGTAGCTATTATTATAGGCAAATTCGACAAGAAATATATAATCTTCCCATCTCTTACCAAAGTCTAGGGCGCACATGCGGAGCATGTCCTCCATTGTCCTGTTGGTTCGTTCAGTCTGGCCATCCGTTTGGGGATGAAAGGCCGTACTAAACGCTAACTTTGTACCCAACATTTGATGAACTAGCTGCCAATCATTCGATGTGAACCGCCCATCACGGTCACTGACGATGCTCCGAGGAACACCGTGCAGTCGAACAACCTGCTCCACATAAAGCTTGGCCAAGGTTTCCACTGAATCGTCTCTTCTGTTTGGAAGGAAGTGCGCCAATTTTGTCAACCGGTCCACAATCACCCAGATTGAATCATGACCGCGTTGAGATCTCGGCAACCCGTGCACAAAATCCATCTAAATGTCATCGAACTTCCACTCCGGAATGGGTAACGACTTCAGGAAACCGCCAGGCTTCTGGCATTCCGCTTTCACCAATGCACAAGTATGGCATTCCGCCACATAACGTGCTGCATCTTTCTTTAGTCCGGGCCACCAGAACAGCTTTTTCAGATCTCTATACATCTTTGTGCTCCCTGGGTGAACTGAGTACTTTGCAAAGTGAGCTTCGTACATCAACTCTTCACTCAATTTACCCACACTCGGGACGCACACTCGACCATTTCTTCGTAACAAACCGTTATCCCAAGAGAATTGGTCATCTGGCCCATCTTTAGCATAGCGCTGGAGACTTTCATCAAGCTCCGTTGCTCGCCGAACTCTGTCTGTAAGGTCATATTGTACCTCCGACCAGTTCAAGCATGCATCGGTTGACGAACCCTTGTCAACACAAGATATCTCCAATGCTTCCAATTCCTGGATTAAACGCTGATCATGCCTCTGCAACCAGCTTGCCCGTACCGGAGCCCGACTCAAAGTATCAGCGACCACATTTCCCTTCCCGGGAGTATAGTGAATCTCGAAGGTGTAGTCCCCAAGGAACTCCATCCATCTTCATTGTCGCATATTCAGATCCTTCTGATCCAACAAGTACTTTAGGCTTTTGTGATCTGTATAGATATCTACTTTCACGCCATAAAGGTAGTGCCGCCACAACTTGAGCACAAAGATTACCGCCGCCAACTCCAAATCATGGACGGGGTAATTCCGCTCATGCACTTTCAACTGGCGCGAGCCATAAGCAATTACTTTACCAAACTGCAGAAGAACGCAGCCTAAGCCGCTCCCGGACGCATCACTATAGATCTCATAGCCATCTGTACCATATGGCGATGTCAACACAGGCGCCGTGGTCAAACGACTCTTCAGATCTTCAAAAGCACGCGCACACTCCGGCGTCCAAATGAACTTTTGATCTTTTCTCGTCAGCGTGGTCAGAGGTAAAGCAATCCGTGAGAAGTTTTCCACAAACCGTCTATAGTAGCCCGCAAGCCCAAGGAAGCTCCTGACCTCGGCCACTGAAGACATCACTGGCTAATCTTGAATGACACTTATCTTCAACGGATCCACCGCGATACCTTCTCCACTTACCACATGGCCTAAAAAGGCTACTGAAGAGAGCCAGAACTCACACTTCGAGAACTTGGCATAAAGCTTATTCCTCCGCAGGGTATGCAAGACCAACCGCAAATGGTTTGCATGATCCTCTTCCGACTGAGAGTATACTAAGATATCATCGATAAACACAATCACAAACAAATCTAAGTACTCTCAGAACGTTCGATGCATTAGATCCATAAATACCGAAGGCGCATTACATAGGCCAAACGGCATTACCGTGAACTCATAATGACCGTAGCGTGTTCCAAACGCCGTCTTGGGAATGTCACCTTCCCGAATCCTCAACTGATAATATCCCGATTTCAAATCCAACTTGGAATAGACCGTTGATCCTACCAATTGATCAAATAGGTCATCAATCCGTGGGATCGGATATTTGTTTTTCTCCGTCAGTTTATTCAATTTGCGGTAGTCAATACATAACCGTAAACTACCGTCTTTCTTTTTCACAAAGAGAACAGGCGCGCTCCAAGGTGACATACTTGGGCGTATGTATCCCTGCTCCAACAACTCTTGCAATTGGACTTTCAACTCAGCCATCTCTTTTGGCGCGACGCGATATGGTGAGCGGGCCACAGGTTTCGCACCTGGCACCAACTCAATAGAGTAGTCAATCTCCCGCTAGGGTGGTAACCCAGGAAGATCTTTAGGAAACACATCGGCAAACTCTGACACAACCAGAACTTCACCGACACTGGCCTTTGGCTCAACAGCCCGAATTAGCGTGAAGAATAACTCCGCGCCCTTCCGAACAGCATTGACGACTTGGAGCGCAGACAACAACGTCCTGCCAACTCCTCGCATACCAACGAACTTCGTCACAAGTCCGGTATTCTGGCCCAGTGTGATCTCCTTGGAGTTGCAATCAATAAAGGCACGCTGCTCTGAGAGCCAGTCCATGCCAAAGATCACATCAAACTCCGATAACGGTAGCACAGCTGCACTCAAACCGAAATCCCGACTTCCTATTTGAACATCCACATTGCAAGCCCTATCCGCAAGCATCACACAGCCATTCGGCAATAGCACCCTTGTACTATCAAACGTCACATGAATCGGCACGTCAATTCGAGATACGAAGTCCTCAGACAGAAAAGAATGCGAAGCACCCGTATCAAACAGGGCTCTCGCCGGACGATTCCGAATCAGGACAAAGCCTGCAGCACACACATCATGCACAAGCTCTATATAACAAAAGGCAATAGCACTTAAACAAGTAAGCTATATTCACTCATACCTGTGATGACGTCACTTTGCTTAATCGCCTCCTGCTGGCCAAGGTGATAGATTCGGGGCTGTGCCTGGGATGCAGAGGACTCAACCACCGCTTTGCCCTTCTCAGCATAAGACGCACCCGTCTTCTTTTCCCCTTTGGGCTGAACAACCCGACAGTCACGAGCTATATGCCCCACCCGGCCACAGTTATAGCATGTACGAGAATCCGGCCTTGATGTCGCCCCCGACACAATGGTCGTAGCCACTTTCCCAGACGGCTTGGACCTCTTGCCCCCTTTCTTCTGGTAGAACGATTTGCTAGGGAGAGGTGCTTGAACCTCTGGCTTTGACACAACCAAGCCCTTGTTCCCTTGCACCCGCCTCATGTCCTTCTCCAATGCACATGCAGTATCAACCAACGCCTGAAACCCTTGGTTCACTGAACTCGAAAGCAGGAACCTCAACTCATCCCGCAATCCTTCATAGAACCGATTCGTTTTCCTTTGGTCATCCGCGAAGATTGTTCCCGCATACCGCCCCAACTTGGTAAACTCATGCAAGTAGATATCCACGCTATCTTCTCCTTGCTTTAACCGTTGGAACTCATTTTCCATGGCAATGCGTTGCGCCGCTGGGACATGCTTCGCCAGAAATATTCGAGAGAACTCCTCAATCGATACTTGCGTTAATTGCTTGCCCGCCAAATGGTGTACCTCAATCTCGTCCCACCACAACCGCGCCTCTCCTTCAAGCATGAAGGTGGCCAAGGTGACCTTTTGATTTTCCTCCGCCCTGATCGCTGTCATTATCCGCTTGACACGCGATAACCAATCCTCTGCCTGCGTTGGGGATCCCAGTCCCGTAAACGTAGGCGGACTGAAGCTCATGAATTGCTTCAACTGTCGGTCAGCTGCTCGTGGATCTACAGCCTCAACCGGCTCGGGTCGTACAACAACACGAACTGGTTCTACTGCCGGCTGCGCTTGCCTGGTCGGATGAATCATGGCAAATAGAGCCTCAGCAACTAAGCGAACAGTTTCCGCAGATGGAGGAGGTGTTGGCACCTCAGCTGGTGTCGCACTCTCATCAGAGTGTTGGGGCTCAGACTGCCCAGCACCACTACGCGTCACCTATAGGTGGACAAGACACACATTAGCGATCGTATGCAAGCAAAACAACAGAAAAGGAACGCGCAGATTCCTCAAACAAGATTTTGTACATTCCTTAGTGGACATTCCAGAGTTCATTAGCATTACAGCAGGGCGCACAAACACGCGCTCGCCACCCCATAAAAGAATTCGACCACGAATTCGGTAGAGGAAGACCGAACAAAGCTGATACCAAAATGTAACGACCCCATCCGTTACATGACGTATAGTAGAAGGTCCGGCCGGGGCCCCACACTATATGCCACAAACAGACAGTGAGGTCACAGTATAATACCAAACCATACATGCATCCTAACTCAGAGCATGCTAGCGGAAGCTTTAAGTTATAAATTTGAACTCTAACCAGGAATGTCCAATATATATAAACCACAGTTATATATACAACCACGGAATGTACAACAAAGGTTTGGCCTTAAGGCCTTACAGTTCCTCTTTCCATACAACATGGATTACAAACATCGGCGCGCAGGCCGGCCATACATGAGGAAAAGCAAAACAAACAAAACCCTTTTCGCAGCCTTCAAGGGCTAGCCGCAGCAGCAGCAACAACAGCAGTAGGGCTCCAGCCCTTCATTTACCACTTGGCTCTCCAGCACCTGCATAGAGACAATCCACCCAAACGGTGGCAAACAAGGCAACGGTCAGCATTCAGCTGACCCAATTATAACAATCCTACCCCTTTCTCGGGGCAGTAGCCATCTTTCCCTGCACAGCAAGGTATCCACAATAGCAACTATGTGCGCGCAGGCACATTCAAGCCATCACAACCGTCGGCCACACGGCCCGACAGTCCGTGCACTCAGGGCACATTCTTGGTGTACCGAAATACCAGGGTCAACACCACTGTCTACACGGTATTTGAGCATTCTAGTCTTTTCGGCGCGCGGGCCTAAGACTCTCATTAGGCGCTCCAACAAAACCCATAACCAGGCTTCCAAGTCGGACGGACCTAACGCAGGTACGGATCAGCCACCCCCCGTTGCTCAAGTCGCCGTGCCACCTCGAATACGAAAGTATCCATGGCAATTTATAGGCGCGGGTCGGTTTCACCTTTCCTGTTCGGCAATCTGCCTTTCATCGAGTTGCAGCCCAACAGCTCAACCGCACATAAAGTGGCAACGCACGGCCACAAGAGTTGCATCCAACGCTCTTCATTTTCTGGACTTCATCCAGTACTTCCTGCTGCACCAAGCAACAGGTAGGCACAAGGCAACACAAGCCATAATCACAGAGTCTTCTCCGATATGTAAACAAGCATCACCAATCCATACCAACCTGTCCAGATGGGCTTCACACAGCATTCCAAGATCCGTACTCCAATTCCGGACTCTAACAAGGGGGACTTCACATATCTACCCCAAGGGACACCACAACCCACCGCACACTCGCGGGGAAGGGTTTTCCCTATGCAATGCAGAAAAGAAGGACTTCACATGTCCAAGAAGGGAGATCGTTACCCTTGTCGATCTCTTGGGAGCCATCGAAAACTAGCCGGTGAGAAAGAACCGCAGCAGCTTTGCCTTCACAACGCTGGCCTCGGATCACGAATCGGACCACGGGAGCTCCACCGGTGGTTTGATCTCCTCCTCCTTCTTCTTCCTCCTCTCTCTTTCTCTCTTCCTTAACCAAATAAAGAATGAACTCTTCATCAGCCTCTGCTGTTTTAATCCAGCCAGGAATCACCTGAGCCCTTGGATCCAAAGAGAGAAAATGAACGGCCATGATTTTCCCAAAATTACACTTTTTTGGCTGACACGGCCTGTGACACGCCCGTATCACAGGCCGTGTACCCTTAAGCGGCACACGCGGTACTCGTACCGACTGAACTTTACCAGAACATGGGCATCGACACGCCCGTGTCGAACCTGACACGCCCGTGTCAGTCATGAGACACGCCCGTGTCACCCCTGCATCATCGAGCTCCAAACCCAACCAGCAGTACACGGGTAGGCACACGGCATCGGACACGCCTGTGTCCAATCTGACACGGCCGTGTTCAAGGCTTGGTTCCGGGCCGTGTAATCTTCTGACTCAGATCTCCTATTATTTGAGTGACACGCCCTCGGACACGCCCGTGTCCCAGGCCGTGTACCCCCGACACGCCCTGGGACACGCCCGTGTCCCCGGCCGTGTAAAACAACCTGCACCTCAAATCCATTTTTTGAGATTTTTGGGGTGTTACATAACCAACCGAGGGAGAGTGTGCTAACAAGGAATCTAGGACCCATGTTCGATTGGGTTCCTAAGGGAAACTAATTCTGTTTTGCGGGTATGTCCAAAGGCCACCAAAACGCCAATCTGGTACTTGGACAGTGGATGTTCTCGGCATATGATCGGGACAAGAAGCCTGCTGCGTGATTACTCCCCAGTCGAAAATGGACCCAAAGTCATCTTTGGAGGATCTGATCGAGGAGTCACCAGGGGTTACAGTATGATTTCCAACGATGTATTCTCTATCACAGACGTGGCCTATGTTTAAGGGTTAAACCATAACCTGATCAGTGTAAGCCAGTTGTGTGATAAAGGATACGACGTTAAGTTCTGCAAGGAGAAGTGCTTGATAATATCGTGTGCCTCTTCGGAGACGGTATTAACTGGCATTAGGAGCAAAAATATCTTTTGCTTAGATTTTCTTAGCTTAGACTCTTCTACACCCGTATGCCTAGTAGCAAAAGGCAGTGCATCTCTTTGTGAACAATGGCACAAGAGATTATCACATATTAATTTCAAAACTATTAATATGTTGTTTTCCAAGAATTTAGTAAGGGATGCCCCTACTATTAAGTGCGTCAAAGATAGACCTTGTCCTGCATGCCAGAAGGGCAAACAGACTCAGGCTACCTTTAAGGGTATTGCAGACAAAGACTCTTCCAGATGTCTTTATCTTCTGCATATGGACTTGTTCGGTCTAGTGCAAGTTCATAGCTTAGGAGGCAAATCTTATACACTAGTGATTGTTGATGAACACTCTCGATTTACGTGGGTGTTCTTCTTGAAACGAAAGTCAGATACGTTTGACATCTTCACTAATTTTATCAAGCAGATTTAGAACGAACTTAACTGCTCCTTGGTCAAAATCAGAAGTGACCATGGAACAGAATTCAAGTCTGGTGCTATGACAGAATTCTGTGAAGAACATGGTATCTTTCATAAGTTTTCCTCCTCGCGTACTCCTCAGCAAAACGGAGTTGCGGAGAGGAGAAATAGAACGCTCATTGAAGCATGTACGACAATGCTGAATGACGCTTCTCTTCAAGAGAACTTCTGGGCAGAGGCTGTCAATACGGCTTGTCATGTACAGAACCGAGCATTGATCAACAAGAATCATCGTAAGAAGCCTTATGAGCTATTGAAAGGCAGAAAACCAAACATGTTCTATTTAAGGATTTTTGGCTACAGATGCTATGTACTCAATAATAGGAAGTACCCACGTACTAAATTTCGAGAAAAATGCTTCGAAGGAATCTTCATGGGCTATAGTAGCCATAGTCGGGCATATCTGGTTTTCAATAAGAAAACCCTAGTGGTAGAGGAGTCCATTAATGTTGTATTTGATGAAGGAAGCTTGCTTCACAGCAATTCTTCCAGTGGCATTCTTGAAGATGCAGGTGCAAGGCTTGAATAGTTAAGTCTCAATAAGACTGCTAAAGATGAAACTCCCAAGTACGTTAAGGTCTCCACCTCAACGCCATCTGGAGAAGATGACAGTCAGGATAGAGAAATTCTCCCAGAAGAGGGTGGAGCCCAAGAAGCTATTGGAGCTTCAGATGCCAGACTCTTAGAGCTCAGACACGTGAGGGATCACCCAAGAGATCAGATTATAAGAGATCCTCGGGACAGTGTCAGAACACGCAGATGTACAATTAACGAAATTCTGCACCTAAGTTTTCTGTCACAGGTTGAGCCAAAGAAGTTCGACGAAGCGAACAGAGTTGCATCATGGATATTGGCCATGCAAGATGAACTGCATCAATTCGAACTATGCAACGTCTGGACGCTTGTTCCCAGACCAAAGAAACAGAATGTGATCGACACTAAGTGGATCTTCAGAAACAAACTGGATGAACACGGTGTCATCATCAAGAACAAGGCCAGACTGGTGGCTCAAGGTTACAGACAGGAGGAGGGGATTAACTTCGACCAAACCTTTGCACCAGTTGCAAGGATCGAGGCGATTAGATTGTTCCTGGCGTATGCCTCTCACAAAGGATTCACTATCTATCAGATGGACGTGAAATCTGCATTCCTAAATGGAAATTTGAAAGAGGAAGTATGTGTCGCGCAATCCCCAGGTTTTGTTAATCCAACATCCCCTAATCATATTTACTTTCTTAATAAAGCATTATATGGCTTAAAATAAGCTCCTCGAGTTTGGTATGATACTCTGTCTAGTTTTCTTCTTGAGAACAAGTTCTCGAGAGGAAAAATAGATAAGACGTTGTTTCTTAGGGAAGTCAAAGACAAGATTTTCAGGTGCAAATCTATGTCGATGACATAATATTCGGCTCAACAGACAATAACCTGTGTAAGAAGTTTTCTAAACTTATGCAAGGGAAATTTGAAATGAGCAGCATGGGTGAGCTTAAGTACTTCTTAGGACTTCAAGTGAAACAGTCTGAGGATGGAATTTTCATTTCTCAGATGAAGTTCACAAATGAACTCCTCAAGAAATTCGGAATGGAGAATGCAACCTCTTTGAGGACTCCAATGGGATCCTCTATGTCTCTGGACAAGGATGAGAAAGGGAAACCTTTTGATGAAACCAAATACAGAAGAATAATTGGATCCCTGCTCTACCTTACTGCTAGTAGACTGGATATTATGTTTTCCACATGCGTTTGTGCCAGATATCAGGTGAACACTAAGGAATCTCATTATGTCGCTGCAAAGCAAATTCATAGATACCTTAAAGGTACACCAAATCTTGGCTTGTGGTACCCAAGAAACAATGATGTCGACTGATAGGCTTTTCAGATGCTTATTTTGCAGGAAGCAGGGATGATAGGAAAAGCACTTCCGGGACGTGCCAATTCCTCGGAAGAAGGCTTATTTCATGGAACAGTAAAAAGCAAAACTGTGTCGCAACCTCCACGGCTGAATCTGAGTACATCTCAGTAGGCAGCTGTTGCGCACAACTTCTATGAATGAGAAATCAACTCGAAGATTATGACTTGCAGTTCAGAGAAGTTCCTATGTATTGTGACTCCTCGAGCGCTATAGCAATTGCGAACAACCCTGTGTCGCACAACAGAACAAAGCATATTGAAGTGCGCTACCACTTTATTCGGGATCATGTGGAAAACAAAGATATCTCTCTCTGCTCTGTCCCCACGGATAAGCAGATAGCAGATATCTTAACAAAGCCCTAAGACGAGGCCAAGTTCAGTCTCTTTAAAACTTAACTTGGCATGCTGAACTATAAAGTTTGAAGACTGAAGGGCTCAAAGCTCATGGATCAAGGGGGAGCATCAGCGAGGAACTCACGATCGGGCACGGATGGAAGAACTGAGGGGGAGCATTATGCTCTGAGTAAAGTCCTAGATTTATAGAAGCCGAAAAGGGGGAGATTACCCTCTCGACTAAGGCTAAGGTGGCTGCCAATGTTAAGTATGCTCTCAGGAAAATGGTAATGAATTTAACTCTCAACTGAATTTTCATTTTATGATTTTCATTCCCATCTGTTCTATTCACCTTAGCTTGTAGGGTTTAGGATTCTTCAAATTTGGGGAGATTTGTTGGTATTGTATCAACAATGTACCTGATTCTAAGAAGCCCCTAAACAAGCTAAGTTGAATTGACAATGTTATTGACGATCTTCTATCAAGTTGTGCTTGCAGCTATTCCATGCTAAGTACACACCAATGTCAGGGTGCAGTGGGTCAATATACACGGGTCTGCGCAACGTAATCCCACGTTGAGTAGATCAGTGTGTTGACTCACGTGTGCTCTCTCTATTGGAGTGTACTTATTTTCAAGTACAGGGTTAAGGTAGATCAAGAGAAGAAGAAGGAGCAAAGATGGGTCAAAGACCAAGTCTTCAAAGGAAGGAAGAGAAAATTCTTCTAAGTCAAAATTGACGGGAATCACTAAGTGATTCTCGCCGACTTCGACGGGAATCGGTGCTGATTCCCGCTGATTCGACGAGAATCAGTCTGCATTCCCGCCGACTTCTTCCGGCTGACAGTTTTCGAACAGGAATTCTGCTAAGGCAGAATCAATGGGAATCGTGAGTGATTCTCGCCGACTTCGACGAGAATCAGTCTGCATTCCCGCCGACTTCCTCCGGATGACAGTTTTCCAACAGTAATTCAGCCAAGGAAGAATCGATGGGAATCATGAGTGATTCCCGCCCACATCGACAGGAATCACCAATAATTCCCGCCGATTTTGCCTTATGCAATTTTCCACGTTCGCTGGACCGAACCAAGATGTCGTGCGCTGTTTCGGCCGAGGCTAGGGTTTCTCCGTGTGGGCCCCACAACGGTCATTAGGGTTGGCTCTAGTATTTATACTCGCATATTTTGAACTTCTACCGTAATCCATTCTCGGAAATCAAAAGCACCCGACGCCGTGCCCTAGCCGATCGCCGAAAATCGTTGATCGCTTTCGCCTCTCGCAAGGAAGTCGTCGCCGATAATCTCCGATCATCTCTGATCTTCCGGTGATAGTACCGAGGTAAGCCGAGCATCTCACACATCTCTCTTGAGATCTCTTGTCTCTCGATTCATTGAACAAGACTAGTTCTCCATTCCGAATCGGTGGAGACGATTGATCCGACTGAGATCATTGGTAGACCTTGCTTGCTTCATTAAGAAGTTTGGATCTACAAAGTATCGCCGCCGCATTCACATGCCGCCACCGATCTTGACAAGATCCTCTCCAAGAGAGAAATCCAGTTGTGGACTCTTCGTAACTTTCAAGAAAGCTTCAACGAACGAAGGACATCGGAATCTCCAAAAGCTTTGTTTGCATTTTCTTTTACATTCTATTTTGGTTTTGGTGTAAAAGAATTTTCATTCCTAGTTGTAAGGGTTTGGTGCAACCCGTGGTGGTGGAGTTGTGACTCCTTTGTTGGAATGGTTCCTTCCGTAGTGTGAGGATTAGATTTCAATCCGTTTGGAGAAGTGACCGAGTCGTCCCTTTGTGGGAGATAGGTCGAAGGGGGAAAGTGGACGTACCCAAATCGGGAAACCACTATAATTCTTTGTGTGTTTTCTGTGCTGTGTTTGTTAATTTGTGCAGGTAAATTTAATTCCGCAAAAGACTGCACAAAACCTATTCCCCCCCATAGGTGGATTTAGTCGACACTAGAGACTTTCAGTTTCTTCTTCTACATCAGTAAAGACAGGAAGAGAGAAATTTAAGTTCGTCAAAGGTGGTTCAACTGGTTCTGGAGAACCTTGGTCATCATGAGAGAGGAGGATATTGTCTTGCTTGTCTTGATCAGCAGGTTCTTTGACAGCAGGAGGTGACTTTGAAGACTATACTAGTAAAGCAGCAGGGGCTAGAGATTGAGTTTTATCTGGAGTTTGGACCTGAGGTGGCTCCTTTCAGTAAGTTCATCTATCATTCTATCAATATCTTCTGATGTGGATAAGAGAGTATCCTGAACTTGTTCATTTGTATGTAGTGCTGTAGAAATGTCTGGATGAGGAGATCTGACTGGAGAGGAGGAGGGAATTTTGACAGCAGGAGCAGAGGAGAAAGTCTCCCCCTCAATTGCTACACCATCAGTGTGAGCTATCTCAGGATGAGAGGGAGATGGGGTCCTATCCTCTGAGGTAGGGGCTTCTAAAATCTTAGCAGCCTGAGATTTATTCTGTAATCAGACTTCCCATCTTTGAATGGAAGCAATAGAAATTTTCTTTATATAGTTGATGAGAGTACCTTTGAGTTGTCAAAAACTTGAGGATTTATCTCATGAAGCATTAGAGATATAATCCTTGCAAAGTTTGGAGCCTTTATGCTCTCTCTTATTTTATCCAGAATCATAAATCCAAACTGAAATTTCTTTCTGCAAACTATTGCTGTGAGAACTGTAAATAAATCATAAGAAATAAATCCGATAGAGCCTATCTTCCACCAGAGTATCTTCCCAATGATGTCTACCAGCAGCTTACTTTCAAGAGTTAGGTTAGGCCTTCTGACAGAAGAAGCTTCAGAGTAAATGCCACAAAAAAGAAAGCTCTGTCATTGTCTTCCGCAGTTAGGTCTTCCTCTTCATCTACAACTGGCATCTTTAGCAGTTGAGAGACAATAGTCTTATTCAACTTAATCTTGATACCTCTAACCATAGACTTTAGGACTTTCCCATTTCGCTTTACCTTGATACTCTTGAAAAATTCTTCAACCTCATAAAATAGAATTCGGCAGGGTTTTTGAAGTACAAATGACAAACCTGCACTTTCGAGAAGCAGCAGCACATTCTTGAAATCATCTGATAGTTCTGCTATTCCGTCAACAACTAATTCACTTCCAACACCGATTTTTGATTGCGGCGCCATGGATTTTTCAGAATTAGAGTGAGCGGCAGGGAGAAGACGACAGCTCTGGTTCAGTGGCGGAAGATGAAGCGACTTCGCGAGAAATGGATTTTGAAATCGTGTAGACTTAATGAAATCTAAATTTTCTATATATATAATTCTAGTAATGATGATTAGGTCTAAAATTAGCTTTAGATTAGGGCAGAAAGCAGTCTTAGAGCGAAACAGAAGAATTCGGAAAATTTCGAAAATTGAAGAGTCATTTCTTGAGTGGAGACTCAGTTCTCGAGAAATGAATGACTGCTTCTCGAGAAGTCAGAACCTATTTCTCGAGTGATGATTTTACTTCCTGATAACAAAGTAATTACTCGAGTAATGGTACTCGAGTGAGATACTTCTATTTCTCGAGAAGAAGAAAAGTACTCGAGGAATTATAGTGCACTTCCCGAGATGTAATTCTGTTTCCCGAGAAATCAAGTCCACTTAGAGAAACTTCTAACCTTTTTGGCTTGTTCTGAAATTTTGAGCCTTGAGATGATCCCACCTTGTTTATTCTTCCTTATTAAGCATGCTAAGTTCAGTTTTGAAGAAGTTGAACTTGGTCTCGTCCAGCGGCTTGGTGAAAATATCTGCAACTTGCCTGTCTGTAGGAACATATTGCAGATCCACATTCCATTGCTCCACATGCTCCCGGATAAAGTGATATCTTAGCTCGATGTGCTTTGTCCGGCTATGCGAGACTGGGTTGTTGGCAATTGCGATTGCGTTGGAGGAGTCGCAAAACATTGCAATGTTTTTGACCACCATGTTGTAGTCTTCCAGCTGATTCTTCAGCCAAAAATACTTTGCAAAATAACTGCCTGCAGAAATGTATTCTTACTCGGCCGTTGAGATTGCTACACAGTTTTGCTTTTTGCTGCTCCAGGAGGTAAGTCTTCTTCCAAGGAATTTACATGTCCCAGAAGTGCTTTTCCTATCATCCTTACTACCTGCAAAATCAGCATCTGAAAAACCAATTAGCTCGTGGTCATTACTTCTTGGGTACCATAAGCCAAGATTTGGTGTATCTTTAAGGTATCTCAAAATCCGCTTTGCAGCGGCGTAGATAGATTCCTTACAGTTCACTTGAATTATAGCACAGACACATGTATAAAATATTATATCTGGTCTACTAGCAGTAAGGTAGAGCAAAGTCCAACTATGCTTCTATACTTGGTTTTATGAAAAGGCTTCCCTTTCTCATCCTTGTCCAGAGACATGGTTGAACCCATTGGAGTCCTCATGGTGTTTGCGTTCTTCATTCCGAATTTCTTAATTAGCTCTTTGGTGAACATGGTCTGGCAGATGAAAATTCCACCTTCAGATTGTTTCACCGGAAGCCCTAAGAAATACTTCAGCTCTCCCATGCTGCTCATTTCAAACTTCCCTTGCATAAGTTTTGAGAACTTTTTGCAAAGGTTGTCATCAGTAGAGCCAAATATAATATCGTTGACATAGATCTATACTAGCAAAATCTTGTCATTTATTTCCCTAAGAAATAATGTCTTATCTATCTTTCCCCTTGTGAACTTATTATCAAGGAGAAAATTAGATAGCGTTTCATACCAAGCTCGAGGAGCTTGTTTAAAACCGTACAACACTTTAGATAATAAATAAACGTAGTCAGGAAAGTTTGGATCAACAAAATCTTGAGGTTGTTCTACGTACACTTCTTCCTATATGTCACCATTAAGGAAGGAGGACTTCACGTCCATTTGATAGACTATGAAGCCTTTTAGTGTAGCATAAGCTAAGAAGAACCTGATTGCCTCCAGCCTAGCCATTGGAGCATATGTCTGGTCGAAGTAGATTCCTTCTTCTTGACAATATCCTTTGGCAACGAGTCTGGCTTTGTTCTATACGATTGTTCCATCTTCGTCCATCTTGTTCATGTAGAACCATTTTGTCCCAATGACATTCTTACCTTTGCGTCGGGGAACAAGTTTCCAGACTTTGCAGCGCTTGAACTGATTCAGTTCCTCTTCCATGGCCAAGATCCATGATGCGTCCGAGATTGCTTCCTCGAACTTCTTTGGTTCAACCTGTGAGAGGAAAATTAAATATAAATTTTCATTAGTTGTACCTCTATGAGTTCTGACACCATCCAGGGGATCTCCTATGATTCGGTCCATTGGGTGATCCTTCGGATGTTTGAGCTCTAGGTTCCTTGTACTGGAACTTCAACCACTGGAGATACTTCATCAACTTGGACTACTTCTTCATCTTGATCATCTACCTCTCCAATAGGAGTTGGAGTGGTGATCTTGATGAATTTTTCACCTTCGCTTTTATTAGGTTCATTCAAGCTAACTTCTTTCAACTTTGTAGTTGTATCTTCTACAAGCACACAAGAAGAGTTACTTTTCAGCAAACTCGTCTTATCAAATACAACAAGTATTGATTCCTCTACAACCAGAGTTTTTTTATTAAATATCCTATATGCCTTACTATGGATGCTATATCTTACAAAAATACCTTCAAAACTCTTCTCACTAAACTTAGTAGTGTGATTTTTACCATTATTAAGCACGAAGCATTTACAACCAAAGATTCTAAAGTATGAAATAGTTGGTTTCCTGCCCTTTAAAAGTTCATAAGGTGTCTTATCATGATTCTTATTTATGAGTGCTTGATTTTGCACGTGACATGCAGTGTTGACGGCTTCTGCCCAGAAGTACTCCGGTAGTGAAGCATCAGTCAACATAGTCCTGCAGGCCTCTATGAGTGTTCTGTTCCTTCTCTTAGCTAATCCATTTTGTTGTGGAGTACAAGGAGAGGAAAACTCATGAAAGATACCTAAGCTTCCACAAAATAATGTCATGGACCCAGACTTGAATTGAGTTCCATTGTCACTTTTGATCTTGACTACGGAACAATTGTATTCATTCTGGATCTGCCTAACAAAATTCTTAAAGACATCAAAGGTATCTGACTTGTGTTTCAGAAAGAACACCCACGCAAAGCACGAGTAGTCATCAACAATAACCAATGTATATTCCTTGCCTCCCAAACTTCTAATTTGCAATGGACCGAACAAGTCCATATGAAGTAGATGTAGACATCTATTTGAATCTTTGCCAATAATGCTTTTAAAAGTAGCTCTTGTTTACTTGCCTTTCACACAAGCATGACAAGGTCTATCTTTGACGTGCTTGACCTTTGGGGCATCACGTACCAGGTTTAGTGAAAATAATTTGTTAATAGTTTTAAAATTAATATGTGCTAATCTCTTGTGCCATTGGTCAACAAGAAATGCACTATCTTTTGCTAAAAAGCACACTGGTGTAGAAGAATCTATAGAAATAAAATTTAAACAAAATATATTCCTTCTTATAGTGCCAGATAGAATCGTTTCCATATTGTCCACGGACTTTATTAAGCATGTGTCAGCATGGAACTCAACTATGTATCCTTTATCGCATAGTTGGCTTATGCTCATAAGATTGTGTTCCAATCCCTCGACAAAAGCTACATCCGAAAAGGATACACTACTGTTAGTGATCATACTGTAGAATTTAGTTGTTCCTCGGCCTGAACCTCCAAAGATGACCTTTAGTCTGTTCAATACTAGAGAATAGTTTTGAAGTAGGCTTCTTGTCCCGGTCATGTGCCGAGAGCATCCACTGTCAAAATACCAGATTGGCATTTTGGTGGCCTTTGGACATTCCTGTAATTATAATCACTTTGCCTTGGAACCCAAATACGTTTTGGTCCATGGTCTCGTGTTAGAACACTCCCCCTATGAGGATTAGCAGTACGAGTGGTCATTCTCATGTTGCAAACCTGAGGAGTAGCCACCTTACTTGGATTAAACCAACAATTGATCGCAAAATGACCAATTTCGCCACAAAACCAAAAGTCGAACCTATTGTATCTTTGCCTTAGGTACTCCTGCTTGACCATCTGATATGGTGGTCTAGCAGGGGTTGCATTCTTGTAAGAGGAGGCTTCATGATGATGGCAATAACATAATCTCTTCTCCTTTGTAGGCATTTCTATAATGAGTTTTTCTTTTGGTGTTTCCTTGAAGTTGTGACCATGATTATAAGGACCATATCCCTGAAGAATTACTTCTTCATAAGGTGCCTTAAAAACACTCTCACCAAAGTTTTTGGGGCGAGTCCATCCTTGGTAACGAGACTTTGGCTTTACATAAGTAGGCCTGGTCAAGTAGCCGAATGATGAGTCCAGATCAAACATATTCGTTGGAAAAATGACTTTCTTAAAGATAGTCTGATCAAGAGGGGCCTTCCCTTTTTCTTTGGCTCAGGCCTTCTTGGCGGCCTTATTCTTTCTCTGATCCCTATTCCTCATAGAATATTTACTAGGAGGTTCCACATGGCCTAGCCCAGCAGCCTTGGCCTTAGCTGAGAATTCAGCAATGAGAGGAAGGATAGTCTTCGGCTTTGAGAAACTTTCAACAAGTTTCTTTTCAGCACCGAGTTGTTCTTCCAACTCTTTGATGATTTTCTCATTCAGGTCAAGGTGCTCTAGAGCCTTATTATATTCTTCAATAGTGTTATTGAAGTTCTTCTATAGTGAGTCAGTCTTAGGGACTTCCTCTCTCAAGGTTCTCTCTTTAGCTCTTAGAGACTTTATCTCTTTAGCTTGAGTTTTCACGACTCATCAACATTTGTCGTAAGTCTTGATTAACTCTTAATATTGGGCCATGAGCTCAGGCTCATCGTCAGAAGAGCTGTCCTTATTAACATGTTCAGAAACATAGAATTCAGAAAGTTAGGTATGACAATTTACCTTCCTAGTGAACTGGGGCTCTTCTTCATCGTCTGACTGAGCCATAAGCCCAAAGTAGGCTTCCTCCTCTTCACTCGACTCAGATGAGTCGGAGTCACTAAGAGTCTTTCCCTTCTTGGCTATGAGGCTCTTCTATGTCCTCTTCTTGTTGTAGGAGGACTTCTTCTCTTCTCTCTTGCCACCCTCCTTCTTCTTGTGGGGGCAATCAGCAATGACGTGACCTATCTTATTACAACAATAACAAACTATGTCAGTCGAAATATGTTTGTTCTATTTAGAACCACACCAGTCGTGGGTTCTTGAGACTTTTCTGTACCGATCAACATCATGTCGTGATCTTCTGTGAGAGGCATCATTGCCTTTCCATTGCTTCTTCTTATTCAAGAATTTCTTGACCTATCTTGAGAGTAGAGAGAACTCTCCTTAAGATAGCTCTGAGCCTTAAGATCTTGGCTTAGATGATTCCACTTCACTCTCTTCTAGAGCAGGTGCAGGAGAGGCCGCTTTGCCCTTTCTTGAACTGTCTTCCTTTAATGCAACTGACTTTTCTTTTGAAGAGAAACGACTTTTCTCTTTTTCAGCCTTTCTGGAGTTTATCTGCAGTTCAAAGGATATTAGCTTGCCAAAGAGATTTTGTGGGTCTGTCTCAGCTAGTTTGCCAAACTCTCGGATTGCACAGACTTTGTTGTCCCATTCGTTTGTGAGAGACCTCAGAAACTTATCATTCAGCTCCCCATTAGTGAAGACCTGGCCATACACTCTTAGGCCATTGACTATCTTGAAGAAATTTTCAAAAGTGTCTGCAATGGTATCTATTGGCCCTTGCCGGAAGGCTTCATACTTCTGATTCAGGAGGGACCTTCTATCATCCCTTACCTCTTCTGTTCCTTCCATTAAGGTGACAAGAGATTGCCACATTTCCTTAGCAGATTGAAAATGAATTAGGTTCTGTAGCATTGAGTCATCGACTGCACTTGCTATTATATTTTTAACTTACTTATCCCGTGAGACAAGTGCAATCTCATCCTTGTCTAGATCCATTAATTTCTTAGGTACTTGCTTAGTTGGATCTATAGTGGAGATGGTCATGGGAACGTGAGGACCTTCTTCAACAATCATTAAGATCCGGGGATCCACATCTTCCATGAAAAATTTAATCCTTTCTTTCCACATGGGAAAGTTGTTCTTGGTGCACAGAGGAAGCTTAGCAAAATCTATACCCTTATCCATGCTTGGAAAATTCTCAAGAGACAACTGAAGAGGAAATTGATCAAGGTGTAAACCTTTTAATGACCAACCTCCCTCTGATAATAATTGAAAGTGTTCAGTTGTCAACCTAAATAACCTAGAGGGGGGGGGGTGAATAGGTGAGTTGTGCGTCTATTTGCGGAATAAGAATTTAGCGATCTTTACACAAAAACAAACCAAGCAAACACAGACAACAAACAGATTTATAGTGGTTCCCCAACCTTGGGTACGTCCACTTACCCTCACCGATCTAGTAAACTACTAGACTCGACTACTCAACTATCACAGATTGAAAACCAATCCTACATCTCAAAACCAAGTTCCTATAATCTCGGTCTAAATGGATCTACACTCAGAAGATGAAACTTCCTACAACTCGGAGAAAAATCTCCTATAAGAATTGATAATCAAAAATTGAAAATACAAACAAATGATCTTCGAATCTTGAGATGTTCTGGCTGGATCTTCTTCTTTGAGAGTTACGGCTTTATCAGATTTGTTGAAGAAGAACTCACGGCTAGAACTAGATCTGAAGATTTTCTTTCGACTTCACTCGATCGAAACGTTGATGGAGAAAGAGAAACTATCACATTTAGGAAATCAACCTTTTTCTGAATCCTTTGAATTGGAAACCCTAACTCTTGCACGAAGATGACTAGCAGTGGCGGCGGGTCTCGTTTTTAAAAGAAAGAGAGAGAGGATTCAACGACTTGAGAAAAATATATGACGGCGTATAGATCCTTCGTATTCTTGGTATTAGGGTTAGTCGATTGACATGACTTTATATAGGATCACTCTAACAGTCATAATTAGTCTTAAGGACGTACACGTGGACCAGTCACATCAAGTTATTTGAAAATCCTATCATTCTGGACTTAACAGAAATTTTGCATAAAATGACTTACGTTTCTCGAGAAGAATGTTATTTCTCGAGAAGTAATGTTTATTACTCGAGAAGAAAATAGAGGATTACTCGAGACAACATTTCTGCTAAACGGAACTTCAGTTCTCGAGAAAGAAGAATACTACTCGAGAACTAAGAATTGCTTCTCGAGAAAAAGGCAACCAATGGCGTTGAGTCAGGTCTTAGTACTCAACACTCTTAACGCTTTTACTATTGAGTACTCGAGTACTGTCTGAATTTCCCGAGAACAAAGAAACAGATTACTTGAGAATGAGAATTGATTTATCGATAGAAGGAAAGTTTCTCGAGAATTAGGAATAGTATTTCTCGAGAACTAAGAGTTATTCTAAAGAACTACACTTAGTTTCTCGAAAACTAAGTTAGCACTACTCGAGAACTAAGGATAATACTCGAATAATGTTACTGACTACTCAAGAACTAAACTTCTATTTCTCGAGAACTAAAGGTCTACTCGAGTAAAGGAATTTGGGAATTTCTGTTTTTAAGAAAACTTTTCTTCTGACTAAGCTCAACACCAACATCTCATCTCTTGATCCAAGTGCTTGAAAATGAAGTGTATCCCAATAGAGAGGCTACACATGAGTCAACACCTTGGATCACACAATGAGGAATTACATTGTATGGTCCTGTGTTTATGACTCACTGTAGACTGACATTGGCTTACACTTAGAAATAAAGTCCTGCAAACACAAAACTAAAATAGAGGATCAAATACAACTTAATTCATCTTAGTTCAAGGGTGACTTCATGCAAATTGGGTTATTATGGATGCATTACCCAACAATCATCCTACACCTCCTCAGTCCCCCATTTCATCCCCTGTAAAACCATAACAACATCAACAACAACTACTAGAACAACCTCTATCTCAAGATTCTACTACTCCACCTTTATCCCCCCTTCTATCTCATCTTGCAGACATACCTCCACTCCAAAATCTCACCTCACTACCTTCATTCAATCTTATTTCCTCCCCAAGCAATTCTTTATCACCTTCAGATGAACCACTAACATATTGTCATCAATCATCCTCTTTCATCATCAATCCATCTGTTTCTACCCAAACCCCACCAGAATTCTCAAAATTCCCTTCACCCTCCAACTCTTCCATCTTGGAATCCATCACACCTCTTCTAAAACAGCTGATAGCAGAGGCCATCTCACCTCTTGATTCCTCTATCTCAATCCTTGCTGCTCAACTTGCTGTCTTCCCTGTCCCATCTTCTTCTATCAGGGTCCTGGCTCTAGTAGCCACTACAACCAGGAACAGGGAGATACTCAGTGAAGAAGCTGCCCTAGAAGCTCTAGCAGTAGTAGTAGTTGGAGATTTTACAGCAGTAGTTTCAGATGTAGATATTGATATTCTTGATACAAAAATTACAGATGCAGATCTTGTTGAATTCTTGGAAACTGATATTGAAACGTCTGAAGAACCCTTGAAAATTCTCTATGGAGATTACTTCATTGCTCCAATTTTATACCTGAAATCAGTTCTAAGTAATTTGATCTTTTGTACAGAGACTGTCTACCTTTTGTTTCTTTTCAATTATGTATAGATATTGTTTGTTATTCTGCCCCCATCAGTTCAGAGACCTTATAGTAGATTCAGGAGAGTTTTTCAGCTCCAGTGTTTGAGCTTTCTGTAGCTTCAGAGGCAGAGCCTATCAGCATGGCTGAGGTTGAGATTTCAGAGCCCAAGGCTTTCTCTCCTCAAACCTATGCCTGTTCTACTTCTCAAGTCCCAGACTTGAATGAAGTTATGGCTGCTGATATAGCTGAAGAACTTACAATTTCAGTTCCAAAAGAAGTTATTGCAGAGATTGATGGTATGTATGATAATCCTCAAGGATCTTCTGATGATTATCAAGATGATGACTCAGATTCTGATGACAGTAAAATGAAAGTGTCTAAGAAAAGGAAAGCCCCTCCTAAGGCTGTTCCAAATCCAAATCCTAACAATGATACTCCATAATACATACTCTAGAAGATTACTCCTTATAAAGGAATGCCACAATGGATGTGGTTGTCAAAGAATGAGCAAAAAGAAAGGAAGAATAGGAGAAGGTTCAGGTCTCCTCCTAGACAATTCAGTAAAGACCCTCCTCCTCCTCCTCCCTCTTCAGGCTACTCAGGCAATAGTAGTCAGGGACCAGCTCCAGTGACCAAGACATATTATAGACAACCCAGGAAAAGCAGTCAATAATGATCTTCAAGCAATCCATCTTTTGTTTCTTCTAAGAAAGTGCCTACTAAAAAAAAATTCAGGTTTCTAGTCTAAAGAGGCCAGAGTCTCCTCGTATCTCTTTTGTTGATACTGAACAGGAGACCTCTGCTAAGACGGCCGGATTCCATGAACTTATAGGACTTTCTCAAATCAACAAAGCTAAATCTGAAGGCAAAGACATATCTTAGTACTCAACTATGTCAACTTACAGAAAAGAAGAATTAAAAAGGTATGCTAACGCTAACAAATTTTTCAATGTTGATAATTATATAAAATTGCACCCAGAAGCTGTTGTACCTAGAATTTCATCCCAAACTGTGATTGGAGCATCTGACATGTACATGTTAAATAAAGAAGCTGTCAATCCTAACAGGGAAATCAAATTCAAGCAATCTTCTGAAGGATCAGATATAGATAAAGCCAAGCAGAAGAAATGAGTTTTCTTTCTGTGTTTTTCTAATTGTCTTTTAAACTATATTATCTGTATATGTCATGAAGCACAATCTTGTAAATATCTGCTGAATATTTATTTTGGTCAGATATATTTTTTTCTTGCTTTATGATTGTTTGTTTTTGTTATTGTGTTATTGACCTCATCCAAATAAGGGGAGATTGTTGGATCCCTAGTTAGATTTGGGCTAGGTTCACTAACTTAGGCTGAGTCTGACCCAACATTGTATAGTCAAGGTCATGTTTAGTTGTCCTAGAGTTTAGGCTAAGTCCTGATTAGTTCTACCTTATTGGACAAGCCAACAAAGGACTTCAGAGACTCAATCTTAGCAGTTTTCAGAACACAGTGATAAGTTCAAAATTCTTCAAACTCAGCTCGATGATCGCCGATCTCCGATCGACGAACTCAGAGTTAATTCTCTGAGCTAAGCTCGATGATATTCAGGCTCAAGTCGACGTTTTGTTTTCTTCAGATAGATTCTCAGCTCGACGAACTCAGAGCATAGAATTGGAAAGTTATTCTCAGTTAGCAGTTCGCAGAGCTCAGGTCGACGAACTTGAATTCTCTGGTCGATGAATTCCGTTTAGCGTTCGATGTTTTCTATCCAGTTCTAGAATGAGTTATTCCTCCTTCTGTTCCTTATTTTCTCTATTTATTTGCAATATTATTCTGAGTATTTAATGCAAATTTTCTTCTGAATATATGCGTTATTGGTTGCTTTAAATATGGTATTAATTAGAATAAATATTTGCTTTTTCTATCAAGGACAGTTGGGAAACTCATAAATACTATTATTCCAGCTGTTTTCAATTCTCCAGATCAGCCAGCATTTATGGAAAGAATTCAAAATTCAAAGCAGAATTTTTGGCAGTAGAATAAAAGAGATTCTCTCTTTTTTGATAGATAGTTAGAGATACAGAGAAAAATAAACATACAGTAATTGAGAAGCACACACAGAGAACATTCTGCAAGCAGATGACTCTTTCATAATCACTCAACGCTTTTCTTACTCTATCATTTTCTCAAGACTGAAGAAGAACACAACATCAAGATCAAGAGTCTTCTTCAAGTTCTGTTCCAGAAATCTATATACATCATTCTCAACATCAGTCATTGGATTTCCTGGAACTTGGCAGATCAAGTTGGCGACCTACTCACCCTTAAGCAAAGCTCTTTCTTCCTGAAGCATTCAACTTCTCAAAAGAAGCTTTGACAACACAAGAATCCATATAGTCTTCTAAAGTTGTATTGAGAAAAGAGAAGACTTCCATCAAACTCTTTCACCCCATTGTAAAGGGTTATTACTCCCTTAAAAAGTAATTCTTGGTTGTGAGGTCTCCTGATCAAAAGACTTTAATGGTTTTTGGGCACCTGATCAAAAGCCTAAGGGGTTTCCTGATCTACGTGAATAAGATCTTGTGGTGGCATTAACCTGATCAAAACCTGCTAGTGGATTCCGACCAAGGGTGGTAGAAGAGTGGATGTATCCAAGTTTAGGGGAACCACTGTAAAATTCTTGTGTCGTCTGGTGGCTCTTTTTCTATTTGTTTTGCCTTTTTGCTGTGCTTGTGATTGCTTGAATAGTTAGCCTAGTTTTTCTATTCTTAACTAGTATATGGTATCATTTTATTTACTCTGATATAAACTTTAAAAAGAGTAGAAGTTTTATTACTCTATTCACCACCCCCTTCTCTAGAGTAACCAGATCTAACCCCTCCTTTCAAGGTCTACTTCCGGGAATGTGGGAGTCAATCCGAGAGTCGGACCCTGGAAGGAAGGATTATCAGGCAAGGGTATTTTTGTCCTATCTTGAGCCACGTTGTGGCAGAGTTTACAAAGAAGTGCCACAAGTGTCAGTTGTTTGCCAGCCTCCAACCACAACCATACCAACGCCTCAGGAGTATCACGGCCCCCTGACCCTTCTTAATTTGGGGAATGGATTTAGTAGGGCATTTTCCCTAGGCCAGCGGGCAGAGGAGGTTCCTACTTGTCATGATAGATTATTTTTCTAAGTGGTTGGAGGTGTAGGTGCTCGCTAAGGTTACCTCCCAGGTTATGAGGAATTTTTTTTCGGGGGAGATCATCTGCCGGCACGGGTTGTCGCAAGCCATTGTCACAGACAACAAACCTCAGTTTGCCAGTGCTGAGTTCATCAGTTTTTGTGGGCAGCTTGGGATCGATCTCCGATTTTCCTCAGTCCATCACCCTAGGAGCAACGAGCAGGTGGAGGCAGCAAAAAAAATCATAGTGAACCTCCTGAAGAAAAATCTTGAAAACTTGAAGGGTAGCTGGGTGGAGCAGCATCCCTCGATTCTTTGGGCCCTTAGAACCACCCCAAACACCGCCACGGGGGAGACCCCCTTCAAGCTCTCCCATGGATGCGTGGTAGTGATCCCGATCGAGTTCGAGATCCGAAAGACTTGTGTGGTCGAGGTAGAGGCTGGCAGGGAAGAATGGCAAGCTGAAAATGAGGAGGAGCTGTGGCTCTCCCTCGATATAATGGAGGAGCTACGTGAACTATCTTCCATCCGACAGGAAGAAGTGAAGAGAAGAATGGCTAAGTACTTTGACAAGCACGTTAGGGTCAAACAGTTCGCGGAAGGGGACTTGGTCCTAAAAAAGGTGGATGCGGCAGGAAGAATAGCCGTCATGGAGAAGCTCAACCCCAACTTGGAGGGTCAATACATTGTATAAGAAACATTTAAATCAGGAGGGTAATGCCTCCGGAATGTTGAGGACAAGATCCTTAACCTCACCTTGAGTGATGATGACTCGAAACATTTTTTATCCTTGAGCCATGTGAGTAATGTTGTTTTTCTAATAAAGCTTCTTGTTGTGCCAACACTCCTGCCGTGATTTTTATGAATGGGTGAAGTGTTCATTTGACAGACCCCGAGCAGAACCTGTTGTCATGCTCTTACCTAGCTGGCAGGGTTGCATGTCACTCGAGAGAGTCTACCCAGACCCCGAGCAGATTCCGCTGTCAGGCTCTAACCTAGCTGGCAGGGCTGGATATACCTCGAGAGACTCTACCCAGACCCCTAGCAGATCCTGCTATCAGGCTCTTAACTTGTAACATCCCATTTCCAACTAGACCCCTAAGAGTAGTTTTGATCATGACCAGGTCATGAAAAAGCCCTAGGGAACTAAAAAGGGTCAGGTAATCAAAGGCCAAGGTGAGAATCACCTTGGTCTGCCTATGACACAACCTCATCACCAAACCTAGGGTTTGACCTTAATGCTTCACCATGACCCCATGACCCCATATAAACACAACTAACAATTATAGGACCCACTAGAGTCTTAAGGGTCCATTAGAGTCAACCCAAAGTGGCCAATTTGACCTAGGGCCACCATAGGCCTAAATTGGGCAAGGTGCCCTAACCAAGGGCATTTGTCCTCAAATGTGCCCAACCAACCTTGCCCAGGTCTCCCTAGACCTAAAGAGGTGTCAATTGGTCACCAAAGATCCATTGGTGTCAACTTTAGAGCCTGAGTTGACCCAAGTCAACCCTTGATCTAATTTGGTCAAAGTGCCCTTGCTAAGGGTCATGTGAACTCTAAGGTGCCCAATCAACCCTACCCAACCCTACCTGGACTCTAGGGGAGCCAAAAGTATCACCTAGGACCCATTGAGGTCAACCCAAAAGGTCAAATTGGCTAGGGTCAACCCGAGCCTATGTTTTGGTCAACTTAGCCCAAATGGGCTAACCCAAGCTTAAGCCATTGTCTCCCTTAGGCTAACTTCATTTATCATAATTATTATGAGTAGAATGGCTGCATATATCCTATGGGGTTTGACCAGTCAACTTGGTGACTAGGAGAGAGAAAGGGAGCTTCATTCCATGGTAATGGTGGAGAGAGAAAATGGGGGGAAGAGGAATGGTGTGGGGACCAGCCAAAGGAGGCAAACAGCCACCCATTATGGCTGCAATCAACTCCTCTAGGGGAGAGGTGTTGATTCCAGCCATTTCCTGGCCACCAAGGGGCAATTTAAGCCCCCCTCCTCTCAACCTGAGCCATGCTTTAATGGCTTTGATGGGCATTGAAGAACAAGCCGCCCCCTCCCCAATTGACCATTTAAACATCATCAGTGGGCTGAGGGGAGCGTTTTCGAACTCTTACCTAGAAGGACCAAGCCACCCCACTGTGTTGTTGCAGAAGCCGAGCGCTGTCGCCGCCGTCCATGGTTTCCTGCCGCTCCTCTCGCCTTCAGGCCACCGGAAAGGTCCTCCTCCACCTCTTTTTCCATGGGTAGATCGTAGCAATTACTAGGGCCAAGGTTCAGGCTCAATTGAGCCCGATCCAAATTCAAATTTCCATGGTTTTCGGCCAAGAAATAGCTTGGTCAGATCGCCAGAATAGACATCTATGGCGGCCGTGCCGCCGGCTGGGGGTAGCCCCCACCTCCCCGAAGGAGGTGGTGGCGATGGCCGGCTGGGGAAGTGGCCGGGTGGCCGGGAAATCGGACCGCAAGCTCCTCCAGGATGGGATGATCTGGGCTGTCTGCTGGAGGTAGAAGACAACCCGATGCCGTCTATTTAGGCGCTTTGAGATTCGTGCTGGATGAATATAGGTTTTAATTATTCTTGATTTCATATTATTCTATCACACTATATGCAGTGTTTTGTTTTAATTTTTAAAAATACTTAGGTTCATTTAATTGTAAAGTCATCAACATGAAATGTGTAGCCCTAAGGGTCTATGTTAATCCAAAATTAAATTGGACCCATTTGGACCTCTGGTTGGGCCAGGGCACCCTTTTTGGTGGGACCTATACCTAGAGCTATCCTGAAATTCAAATGGATGCCCACCTTTCATCCCTTCTCCAAATGAGCTGGAATTTAGGCAGGGGTTCTACCATAGCTATGCCTAGGTCTTGTCCAAAAATGGGAATTTTTGGAGAATATGTTTCTATAGTTTTTTGAAAAATTTAATAAACTATGTATAAATTAATTAGGTGTCATAAAAACCTCAAAATTCCCCAAAATTTGGGTGGGTTTTCTTAGAGTGCATGTTAAGGCTCTGGTAAAAATTTTATCTCATTTGGAGATGTTTTGATTAGATTTTTGTCCAACTCTAGGTTGACCCTTATAGGGTTAATTAGGTCAAAACACCCCCTTGGGGTTTTGAGTGGTCAAATCACCTCAATAGAGGCTAAAATTTTTGTCACTGACTTTTTATGGTATGACACACCCTCCAATGGAATTTGGCGTGGTTTGGTGCAGGGTAGCCCTAGAACTCAAGCGTAGTCTCTTTTATGGGATTTTTAGGGTTTGATGGTCATTGGGTCAAATGACCTTTGAATGACCTGAAAATTGATGGAGAGGACCATATGGTGTATATGGTCCTCTGTTTGAAGTTTCATTGAATTTGAAAGTCTTTAACCCCCTCAACCCCCTAACCCTAGATTAGGGCACAAAGCCCAATAGTTGGGTTTAGGCAATCAAAACATCTCACAATAACATGAAACATGGGCAGGGTATGATAGGAAGTTGTCCTAAAATAATTTTGGTGGAATTTTTAGACTAGTAAAATAAGTACTTCCTTTATAACCCTCGCTGTGCCCCAAATTTTGTTTTGCTTGTTATGAAAATTATGTCCATTGAGAAGTTGTGAAATTTTTCATTTGGAAGTTTTACTTCATGGTAGCCGCCTTTGTATTTTTATTGAAAATTTTAGATGATTATTTTAGGTACTTGATTCATAAATTATGAATTATGGAATTTGGATCATAAATAGATGTGAAGCTTAATATTATTATGAAAATCATGAAATCTGGTCAGTGAGTGTTTTAAGTCAATATGTAGGTTCTTGAATTTTCTCATAATTTTTAGGCGACTATTTACCGTACTTGCTTCAATAACCCAAGAGAATGGAATTATCATTGTAAATTAAATTAGGAAATACTGTTCACTGAAAAATTGGGGGAATCCTTCTAGAGTGTTTTTAGGCCATGATGATCTTACTGGATTTTTATTATAATTTTTGGAACAATATTTCTGACCTTTGATTTTTAAAATGGTATTATTGACCTTATGTTCTAAATTGTGATTTGGGGGCCTGAACCATTCTAAAAATTCATATATCTTGGATTTACTGTTAAATTACCGTTTAGTATTTATCATTATTTTTTGAAGCTCTATACATACCTTAAAAGTGCACTTCATGTTCAGAATCTTCATTTCCTAGTGTTGGAAGAAAATAATTAAATACTCATTAATTTAGGAAAATTATGAATCACTGGCTTTTATCAAGTTAAGTCATGATAGGCCCCCATAAATTATATTGAGCCATTCAGATGAATATTTATAGTGCTGCCTATTACGTGCATCATATCGCTAGGTAAGGACTACGAATAGCCTTAATGTAGAAAGTGAGTGATGGTGGGGTTAGGCCTAAGATTAGAGAATTCAAATAGCTTTGGTTTTGGATAAGTAAAATGGGTCACCATGGAAGATGTTTGGGAAGGGTAGTAAGGAATGGTTTGGCTAGAGTGTAAAGGTGCTCGGGTTCAACGAAAGATGATCTTTCCCGAAGAGAGGAAGGTTAAAAATCACACTAGGTTAGTCTATCAAAATATGAGAAGGGAATGGGTAAAGGGAATCAACCAATAACAATAAGTGCCTTGCGAAAGGGAACGATGGGCTTCATCTACCATCATAGTTCCTAGTTCCCTTTGAGAGCCCTTCACAGGGAATACCGGGGGCAGTCATAGGCTAACGTAAGCTATACTAAGAAGCTGAAAAGAGTAACTTAGTAATTAGGGTTGCATATTTCACAAAAACTGTTAGCACAACAAGAAAGTTGGGAGCTTCAGATCGATTAGTTAAGAGACGGACGGAATGGTCCGGGGAGCTTAGGCTCGATTAGTTAAGAGACGGACGGAATGGCCCGGGGAGCTTTGGCTCGATTGGTTTGAATACAGTAAATTTGCATGTGCATAAAAGGAAAAAAAATTAAGGTGGTGGGTCTTCGGTATTGGAGTGTCGATGCACCGACGCAAATACGCTGACTAGGAAAGTGTGGTAAACACATCGCCAACAGAAGTCCGGTGCGCCAGCCGGCAAGAGTACGCAGGAGTCCGCTTTGTGTACCAAGCATTGAGGCGTACGATAGGTCTGAACGGTAGTGCTTTACTGGTTTAGAGATGGGAGAGTCCCAACCCACGACTTCCGTCTACCACTATGGAGGTATCCTGGGAGGTAACGGCTCTAAAAGGGGGAACTAAAGGTCTGTGTACACAGAGTCGGGTATGTTTTGCACTCGCATGTTCCATCATACCCACTTGCATGTCATAACATCATCATTGCATTTAACCCCTGACACCTAAGGTATAAGTGGTATGGGATGCTTATACATTAGGACTTGTAAAACAACCCATTGTTCTATAAGCTTGTGTGGGCAAGTTTATAAATTAAGGTTAAATTTGTTGGAGTTACCATGGTGATCTAGAAGTGGTCAAACATGCAATCTCACTGCCAACGCGATATGAGCCTGCAGGGTCGCACATAAGAGCATGTGGAGAAGTTTGAAGATTGATTGTGTTGGTAAGGGTTACCAAGCACCATAGAGAATGGGGGTCCGACAAATGTTGCTAAGGAAGAATCGTCGAGATTCGTCGAGAATCGTCGAGATTCGTTGAGAATCGTCGAGTATCGTCGACCATGGTGCTTCGATGATCGTCGGCTGTGGTTCGTCGAGAATCATCGACTGTGGATCGTCGAGTATCGATCGTCGAGAATCGTCGAGTCTCGATCGTCGAGTATCGATCATCATATATCGTATATCATCGAGATTCGTCGAGAATCGAAATGTTTGATTCTCGACGAATGATGATTCCCGTCGAATTTTTCCCAGAAACCCTATTTTGTTGTGGTCTGCGGATAGCGATTTTACCTAGGTTTATTTATGCTTTGGGTATAAATAGACACTTAGGGTTTGAGCGGAAGGAGAGTTGAATTTCCCCGACCCGACGGAAGAGTTCCTTAGCAGTAACCGTCCCTCGAGTGGTTAATGAATCCGTGTATTGTTTTTGATTTTGAATCCAACAATGAGAGACAAGCTTGTCTATTGCTTTAAGTTGAGTTACCTTTGGCTTTGTCCAATGCATGCAAATCTAATGATTTGGAACAGTCCGGATGTTCAGATTTAGCCCTTCCTTCTATCAAATGTTGATAGTGCCTTGTTGTGCACATAAGGGATGCATGTGGATTTTGAGAAGTGTTTTTCCTTTAGATGTGCACATTGATCAAATGTTGATCATGGTTAATTGTTAACCCATCATCAAAATCCCTTCCTCAAATATTAAGTGTTCGGATGCCTTCTGATGGATGACACTCTTCCTGCCTCGATCGATGAAGTGTGGGCTTGCCAAAGCAAGGTGCATTAATATATCTTGGTAAGGGTGCGAGCGGATAATTGTGATATCCCACTGTCGACATCGGGTCCAACTTAACTAGGTTACCTCAAAGGTTGAGTGCCTAGAGGCATAGGGTTGGCGTGCACCATATGATGGATGCGAATAAGGAGTTATTCACCAACCATACAAGAATTGCATAAGGATGCAATTGGCAAGCGTTGCCTACCTAAATAACCACATCGTGAGAGAAAAGCCAAAGTTGACTTATTGTGTTGGTGAAATACGGATCTTGTCCACTAAGAGAGTAGCTCGCATAAACTCTCCGAATTGATAGTGAGGGCTATTATTTCGAATAAAATGAAAGTCAATCTAGTGTCAACTACCTTCACCTATGGGGGGTGATTGGTGATTTGAAGTCTTTTTGCGGAATTAAAAATAAACCTGCACAAGAAAACAAAACAAGCACAACACAGAAACACACAAGAAGTTATAGTGGTTCCCCGAATTTGGGTACGTCCACTTCCCCCTTCGACCTATCTCCCAACAAGGGATGACTCGGTCACTTCACCAACCGGATTGAAATACAATCCTCACACTATAGAAGAAACCCTTCCACCCAAAGGAGAAACTACTCCTTCACCACGAGTTGCACCCAACCCTTATAACTAGGAATAAAAATTCCCTTAGAACAAAATGAAAATAGAATGTATATAAATACAAACTACGTATGGAGAGCTCGATGTTCCTCTTCGTTCGATGAAGCGTTCTTGAAGAAGACGAAGAGTCCATGACCGAAGCACTCTCTTGGAGAGGATCTTCCCGAGATCGGCGACGGCTAGGGATTGTGGCGGCGATGCTTTGTAGATCCAAACTTCTTGACAAAGCTAGCGAGGTCTACCAACGATCTTACTTGGATCAATTGTTTCAATCGATTCGGAGGGGAAAGATATTCCCGCTCAACAAATCAAGAGACAAAGGATCTCAATATAGATACGTGAGACGCTAAGCTTAGCTTCGTTTCTGTCACCGAGAGGTCAAGAGGAATCCGAGACAAGCGGCGGCGATAATCTTGCGTGCGGCGACGGCGAGCAGTGGAGTTCCGCGATCAACTAGGTCGACGGCGGCTCGATTTCGTAGATATGAATATACTGTGCTTCTTATCTTTAGGGTTTCAAAATACATGAGTATTTATACCTAAAGACATCCCAAGATAGCCGTTAGGGGACCCACCAGGTCAACCCTACGCAAGGGCCGGAACAGCGCATGACGACCAGGACCGGTTCAGCGAGAAGACAAAAAAATACCTAAGGCAAATTCGACGGGGATCGCTGGTAATTCCCGTCGAAGTTGGCGGGAATCACTTATGATTCCCGTCGAATTTTCCTTGGTAGAAATCCAGTTGGAATTCTGGTCATCCGGAGGGAATCAACGGGAATGCGCGGTGATTCTCGACGAATCGGCGAGAATCACTTGGTGATTCCTGCCGATTCTGCCTTAGCAGAATTCTTAAAGCCGTTGAGTCAGCCGGATGCAGTCGACGGTAATCGGCGAGTGATTCTCGACGATTCGGCGAGAATCACTAGTGATTCTCGTCGAATCGGCGAGAATCACTTGGTGATTCCCGTCGAATTTTCCTTGGAAGATTTCTTCTTCCTTCCTCTATACTTGGTCTTTGACCCATCTTTGCTCCTCTTCTGCTCTTGATCTATCTCAGCCCTGTACTTGAAAATAAGTACACTCCAATAAAGAGAGTACACATGATCCAACACACTGATCTGCTCAACGAGGGATTACGTTGCGCAGACCAGTGTATATTGACCAACTGCACCCTGACATTGGTGTGTACTTAGCATGGAATAGCTGCAAGCACATCTTGAAAAAAATCATCAAATACATTATTTTTTCACCTTAGCTTGTTCTGGGACTTCTTCAAATCAAGTACATTATGGATACAATACCCAACAATCTCCCCTATTTGAAAAAGCCTAAACCCTACAAGCTAAGGTGAATAGAACATATGGGAATGAAAAACATAACCGAAGAATTCAGTTGAGAGTGAGATTCATTACCATTTTCTTGAGGGCATACTTAACATTGGCAGCCACCTTAGCCTTATCTGAGAGGGTAATCTCCCCCTTTTCGGCTTCTACAAATCTGGTACTTCACTTGGAGCCACATGCTCCCCCTCAGATCTTGCATCCATGCTTGAGCTTGAGTTCCTTGCTGATGCTCCCCCTTGATCCAAGAGCCTTGAGCCGTACAGTCTTCACTCTTCATAGTTTAGCATGCTGAGTTCAGTTTTGAAGAGACTGAACTTTGCCTCGTTTAGGGGCTTTGTGAAGATATCTGCAACCTGCTTATCCGTGGGGACATAGCAGAGAGATATATCTTTGTTTTCAGCATGCTCCCGAATGAAGTGATAGCGTACTTCAAAATGCTTCGTTCTGCTATGCGACACGGGATTGTTTGCAATTGCTATTGCGCTCGAGGAGTCGCAATACATCGAAACCTCTCTGAACTGCAAGTCATAATCCTTGAGCTGATTTCTGATCCATAGAAGTTGTGCGCAACAGCTGCCTGCTGAGATGTACTCAGATTCAGCCGTAGAGGTTGTGACACAATTCTGCTTTTTACTGTTCCATGAAATAAGCCTTCTTCCGAGGATTTGACACATCCCGGAAGTGCTTTTCCTATCATCCCTGCTTCCTGCAAAGTCAGCATCTGAAAAGCCTATCAGCTCGACATCATTGTTTCTTGGGTACCACAAGCCAAGATTTGGTGTACCTTTAAGGTATCTAAGAAATCGCTTCGCAGCGACATAATGAGATTCCTTAGTGTTCACCTGATATCTGGCACATATGCATGTGGAGAACATAATATCCGGTATACTAGCTGTAAGGTAGAGCAGGGATCCAATTATGCTTCGGTATTTGGTTTCATCTAAGTAAAAATATTTTGTTTTCTTTTCATAATTCCTCTACCTTAATTTCGCATCGTACTTGTGTTTGGCATAGCCAATTTGTATGGTTGGTTTTTTTTATTTTTTCTAGCTCGTATGTCTTTGCTTGAGGACAAGCAAAATAATAAGTCTGGGGGAATTTGATGATGCATAATTTGACCTAAGTTATTAATATAAAAATCTAAATAATCTAATATAAATATATTTATACTATTAATTTTATCCGCTAAATCATAATTTTTTTATAAGTATATCCTAACCATCCATATTTTACTTAATTTTGCGCGCAGAAAACTTCGGGGCCACTTTTGGGTATGTTGCGGCAATATTCAAATCTTGGGTTGAACACAAAAGTTGTAGCCCTTAGAAAGAGCTTTCCAACGGATGGTTATACGCTTTTATCGGATTATTGTAGCCTCGGTAATCCTCCGTCGAAGTTGCTGTCCAGCAGGTTTCTTGCATGTATGAAACTCATGTTTGAGCAAGAACCGAGGATCCCGAGACAAATTGCATTATCAATTCTAAAAGAACATGCCTTCAGTTATGGTGTGCCAAAATAAATGTCGAGTGCACTCATGTCATGGTGTTGTTGAACTATATTCAAGAATTGAATGAAGCCACAATGGTCCGATGTGATTTTTCTCATAAGTATGAAAGAGGCTAGCCACTTTTGACTATATATTCAACATGTGTCCTTAAAGGAAGCTTCTAGGAAAGGGAGAAAGTTAGCCAACTTTTATCATGCTTTTCATGACAAGTGTGAAAGAGGCTAGCCACCTTTGATTTTTAAACCAACATGTGCTTTTTGACCAAGGGATGCTTCTTGGAAACTTCATCATCATGCCAAATTCCAACTCTACCCCCTTGGTATTGGCCCTATAAATAGGCATGAAGAAAGGGGGGAAAGCATCATCCTTCCTACTTCATTTTGAGCATTGTAGAGAGCATTTAGAGTTTGTTTGTAGAGTATTTTAGTTTAATATTTTCATGCTTTAATGTTCTTGCAATTTCTTTTATCGTACTTGTAATCTTCTTGCAAACTCTCTTTATAATGTCTTTTTTTGAAATCTTTTGTAACTACTTTTCAATAAGAAATAAATTAGTTTGTTATTCCCTTTCCCTCTTTCTCTTTCTTTTTATGCATATTCTTAACATAATTTTCATTTCCTAAATTATGAGTAACTAAACTTTGTTTAGTACTTGATCGAAATGATCCGAGGAATGAAATGATCTCTTTTTCTTAACCCATATCTTCTCTTTCTCTTTGAACAAATGTTTAGGATTTACCCTTGATTAATTTATAAGGAGGTCATATCATTGATATATGATTTTCTCTTCTGTTTCCATACTCTAGTAGCTGAAACGATCATGCGTATGGATTGCTCACTCACGGGTAAAGGGAGTTGAATGCAATCCTTCAAAGAGGACGACATAAATTTCCTAGATTGGAGTCAAATCCAATAGAGGGGTTCACCACATAAAGCAAGTTTTAGGGGTTTCAATTATAGAACGAAAGTTTGGTTGATCAACCTAAACTCAGTTGGGCATAGCCTTAAAAGAGGTGCGTTCATATTCTTGGAACCTCCATGGTCCAAGAACCTTCGTTAAAGAGAATTAGGGATTTATCTATTTTTGGTCATTTTCATTCCAAGGTGATTCAAGATCAAGTACTAACCTTTTAAATTATTGCTTAATCATCCTCTTCTATTGTATAACCGTTCTCTTATTTGCAAACCAAATCAAAGTATCTAATTAATAAAATAACAGAAATCTCTTTGAAGTAGAAGTAATCGATGCGCCTTGGTTCTAATACGACCTTGATATTATATCCTATTCTATAAGAGATAAGGTACACTTGCCTTTATCAAATATAGATTCGGAGAACATCATCTTCATCTTCATCTTCTCTCTTTCATAAAACACCTCCGGGATTTTCTCCATCAGAAGCCTATTCACTCAACACCAGATACACAAAAGCACTGAATAAGGTGTGGACAGTCAAATCCTAGCGGTTTGTAAAGCAATTCTATGGCTAATTCCACAGGCGTTGAGTGAAGGCAGTTCACTCAACGCCATATATCAAAAGGCGTCGTGTATATCTGAGTCTGTCAAAGCCTCAGCATTCGCGAGTTGAAAAATTGGCTAAGTCCAGAATCATTGAGTGAATACAGCTCGCTCAATGCCTGAAAAGAAAGCGTAGAGTGATGTTAAATCTCAAGAAGTGATAGACAAAAAAATCTATCTAAGTCTAGAAGTGTTGAGTGATGATAGCTCGCTCAACAAACTCAAAGCCTCAGCAAGCTGGCAGAATTCAGAGAAACAGCTAAGTACAACAGCGTTGAGTGATGAAGCTTCATTCAATTCTCTCAATGCCTAAAAGTCAAAGACAGTTATAGCTAAGTCTAGGGGCATTGAGTGTTGAAGATTCACTTAACGCACTCAACGCCTGCCAGTACAGTAGAATTTGGCCAAGTCTAGAGGCGTTGAGTTAAGCCAGTTCATTCAACGCACCCAACGCCTAATGGTGCAGATAATTTAACTAAGTCCAGAATCATTGAGTGAAGGCCATTCACTCAACACACTCAATGTATGGTGTTGAATCTGAGAATTTGGCTAAGTCCACAATTGCTAACGTCAGCCAAAGTCAACAAAATCAATAGAGTTCAAATTAGTTGCAGGAAAGATACAAAACACCACAAATAGCGCCATAGCTCTACTATATGTCTTATTCCATTAAAGCATGGTGCAGCTGGCTGCCACAGGTGGTCCCCACTGCATCTTGGAGCCATTAATTGGCGGAAGATAAAAGGACAAGATGGACTGAAGGAACTTTAACTTTTACGGTTTTCTCATTTTGAAAAGTTACGTCTGAACTTCTTCTTCCTCGACATTATTATCGAGCTTGAAGCTTGAAGTTGAATCAGCTGATCTAAAAGTTCTTTCAAGTTGTTGTAGCTAATTTATTCTACTACACCAAGTTCAAAAAAGGTTCTGATAAATAAGAAGGTGCAGAGCTTTCAAGTTTCTTCAAGTCCAGGTTAGCTGATTGAAGAACATAAGAACTGTTTAATCCTCAATCTTCTTCAACAAGTTCAGAAAAGAGTTTCTGAGATTAATCAGCATAGGCAGCTTCTTACTAAAGATATTTTCTTGTTGCTGTGAAGAAAGATATGGCTGTTAACTCAGGTCAAGAGGCCGACATAGAGAAATTTATCTATTATCAAATCAACCACACCAACCAACTACTCTTTCTGTAGGATCCTTTTGGATCTGAGTTGTAAGCCTGATTTATAAAGGCTGAGGTAGGATACCTATGTGGATTTGAGAGTAGGGTTGTTTAGCCTGAGTTTGTAGAATCCCTGTATAGATCTGAGTGTAGGGATGTTGAGCATGAGTTTGTAGGATCCTTGTGTGGATCTGAGTGTAGGGCGTACGTGCATGAGGTAGGGCCTTTGGATTGAGGTAGGATCTTAACAGATATGATGTAGGAGAGTGTTACTCTCTGAGTTGTAGGGCTAATCTCCATATCCTAAGCTATAGGACATGGGTTCAAGTCTGAGTTAGGTGATCCTTTGAACACTGAGTTGTAGGATCATGCTTGCTTTGAGGTAGGGCTTTGTTCCTGAGCTATAGGTCTTGGAGGAGACATAGAGATCCTGAGGGATCTTTATTGTAATCTCTAAGAAGCTTAGTTTTGGAGAAGAGGCCATGTCTAACAAGCTGTTAAAAAGGTGAGGGAAAGTTTACGTACTCATAATCTGGGGAACCACTATAAAACTTGTGTGTGATTTGTGTGATTGTCTTGGAAGAAATATTTAACTCACCCACAACACACTAAGTTGAGGGAAAATTATAAAAGACAAAAAACCTATTCACCCCCCCCATCTAGGTGATTAGCTATCTTGGAATTAAAGACTTTCACTACGTATTTATAAGATTCCTTCTCTAACAACTAGAAAAATCTTTCCAAAACATAAAGTTCCACGTGTACTCTACATGATTGTCAGCTCGAAACAGAAACTCGTCAGACAGAATTTAAGAAAAAATTCACTAAGTCCGTTTGTGGAGTGTCATTGTATATCCATGAATATACTCAATAAATAGGTTTCGATATCTGATGAATTTCCCTTAGACAAATCCAGAAAAGTAGATTTGAGAACTTAAAACTTTTTTAGTGAGTATCGACGAATTCAACGTGTATCGACTAGTATATTCGACAAATTTGGCTAGTGAAGATTTGTATACTCAACGAATTCGGCGAGTATACATGATGATATTCGACGAATCTTACTTAACCAATTTCTAAGTCCAGTGAAATTATTCAACAAGTAAACACGATGAATTCGACGAGTGTTAGTAAGTAACACGATGAATTTAATGAGTATTCATAATTAAACACGACGAATTCGACGAGTATCCACTACTGTACCCGACAAAATTTACTTGGAAAAATTTCTTGTTTCTTCTGAATCCATCAACTTGTCCTTCCTTTAACCTTCTAATGCACTTATAAATGAAGTACGATCCAATAGAGAGATTATACAAGAGTCAACACATTGGCCTACACAATGAAGGATTACATTATTTAGTCCTGTGTTTCATGACTACCTATCACCTGACATTGGTTTGTACTTAGAAATAAAACCTGCAAGCACATGACTAATAAAAAAACATCAAATACAAACTCAATTCATCTTGGTTCAAGGGTCACTTCTTCAAATCAAAGTCATTGTGGATACAATTCCCAACATGCTTTTTTCATATGATTTTGTAAATGCCGACCTACTGCGTTCGAGAGTGGTTAGCCTCAAGGGAGATATCGTAGGTTTTAGTGTCGATAAAAAATGCCTGGTGGACTCTATCATCTTGTCATCTCCAAGCGAGATAGGGAAGCTGCATCATAACATAAATCATAAAATTGAAGTTATGATGCAAGAGAATGCCTAGGTGGTAGCAAATCATGCGATCGAAGTGCTGCGAGAGACTGGGATATTAAAAGAAAGCGGTGAGAAGCACATGGAATGCAACATTCTTCTCCAGCTATACACCCCTATCGAGGCGCCAGAAGACTAGGTTGCCCTTCCTTTCGATGACGATGCTTCCTACGAGGACCAAAAGCCTTCCAGCGAGGAGTCTGATAATTCCCCCAAGGATTTCCCGCTTGTTTTTCTTTTCCTTTTAATTATAATTCTTAGCAGGAGTGAGATTCTCCCCCCCCCTTTTGTAAACAAGATGTTATTGCATTTTATTAATGAGAATTCCTCCTTTAATTGTGATTCATGGTTCTTCATGATTTTTCATTTTTCTCCTCTTTTCACTCGCCAGAAGGGTTACATATTCGCCCGTTGCCGAGCTTTAGTTCCTCGGTTGCAACGAAAGCATTCTCGCCCAAAGGTCATAAGGCTAAATCATTACCTCAGCCATGTGCACTCGTACACATCTAACATTTCTAATGGTGACCCCGACGATCTCGCTCGATGAGTAGTCTCGCAAAAAATTCACCTGAATGAAAGTTTTTAGTTTCAAGGATAGCTAAACACCTAGAGGGGGATGAATAGGTTTTTCAGTCTCTTTTAGTTTTTCCTTCTGTAAGTGTGTTGTGAGTTAGTTATTTTCTACTTTCAAGACAAACCACAAAAGCACACACAAGATTTATAGTGGTTCCCCAAATTATGGGTACATCCACTGTCCCTCTCACCTTTCTAACAGTGTGTTAGACAAGGCACTTCTCCAAAAACTCGGCTCCTAAGAGCTTACAATATAGATCCCCTAGGATCTCTCAGTCTCCTCCAAGACTTACCTCAAGCACAAAACCCTACCTCAGAGCAAGCTTACTCCTACAACTTAGTGATCCAAAGATCACCTACCTCAAACTAAATTAATTGTCCTACAGCTCAGGCTTGCAGGAAATCCCTAAAAATCAGAGAGGATGACTCTCCTACAGCTCAGGCATAAAGGTCCTACCTCAGATCAGAAGCTAGATCCTACAACTCGGGCACAAAGGCCCTACCTCAGAGACTCTCCTACCTCAGATAAACATCCCTACTTCAGATACACACATGAACCTACCTCAGATCAACAAATGATCCTACACTAATCCTTTATAAAATAGGCCTACAACTAAGATCCAATGGATCCTACAAAAAGAAAATGTTTGTGTTGATTTGACTCCAGAGAAGTTTCTCTAAGTCTTCTTCTTCTTGAGCTGAGATAAACTCAGCCCAAACTTTCTTTATAACAACAAGAAAGATGATCTTCAATAAACTACTGCTTGTGCTAGAAGTAACTCAAAAACACAAGTTTCTAATCATGTTGATGAAGACAAATAAATTGACAGTTCTTTGAGTTCTTCACTCAGCTAATCTTGACTGCAGAAACTAGATAGCCTTGTTTCTTCTTCTTTCTCAGAAAACACTTCTGAACTTGTTGTAGCATATGAAGATCGCTATAGCTAACTGCTGGAACTTTTAGATCAGTGGGTTTGAACTTTAGCTCCAAGTTCTGTAAGAATGGCGAGAGGAAGAAGAAGATGTTCCGCCTCTTTGCGAAAAGATAAACTCTGGAAGTTGATTTTCTTCTACCAATCTTAATCCTTTTATCTTCCGCCGTCTAACAGCTCTTTGACCCATGGGCTCCACTGAAGTTGTTGGCTGCAACTTTGCTTTTACAGAAATAGTCATACAGTAGGTCTGCGGCGCCATTTGTTATGTACTGTAGCCTCCCTGCAATGAGTATGAATTTTTTCTGACTCTTGCAAACATCAGCATCTGTGGACGTAGCCAAATTCAGCTAGTTCATCCCAGGCATTGAGTTTGTTGAGTGAACTTTAGACAAATTCAACTAGATCAGTGGGTTTTAACTTTAGCTCTATGCTCTATAACAATGACGAGAAGAAGAAGAAGAAGAAGATGTTCTGCCTCTTTGCAAAAAGATAAACTCTGAAAGTTGATTTGCTTCTGATAATCTTAATCCTTTTATCTTCCGCCGTCTCATTGCTATTTGACCCTTGGGCCCCACTGAAGTTGTTGATGACAAGTGTACCGACCGCACAAGTAATATGAAATGGGCAAATTTCCCTAAGTATCGATCTCTTCAAGGAACACAGTAAGGTGGAGTTAATTTTGAGGACTTGAGATTGAAATCCTTAGGTTGGGGTTAATGAAGGGGGTTTTTATTGTTGTGGAAAAAGAAAGTAAAATAATATAAACTACTCCTATGCAATGCCGCTATGCGATGCTTCGACAGTTGGGGTGGAAGACTACACGGGCCGCTATACACCGAATAACTGGTCGGATGGATGAGTAGGCCTGCGGATGAGGTGGTGAGAACAACGGAATGAGGGTCGTGAGCACATCTTTTCTACGCACGCCTCTAGCAATCGCTAGAGCGGTAAAACCAGTGGTGGTGGCAGATGGAAACAAAGGCGCAACTCAAGCAACTAAAGCGGTAAAACAAAACAAGTTCACATAAACATGAAACAGATAATGTTTACAAATAAAGTGCACATCATCTACATATATAGATTTAAACACACATATTCAACAAGAAAGCAAGAACAAGGCAAGAGATCGACTGAATCTGAAGGCTCGTCAAGGGGTCGCAGAAGGAATCGTCGGGTGTCAATCTGCATCCAAGCTCGGTCCTCAACTACATCTGGGGTAGAGAAGGTTGTCACTACCTTCCAATGGACCCGTCTTCTTTGTTTCACGATGTGGAAGAAGGTTGCAAGCTTTCCTTTGCTTGCTGGTTATGGCGTCTAACTTGAAATGGAGCTTAAACGATGAAGGATGAGGCCAAGAGCAAGCACCGACAAGATGTAGGCTTCGCGAGCATGGCCGGGGCTTTTCTCCTTGGTGGAAGATGAAGGGCGGAGGTGGAAAGGCCGAGCTTTGCCCTAAAAAGGCGGCTGGAATGGCTGAAATCCGATCTTTTGAAAATGGTGGGAAATCTCCGCATAAATAGAAGCAAGTCAGAAAAATAGGCACGCACGGTTTGGCGTATGTCCATGCATTATTAACTTCTAGGCCAAGCTTACGGATAAAGATGCGTTGACCTGTGCATTTTACTCGTGCACAGGGGCTTCCGCCCATGCGTGAATAAAATCGCATGGGTAAAAACATAGCACAGGAAAATAAGATAATACAGGGGAACCATGTGTTTTACTCATGCACGGGAGCATATGCCTGTGCATGAAGGAAACGCGTGATTACCCGCAGAAAGCTAAAATACAGGGAAAAATATGCAGACTGTGTGTTTCCTTCTTGCACGGTTTGTCCGAAACCGTGCGGGAACAAAACACACATGTAGCCACAGACGTCCCTACAATTGCTGTGAATAACGCATGACTGCCATGAGACCGTGCGAGAAGAAATTCACACGATCGTGCGTTATATACGAAAGCTAGAAAATGAATCTTGGACGTCCCGACTACCTGCACAGCAATGAAACCAAGCTGTAGCACAAGCTCCCAACACCAAAATGCATACAAAACCAAACAAAAAGAGCCATGGGGAGCACCATTTGCATACCCCCAACAACAGAATGAACAATTGCACACCCTTGGGCCAAAATAGTGCATAATGTGCTCAATGACCGAACGATGCAAATATAACCGATAACCGGTTGAAATGTAATCTACGTGTGAGAAAATCAGCACAGATGAGTCCGAAAAACCCTATAAATATAAGACTCATCACACCAACAGACTTAAACATTTGCTCGTCCCGAGCAAATCATCTCTCCGTGAACTAGAAAATAGCTAGTTGGCTTAGTAGTTTCAAAATACAGTAATGCGAGAAATCCAAAACAGCATGGGCATAAAAAATATAATAGATATAATTTTTATTTATACTACGAGGTTTATAAATTTTGACAGGCATAAATAAGTATTATAACTACTCAAAAATATAATCCTAGAGAATCGTTCGGTCATGTGTAGGATGAAAGTATGCAGGCCACTCAGTTGAGCATTGCACGTTCGAAAGTATTGTTGGTCAGGATCACCTCCAAAGAAATCCATCAATGTAGGGGACCATACGCTTGCCCGTTCACACTCTCTCCACGACGCTAGTTCGACTCAAGCGTAAATCTGTTGGACTTTAGGGTAGAAATGGGGCTTGGGTTTCAATGAGGTAAATAATGATAAAAAAAGAAGGCTACGCACCTAACCCAATGGGATCAACAAAAAGATATCCTCTCACCAATAATATATGCAGGTGCACCACGCCACAAGACTTAAACTTGAAAACACTGGCGTGTGCCCCGCCCACCACCAAAAAATCTCAAATAGAAACTTTAATTACACACTTTCTTTTCACTTTTCTTTTTCACAATTAATTTTTATATATTTTTTTCAAATCATCTCTTTACCTTAACAATTTCAGCAAATATAAACTTTGGAGCACATCTACATATTACAAGGAATATCACCACATAAACACCCCAAAATGAAAGTGTAAGACACTAAATATCAACTTGGGTGCGCGACTAGGATCGTCTATGAGGCTTTGGTGAAATAATGGTGGAGCTAAATAAAAAGAAGGGGTAGGCACAATGGGGCTAGTGATGATAAGACGTTATGAATGGTACAAAGCTTAATCGGGCCAAAATGATGGCCTACATCACGCTCACGCTAAACTAACCATGAACCAATGCTTCAAGAGTATCTTGGGGCAAGTTCTTAGGCACCGAGAAAGATGATCCTTCCTCCCAACTCGAGCAATACGAGGCTAGTGATGGCTACACACATTCCTACACTACCGTTTGATTACTCCAGATTCAATACTTTTGAGTAGTACAAACAATAATTACAAATGCATAAAAAGTATAAATCTATGAGCATAAAGAAAAATTAAATCTATACTATTTCTACACACCATGAGTACTCGATTAGGAGCACTGCACGTGTTTCACACTACTCTATCCTAAAATCCTAAGCCAGCACCACTATTTTAAAGTTGATAAAAAGAAATAAATTTGACTCGAGTCGTGCGCGTGATTATGATCGCGCTCATTTGGGTGTAGGTGCACAATGCAGACAAGATATCAATAACTCTCCCCCACCATACTTAATTTACGCAACCTAACAAACGATTTGCAATAAAAATAGAGAAATAACAGTTAAAGGAGAGGTTACCCCATGCTCAGTAATGAGCATACCAGAAGCTCACAAAAAAGCATGAAGCCAAACCTGCAACAAATATACTCCTCCGCCGCACAAGGGAAAAGCACCCTACAAAAGAGCTCCAGCAAAAAAAATGTATATACAAAGCCATAACAAATTTAATCTAAGCAAAGCTTGCGTGTTACTAAACAAAATACAATCATCACTTATATAAAACAAAACTAAACACAGTAACACAAGAATGAAAGGCACTGCAAATAATATATCTACTAACCACCCTGGGGACAAATCCCCAACTGAATAAAGTGAAGTACATAAACAGTCAAAAAAACAAAAATACAAACACGAAGAAAAACTACAAATAACCCCATCTGAGGAGAATAGTAACAGTCACTCAGGATGATCAGGAAAAGATGGAGGAGGAGGCAGAGTACGGGAACGAGAAGTAGAAGCTCGAGCAGGGGCAGATGAGGGCACTCAAAAAAATTCAACAATGCGCTCCGTCATGCCGTCCAGCTTGCGAATCATCTCCTCAATCTAAAAATGTCGTGAGTAGTAGTCGGAATAATCCTCCGCAAAACTCCTACGGTGCAGGGCAGGGGAAAAAGATATTGGGTCCAAAGGCATGGTGTGGACCGGAGCGGCATCGCCGGGCTCGCGGGACTCCGAAGAGGATCCCGCAGCCGCAGAAGAAGCCCTAGTTGGCTTCTCATGCTCCACAGTACGAATAACGTTGCATCATGTACTTCTAGAAAAAACACAACGTACCAATCTGAAGGTGGTAATCATGGTCGCCGAAATGAAATCGCTACAGGAAATGGGAGTCAAGGCGGGCAAAGCGTCAAAAACTCCTAATACCTTGTCGATTCACATAATAAAGTGCGAACCACTGATGGCCTTCAGATGCACGTACGTGGCCAGGTGAATGAAGTAATCCGCAAGAACCCGGCCGAGGTGGAGAGGGACGCCATGATGCATGCTGAAGAGGTAGAGAAGATCCGACCACCCTGCTACATTCTGACTCATCTAACGCACGTTGATGCTGTGCCCGTTCAAGTGCTTAAAATAGCGGAGCTCGGGGGAGATGATATGGGACAACTTGGCTGACCGCGCCACGTACTGCTGTGACAGCCCGGTGATCTCCTGCCAGAATGTGTGGGGAGAAGCACCGGTTGGGAAATCAAAGGGTTGAGCAAGAATTTCCGACTACGTGAGTTCGTCAACCGTGTATACCCCCGCATAAACAGCAAGAATACGCACACTAAAAGTGTAGGGACGCAAGTTTATCCGGAATGACATCGCAGTAAACTCATCGGTAGCTGCGTCATGTCGTTCTATAATGTGGAAAGTGGATAGGAATTCAGGCGTGAGTTCGCAAAATCCGGTCTCCACAATGGAGAAAAGATGATGCCATGAACCCACGTCGAGTAAATGGTCCACCTCTAGCTTTATCCCGACGGCTGCGAGCTCCTTGTCCGAAACGAAACGAAAATAAAAAAAATGGTTTTTGGACAAAACGATCAAACCTCATGACCATCTCAGGTCGCCCAAAACAAAGCATCAACTCTACATCTTCAGTATCCACCGGAGCATCTTTCGGCTCCACCGGAACCGCAGCCCGTGCAGAAGAGGAGGCACCACCTAAGCTGCTCAACATGCTAATCACCTTCTTATATCCCATGGCAATGAGGAGAGAGAATGGAAGGAAAAGAGATGAGAAATTAGGGAGGATTTGGAGGAGGAGGAGAAGGAGTTCTGGACGGAGAAGATGGAGGAAAAGAGTGCAATTGAAGCAGACGCAAGGGAATTAGTGCCAGTGTGCGTCAAAATTGCTCGGCCCTGCATTTTTATAAAAAAAATGCAAGGTCGTGTGTTTTTGCCGTGCACGTTTGCCCCCAAACCGTGTGTTTTGCAAAAACAGCCCGATTCGCCTAATTTTCTCCAAAAAGTCTCATCCTACAACAACAACGAGAAAAATAAAAGCAAATGGAACAAAGAACCTCTTGAGTGACTAAGAAATCTTCCCGAATTAGGTGCAAGCACACAAAAATCTCGCAAGCATGCATTAAGGCAAAAACAAAATAAACAACACGCAAAACTTATTTTAAAATAGTAGAAATTAACTAACTTTTCCTACTCCTAGATAAGTACATGTGTTATTGTCATCCCAACACGACTTATTCGAAAGAAGAAAAGTTCTAGCGGATGGGCCTATGAAAAGAAAAGTGCAAAGGTAACTGGCCTAATATCCATTGCAATAGCAAGTCCCGATATGGCGATAAAACAGTTACCCCTCTACCTAAATAATAATACCTGCCCAACACAGGTAGATGAAATAGGAAGTAAGAAGAGGAGGAGCACTGGTCCTTGCTCATCTCACCACAAAATAAATCCTTGCCCAGCAAGGTATCGTGTACCGGGAGATGGCAGGAGGAGAAAGCATTGAATGGAGCTTCCTCAACTGAGGAGGAATCAACATCCTCGCGAAAGAGGATGTTATCATCCAAGACTCGAGTTGAAAGATCCAATTCCTCCTGAAGCACCTGCGAGGACTCAACCAGCACAGGCTCAGATAAAGAAAGGGGATCAAGAAATAAAGTAGATGAAGAACTAAAATAATCATAAATATTGGGAGTGGTCCCGGTCTCACTCCTAGTAGGATTCGAGCATAGCTCATCGTCGGTATCATATGAGTCGTATCGTGGGGAATCTGAGAACTCGAGGTCCGCGATGGCAAGAGGAACTGCCTCATCTAAAAAGGAGTTCCAAACCTCTACATCAGAAAGGGAATATTGCTCATCCCACCAAGGTGCGTTAAAGTGTTCCAAAGATCCACATTCTCCATCAGAGATAGAAGAATCCTCATCCCACCTCGACACAACCTCAAGCACCGAATCACCCACGAATACAACATCATCAGGCGACTCGTATGAAAAAGGAGTAGCAAAATCAGGTAAAAATTGCGGAGGGGCAAAACTGATCTCAAAATCAAGCACTGAATGAGCAGGCCCCATTGCAAAATCATTCGCAGACGCCACCCCATCGATAGGAACAATCTATGTATCCCATACAAGTGCCCCCATGGATTCCTGATCCTCTTTTTGCTGGCTAACACCAGAGTGATCGTCATCACTCAAGGGAAGCTCGTAAAAAGGGAGCGAGGGACCCATGAAGGATCTGTATGTAGCGAGAGATTCTTCGGTAATCTCAACGGGTAAAGAACGAGCAAAATGAGCGATGCCAGTGTATGGGCCAGGCAATACCCTGGTAGGCCTATCCATAACAGTCTTCTACAAACGGGTGGTTGTTGCGCACACGGCCTCAGAGGGCAAAGGCTAGAACAAGCGATGGCAATCCTTCACCAAATGTCCTATAGTTTGACATAAAAAACATCGAATACAATACCCGGCATTTAAAACAGCCATGGCATCGATGTATCGTCGCAAAGTGTCATCGAGACTACACTCAGCAATAGAATATATTGCGAACAAAAATAATTACCGAAAAGGTGCTACACACTAGAATAAAAATAACATGGATCTGCTATCTAAACCCCAAATTAGAAAAACAAAAAAGAACAGAGAAAAATAAGCAATAAATTCTATAAACTAAAGCAAAGAGGAAACTTGAAATGTACAAATGGAAAAGGGCTTCTATCTCCTATCCCCCTCTCCAAATGCTCACACTACTGTGTTCCCCGACAATGGCGCACAAAACTTGATGCGTTGAACGGCAAGTGTACTAGTCGCATAAGTAATATCAAATGGGCGAATTTCTCCAAGTATCGATCTCTTCAAGGAACACAATAAGGTGGAGTTTAATTTGAGGAGGACTTGAGATTTTAGTCCTTAGGTCGGGGTTAACGAAGGAGGATTTGATTGTTTTAGAAAAAGAAAGTAAAACACTATAAACTACTCCTATGCAACGTCGATATGCGATGCTTCACCAGGCGGGATGGAAGACTATACGGGCCACTATACACCGAATGAACTGACGGATGGACGAGTAGGCTTACGGATGAGGTGGTGAGAACGACGGAGTGAGTGTCGTGAACACCTCTTCACTACGCACGCCTCTAGAAATCACTAGAGCGGCAAAACTAACTGTGGTTGCAGATGGAAACAAAGGCGCAACTCCATCAACAGCGATAAAACTAAACAAGTTCACATAGACATGAAACAAATAATATTTACAATTAAAGTGCACATCATCTACATAAACAGATTTAAACATACATATTCAACAACAAAGTAAGAACAAGGCAAGAGATCGACCGAATCGGAAGGCTCGTCGAGGGGTTGGGGATGGAATCGCCGGGTTGTCAATCCGCGTCCAAGCTCGGTCCTCAACTACGTCTGGGGTAGAGAAGGTTGTCACTACCTTCCAATGGACCCGTCTTCTTCGTATCACGATGTGGAAGAAGGTTACAAGCTTCCCTTTGCTTGATGGTTATGGCGTCAAACTTTAAATGGAGATTAAAAGATGAAGGAGGAGGTCGAGAGCAAGCACTGACAAGATGTAGGCTTTGCGAGCATGGCTGGGGCTTCTCTCCTTGGTGGAAGATGAAGGGCGGAAGTGGAAAGACAGAGCTTTGCCCTAAAAAGGCGGCTGGAATGGATGAAATCCGATCTTCCTAAAATGGTAGGAAATCTGCGCTTAAATAGAAATAGGTTAGAAAAATAGGCACTCACGGTTTGGCTCACGCCCGTGCATTAATCGTGCGTTATTAACTTCCAGGCCAAGCTTGCGGATGAAGATGTGTTGACCCGTGCATTTTACTCGGTCATGGGCGCTTCCGCCCGTGCATGAAGGAAATCGCACGTGTAAACACAGAGCGCAGGAAAAAAAGATAATACAGGGGAACCATGTGTTTTACTCACGCACGGGCGCGTATACCTGTGCGTGAAGGAAACGCACGATTAACCCCAGAAAGCTAAAATATACGAAAAAATATGCAGACCTTGTGTTTCCTGCTCGTACGGTTTTGCCGAAACCATGCGGGAACAAAATGTATGGGTAGCCACAAACATCCCCAGAATTGCTGTGTATAACGCACGATTGCCATGAGACCGTGCGAGAAGAAATTCGCACGACCGTTCATTTTACACAGAAGCTGGAAAATGAATCCTGGACATCCCGAGTACCTGCACAGCAATGAAACCAAGTTGGAGCACAAGCTCCCAGCACCCAAATACCAACAAAACCAAACAAAAAGAGCCATAGGGAGCACCATGTGCATACCCCCAACAAAAGAATGTGCTAATGCACACCCTTAGGCCAAAATAGTGGACAATGTGATCAATGACCGAATGATGCCAATATAACTGATAACCGGTTGAAATGCAGTGTACGAGTAAGAAAATCAACCCAAATGAGTCCGAAAAACCCAATAAATATCGAACTCATCACACAGCGCAAATACACTTAGCCAAATAATCTGCACTGGTAGGCGTTGAGTGATTCTTCATCACTCAATGAATTTGGACTTAGACAATATCTCTGTACCATTAGGCATTGAGTACATTGAGTGAACCTTTATCACTCAATGTATTTGGACTTAGCCAATTACTTCTGCACTACTAGGCATTGATTGTGTTGAGTGAACCTTCATCACTCAACGCATTTGGACTTAGCCAATTACTTCTGCACTTCAAGGCGTTGAGTGCATTAAGTGAACCTTCATCACTCAATGCTTCTGTACTTTGTCGTTTCTCTGATTGCCTACCATCTTGCTAAGGTGTTGAGTGAACTATCGTCACTTAACGCTTCTATACTTAGCCGATTTTCTTGAAAAGCTAGTGTTGAGTGAGCTGTCCCCACTCAACGCATCGGGACTTAGATAGATTTTTCTGTCTATATCTTCTTAAGCTTTAACTGAACACTGCTCTGTCGACGCTTTCTTATCTAGGAGTTGAGTGAACTATCTTCACTCAATACTTATGGACTTAGCAAGAATTCTGTACTGATTATTTGAATGCTTTGACTACTCGATCTTGGCTCAACGCATCTTTCTTCGGGCATTGAGTGAGCTGCCTTCACTCAATGCATGTGGACTTAGTCACATATCTTCTTTGCAAACTGTTCGGCTTTTACTGTCCATGCTTTACTCAGCGCTTCTTGGCATTTGGTGTTAAGTGAACTGGCTTCACTCAATGCATGTGGACTTATATGTTTTTTGTATTTCTAGTAACCTACCTTGACATCTGGCATTGAGTGAACTGACATCATTCAATGCCTGTGGATTAAACCAATTTTTGTCTCTCCACCACACTACTTTGTGACCACCTATCATAATCACTTAGACAACCTATCTCAACTTATTCAAAGGAATATACTGCACATAATGAAGTTGAGCATACATCAAATACATTTATTCTCTTAGTTTTGATTGTGATGTCTCTTCAAATCTATGCAACATTGAGGGCATTATTCCTAACAATCTCCCCCTATTTGAAGAAAGCATAATACACAATAATACTTAGAAGCATTATCACATAAATCTTATAAATTCAAAGAAGCTATAAGCTAGCAGATGTAGCTTCTCATACTACTTGAATTTCAATCTCTCCAGCATATTAATTTAATGTTCTCCATTTGAATGCATTGACTCAATATATCAAGTCATTACTTTCACATACCACTTGAGCATTTGCTCAAGTAATATACACTTTACTCATACAACTTTAAACTTAAAAGGAGCACTTTCTACATACAACTTGAAGCACTTCCCTCATACCACTTGGAGGTGGGAAAGTAATATGTAATGGATCAAATATAGTCATTGCACTCCTCTTACTACTTGAATTTTTACAAGTAATATGCACTGACTCAACATGACCTGGTCATGTCAAGTATTGTCCACACCTCCCCCTTTAGGGTTTTAGGGTATTGCCCACACCTCCCCCTTTCTGGCTTCTTCAAAAAAAAGTTATCTAATGAGGGAGGTGACAGGATCATGTGAGAGTTTATCTCTTGATCCTAGCCTAATTCCACTACACTAGATATCAAACTAGTTGACTGGAGAATATACCTCATGTGTTGATACCACTAATACAACACATCACTACAACCACTTGACTCTTGAGCGTTGCATTCATCCACTTGAGCTAGCAGCTATCATACTTGAGCCAATGCCATTCCTCCTTGTTTTATGAAATCTACAGAAGTAGCTATAGTCAGGAAGGTACAAGGTTTTCCTCTTCTCCTATAGTAGCATTATCTTCTCAACACCAGCAACCCCTAGTGTTGATGTCCCCCTCAGTATATGCATTGTTCTAAGGATATGTTGATCAGTAGTATTGATCTTTGATCTAATATTACAGCTGCTGGACTTGCTCCCCCCTCAATAGGAGCAACTATTGTCATTCTCCTTACTATACACTTGAGTCCATCTAAGTCTTGATACCAATTGAAAGACTTAATAGTCTTGATATTACTTAAAAGTCTTATCAACCTGCAAGAAAAGTAAATCCTATAACAAAGCACAATTAGGAGAAGCTGAAGCTATACCAAGTTTAACATACCCAATTCAAACTTGAAGGTGTTGAACTTGACTTCATCTAGTGACTTAGTAAAGAAGTCATCCACTTGCTTGTTTGTTGGGACAAACTCAAGACTAATGTCTTCGTTATCCACATGCTCTCTAATAAAATGATACCAAATCTTTTTGTTCTTAGTCCTGCTGTGCGAGACAGGATTCCTAGCAATAGAGATTGTACTAGATATATCACAGTGTATGGGAGTTTTACTTATCTAGATGTTGTAGTCCTGGAGCTGATGCTGGAACCATAGCAACTCTATAAACAACTTCCTGCTGAGATATACTCTTACTAAGCTGTGAAAATAGCCATAGTGGTCTACTTCTTGCTTCTGCAATACACAAGTCTTCCTCCCAAGAACTCAAAGGTTCCTAAAGTGCTTTTCCCATCCTCTTTATATCCTGCAAAATCTGCATCTGAATAGCCTGTTAGTCCAAAAATCCTATTCTTAGGGTAGCATAGGCCAAGATCCGGTGTGCCCTTGAAATATATCAAAATCCTCTTAATAGTAGAGTAGTGAGACTCTTTAGGGCTAGTCTGATATCTAGCACAAACACACTGAGCATAAATGATGTATGGCCTACTGGAAGTTAGATATAGAAGGGAGCCAATTATCCCTCTATACAAAGTTTCATCAACAGGTTTCCCTACCTCATCTTTGTCTATGGGCAAACTTGACCCAATGGCAATTTTATGGTGGAGGCACCTACATTCCAAACTTTTTGATTAACTCCATAGTGAACTTAGAATGAGATATGGACAATCCATCTTCAGTCTTCCTTACTTAGAGGCCCAAGAATAACTTAAGCTCACCCATGATTCTCATTTAAATCTTCCCTTGCATAAGTTTAGCAAACTTCCTGCAAAGGTTATCATCAGTAGACCCAAAAATTATGTCATCTACATAAATTTGGTCTAGGATGATCTTGTCTTTAGATTCCCTAAGGAATAGGGTCTTATCAATCTTCCTCCTTGAGATTTGTTCTCCATAAGGAAGCTAGACAATCTCTCATACCATACTCTAGGGGCTTTCTTCAACCCATATAGAGCTTTCCTAAGTATATAAACAAAGTCAGGAGAGTTAGAATCAACAAAACCAGAAGGCTATTCAACATATACTTCTTCCTTTAAGACACCATTCAAGAAGGTTGACTTCACATCCATCTGGTAGACTTTAAATCCTTTGTATGCAGCATATTCAAGGAAAAGTCCGATGGCTTCCAATCTTGTTATAGCTGAAAAGGATTGATCAAAGTCAATACCTTCTTCATGTATGTACCACTTAGGTACTAGTCTAGCCTTGTTCTTGATTATAATGCAATTTTCATCAAGCTTATTCCTGTAGATCCACTTGGTTCCAATAATATTATGTCCTTGTTATCTGGGAACTATCTTCTAGACCTTACACCTATTAAACTGATTTAGTTCCTCTTGCATTGCTATAATACAGAACTGATCTGTGTTGGCCTCTTCAAATTTCTTGGGCTCAACCTGTTACAGGAAAATTTAATACAAAGTTGTATTAAGACTTCTGCTCCTTGTCATCACTCCTTGTTTGACATCACTAATAATATAGTGTCTTGTTTGAACCCTTAGATTCCTAATAGCTGGAGGCAATTTTTCTTCGGCATCCTGAGCATTATTGGCTGGAGCTTGCTGATCTTCATCCATGTCATGTGAGCTTTGTCCTTCTTTTGGAATGCACACTCCTTCATCTTTATCTTAGGCATTTAGAGCAGCTTCCTAGAAGGTTAGCTTTCCATCATCAGCTATAAACCTGTAGTTCTAGAAGAGGAGCTTGGCAGCTCACTATTAATCATAGTTGAATCATCAATTACTATATTAACTTACTCTTCTAGAACTTGACTTGTCAAGTTGTAGATCCTATATACCTTACTATGATTGTTGTACCCAACAAAAATCCCTTCATAGGACTTGGCCGCAAACTTAGCCACATGGTACTTTCCATTATTCAGAACATAGCACTTGCTACCGTATATCTTGAGATAGGACATGTTTGGTTTTCTGCCCTTCATAATCTCATATGGAGTCTTCTTGCGTCTTTTGGTGATAGAGGCTCTATCAAGAACATGACATGCATTATTTACTGCCTCAGCACATAAATATTCTATGAGAGATATATCACTTACCATGGTCCTACCAGCCTCTATGAGTGTTCTAGTTTTTCTCTTAGCAATCTCATTTTGCTGTGGTGTTCTTGGAGAAGAAAATTCTTGGTGAATCCTTTGCTCTTCACAGAAACTTGTCATGCTTTCAGACTGAAATTCAGTCCCACGGTCACTTCTGATTTTGACCACAGTATTGTCTAGCTCATTCTAAATTTGTTTGACAAATGTCTTGAAGATATCAATGGTTTCAGACTTTTTCTCAAGAAAGAAAACTAAAGCAAACATAGAATAGTCATCAACAACCACAAGAGTTTAGACTTTCCTACCTAGACTCTGAACTGGCATACGACCAAACAAGTCCATATGCAGGAGGTATAAACACCTCATAGAGTCTTTGGTCCTAATGCTCTTAAAGGAAGCTTTGGTTTGCTTGCCCTTTTGGCATGCTGAGCAAATGCCTTCCTTAGTGCATTTCATCTTGGGAACATTCCTAACGAACTCTTTACTAAAGAGCTTGTCAATAGTCTTATAGTTCAAATGAGCTAGCCTCTTGTGTCATTGTACATAGTATGAGACTTTCTCATTTGAAAATAGACATATAGGGGAGTCTTTATTAGGACATATAAAGTTTAAGCAATAAACATTTCCACTCCTAGTGCCTGTGAAGATGACATCTTGGTCACTTGACCTCTTAATTTGACACTCATCCTTGTGGAATGCAATGATATAGCCAAGATCATAGAGTTGTCTTATGCTTATTAGGTTGTGTTGCAACCTTTCAACGTAAGACACTTTTGAGATGGTGACTATTCCATTGGTAACCTTACCATAGCCTCTTATCACTCCTCTATTTGAACCACCAAAGATTACTTTGGTTCCATTCTTCACTAGAGTGTACTCCTTCAAATAACTCCTTATTCCAGTCATGTGCCTAGAATATCCACTGTCCGAGTACTATATATGGGTATGGGAAATTGTACTAACCTGTAAAATATAATTTAATTTACCTTAAAACCTTAATATTTATTGGGTCCTAGGTTTTGATTAGCATTAAAATACACTTGTCTTCCGGTAGATATTCAAATATGTAGACTAACTTTTGCAATGAGTACATTAGGATTATGCCAACAATCTAAGGAAAAATGCCACACTTTGCCACAACACCAGCACTCATGAATATTATACCTTCTCTTCTAAGCAGGTCTGGTAGCTAGGCTAACAGCAGTTGTCTATTTAAAAGGAAGAGCAACAGCCTTCTTCAAGTTCCTTTCAACAAGGATCTGACTGTAAGTGATTCTTCTAGTTGACTTATTTGGCTTGCTCTGACTGCCACTAATAACAGTCTTCTTTATAGAGAGCTGGATCTTAATAGCATCAGAGATAGCAAAATCAGGCTTATTGATAGACTTACTCCTTATTTAGGTCTTTGTTTTATGGCCTTGAGAGTTGGCCATAGTCTTAATCTTGAGTGAGGGGGTTGGTGCACCAAATACAATTGGTCCATATTGGGCCATTTGATTTTTATCATGGGGAGCCTTGAAGGCACACATCCACTTACTATATATTCCACCCTAGTTGTGAATATTTTTGTTCATACTAGTAGATCTACAATTCATCCAGTGATCATAAGTGCTCTCTTGATCGTACCTGTTTGAAGGTAATAGAACTTTCCTTAAAGGAATGGGAGGCTTGGATGCTAGAGGCTGAACTGGAGCTTTTTCTTTCCCTTTAGAATGGGCAACTCTAATGTTTCCCTTAAATCCCAACCCCTTCTTACCCTTTTGAGAAAAGAAAGAGTTTATCAATGCCAACACAGTACTGGTCTTAGAGTAACTAGCCACAATTCTCTTCTCCTTCTAGAGTTTTTCTTCCATATCCCTAATGAGACTGTTCTTGTACATAATGGTCCCAATATGGATGAGAGTTATGACCTTAATTAGGCTGGCTTCCCTATTCTTCTCATCCAGCAAGGATGCTGTCTCAACCTACTAGGAAGCAGATAGCTGAAGGGAGGTGATCTCCTTAGCTTGCTTCTTGGCCAACTTCTTGCTTCTTTTAAAAGCATTCAGAAGGGCACCATACTTGTCAATCAATTAATTGACATCTTTCTCAAATTTTGACCCATTCTCATCACTGGATGATGATGCATTAGAATTTGGACTAGTCACATAATCTGAGTCTGAAGATGAGCTGGATAGAGAGAATACCTTTTCAGGACTAGGCTGATCCTTGCTGGATTTTTCATCAGACTTATCCATCAGCCCATATCAGTTGTTGGCATCTTCTTCTTAATCATCCTCCTCTGAGTCACTATATGAATGTGATAGAGGGGCCCTGATACCTTTCCTTGCACCAGGATAGTGTTCAGCTTCTTCTTCAGCAGCAAAAAGCCCTATGTAGGCTTATTCGTCTCCAAACTCAGAAGATGTTGAGTCTAACTAACTCCAACTCTTCTCCTTCTTTACAATAAAGGACTTTTTCTTCTTGCCCTTGTGCTGGTGGATTTTTTCTCACTAGACTCTCTTCTCTTGACTGGATAATGAGCAATTACAAGCCCAGGTTTGCTGCAACAAAAACAAACAACTTTAGAGGAAACATGTTTACTAGGTTTTGAGTCATACCTGTCTCCTTTGGAGTGGTTCTTCCTGTGATGACAAGAGGAGGAGGGTCTGCTCCTCCACTACTTCCTATTCATCATATTCTAAAACTGCCTAGAGAAGGCAACAAATTCTTCATATGAGCTGCTGCAGACTGATGAGCTTGGACATGTGCTGTCTGAATCAGTATGCCTCCTTGGAGGGGAGGCAATCCTCTCCTTGCTCTTCTTGGTACTCTCAACTCTGAAGACCAAAGACTTATCCTTGGCCTGGGATTTGCTGATGGTCTTGTAATGCACTTTCTTTTTTCGGTGTTTTTTGATTCCCGTAGTGACGTATTTTTGATGTAAGGGCATTACGTTGACGCATAGTTAATGGGTGTCATTTGTTGGAGCTTGGGTTTGCTCAGTGAGTTTCTTGTGTGGTTGGTTTTAGCTTGGTTGTTCACCTTCCCTCATAAGCCAGGTCTATTTTGGTGACTTGGTGGAGTTTTTTCTAAGGATGTGGTGGCATTTTATCTCCAGGTGGTGTTTTACCCGAGTTTGGTTTGTCAAATTTTAATTTCGACTTCGTTGTTGGGTTCATAGCGTCAGTATTTAGCTACGGTGCGATTTTCATAAGAGCCTGAGTTGGTTTGATTTTTGGGTCATTTTGGGGTTATTAATTATTAATTATATTATAATTTTATAATTATTTATATATATAAGTATATATAGCCGGTTATGAGGGGTCGCGTCAAAAAAATCCTATTCATCATCTTCCCCTACCCGAGCGACGACGGTTTCATGAGCAGAAGTGAAGCGGCGACTTCATGTTAAAATTTTTCAAGATGGTCAAGAGAGAGATCTGATGCCAAGTAAAACTTTCAAAGCTATCAAGATGATACCTTGATCAAGCGAAAAGCGGGAATTATGCGTTGGAACACTCCAACCATAAACTGAGCTTAATAAACTAGAGACAACAGAAGGCTACAACAAAGTCTTGTAATATCAACAATCTTCTTTACAAGGCAAGAAATATATGGAGAGACATGATTCGCCAATGTATAAAGGGAAAGCATACAATCAAGAAAGCAAATACAAGCCGGGCGGACAGTCTTAGAGTCCACCGAGTTCGCCAAGCCTCTACTACACTAACCTAAGCTACGGAGTCTGCGTAGACCGCGGACAACCGTTATTCTACTGAACTCCTTATCCGCTCTCTACAAGCCGCCTAACTGCAGAGGTTGCCTAGCTACAAGAGTCCGAGAACAAGAGGTTCTGCCGAACTGAAGAACAGATCGCCCAAACTGCTCAGACCGGCAGACAGGTTATTGAACTAGAATTATTGAACGAGAGAAGACCGACTGGCCACAATTGCGACCTATTGCAAACCGCTGATTATTAAATTCAAGCTCCACTTATTCCTGACTACAGTTAGAACCAAAGACCTGACTTCTTAGTGCTAGCCACAAAACTTGCAAACAACAAACCGATTAACCTTCTCAAACCACGTAGAGAGAAAATCTGAGGCCGTAGTAATAAACCCAAGTCCAACTTACTATTCATTCAGTTAATTATGTTGTCACAGGGGGGTCCTATTTATAGCCGCGGAGACGAGTGTGGTCACCACAGAACTAGAGGTATTCAACGATCGTTTCTATACCAAGCACGAGGAGCCTGCTTCAAACCATAGAGGGCTTTCTGGAGCTTGTAGACGTAGTCCGGATGTTCTTCAAATATGTATCCCAATGGCTGATCCATGAAGATGTCTTTGTTAATTTCCCCGCAAAGAGAAGCATTCTTTACGTCCAGCTGCCACATCTTCCAACCCTAGGAAACAGCTAAGGCCATCACCACCCGAACTGAAGTCATCTTTTTCACGGGACTAAACGTCTCTTCATAGACTTCTCCGTACTATTGAGAGAACCCTCGAGCAACAAGGCGAGCCTTGTACCTCTCTATGCTCCCATCCGACTTCTTCTTCAGCTTGTAAACCCACATACAAGTCATAGGAGTAACACCATCAACCTTGGGCACAAGGTCCCAGGTTTCATTCTTCTTGAGGGCATCCATCTCCCCATTCATGGCATCTTCCCACTCCTTAACACCAATGGATTCATTAAAGTTAAAAGGCTCTCACTCATCTAGAGGGCCTGCGAAGAAATAGCTGACAAAGCTCATGGTGTTTCCTTCGCTATAACGAGCTGGAAAATTGACAATCCTCTTCAATCTCCGAAGAGTCTGACCCTTGCTCACCACCTCCACTTCTTCTTCAAAATCAGCTCCATTCCCGGGAAAACTTGGAGCATCGCTCCCCCTGCTTCCTGAGCTAGAAGCCTCTATCCCAGAGCTTGAAACATCTAGAGCTCCTGGTGATACAGACAGCTCCACTTGAAGATTTTTAGCAGCCTCTTTCTGCCCTTCATCAGATCTGCTCTCCTGCTGCTCAACAAAGCTACCTTCATACGACATCAGTTCATAAAAGACAACATCTCTTGATACAATAAACTTCTTCGTCGTAGGATCCATACACTCCCATCCCATCTTTCGCTCATCAAAGCCCGCAAAGAAAAGCTTCCTTGCCTTTGCATCCATCTTGGTCCTCAGAGCATCCGGGATGTGTACATAGCAGGTTGATCCAAACACTCGAAGGTGTTCAACACTGGGCTTCTCCTTGAATATAAGCTCATGAGGAGACTTCATGTTGATCGGACTCAGAGGCATCTGATTAATGACATAAGTTGCGCAGGCCATTCCTTCCACCCAAAAGGACCTTGGAATGCCCTTTGCATGAAGCTAGCATTTGTAGATTTCCGTCAAACGATAAATCTTCCTCTCCGCTAATCTATTTTATTGTGGAGTATGTGCACAAGTAAGCTCTCTCCGGATGCCTTGCTTCCTGCAGAAGTTAGTGAAATCAGTTGAAACTAACTCACCTCTGTTGTCTATTCTCAACTTCTTGATCTACAGGTCAAGTCAGCCCTTCACTAGCTCCATGAACTCCACGAACAACCAGAAAGCATATACATGATCCCTCTAAGACTGTCAATGGAAGTTAATCCCATCAGATCACCATGAACACACTCCAATGGTGCTTTAGACCTGATTTGTGAATTGTTAATGGAAGATGATGTGCCTTTCCTTATTGACATACAGCATAAACATGAACATCACCGTAGGATAATAACTTAGGAAAGCCTTTCACAAGGCTCCTTATCATCATGCCTTTCAGCTTGTCCATCCCTATGTTCCCCATCTTTTCATGCCAGATAGCTACGCTATCATTGGCCTTCCATAATGTGAGTGGAATCTGAGCACTACCCAAAGACATTACACCCTCCTTCTCTACAGTACGAGTAAAATCATCAGCGGTTATGATAGCTTCATTACCTGAGAATGTTTGCAGCATGGAGAACTTCGACTCATCTCCAGTGAGATGATGGCAACACCGCCGAGTTAACTATCAAGTCATCTTGGTAGTCAACGGTGGAAAGAGCATGGACATATGTGCCCGTCAGGAAAGCTCCTCCCCACCCGGATTCCTCAGCACTACAACTGTCTCCCTCCTTATTTGTAACATGCTCAGGCAACATCTTAACCCTGCAATCACGTTTGATGTGCCATAGCTTATGGCACCTGTAGAACTTGAACTCCTTCTTCCAGTTCTTCTTAGGAGCAATGCTCCTCTCTTGCTGATAGGAAGTTGAAGGAACATCCTCAGCAATAGGCTTCTTCTTCTTCTCCCATTTCTTCTTCTTCTTCCTTGTGAAGAGAGCCTCACTACCTCCTTTAGAGATAATGACCCTGGCCACCTTCCTAGCAAAGCTCTCCTTTGAGGCCAGCAGGTTCTCCGGCTCTAGCAAAGGTGGTTGAGTAGCCCAGCCTTGAACAGAAGTCACGAAGGCTACATATTCCATGTGTAACTTCATATTATGTGCCTCTTTAACTTGGCTTCAGAAATGGGCTCATCCGGGTTAAGCGCTGAGATTTCAGCGCGTAGGTTCTTCATCTTAAGGAAGAACTTAGAGATGGGCATATCTCCTTGAGTTGCTCTAGCACACTCATTCTCTAAGAACTGTAGCCGCTCTACATTATTTCTGTTGAACAGCCCATCAATGGATGTCCAAATTTCAGCAGCAGACTCACATCCTAAGATGTGATCAAAGAGTTTAGGTGAAATAGCCCGCTTTAGAGCAAACTCAACTTTAGCATATGTCTTCCTCCAAGCTCTCACTTATTCAGCAGTACCCATTGCAGCAGTAACTTCTTGCTTGTTGTCACCACCGATGACTTACCACAACTCCTAACCCAGAAGATAGCTCTTCATACACGACTTCCACTTTTTAAAGTTAGTCGATGTAAGAAGCTCAATACCAAGACCCCTTACATAACCAACTTTCATTGTAACAACCACTGATCTATAAGCTTCTAGTAGTGCCAAGCACAACTGAGGTTGATCACTACTCAAGTCACTGTTCCCTCTAATACCATGTAAAAATTTCTCAAGATGGTCAATAGATAGCTCTGATTCCAAGTAAAACTTTAAGAGCTATCAAGATGACACCTTGATCAAGCAGAAAGTAGGAATCAGGCACAGGAACACTCCAAACATAAACTGAGCTTAATAAACCAGAGACAATAGAAGGCTACAACAAAGTCTTGTAATATCAACAATCTTCTCTAAAAGGAAAGACATACATGGCGAGACAAGATTCGCCAATGTATAAAGGGAAAGCATACATGCAAGCAAGAAAATACAAGCCGGGAAAATAGTCTCAGAGACCGCCGAGTCTGCCGAGTGTATCGAGACCGTCAAGCTGCTGCTGCACCGAACTAAGCTAATAAGTCTGCGTAGACTGCCGACAACCGTTATTCAACTGAACGGCTTATACGCAATATATAAAACATATAACCGTAGAGGTTGCCTTGCTTCCTGAGTTCGCGAACAAAAGCTGCTGCCCAACTGAAGAACAGACCGCCCAGTCTGCCCAGACTGGCGTATAGTTTATTGAACTGGAATTACTGAAGGAGAGAAGACCGGCTGGCCGTAACTGCGACCTGCTGCAAACTGTTGATTGTTAACCGCAAGTTCCACTGATTCCTAACCGCAGTCAGAACAAAAGACCTGGCTTCTCAGTGCTAGCCGCACAACCTGTAAACAACAAACCAGTTAACCTTATCAATCCACACAGACAAGAAAATCTGAGGCCGCAACAATTAACCCAAGTCAACCTTACTATTCATTCATTTAATTATGTTGTCACAGGGTGGGACCTATTTATATGCGTTAAGAGGAGTGTGGTCACCGCCCTAGAGATAGAGACACCACCCCAGCTCGTAGCTAGCATGACGCAGTCTGCCTAGTTCGCATGGACATGTCTGGACAATAATCAAACCGTCAGGCACCAAGGGAGGGATAGATGCCAGTCCGCAACCTTGCGGGCACAAACCTGTAAGCTACAGAGGACATAACAATAGTCCGCACACTTTGTGTATACTACTCAAGCCGCAAGCTTCAGCAGACACACCATCAGTCCGCAACAACAAGTCCACGACCAAGAAAAAAATTGCCCGATCAACCAGCGGACTCTGCGTACTCAACGATGAACCTGGACTTATCACAGATCGTGAAAATGTCCAGCAACCAAAGTACCTCTAGCGCAAGCTCCACGGACATAGACAATCATCCCGCTCAAGCTACCAAATCCAAATCAGTTCCCTAAGCCACGAAATCCGTAGTTACCTCCTAACTTCACCACCTGAGATCAAGGGAACAAGCCAAAGCCGATCTAAACAACAGTCTGCAAAAAGAGGACTACACAAAATCAGAGTGAGTCTTCCCTTCCGGTGGATACACCACCTATTCGCACGGTAACACCAGGGAACTAGACAACAACTGAACAGTAAGCGGAATAGGCAGGTCGTCATCACCAGACCGCCTAGGCTGAATCATCAGTCCACAGGACTGTCTCCCCAGGCCCCACGGTCTAACTGATCAACCCACAGTTTCACTTCACAATTTTCAATACTTCGCGTGCGGTTTGCCTGCGATAGAGAGCGATTCATTGGTCAGTTTTGTCAATAGATTAGAGATTTGGAAAGCTCGATAAGATCTACGCATTTGTGGTAGGCTTTTCCCGATTCCTCAATTTTTAGGTGTTAGGGTTTGTGGTTTTTACCTTCTTTTCCCCCCAAAAGTTTCAGGAAATGTTGCTTAGGTCTTCTTACGGCCGATCCTTGCCGTGGAGCATTGGAGGAGGAGGATTCTTCCAAGACTTGAGTCAAGTGGCGATCTTCTTCTTGAAAACCATTTTTTGCTTTTCTTTTGTTCATTTCCTCTCCTTAGAAGGTTGTAATAATATAGGACTTATACTTGAAAGTACCCATAGAGTAGTATAAATTTTCGGTGATGAATTCGTCGAGTATAGTAAACAGCCTAAGGAATTTTCGTCGAGCATCGGGGTAGAAGACCATCAGGAATTTGTCAAATATGAGGATTTAGACTAAGTGAAGATTCGTCGAGTAACATCATATTCATCGAGTATTGGTAGATTTTCTTAAGACTATTTCGGCATGTATCGACAGTGTGGTGTTAAGTGAATTCCGATTCGTCGAGTATAATCGACGATTCGTCAAGTATGGCCTAGTTTAGGAAGCATTAAGTGACCAGACAGCTAAGTCATATTCGTCGAGTTTACACGCCGAATGGGGTACGAATTGTCTAGTATCGTTAGTCTTCGTCGAGTATCGTTAGTCTTCGTCGAGTATCATTAGTCTTCTCCATGTATTATAAGTCTTATTCGCCGAGTATTGTAGAAATTCGTCGAGTATCCATGTAGATCATTGGGTATACTAGCCGAATTTGGTCAGGACTTAGATTATTTTGTTGTTTCGTGTAGGAATCATCGTGTATGGTCCTTAGAGTGATTTTTGGGCTTGTTCAGTTATGTCTTTGGGTTTAAGCTTGGGTTTTCGCTTGGTTATGATGTTTTCTCTAGCTGGTTATCGGTTTGTGAATCATTACACTTGGTGGTTTGTTTTGTCTCTGTTTTGTGGACTGTTGGGTTATGTTCGGGCAGGTGTCCACCACCGCAGTTCCTTTTGTGAGATGTTTGGGTCTGGAAGCCTGGTATTGGACATTTTTGTCACAGATTCCGACCCGGTTATTTTTACCAAGTGTTAAAGATTCGCGTTTTCAAGCTGTTTTGTGCTCATTTGCCTTATATAGATTAGTTTATGTTATTTCATGCTTATCCTTGCAGATTTTATCAAAGTATGGTTTCGTTCTGCACTTGGTGCAAATTTCTTTAAACTCTATTATTGTAGACATTTCACTTTACTTGTTGCTATTTGGCTAATCAGCTTTGGTTACAGCTTTTCTTATAGTTGGGTTTGGTAGACCCTTTCTTACCATTTTCCCTACTTATTATCTACTATTTCTATTGCCACTTTTATTTTTTTCCTGAGGTGTTCTTCCTTTGAATGCCTCGGGTTCAGGGTTGTAGCCGGTGGAGCAGTTGTGTTGGGTGGTAGCTTGTAGACTACAGTTGTTGCAGTGTTTGTCCTCACTATCATGAGGCAGTTTGTTGTTTTTCAGTTTTAGGTCAGACATGCATACTTTCAGTGTGTTCGTGTCAGGTTGTTGACGCCCACTAGTAGTTTTCTTTTGGAATGTTGAATCTTTGCTAGCTGTTAATTTACCTTTTTGGTTGGTTGTACTTATTCTCTGGGAAGGTTTAATGCTAGGTTGCATGTTAGGTATTAAAGTGTAAAAATTACTATTATTACTTCATACATGCCATATTTGAATTCTAAATCACTATATTTAATAGACGTAAAAGCTACTTTCATAATTATTATAAATCTAGAGTCTTGCATACCATGAGTTGTCCTCTAGGGATATTTATACTCATATAGGATATCTAATACTGTAAATAAAGTACTTTTCATTGTGTATAACTATCTTTTTCTCATGGACTAGATGGGAAACTAAGTCGAGCGATACAACTAATCGCTTAACTGAAACTAGATTTTCTCTTAATAACTCACAAATCTTTCATAAAGTGTTAAGTTAGAGTTTTGCTTGAGCATCTGCAGTTATCCCCTACTGATGTGGCATCATGACGCGCATTTTCCCTTACTATGATATATCATTCAATACAGAGAAAATGTGGGTTGTGACAGTTGGTATCAGAGGAATAGATTGTTTGACATTTGGTCGAACATCTATCTCATGTTTGTGTTAGTTGTCTAGTTTCATTTTATACCGATGTGTCAACTGTAGGTCTTGGCTGAAGTATGAATACTACACTCATAAGCATGATAAGAAGTATACAGGGCATATTATGTAGTGTGGGATGTATAATATGTCTTTGTGTATGGATCCTCGTAGGAAGCAACTTGTGATTGTTTTGTAGTATGGGATGCATAACATCATCACATGAATGCACATTGGATTTTTCTTATCATTGCATGTGAAAGTGATGATAGATATAACTCTAGAGGGGGGGTGAATAGAGTATTCAAAAATTATGACACCCTACTCAACTCCCTTAGAGTTAATTTGCGGAATTAGTTTATAGATATTGATAACCCTAGAGCCTAACACAATGTGTAGTGCACAAGAGAGAGCTAACTGTAATTACAGTTAAGCTTGGGATCCTATCACAGTAACTAGCAATCCTAGTTATTTCTACTCACAGCCATAGTATAAAGAATTAAATAAACAGCACAGACGACACAAGAAATTTTAAAGTGGTTCCCTCTAAATAGGTACGTCCACTCTTCTACCACCCTGGTAGGAATCCACTACAGGTTTTTGTTTAGGTGCCCTGCCACCAACTGATCTGCTTTAGGTAGATCAAGTAGACCCTTTGAGCTTTTGATCAGGAGCTCAAAATCCAACACAGGTTTTTGATCAGGTGCCCTGCCACCAAGGGTTCACTTTTGAAGGGAGTAATAACCCTTTGTACAGGAGGTTGAGAGACTTAAGGCTTCTTCTCTATTGTTAAATAGATTAGAGAAGCTAGTGGATTGTACAGAGCTAGATAGCTCTAAAGAATCAAGGCTCCCCCTGGCTTAGAGAATATCCAGGAAGGAGTCTTGCTTCAGGGTGCAGGAACTCTTCTGAACTAAGACAAAGAACTGTCTTGAGGTTCTGAAGGAGAAGCTTGAAGAAGATTCTTGATTGGGAACAGGTGTTCTTCTTCAAACAGCTTCTTTTCTTCTTCTTCTTCTTCTAAAGGCCTCTGAGTGAAAGTCTTCCTGTAAGCAGGATGAACTCAGAATGAAGAAGAATGCAAAAGAGCTTTGATCTTCTCAGTTGAATATGAAATTCTGAGAGCTGTAGAACTTTCTTGCTTTCTCTCTTTCTCTATGCTGCTGAGTGTATATGTTCTGTATATCAGTTCTCATTATCTTCTTTCAAAAAGAAGCTCTTTTTATATGAGCCTTTGCAACGGCTTTAATTTGAGTTAGAATCTTTGTCTTCTTCTGGCATCAGCAATATGGGCTGCAAAAAGAATAAAGCAAAAACAAATCCTGCAGACAGACATACTATAAGAGGATAAAGCTTTCTAAGAAGTTGCATAACCAATCAGATAAGAAGGGGCTAGAAAAAGGTCACATCAGAAAGAACTCTTTACAGCCAGAAAAGACTTTCTGAGTCTAACGGCTATAAAGGACAGCCTGGCAGATAAAGCAGAAATTGTATTTCAACTAATAAGACAAAACACTTTGCAGATAAAGATTGGCTCATGCATAAGGAATGGAGCAGAGATTGCTTGGAAATAATATCATAAATTAACTGAAATAATATGCCAAATAAATATGAAATAAATCATAGAATAGAGGAGGACAAAATTATTAAAGACATACAGCAAAATGTCGAATGACCCTCGGAGATCGTCGACTGAAGCACAGAGATCGTCGACCTATCAAATAGATAGTCGAACGATACAGATAGTCGAACTACCAAAGAAGATAGTCGAACTACCACAACAGATAGTCGACCTCTCAGAAAAGATAGTCGAGCTATCAGATAGTCGACCTATCAAGACAGATAGTCGAACTATCAAAGAAAACAGATAGTCGACCTATCAAACAGATAGTCGAACTATCAAAGAAAACAGATAGTCGACCTGTCAAACAGATAGTCGAACTATTAAAGAAAATAGATAGTCGACCTATCAAACAGATAGTCGAACTATCAAAGAAAACAGATAGTCGACCTATCAAACAGATAGTCGAACTATCAAAGAAAACAGATAGTCGACCAATCAAACAGATAGTCAAACTATCAAAGAAAACAGATAGTCAACCTATCAAACAGATAGTCGAACTATCAAAGAAAACAGATATTCGACCTATCAAACAGATAGTCGAACTATCAAAGAAAACAGATAGTCGACCAATCAAACAGATAGTCGAACTATCAAAGAAAGCAGATAGTCGAACTATCAAACAAAACATATAGTCGACCTATCAAACAGATAGTCGAACTATCAAAGAGAACAGATAGTTGACCTATCAAACAGATAGTCGAACTATCAGATAGTTGAACTATCTAAGCAGATAGTTGAACTATCAAGAAATCTGTCTGGTCAGAAAAAGTCGAGCGGGGTTCGACGATCGGCGAGGCAGATTTCACAGAACGTCGAGCTACTAAGAGTTGAACTAACTCAGAGATAGATGATCTGCTGACAGACAAATGTCGAACAACTGATAGACGATCGACGACCAGTCGATAGACGATAGTCGAGCGACGTTCGACCATAGTCGAACAAAAAACAACTTAACCAAATTTTCATCTGGAAAAGTGACAACTCTAAACTAGAGCAAACTAACTAAACAACTAACCTTTGACCATAGATAAATCTTGGGTCAAGAGACAGAAGGAGAGGACTGAACTCAAATCAAAACTAGGGTACCAACAATCTCCCCCTATTTGAGTTAAGTCTTTCAACAAAAAACACAAAACTAATTACTGAAAATAAATAAAGTGCATGAAGGGAAATATTTAAGCAGATAACATCAATCAAATAGATAAGTGAATAACTGTCAATCAATGAATTTTAAGGAGCTTCAGAATTAGGTTTAGGTTCAGAGGAACTAGGAATAAAAGTAATTTTCCTAAAAGGGTCTAGAGCTTCTTTCTTTGACAGCTTTAGATCTTGCTCTCCAATGATTTTAGATTTTGATGCTCTTGGGACAATTGCTTCAGGATGCTTTTCCATGTATTTTGAAGGGTCAAATACCTCAGGTCTAACCTGGAATCTATCAAGCTCCTTCATTCTGAATTTGGACATAGTTGTTAATCCTGCAGTGTCTTTACCTTCAACTTTGGCTTTCTTAATTTGGGCTGATCCAACAAGCTCAAGAAATCGAGCCATCCTGAAATCAGGATCAAGCTCTTGGCTTTCATACACATTTTCACAAGTTGTATCTACAGGTTTCACAGCTTTAAATTTAATAGACATATCTAGCAGGCTTTCAGCTGGCTCTTTTTCCTGAATAAATTTTGAAACAGCTTTCACTACATGATCTGGCTTTGAAGATGATGTGCTCTTGAATTCTTTGGAAGGAGGAGGAGAAAAAGTTGGTTTTTGATAAACCACCTCCTTCACTTGTTCCTTTACATCAGCATCATGTCTTTGGTAACCAGATTATGTTCTGCCTTGATATCCTTGAGAGCTTTTCCTTTGAGAGGACTGAGATGGAGTAAACCTATCAGATTGAGTAGAAGGATTTGCAGATAAGTTTCCAGAGGCTCCTGCACTGGGAGGTGGAGGAGGAGGACCTCTAGGAGTCCATCTTGGGGCAGGACTGTCATACCTCTTAGACTTCTTCATTAATTTCTGCTGATTCTTAGAGAATCCCATCCAATGCTGAAATTCTTTAGATTTGGGATCAATACCTTTCAAGATATAGTAGGGGATATCATTATCAGGATTTGGAGGAGGAGGAGCCACAACTTTCCTTTTCTTCTTAGCAGATCTCTTTTTCTTAGAATCTTCAGATTCATCAGAATCATCCTCATCCTCAGAGTTTGAAGAAGGAGGATGATCATAAGGATCATACGCTTCTAGCACAGCTTTTTCTTTCTCTTTTAAGGCAGCTTTTTCTAACTCTTCTTCCATGGCATCCTGTGCTAGAAGAGTGTCTAAATCTAATCCAGGGGAATCATCCCAGACAGTAAACTTTTCCATTTGAGTTTCTGAAACCTTCTCTTGTTCATCAGTAACTGTCATGGGGACCAGTTCTTCTTGCACTGCTAACTGAGCTGGCTGAGCAGCCTCAGGATCTTGAACAATTGGTTCTGGTTCAGGTTGAACTTCTAGAGCTGGTTGATGATCAAGCTCTTGGGCAGCTAATACTTCTTCCATTATATCTGTAGTATTATGAACACAAATTTGCTAAATGACATTTTATCATTCCTTCTAGGTATTCCCATACTAACATATCAGTTATCAAGTCTAGAAAATGAGTAAAAGGGATACCTTCAGAATTTTCTTTTGAATGTCCTAACTCCCATAATTCATCTAGGAAGGAAGTAATGACTCCTTCTAGGTAGAGGGCAACCAGGGGAGTGAAGAATTCTTCTAGGCATACTTTGACAACAAACTCAGATTTCATTATAGCATCAGAAATATCTGTTTCAGACAATGGAGGAGCTGATTCTTCTATCTCTTTTTTTGCATCTGCTTGAGGATCTGCTTGGAAGGGAGGCCAAGGGCAGCTCAAAGGCATCTTCATAAAGCATCTCCCCCTGCCTTGTTTCAGTGGAAACTGAGACCAGGCCCCTAGATGAAGAAGGCTCAACAGATTTTGAGAGTGCTTGGATGGCAGCAGTCAAAGAAGAGATGGAGGATACAAGGGGAGCAATTGCCTCTTCAATCATGATTTTGATTGAAGGAGTAATTAACTCCAGGATGCTAGAGATGAAGGCTGGGGTGATTTCAAATGAAGGTGGGGGAATCACAGAAGATGGATGAACAACAGTGATGGTGTGTTCTTGATGCAAGAAGATCATCATGATCAGAATGAAGAATTGGAGACTGAGGAGGAGTGGAAAGCTCAGAAGCCAATAAATCAAAACTAGGATGAGATATCCTAGCAAGATGAGGAGGGAGAGGGGATGCTGGTGGTGATGCATGGAGAATTGTGGAGGAATCAAGAAGATGAGATGCAGAGGATGGAACTTCAACTGAAGTAGATGGTGGCACTTCAGTGGAGGTTGAAGGTAATGCAGATGAGGTGGATGGAAAGGAGAGATTGGCTGAGCCTGCTTCTTGAAGGAGGGGAGTGACTGAAGCAGTCCTTGTGCTCTCAGATGCAACTGGAGCTACCCCTGCTGGAGCGGGCTTCAGAAAACTCCTTTTCCACTTGACAAACAGCGTTGGGTCCATCTTTTTGCTGGCATTTATTGAAGTAGAAACAGAGACCAACAGATGGGGATATTTCTCCTTTAGAAAAATCCCAACCACCCTACCCAGGGTGACTTCCTTCTTGCTATTCTTTTTTCCTTATCAAATCAAACAAAACTCCTGCCCAGTTAATCTGCTTCTTGTTCACGATGGCACACATCAGGGCAAAGTGTTGCCTGGTTATATTATCATGGGCAGAGTGCTTTCCCAGTAGCACTTTTCCGACTAGTTCAGCAAGGAACTTAATCTTCAACGGAAACTTCACCTTTAACAGCTTAGAAGGAATGCCTTCGGCATGTCATAGTTCAGCCAGCATTCTCCCAAACTCAGGGGTATCTTGCTCATAATCCTCCTCCCCATTCAATAATCCAAAAATTTCAGTTAAAACGGCGGGAGTCAAAATTACCTCTTCTCCGCCTATTGTTCCGGTCATAGAATCGTCATTTGAGGACGAAGTGAATGCCCATTCTTTAATCTCGGGAATGTTTATCTTTATTCTTGTTGACATGAGCTTTTCCAATCCTTGATCTTTGCATAAGTTGAGGATTTCCACTATTGCAGACTCACAGCAGCTGAAAGAGTCGAAGTCCATGCTGAAGCCAGCATCGAACTTTACTACGGACAGGAGGGCTGGAGCAATCGCCATCGAAGAGGGGTTGGAGAAGGCAGGAGAGACGGCGAAGGTGAAATGGCAGAAATCGCGAGACAGGGAGAAAGCAGAAAGGCGGAATGCGAGAAGACGCTCTCCGTCGACGATAAAAAGAACGATCTCTTAACCTAGGTCGACCATCAGTTTTATATTAAAACAGCAATAGTCAATCTTTTTAAAAGGTACTGGAGATGATGGTCAAACGGTCGTTCGACGATCGTTCCTGAAGCAGAGTAGTCGATCAATCGTTCGACTATTTCTGTCTTCACAAACAACAAGCTGTCGTCAACCATAGATCGACGATAGGCTCGACCTGTTCGATGATCTTCGAACGTCGATCGACGATCTTCAAGCAGATAAGCCATCATCAACCATAGGTCGACGATAGGCTCCATCCGATCGACTATCTTCGAACGTCGTTCGACGATCTTCAAACAGGTTTCAACAAAGGCAAACGTCACACTTAGTCTTTTCCATTAATCATGCCTAGTTGAACCAAAAAGAACAGATGCTTCTGTTCATCTAAGGGCTTGGTGAAAATATCACCTCTCTGAAGGTCAGTGGATATGAACTCAAGGCTGATCTTGTTCTTTTCCACACAATCTCTCAGGAAATGGTGTCTAATCTCAATGTGCTTGGTTCTAGAGTGGTGCACAGGATTTTGTGCAATTGAGATAGCACTGGTACTATCACACATGATTTTTGTGTTCTTGTGTGTGTACCCATAATCAAAAAGCTGGTTTTGAATCCACAGGATCTGTGAACAATAACTAGCAGCTGCTATATATTCAGCCTCTGTAGTTGAAGTTGAGACAGAAGCCTGCTTCTTACTGAACCAAGAGACCAATCTCTCTCCCAGGAACTGGCAAGTTCCTGAGGTACTTTTCTTGTCAACTCTACAACCAGCATAATCAGAATCAGTGTATCCAATTAACTCAAATTTTGATTCAGCTGGGTACCAAAGTCCTAGATTTGGACATCCCTTCAGGTATCTCAAGATTCTCTTGAGAAGAATCAGATGAGATTCCTTAGGGTTGACCTGGAACCTAGCACACAGGCATGTAGCAAACATTATATCTGGCCTACTTGTAGTTAAATACAATAGGGAACCAACAATGACCCTATAATTCTTTTGATCAACAGGCTTTCCCTGATCATCAGAATCTATAACTACATTAGTAGCCATAGCTGTATGTATTGCTGAAGCATCAGCCATCCCAAACTTCTTTACCAATTCCTTGGCATATTTTGATTGGGAGATGAAAATGTCATCAGCATCTTGCTTTACTTGGAGACCAAGAAAGTAAGACAGCTCACCCATACTACTCATCTCGAACTTGGAATGCATCAAGTCAGAGAACTTTTTGCACAGTTTGGGATCAGTGGAACCAAAAATAATATCATCTACATATACTTGAACTAACAGGATTGTGTCCTTGTGGTGCTTGACGAAGAGGGTTTTATCAAATACTCCCCTAACAAAGTTGTGCTCTAATAGGAAACTAGCTAGAGTCTCATACCAGGCTCTAGGTGCTTGTTTGAGTCCATAAAGAGCTTTTTGCAACTTGAAAACATGTGAGGGCTGAGTTGAAGAAACAAACCCAGGTGGTTGTTCAACAAATACCTCTTCCTTTAGCTCACCATTTAGAAAGGCACTTTTGACATCCATCTGAAAGACCTTAAACTTCATATAGGCTGCATAGGCTAGAAAGATCCTTATTGCCTCTAGCCTTGCAATAGGAGCAAAGGTTTGGTCATAATCTATACCTTCCTCCTATCTGTAGACCTGAGCTACAAGCCTAGCTTTATTCCTTACAATGATTCCATTTGCATCCAACTTGTTTCTAAACACCCACTTGGTGCCTATGATCAGTTGGCCTTTAGGACTTGGAACCAAAGTCCATACTTTACATCTTTAAAACTGATTGAGTTCCTCTTGCATAGCAATGATCCAGTGGGATCTAGCTCAGCATCATTAATGGTGAGGGGCTCAATCTGTGAAAGGAAACAAGCATGCATCACATCCTGTCTTAATTGATGTCTTGTTTGAACACCAGCTGATATATCTCTAATCAATTGAGATGTAGGATGATCTCTAAGTGTGACAACATCAGTAGGTGGGATGTGATCTTCAGCAATAGTTGTGATTAATTCCTCAGGAGGAATTTGATCTACTATTGGTGGTACAGCAATAGCTTCTGCAAAGTCTTCATCACTATCTGAATCAGTGATATGAAGAGTTGATAGATGGAGAATCTCTTGAGTGACATCTTTACTAGATTCTGGTACCTGTAATGAACTTGAGGAAGGGGAAGTTTCCTTCTCCTTGTAAAACATCTGAGATCCATCAAAAGACACATGCACAGATTCCTCAATTTTAGAAGATGATTTATTAAATACCCTATGAGCTTTGCTTACTTGGGAATATCCAAGAAAAATTTACCATTGAAGCTTTTGCTTCAAACTTTCTAAGGTATTCTTTATTATTGTTATGAATGTATACTACACAACCAAATACTCTAAAATAATTTTTTTTAGGTTTCTTTCCTTTAAGCAACTCATAAGGAGTTTTACACTTAAGATTGTGTATAAGACTTCTGTTCAGCACATAATTAGCTGTGCTAATAGCTTCTGCCCAATAGGAAAGAGGCATGTTAGCATCTGCCAATAATGTACCAGCAGCTTCAATCAGGGTTTGATTCTTCCTTTCAACTACCCCATTTTGTTGGGGAGTTCTAGGAGCTGAGAAGCTATGTTTGATACCTTCTCTCTCGCAGAATTCTTGCATGAGAAGAGAGTCAAACTCTGTACCATGATCACTTCTGATCAAGGCCACATGAGTAGAGTACTCAGTCTGCACACATAATAGAAAATCTGTAAAGGTTTTGAAGTTATCAGCCTTAGTTCTCAAAAAGAACACCCAAGTGAACCTAGAGAAGTCGTCTACAATTACTAAAGTGTAATACTTCCCTCCTAGAATCTGTACATTTATTGGGCCAAAGAGGTCCAAATGTAAAAAATACAGGATTCTAGGTGAATCACTTTTATTTACTGACTTAAATGAATTCTTGGTTTGCTTGCCTAATTGATAAGCCTTGCATAGGCTCTCCTTCTAGTAGGGGCAAGAAGGTAAACCTCTAACAAGGTTGTATTTAAAAAACCTAGATATGTTCTTGAGGTTAACATGGCTAAGCCTTTTATGCCATAAAGTGTTGTTATTTGTTACTTTATTAAATAAGCAGATTTCAGAATGGGTTGAATTAAAATCTACTAAATAAATATTGCCTTGTCTAATGCCTACTAACACAACATTACTATTTAAAGTAATATTACAAAGAGTGTTAGTGAATGATACCTGATATCCTGCATCACATAACTGACTTACTGAGATAAGGTTATTCTTCAGTCCAGTTACATATGAAACCCTTTTGAAAGATACTGCTACAATGGTAATCCTACCATAACCTTCAGTTTGACCACAGCTAGAATCCCCAAAGATCACCTTTGGTCAAGGCTTGGCCTTGAACTTTGACAGATTTTCTCTATTCCCTGTCATATGTTTGGAGCAACCACTATCCAAATACCACTTGTCCTGAGTGATAGGATAGGTCTTCACCTGCAGTGAGTTAAGTTAAACATTGTGGACCTAGGTAACCTTGGGTCCATTATTCTTCACATAATGAAAACTAGAAATAAAAGAATAAGCAGGTTGGGGTTTATAACCTAAAGGGTAAGATCTCCTAGGTGGGATGCTCCATGCAGTTAATGGGTCCACAAATCTAGGGTTTCTATTCATATTAAGGTTTCTAGAGTTCTGATTATAATTTTGAAATTCATGTTGAAAACATCGATCGGCGTTCGACGATGGATGCACAGATCGTCGAGCATCGTTCGACAATTGAGCATGCGATCGTCGAGCAGCGTTCGACGCTTTTTGTATTTCCTTAAATTTTTGTTTCCTCTTTTCTCTCTTAGCTTTGTTTAAGGCTTGATTAACTTGTCTTACTTGCTCAGTGTTCTTTATCCCATCAGCTGAGATAAAGTTCACTGGAGTTGAAAGATGATTTTTAAGGATAATTGGGGGTTCACATGATGAAGCTCCTAAGCCTAGCTTATTATTGCCTGACCTAGTGTTTGTCATGCTGGTAATTTCTAGCAACTTAAGGCTTCTACCATTCAGAGATTCTTCTAACCTTTTTGACTTAGCTAATTCATTCTTAAGAAATTTTATTTCTTCACTAGAATTAGTGAGTTCTGCTGTTAACCTAATGTTTTCATTAGAGATAAATTCAGATTCAGCAAGCTTATTTCTAAGGTCCTTAATTTCTTTTTCAGAACTAATTAAATCTAAACACAAAGATTTAAAATCTGATTTAAATTAAGCAGATGTAAAATCGTAAGAAGACAATACCTCATCTTCTGTTGGCATTTCTTCATCAGAATCTGAACTCTCTGCAGCTGAGTGATTGCTGCAGGCATCAATTGCCATCAGGAAAATTTCCTTTGCCTTTTTCTCTTCTTCATCCTCACTAGAGCTTGAGGAGGAAGATTCCTCATCTGAATCACTCCAAGTTTCAGCAACGAAACCTCTCTCCTTCTTTTTGTTTTTGTAGGAGGAGGGCTTGGAATGCTTCCTGTGCTATTCTTTTTCCTTCCTTTTCTCTTTATTCTTTTCCTCTGGACACTCTGGTAGAATATGTCCAGGCTTCCTGCAACCATAGCAAATTATTTCTTTAGCAGGAGAACGATCATACCTTGGTTTATCTTCATATCGTGAAGATTTCTTTCTGAAGTCTTTTCTTCCCATCTTAAGAAACCTCTTGGCAAATAATGCCATTAGTTCCTCATTGGATTGGCTTCCTTCAGAAGCTTCAGCAGCTTTGAGATCAAGAGATTGCTCTTTTCTTGTTGGAGTTGGAGTCTTTGCTTCAGCCTCAGCTTCCCTGGTCTTCAGCACTTGCTCAAAAGACTTGAGCTTGCCAAGGAGAGCTTCTGTTGAGATTTCATTTGTACTTCTGGCCTCCTTGATAGGCCAGATCCTCAGATCCCATGTACTGGGGAAGCATATCTGAATCTTATCATTGACCTCTGTCAATGATATATCCTTGTCAAGAGTCCTCAGCTCATTGATGATTGAGCTGAGCCCGGTGTACATTGCTTCAACTGATTCAGCATCAGTTTTCTTAAAGTTTTCATACTGGGAGATAAGGTTGGACCTTCTGTCCTTCCTTTCATCAGCTCAACCAGCTACAATATGGTTCAGTGTATCCCACATTGCTTTTGCTGAGGGACAGTCAGCAACTTTCTGGAATACTTCATCAGACATTGTCTGAGCCAGAATATTCATTGCTTTGGCATCTGCTATCTTTGCCTTTTTGTATTCATCGTTATAATCTGGAGGAGGCACTGCACTCATACCAGTTGATGATGAAGCAGTAGCTGCAGCAGGTGCTCTTGGTGGTCCTGTCAAAATAGAAGCAAAAATACTCTCATCAATAGAGTTCATATATAACTTAATCCTTGCCTTCCAGATGCTAAACTTAGCTAAGTTGCATGCTGGAGGTCTGGTGCTTGAGTAATCCTTCGACTGGGCCATGAAGTGAATATCTATAAGCTTGGTATCTATCAGGATCTTGTGACTTAGGTGTTAGCCTATACAGTCAGTCAACCTCCCTCTGATACCAATTGAAAGTGATGATAGATACAACTCTAGAAGGGGGTGAATAGAGTATTCAAAAATTATGACACCCTACTCAACTCCCTTAGAGTTAATTTGCGGAATTAGTTTATAGATATTGATAACCCTAGAGCCTAACACAAAGTGTAGTGCACAAGAGAGAGCTAACTGTAATTACAGTTAAGCTTGGGATCCTATCACAGCAACTAGCAATCCTAGTTATTTCTACTCACAGCCACAGTACAAAGAATTAAATAAACAGCACAGAAGACACAAGAAATTTTATAGTGGTTCCCTCTAAATAGGTACCTCCACTCTTCTACCACCCTTGTAGGAATCCACTACAGGTTTTTGTTCAGGTGCCCTGCCACCAACTGATCTGCTTTAGGTAAATCAAGTAGACCCTTTGAGCTTTTAATCAGGAGCTCAAAATCCAACACAGGTTTTTGATTAGGTGCCCTGCCACCAAGGGTTCACTTTTGAAGGGAGTAATAACCCTTTGTACAGGAGGTTGATAGAGTTAAGGCTTCTTCTCTATTGTTAAAAAGATTAGAGAAGCTAGTGGATTGCACAGAGCTAGATAGCTCTAAAGAATCAAGGCTCCCCCTGGCTTAGAGAATATCCAGGAAGGAGTCTTGCTTCAGGGTGCAGGAACTCTTCTGAACTAAGAAAAAGAACTGTCTTGAGGTTCTGAAGGAGAAGCTTGAAGAAGATTCTTGATTGGGAACAAGTGTTCTTCTTCAAATAGCTTCCTTTCTTCTTCTTCTTCTTCTAAAGGCCTCTGAGTGAAAGTCTTCCTGTAAGCAGGATGAACTCAGGATGAAGAAGAATGCAGAAGAGCTTTGATCTTCTCAGTTGAATATGAAATTCTGAGAGCTGTAGAACTTTCTTGCTTTCTCACTTTCTCTATGCTGCTGAGTGTATATGTTCTGTATATCAGTTCTCATTATCTTCTTTCAAAAAGAAGCTCTCTTTATATGAGCCTTTGCAACGGCTTTAATTTGAGTTAGAATCTTTGTCTTCTTCTGGCATCAGCAATCTGGGCTGCAAAAAGAATAAAGCAAAAACAAATCCTGCAGACAGACATACTATAAGAGGATAAAGCTTTCTAAGAAGCTGCATAACCAATCAGATAAGAAGGGGCTAGAAAAAGGTCACATCAGAAAGAACTCTTTACAGCCAGAAAAGACTTTCTGAGTCTAACGGCTATAAAGGACAGCCTGGCAGATAAAGCAGAAATTGTATTTCAACTAATAAGACAAAACACTTTGTCAGATAAAGATTGGCTCATGCATAAGGAATGGAGCAGAGATTGCATGGAAATAATATCATAAATTAACTGAAATAATATGCCAAATAAATATGAAATAAATCATAGAATAGAGGAGGACAAAAATATTAAAGACATACAGCAAAACGTCGAACGACCCTCGGAGATCGTCGACCGAAGCACAGAGATCGTTGACCTATCAAACAGATAGTCGAACGATACAGATAGTCGAACTACCAAAGAAGATAGTCGAACTACCACAGTAGATAGTCGACGTCTCAGAACAGATAGTCGAGCTATCAGATTGTCGACCTATCAAGACAGATAGTCGAACTATCAAAGAAAATAGATAGTCGACCTATCAAACAAATAGTCGAACTATCAAAGAAAACAGATAGTCGACCTATCAAACAGATAGTCGAACTATCAAAGAAAATAGATAGTCGACCTATCAAACAGATAGTCGAACTATCAAAGAAAATAGATAGTCGACCTATCAAACAGATAGTCGAACTATCAAAGAAAACAGATAGTCGACCTATCAAACAGATAGTCGAACTATCAAAGAAAACAGATAGTCGACCTATCAAACAGATAGTAGAACTATCAAAGAAAATAGATAGTCGACCTATCAAACAGATAGTCGAACTATCAACGAAAACAGATAGTCGACCTATCAAACAGATAGTCGAACTATCAAAGAAAGCAGATAGTCGACCTATCAAACAGATAGTCGAACTATCAAACAAAACAAATAGGCGACCTATCAAACAGATAGTCGAACTCTCAAAGAGAATAGATAGTCGACCTATCAAACAGATAGTCGAACTATCAGATAGTTGAACTATCTAAGCAGATAGTTGAACTATCAAGAAATCTGTCTAGTCAGAAAAAGTCGAGCGGGGTTCGACGATCGGCGAGGCAGATTTCACAGAATGTCGAGCTACCAAGAGTTGAACTAACTCAAAGATAGACGATCTGCTGACAAACAAACGTCGAACAACTGATAGACGATTGTCAACCAGTCGATAGACGATAGTCGAGCGACGTTCGACCATAGTCGAACAAAAAACAACTTAACCAAATTTTCATCTAGAAAAGTAACAACTCTAAACTAGAGCAAACTAACTAAACAACTAACCTTTGACCATAGATAAATATTGGGTCAAGAGACAGAAGGAGAGGACTGAACTCAAATCCAAACTAGGGTACAAACAGCATGCGATATTATATAGTATGGGATGTATAATATTTCATGTGTATGCATCTCATAACATGCATTAAGGCCTTTATTAGAATGCATAACACAACATTCATAACATAACATAGCATTAGCACACATGCCAAGCTAAAGGTTTATATGATGACATACGTACACACATGGTTTTGAGTCAAAAAGAATAAGAATTCATGTATTCATTGTTTAGGCACATGAGTCAATAGGATGACGATATATCATCCTAAGTTTAGGCATAACATCATAAATGAAAATCCTAAAGCAAGTTAGCAGCATGAGCACGTATTTAATTATGTATTATTTGAACTATGTTTTTTGGTTCTAGCGGTTAAGCTAGGTTTTGATTAGATATTCGTTGTTCGTTTAGATGCCTCCTAAGTATTCATTGACAAGGTCGACTCCTCAGTCAGAGGGAGAATCGTTTGGTCGCCAGAGTGAGGCTGTGATAGAAGGATTGCGGCAGAACAATGAGGCTCTGTCGAGGCAATTGTTGGAGATGTAGTCGTAGATACAGGTGTTGTAGTCAGTTGTTTCTAGTCAGCTGCTTAGAGCACAGGACCCGACTGTGGTTCAAGATGTTCTTGTTCCCCCTGTTCCTCTGGTGCCCCTAGTTTTGTTTCCACCAGAGATGACTTTTATTTCACATTTCCAGATATTAGGACTCCCTACCTATGATGGTAGAGAAGATTTTATTGCTTTGGATGATTGGATTATATCCATCGAGGAGATGTTTGCTTACTCAGGAGTTTCAGCTAACGAGAGAGTAATGGTCACTACTTATCAGCTCAAGGGACTTGCAAAGAGTTGGTGGCTTATAGAAAAGGAAAACCTTAAGTATGTGTGTTCATGGGAATCCTTTAAGGAATTACTGCTTAAAAAGTTTCTGCCGTCAGTTGAGAGGGACCATTTGATGAATCATTTTCTACATCTAAAGCAAAGGTAGCGCACCGTTAGGAAGTACAAGGTAGAGTTCAGCAAACTGTGTCGATTTTCCCCTGACATGGTATCTTAAGAGTCTAGTAAAGTTAAACATTTTTTGGGTGGTCTTAGGAATGACATCCAGCACCTAGCTAGTGCTTATGGATCTGAATGCTATGTTGAAGTTGTGGAGGCTGCTCTGAAGGTCGAGGTGATCTATAATTCCATGAACTGAGGTCAACAAATGAGAAAAGATAAGAGGAAGACTGGTGAGGGTAAGAGTTCCCAGGAATCTGATGCTGCTTCGAGGATAATGATTAAAGAGATATGCAATTTCTGTGGATGGCTAGTCCATCCATTTGAAAGATGTTACCAAAAATTAGGAGCTCAAAAGAAGGAGCAAGTTCATGCAATTCAGAGTGCTCCTAAAGGAGATTTAGTTTGTTCTACGTGTAAGCGGAGGAGGCTCGACACTGCCCATTAATGGGGAAAGGAGAGGGTTTTCTATCAGTGCAGACAAAAAGGACATTTCAAGTAAAAGTGCCCACAAGTTTAGCCCCTATTGCAACCAGTTCCACTTCAGGCCTTGCCGCCACCGCTGATATTTGATAAGTGGAAGGGAAAGCTGAATGTTGTTTCTTTGGAGTAAGCTCAGAGGTCTACTCAAGTAATTTTAGGTTAGATCCTAACCTTGTTCGAGCTTTTAATTTGTAGCTGTAGTTTCGACATTCATTCCCTTAGTTGGTATCAGTGGTGTCAAACCAAGGCATTCAGAGTTAGCTGATTCTGTTTGGTGATTTTCTATCCGATGTTGATCTAAAGGTAATAAACTTGAAAGACTTCGACATGATTTTTGGCATGGACTGGTTGTCCAAGTATGATGCGGTCATCCAATACAAGGTCAAGCGCTTGGACTTCAAGATGGACAACTGTCAACCCAGGAGTGTTTATGGTTTTACGTTCAAGGTTTCTCCGATTATTTCTGCGGTATGCTCGTAAGCTTTTAAATTCCGAATATTTTGCCTGTTTGGTTTCAGTATTGGAGAACGATGGTAGTTTGCTACGTGTAGAGGAGATTCTTATAGTGTGCGAGTTTCCTGATGTATTTCCTGATAATCTTCTTGGTCTTCCACCTGATATAGACGTGGAGTTTGTCATATATTTGGAGTCGGGTACCCGTCCTATTGCTAAGGCGTCGTACTGTTTTGCCCCGTGGGAGCTGGAGGAGTTGCGTACCCAGTCTGATGAGTTATTGCAAGATGGATTCAATAAACCATGTTTTTCACCGTGGGGTGCTCCTGTGATGTTTGTGAACAAAAAGGACGGATCGATGAGGTTGTCCATTGATTATAGAAAACTGAATAAGGTACACATAAAGAATATATATCCCATAATGAGAATAAACGACTTGTTATATTAGTTGTGTGGTAGCACTACGTTTTCAAAGATTGACCTTCATTCAGGCTACCATCAGTTGAGGATTCATGAGACAGATATTCCACAGACTTGTTTTCGTTCTCGGCATGGAAATTTTGAGTTTTTGGTAATGTCCTTTGGTTGTCCAATTCATCCTATGCCTTCATGGATATGATGATCAGAGTGTTTAAGGATTTCATTTACTATTTTGTGGTCTTATTTATAGATGATGCTCTGGTATACTCCTGTAGTGCTGAAGAGCATGCACATCACTTGCGTTTAGTTTTGTCTACTTTGAGGGAGCATAAGTTGTATGCCAGGCAAAGCAAGTGTGAGTTTTGGCTTCCGCGGGTTTCTTTTCTGGGTCATGTGGTTAATAAGGATGGAATTTTTTGGACCCAGAAAAGATAGCTGTTATTATGGATTGGTATAGACCAGCTACTCCCAAAGAGATAAAGAGATTCCTAGGGCTAGCGGGCTATTATAGAAGGTTTGTGGAGGGTTTCTCTACGTTGTCTGTGCCATTGACTAAATTTACGTAGAAGAACGCATCTTTCGTTTGGAGCGATAAGTGCGAAGAGGCTTTTCAGGAATTAAAAAGGAGATTTTGCACTGCTCCGATATTGGTCTTGCCTAACGAAGGGATAGAGTATGCTGTGTGTGTGGATGCATCGCACGTTGTACTTGGTTGTGTGTTGATGCAAGGAGTCAAAGTGATTGAGTATGGATCACGAAAGTTAATGGTAAATGAGAAGAATTACACTACGCATGATTTGGAATTCGCGGCTGTGATTTACGCATTGAAGCTATGGAGACATTTGTTAAATGGCTCTCTATGCAAGATTTATATGGATCATAAGAGTTTGAAGTATGTCTTCACTCAAAAAGAACTGAACTTGCGCTAGTGGAGATGGTTACAATATGTTGTAGATTATAATGTTGAGATCCAATACCATCAGGGCAAAGCTAATTTGGTAGCAGATGTCCTGAGTAGGAAGACATTGAAAATTTTTAACCATTCTGTGGATTCACTGGTAGGGGAATTTCTCTGGATGTATATATCAGTTGTGAGTAGCAACTCGCCTAGCAGCTTGGAAGTAATAGAGTCTTCTTTGTTTACGCTTACGAGGAGACATCAAAAGGATGATACTGATTTGCTACACCTTTATAATAGAACTACGAAAGGGGAATAACCGGGCTTATTTATTGATGATGAGAGTACCTTGAAGTACTATGACAAATTTTGTATTCCCGCAGTTGAGGATATTCGTGTTAAGTTGTGCAAAGATGCTCATGGTTCTAGTGTTGCCTACCACCCTAGTTTTACTAAAATGTATCAGGATCTGAAGTAGATTATTTGGTGGTATGGTATGAAGGGAGATATAGCAAAGTTTGTATCAGAATGTTTTACTTGTAAGCGAGTTAAGGCTGATCATGGAGGTCCTAGAGGTAAGTTGACGCCTTTATAAATTCCAAGTTGGAAGTGGGAGAGTATTTCGATGGATTTTATTACTAGACTATGGAGATCTCCCCGAGGACATTATTCTGTATGGGTTATAGTAGATAGACTGATGAAGTGTGCTCACTTCATGTTGTTCAAGATCGACTACTCCCTGAAGATAATATCTGAGTTATACTTAGATGAGGTCATCAGACTACATGGAGTGCCGGTGAGCATTGTGTCAGATCGAGACTCTGGGTTTACGTCTTGCTTTTATAAAAGTTTACAGGAAGGGTTGGGTACCGATTTTAGGTATTCCACCGCATATCATCCTCAAACAAATGGTCATACGGAGATAGTAAATCCTATCATGGAGGATATGATCAGATGTTATATTTTGAACCACGGAGGAGCGTGGGATGAGCGTTTGAGATTCATAGAATTTGCGTACAATAACAGTTATTAAGAGAGCTTGCAGATGGCCCCGTTTGAGGCTTTGTATGGGAGATGTTGCAAAACTCCCTTGTTTTGGACCAAGCTTGGTAAGAGAATGTTATTGGGTCAGGAGCCCTGGAAGAAATGGATATCTCTGTTAAGCATATTCGAGAGAAGCTTCAGATAGCTCAGGAGTGTTATGAAACGAACGTCAATCACCAAAGGACTGAATTGGAATTTATTATTGAGGATATGTTTTTCTTAAGGTTTCCCCGATTTATGGCTTTAAGAGGTATGGTAAGAACCATAAGTTGGATCCTAGGTATGTGGGACCCTTCAAGATTGTGGAGCGTATTGGAATGTCTACTTATTGGATGGAATTGCCCGAAAGTTTTTCGGGTGAACACGATGTTCTCTACATGAGCTAATTGCGGAAGTGTGTGCTGAGCGACAGACAAATTCTTGATGTTGTGCCCCAGTTGGAGCCTAACCTTTCCTATGTGGAGGTGCCTTTTCGTGTTTTGGATACTTAAGATTGGGTTTTGCGAAGGAAAACAATACCCATGGTTAAAGTTTTGTGGAGGAACAAAGACAAGGAGAGCGTGACTTGGGAGTTGGAGTCAGCGTTGAGGGAGGCTCATTATCATCTATTCTCCTGATGCTTTTGATAAGTGTTTTCTTTGATAGCCTTTGGTGACTTTCTTTTGTTTTGGATTTGATCCTTTTATGTTAACTTTCAGGACGAAACTTCTTTTTAGGGAGGTTGGCTGTAACGCCCCTGCTTTTTTGGTGTTTGATGTGCATGAAGCCCAGCTTTGATTTAGACGATGAGCATGCTGGGATCAGATTTCGCGCGATGATGGGAGGCAAATGCACCTATCACGAGTAATACGTGATATTCGGGGGGAATATCGAGGTTGTATATTTCCCGGGGCGGGTTTATTATTTCTACTCCTCCCCGAGGGACAATTATCTTACTGAAAATAGAGTTGTCGGATTTTAGTTAACTAAAGCAGTTATAAAAGAGAGATATAAAAAGTCTTAGAAAATTCGATGAAGGATTAACGCTCGGCATCGAATCTGATTGAAACTAAAATTACTATTAATAATTATAAAACTTAGTTTTTAAATTAATTAAAGGCAACTTGGCCGTGGAGGTTCCATAAACATGAGCTCACCTATCTCTAGGGATATCTCTCACCCGAACATTAAGAATATTCGACCGAACTCTCGTCCGATGAAGGATTCCTCTTAATGCCCGCTTTATACTAAGAACCCCGCTATTGGGTGTGGAACCCAATCCGATAGAATTATGCTACTCATCTCTCGAGGTTATGCACGCAACTCTTTTTACCAAAGGGTGATCGGTCCATACGCACGGCCTCACTGCTAGCTAGTGTATGGATAAAGTAAATAAAGCCCACACATCGATATGTGGTTCTACGCGTCGTAGACCCGGGGCAAACCTTAAGTCCTTTAATTAAAGTGATAAAAAGACCTTTAATTATTTAAAGTGATTTTTTATGTACCAATGCTCTTCGGTGCCGAGGGCTAAGAACGATTAGCCACTCATCGGAATGGGGACGACTTATGATTTTTATAAGGCGTGAGTACGAAACTATGCGCTAAAGGATTATAAAAAAAGAACATAAAATAATGAAACGTTAGGAAATTGCAAGACTAATAAAAAAGGGAACTCACACACTCTACAAAATCATAAATAAAAAGCTAAGTTACAAAAAAGAGAAATTACAAGTCCTACTCAAACGAGTAGGCGAGAAATAAATGCAAATTACATGTCCTACTCGTATGAGTAGGCAGAAAATGAAAGCGAGTCCTACTCGAATGAGTAGGCAGGAAATAATTGCAAATTACAAGTCCTACTTTAATGAGTTGGCGGGAAATGAAAGAGTCCTACTCAAACGAGTAGAAAGGAAATAAATGCAAATTACAAGTCCTACTTGAATGAGTAGGAGAGAAATGAAAGCGAGACCTACTCAAATGAGTAGGCGGGAAATAAATGCACACACACACACAATGTAATTGAAAGAAAGCAATAATCACTATCTCATACACTCACACACTCTACGTAATTAAGAAAGCGATAAGGAAAGCAATAAAAGACAGCAAAAAAATTAACTCATACACGCACACACTCTACATGAAGTTTGAAAGATCAAAATGAACTTAATCTCATACACTTACACACACACATAGAAGAGGAAATCAAAGTGATCAAAAAATTAAAACGATTACATTTCTACTCCTAGAACTTCCTAAAAATGCGTAAAAAGAGGAAATATAAATTAAAGGAGCTAAAGGGTTTTGAAAATTAAAGTAAAAACAAAGTGCTACAAAAATTAAAACAATTAGCTTTTTATTCTTATAATTTCATAAAAATGCTTAAAAAGTGGAAATAAAAGTAAAAGAACAAAAAGTTTTACAAAAATAAAAAGACTTAGTAAAAAGGGGATAAAAAGCCACTTTGAAAACACTTTTATAAAACCATAAAAATGAAAATGAAGTACTAAAAACCTAAACCTAAATAAGACTAAGGGACAAGATGAGAAAAATCTTACATAACAATTAACACCTTCGAGAAAATCTAAAACTAAACTAAGCAAATTTGACAACTTGAGAACATAAAAAAACAAATTTAACTCATACACACACAACCATTTTCAAGAGAAAATCAAAGATACAAAAGATCGCCGAAAGAGGGGCACTCAGATGCATTCCAAAACAACATAAGGAGAGAAAAACTAGCATATTTTATTAAGACAAAAGTAGAGTTATAAGAAGCTAAAGCAAACACTAAATAAAGGGGGAGAAATTCTCCTTACATAGCTCAAAAAGAAAACAAGCAGTACTCCAACAGTAAAATGGCTACAAAATTTTAACCCTTGGTCATTACAGAAAAGTTCAATTTATAGACAAAAAACTAGGTTACACGCCCTCGGTCGCGGACGTGACTAGGGGAGTGTCAGGTCTGGCGTGCTGGTGAAGCCGAAAATTCGGTCAGCTCGCATGGTTCTAAAAGCTTTGGGAAGTCCACGTGTTGGTCACAGGCATGATAGAGGGGTCACGGGCTTGTAGGCGGGGTGTGACTAGGCACCTGACAGACATTTGATGTCAACAACAACTATGTGAATGGGGCCAAAAACTACAGTACCGGCACGGGCGTGTCGGAAAGGTCACATGTGTGTCTGGTTTTTTCCATTTTAGGCGGCAGTTTTCCACTAGAATCAAAGTGCCACGGACGATCACGGGCATGTACTTTGATTTTTTGACTTTTTCTGCAAATTTTCTGGAAAACAAAATAAAGTTAAGTTAGAAGAGTATATATAAGAAAGAAACATTTTATTGAAGAAAAATAATTAAAAACAACGAAAATAAACTAAAATGATCTAAATAAAGTACGTAAAAATACAAACATTTACAACTCATCAAATACCCCATACTTAAAGCTTTTGCTATTCCAGAGCAAAAGTAGGAGATATACATATAATAAATTAAAAGAAATCCTAATTTAGCTACCGCTTAAATTAATTAAAAGAATGATATAAATAAACATCAGTGGTATAAGAGTTAAGTCCTAATCCATGAAAATAATTTAAATAGAGGAAAAGTATGGGCCAAAAAGATTTCTTGAAGTAACCAAATAACAAGCATAAATTTTAATCGTTAGCTAACAAAAATAGATTGGAATTATAGGAACTTTAGCTTATAAGAGTTTAAAGGAAATAATGCAATTTAAAAAATATGCTCTCAAACAGATTTTTGTATTAAGTCTAGAATCATTGAATATGGCTAAGGGGGTTGTTTGGGTTTATGAAGGGGGCTTTGGTTTTAAAGATGAGGTATTCTTTTTGAAACCTCTAAAGGATTTTTCTTTGAATGTGGATGTTTAGGAAAATGAAATCTTATTTTCCATAACATGTAAAGTTTTGGGAATAACTTCATATAACCCAATGCATATGTATAGGAGTAATGAATTTTATCCTCTTACTCTATAACATATAATCTTTTAAAATATTAGATGCCTATGTTTACGGAACGAAATCTTATTACCATTGACATAAGTTCTTTTAAAGATAAAAATTTTATCATGCCAAGTAAGACATGATAAATATGAGAGGATATGGTTTATTTTCTTTAAGAAGAAAACTAGATTTTAATAAAAAAATATTTTGAGAGCAACTTTATTAAATTGAACGTTCCTGTGTTTCAAAAATCCTGAACTAAACATAATTGAAGTCTAAGATTATTTTTTAAACGTAATACACGTACCTCTATTTTAGATAAATTAGAAGTAGTTCCTAAAATAAATCCCCTATCTTAAGAAGAAAAACATAAAAAATTCATTTAAAACTTAACCCCAGATATTTAAATCTTTCAATCTCAAATTAATAAACGATTTGTAAATAAAGAATTATTGAAATTTGCTTATAAATAAACTTGCAACTACATTTTTGGAGAGCGAAAAGGGTTAAGAATGGTATATTCGATTTATTTGTTTCATAAAAAAAATTGGGATTTGTTTAGAGTTATCATCTTTTTTTAATCTTTAGAGTTATCATCATTTGTGTATTTTTGTTTTATCATTTTTTTTTGGAATTTTTTTGTTTATTTCTCTCTTTTTTTGAAATTTTTAGAGTTATTATTTTTGATTTTGAAGTTATTTCTTAATATATACATATAAAAAATGAGAAAAAGATATAATTTTTTGAACTAAAAATTTGTTTGTTTTCTAAATTTTTTGTATTTTTAAGATTTATAATCAAATATTTACAAGGGAGGAAAGAGTGAAAAGTTATTTACAAAGAGGTGAAAGAAAGGAAGGGGGGAAGTGAAAAAGATATTAACAAAAATATTTACCGAAAATATTTACAAAGAATATTTACAAAGTAAATCTAAATATTTTTTTGGAATTTTTGTTTTGTAATTTTTTGATAATATAACAAAATTTATTTTTGGAGATTTCATTTTATAATTTTTTGTTTTGTTTACATATATTTTTTTGGTATATTATTTTTTTTTGAAATTTTAAGAGTGCAGAAAATAGAAGTGCAGAAAAGAAAGCACAAAAATTTTTTGTTGGCTTTTTTGTTCCACATACTTATCTTTTCAGATTCTATTTTCTGAAAAAAAAATACAAAAGAGAAATAAATAGTTCGCGAAATTTTGTACATATAAAAAAAATAGTGTACAAAAGAGAAATCTCTTAAATCTCTTAAAAGGAAATAATGCAATTTCTTTTTTGTTCCACATACTTATCTTTCTTCTTTTGCTGGCTCGAAAAGTCTTATGGGAGCACCCGCACAACTAAATAGTTCGTGAAATCTGTGAACCATGGCAGAGAAGATGAACTTGTATTAATGTCTAGGAGGCATTCCTCGGGGAATCTGTCATTCATTTCAGATTCGATGAGCGCTTCCGCACCCGGATTTTCTAAACAAGAGAGGTGATCGGCGGCAAAATTTTTCGCGCCCTTCTTATCTTGGATCTCTAAATCAAATTCTTGTAGGAGGAGGATCCATCAAAGAAGACAGGGCTTGGCATTCGTTTTAGCTAATAAATATTTTAAGGCGGAGTGGTCGGTAAATACGATAACTTTAGATAGCGTTATATACGAGCGAAACTTATCAAATACAAAAACGACGACTAAAAGTTCCTTTTCCGTTGTCTTGTAATTCCCTTGTGCGGAAGTTAACATCTTGTTAGCATAATAAATAGGATTTAAAAAATGTGTTTATGCGTTTTCCAAGAACGCACCTATGGCAATATCACTAGCATCGAACATAATTTTGAATGGAAGGGCCTCATCGGGCACAAATAAAATGGGTGAATTGATAATTTTTTATTTTATAAAATTAAAGGCGGACTCGTATTTGCTACTAAAGACAAAATTTGATTCCTTTTCTACGAGGCGGATAAGCGGCTTTATTATTTTAGAAAAGTCTTGAAAAAAACGTCTATAAAAGCCCGTATGGCCTAAGAAACTTCTAATAGATTTTACATTAGAAGGCGGGGGAAGCTTTTCTATAGTTTCTACCTTGGCCTTATTGACCTCCATCCCCTTATACAAAATCGTATTGTCGAGAACCATACCTTCTCGAACCATAAAGTTACAATTTTCCCAATTTGGAACGAGATGCGTGTCCTCGCATAGTTGAAAGACACGATCTAAATTACTAAGACAGGTCGGGAATGAGCATCCAAAAATGGAGAAGTCATCCATAAAGACATTCATAATGTCTCCTACCAGCTCCCTAAAGATAACCAACATACATCTTTGGAATATAGCTGGCGCATTGCATAGGCTAAATGGCGTTCTTCAGTATGCGAAGGTGCCGAACGGGCAGGTAAAAGTTGTTTTCTCTTGGTCATCAGGGGAAATGGGGATTTGGAAAAACCTTGATAAACCATTAAGATAACAAAAGTATGGATGACCGGATAAACGCTCCAGAATTTCATCTAAAATTGTAGTGGGAAAATGTCTTTACGGGTGGGATAATTTAGTTTTCTGTAATCAATGCACAATCTCCAACCCGTAACAGTACGAGTTGGGTTGAGTTCATTATGCTCATTTTCCACTACGGTAAGACCGCCCTTTTTGGGCATAACATGAACGGGACTGACCCAAGCACTATCTAAAATAGGATAAATAATCCCCGCATTTAATAATTTTATGAATTCTGCTTTAATGATGTTTTCATGATTGGATTAAGATGTCGTTACGGTTGAATAGTTTTGTGGCAATTATCGTTAAGGAAAATCTTATGGGTGCAAAAAGAGTGGTTATTCCCGTTTAGATCAGAAATTTTCCACGCAATTGAGTGGTGATGTTTAAGAAAAACTTCCAAAAAATTAGAAGTCTTCGAATTGCTTAAATGGGAAGAAATGATAATGGGAAGGGTATCATCTTTTCCCAAAAAAGAGTATTTGAGAGATTCAGGTAGAGGTTTTAATTCTAGGTAGGGCAGTTCTTCTAAAGAGGTTTTAATTTTAATGTCTTTCAATTCAAATGGTTCGAAATATAATTTTGCAGAGTAATCCTCTTCGCAATTAAAGTTTTCGAGCGCAAAAATATCATCGTTTAAAAAGGTAGACTCAAACACAAGGGAAGAACAATCTCCGAAATAGGTATCTAAATTATAAAAAAAAGTCATCGCTCGATGACGAATCTTCTATTGAGGGATTAATAGAGAAAGTAACTTCATCATCTCCTACCTGAAGGAGGATATGACTGTTTATCACATAAATTAATGTGCGGGAGGTGGCGAGAAAAGGGTGATCGAGTATAATTGGTACAATGGTGTCCTCCTCGATGTCTAAGATGACAAAGTCTACCGGAAAGATAAACTTATCAACTCGGACAAGTACATCCTCCACTACCCCGACGAGAAACTTAACCGAGCGATCCTCTAGTTGGATACGCATTTTAGTAGGAGCCGGAGTGCCCAAACATAATTTTTGAAAGAGCAAGAATGACAACAAATTAATGCTCACGCCTAAATCTTCTAGAGCGTATTTTAATAGTATATTGCCAAAAAGGCACGGGATGGAAAAACTTCTTAGGTTTTTTTGTTTTGGGAGTAATTTATTAGTAAGAGCCATCAAGCACTCTGTGTTGAGAGAGATATGCAAAATATTTTCTAATTTTTGTTTATATGATAGAAGTTCTTTTAAGTATTTCACATACTTTGGCATCTACGAGATTGCCTCGCAGAAGGGAACATTATTATGAATTTGTTTTAGTAATAAAATAAATTTTTTGTACTGCTTGTCCTTATGCTCACTATCTAAGTTATGTGGATACGATAAGGGTGTTTTTAAAAAAAAATTATCGTTTAAAATTTGTAAGGGTTGCGCAACCGAAGAAGGGGTAGAGTGGTCGGAGGTGATATATGTACCTTCGGAACGATCCATTTTGGATCGACTACCTCCTTTCTGCTATGGAGGGTTAAAACATTGATATTCTCCCGAGGATTGGGCTTCGTGTTCCCCAGTAGTGCCCCGAGCGCATGCTAGTACATCATTCACGCTAGCTGTCCAACCTATAGTTCTATATTTTTTAGCGATCCGGTGATGTTCCGGATATTTGATTCGGTGGACGCAATGTATCTATAAAAATTTTCCTCCATCAGGGACGGTTTTTAAAGAGGGTGAGGCGGCAGAAATCTGGGCTTAAAAGAGTTAGGCGGGTGCTGCGCATTGTTCGCATTGCTCTATGAGAAGTTGGGGTGGTTCCTCCAACCCGGATTATAGTGGATACTATAAAGGTTGTTGTTGGGGTTAAAAGTGGGCCGACCTTAATTTCCTATGTAGTCTATGAACTCTTCGACAACGCAAAGATTAGAGAGAATCGCCTAAGGCGGAGTGGAGGAGGCAACAGACATCTCATCCACCTACTTCGTATGCCTTTCAACTTGAAGGTATAATTGAGTAGTGGCATCAACTTTGAAGAGGTCGGCTGCCTGCTTGGGTCGTCCCCATGGGACGTTCCACTGGTAGGCGTTCATGGACATCTCTTCAATAAGAGCTTGGGCAGAATCAGGGGTCTTATTATTCAGAGTACCCCCGGCAACCGCGTCAATCATTTTACGTGCCTGATAGTTAATCCTATTGTAAGAGATTTAGACCTGCAACCACGCTGGCAGCGCGTGGTGCGGACACCTGTAAAGAAATTCTTTGAACCTCTCTTAACTCTCAAATAGAGACTCGAGATTGTTCTACACAAATGAAGAAATATCTGCCCGCAACTTTGCTATTTTTGCGTACGGAGAATACTTTGTTAAGAACTGTTCTGCAAGCTCGGCCCAAGTGATGATACATCCTCGCGGGAAGGAATTAATCGATGCCTTAGCTTTGGATTTTAAGGAAAACGAAAAAAGGCGCAAGCAAATGGCATCATTAGTGATGCCATTAAGTTTAAAAGTGTCGCAGATTTATAAAAAAATAGATAAATGCACTTTCGGGTCCTCATCCAGCAGTCCATCGAACTGCACAGCATTTTGGATCATTTGAATAACGCTAGATTTTATTTCGAAATTATTGTTCTCCATAGTCAGGCGAACGATACTAGACCCAGGATAATCCAGGTTCGGTCGGGCATAGTAAGACATTGTACGCTGCGCGACCGCATTTGGGTTAGGGTCATCCATAACTACGGTAGAGGGTTCTCCTATAGATTCTTCGGTGTCTAAAAAGGGATTCCGGGGTTGAGATTGAATACGCGCAAGGGAGCGTTCAATCTCAGGATAGAAATCAAAATTTTCAGACTCTGAGGGTTGTCCACGGGTCATACACCCTAAAATATATACTAAATAATTAACTTTTTTGGGGTTTTAAGTAGAGTTTTTTTAAGTTTTTAAGTTTTTTTAAAAATTTTAGGAAAAGGTAAAAGTAATAGACTCTGGAATTCGAAATAACAACATGTGCTCCCCGACAACAACACTAAAAACTTGATGCGCGCGAATCCTGACTTTGATTTAGATGATGAGCATGCTGGGATAGGATTTCGCGCGACTATATGATGCAAGTGCACCTATCATAAGTAATACAGGATATTCCAGGGGAAATATCGAGGTCATATATTTCTCAGGCGGGTTGATTATTTCTACTCCTCCCAGAGGGACTATTATCTTACCAAAAATAGAGTTGTCGGATTTTTGTTAACTAAAGCGGTTATAAAAGAGAGATGTAAAAAGTATTAGAAAATTGGATGAAGGATTAACGCTCGACATCGAATCGGATTGAAACTAAAATTACTCTTAATAATTATATAACTTAGTTTTCAAATTTATTAAAGGCAACTTGGCCGTAGAGGTTCCACAAACATGAGATCACCTATCTCTAAGGATATCGCTCACCTTAATATTAAGAGTATTCGAACAAACTCTCGTCGGATAAAGGATTCCTTTTAATGCCTGCTTTATGCTAAGAATCCCGCTATTAGGTGGGGAACCCAATCTAGTAGAATTATGATTCTCCTCTCTGGAGGTTATACACGCAACTCTTTTTACCCATGGGTGATCGGTCCATATGTACGGCCTCTCGACTAGATAGCGTATGGATAACGAAAATAGAGCCCACACATTGATATATGGTTCAACGCATCGTATACTCGGGGAAAACCTTTAGTCCTTTAAATAAAGTGAGAAATGGACCTTTGATTATTTAAAGTTATTTTTTATGTCCCAATGCTCTTCGATGGCGAGGGCTAAGAATGTGAAAGTGAGGGTAAGATCTACCTTTACTCTAGAGGGGGGGGGGGTGAATAGACTGTTTTAAAATAATTTTGCAAATTAAAAACTAATTGGTAGTGGAAGACTTAATTTATTTATAGTGTATTGTGCTTGCAGTAAATAAAACAAAGTAAAGCAAGATATAAAAACACAGCACACAACAACCAATACACAAGCAAACCAGATGACACAAGTAGCTATAGTGGTTCCCCAATCAACCTAGGTACATCCACTCTTCTACCACCCTAGGTAGGAATCCACTACAAGATGAGTAGATCAGGTGTCCTGGGCACCAATGAGCTTTTGATAAGGTGCTCAAAAACCAAACCAGATTTTTTGATCAGGTGTCTTGCCACCACTGAGTTTTGATATGGTCTCAGAACCAAACACAAAACTATTGAAGGGATTTTTTGAATAACCCTTTACAGGAAAAGAAAATAAAAAGAGTTGAAGGTGTTCTTCTCTGTCAACAATCAAAGAGGAGACTGGTGGATTTGTTGATGTCAAAGCTCCCCCTGAGATTAGAATTAAGGTCAGGAGAAGAAGCTTTGCATTGGGTGATAGGCCTTCAGTAAGTTGAGATCTCCAGCAATTGATAATTTCAGCAAAGGCTGAAATGTGTTGTGTCTAGAGTCTTTGATTGATGAAGCCTGCAATACTTGAATCAGAGAAGAGATCTGAAAGAGTAGAATGGATTCTTCTCTGTGTGTTGATCTCCTTCTCCGTTCTATTGCTTGTGTTCTATAAAAACTCTAACTGTATAATCCTGTAGAATTCTTGAGAGATGTTCTTCTTGGTTATCTGTCTCTATTGTCTGTAATGATATTATGAAATCCAATCTCCTAGATAGACGTTAGCCAGTCATAAATGACTTCCTTAATTGATAGCTATCTCTGGAGAAAAGTCCTAAGAAACATTCCCTTTTAATCTCCTTGAAACTTGCTCTAGATTGAAGAAACGGCTACAAAATCTTTTGCATTAAATGCTGGATATTGAAGATACTTGAATTCCATAACAGTCTGATTTGAAATCCTGAAATCGTCGATCTCTCAGTAAAATCATCGATCTGAGATTGACTATCGTCGATCTGAGCTTAGAGATCTGGATTTTGAATTGAGACAGAAATCATCGATCTGAGCTCGGAGATCGTCGAACCGAGTTCAACGCCTCGTCGACCTAATATCAAAGATAGTTGAACTGAGTTCGACGCCTCATCGATCTGCGCTCGACGATAATTGCTTTGGTCTTCTACACTTGTAATCTGAACTAGGAGGTCTTGGGGGCAGCTTTCAAACCTAAGTTCTAAGCCTTAGACCTATTCTAGTTGACCTTTAAAACTATACAATGAGGTCAAGACACAATCCTATGGACATAGTGATCCTTACCAAATTATTAATATGATGTTCCAACAATCTCCCCCTATTTTGGTTAGGATTACTATTTACATGATTTATAGGAATTTTAAAAGCATACAAGCAGAAATAAATACAACATTGCAAAAATGTAAACAACAGCATTGCAGAAGCATATGTATAATCACACAGCAAATTTGTTCTGAGTGAGATATATAGTTCAGCTTACACTATCAGTCCTTTTCCTTGCCTTTCTTGAAAAGAATTTCCCTATTGGGGTTTTCAGCTTATCTCTTAGATCTTCTATCATTAGTAGCACACAGAGAAGTTTGAGATTTGGCTCTGGGAACAACTGCCTCTGGGTGCAATTCCATGTACCTTTCTGGATCAAATAATTTTCTGGAAGAATACCTTTCAAGCTCTTGCTTTCTCTATTCAGAAAATGTTGAATTGTTGGAAGTGTCTTTCCCTTGTTCTCTGGATCTCCTCATCTGGTCTAAAGCAGCTAGCTCCTTCAATCTGGCTGTCCAAGAGACTGGGTTGTTCTCTAAATCTTCTTAAGGTACAGGAAGTTCATATTTGTAAACAGTGTCATAAGGAGGAGCTTTTGAGGGAACACTTTCTTTGAGCTTATAAGGGAATGGACCAGTAGTTGAATCAGTTTGGCCTTGTCCTTCCCTTTGATAAGATTGCTGTCTGGACTGTCCTCTTGATTACACTCTATAATCTCTCTGATTTCCACTATATTGACCTCTTCTTGACTGGTAGCCTCTTTGCTGATGTCCTCTGGATTGAGATCTTTCTTGAGACTGAGAGGAACTTTGAGATGAAGTATGATAGGTTTGATGAGCTGAACTTCCACCAGATCCTGCACCTTGAGAAGGAGGAGGAGGAGGATTATAATGAGATGTGCCTTGGTCATATTTCCTTCTCTTCCTCATAGCCTTCAACTGGTTCTTAGAAAATTGCATCCAATGTTTAGTAATGGGACAATCATGCAATATTTAATAAGGAATGTCATTATCAGATGTTGCTTTCTTTGCAGGAACTCTCCTCATTGCTTTACTTCTAGCTTTCCTCTTCCCTGCAATAGTTATAGAGGAATCATATGAATCTGTCCTATATTCATCACTATCAGAGCTTTGGGGATTATCATACATAGCATTTATTTCCTTGTAAGTTGCCTTGGTAGGAGAATCAGGATAAGAAGCATTAATAGCAGCAACAATAACAACAACAGAAACAACACTAGAGGCAGCAGTAGTAATAACAGAAACAACAATATAGGCATTTGAAACAACAATATTCAAGCCCTCAGGCTCAGCAGGCTCTGAAGCAATAGCCTTTATGATCATCACATCATTATCATCAAAAACAATAACAGCAGGAACTTCCACAGCCTTGATTGAAACAATGTATGATTGGATAAAGCTGCGATCACAGATAGCAACAGGCACAATGGCCTTAGAAAGATCTTCAGTGTCTGAAGCTGGAAGATATCTGCTATAAAGAACATCAAAAACTGATAGCAGGGACCTTAGATCAACTGTAATGAAAGATGGAACTGGAACTGGAGCTGGAAGATCTGGCACTTCTTCTGAACTAAGCATGAAAAATGAATCTTTAGCTGGCAGCATGACTACCTCATTGGGCATCTCCCCCTGCCTAGATTCAGTAGAAACTTGATCAAGGCACACTAAAGAAGGGATTGCCTTAGGAAGATGGGAAGAATATAGCCTTGCGGATAAATCATTTATAGATTTTAGAAGAGGAGCCAAGGAGGTATCCAGCAAAAGTGTTAGCCTGGGAGCTAACATCTCATATAATCTATTAGCAAGAGGAGGAACATCTACTTGCTCAAGGGAGGCTTGAGTAGAGGTAGAGAAAAAAGTTACAGAAGTTGATATAGTTGGTGGAGCTGCAGAAATGTGTGGAGTTGATGTTGATGGATGGGGTATGGATGGTTCATATATAGAAATGGTGGTGATGGATGTAACTAGGATGGTAAATGATGGGATGACTAAGGTTATGGATGTGGTGAATGAGGGCTGAGCTAAGATGTCTTGAAGTAGCTATTAGTAGGAGGTGGAAGAAGATGGAAGCACTTATAGAGATGAATGATAATCATCCATATAGGAGTCATCTATGAGGTTGAATGATGGAAAATGGATGGATGAGCCAAGGTCAGGAGGGGGATAGTAATGAAGTGGATGAAATTATTCTTGAAGAGTGGCTGGAGGAGGTGTAGAGATTGTAGGTGATGAAATTATGAAAGGAGAAGACTAAATTGAGATGGGAGATGAAATGGTTGAGGAAACTGGAGGTGGAGATGGTGGAGATGAGATGGAGGATGAAGACAAAAACTCTAATGGGGCAGTTTCTTGAAGGGAAGTGACTGTCACTATCCTGGTTCCTGAAGTAGTGTGAGCTGCAGAACCTCTGCCTGGTATAGCAATCTGCCTATACCATTTTCCAAAGAGAGCACAAGATAGTCTCTTGGAAGCATTTATATGAATGCCATTTGATAATAGCAGTTGGGGGCATTTTTTGTGCAAAAACAAACCTACTATTCTCCCCAAATTAACAAAATTCTTGTTGATTTTCTTCTTAATCAGATCAAAGAAAATCTCTCCCAAGTTAAGGTGTTTCTTATCTACAATAGTAGACATTAGGCAAAACTGATATCTAGAAATAGTATCATGGGCAGAATGTTTTGCTAAAATGACTTTGCCCACTACATCAGCAAGAAATCTGTACTCTACTGAAAGATTTTTCTTAAGTAATTTATTAGGGTTTACTGCTGTATGTCCCATTCTATCCAGCATATTAGAAAATTCTTCTCCAGACAACTCGACATTATCATGTCCAGTACTTAGTTGAAATACCTCTGTCAAAATTGCGGGAGTGAGGGATACCTGGGTTCCCGAAATAGTCCCGACAACTGTATTATGATCCAGGTTATGGGCTGTGTATACCCATTCCTTGATTTTGTCGGCAGCCAGCTTCATCCTTGAGGTCATGATGGTGACCAACTGTTGTTCTTTGAATAATTCTAGAATGTCCTTGAAAATCTGATCACTGCCTTCAAATGAATCCATATCTATATCAAAACCTGTATCAAATTTCATCACGGCTAAAACAGTAACTAAAACGACCATGATTTTCCTGCAAAGACAAACCAAACAATACCAAGTGTAGAGGGGTTTGGAGGGAAAGAAAGCTCTGCAGAAGGTATGAATGCGCAAAAGAGAATGACGGCCAAAAAAATGATTTTATATCAGGGTTCGACGCTGAAAAGGAAAGATCGTTTAACTCATTTCGACGATCTGGGCTTCTAAAGGAATCTGAAAGGTCTTCAGCATCATCGATCTCCGTTCGACGATATTGGAGAGCGTCAAGATTCATTCGACGATCTCTGATCGGAAAGAGATAGCCTAGCACTATCTGGAAAAGCTGAGCTCCGTTCGACGATTTCATGAGAACGTCGATCTCCATTCGACGATCTTTGGGAAAAACGTCGAGCGCAGTTCAGATTTAAGAAAGAACCTATAGACATTAGAAAAATCATGTTTTTAGCCTACTCTTTGTCAATTTAAAGGTTTTAAAAATCTTGGATCTTAATCTAGACTTCCTCCATCTAACATTCCTAACTGATTCAGGAAGAATGTGTGTTTCTTTTCATCCAAGGGTTTGGTGAAAATATCTCCCCTTTGCAAATCAGTTAGGATATATTGAAGTTCAATTATATTCTTTTCAACATTATCTCTTAGGAAGTGATGCTTAATCTCTATATGTTTTGTCCTACTTTTGAGGACTGGATTTTGGGCTATAAAAATAGCACTGGTGTTATCACAAAAGATTTTTGACTTATCTATGTTGTAAACATAGTCTATGAACTTATTTTGAATCCATAATATCTGTGAGAAACAACTACCAGCTGCTATGTATACAGCTTCAGCAGTTGATGTGGACACAGATGTTTGTTTCTTATAAAACCAGGAGACAAGTCTGTCAGCAATAAACTGATAAGTTCCACTAGTGCTTTTCCTGTCTACTCTACATCCAGCATAATCAGCATCTGAAAATGCAGTTAATTCAAATCCTAAATCTTTTGAATACCAGAGACCTAGATTTGGACAACTTTTCACATACCTAAGAATCCTTTTTACTAATGTTAGGTGTGACTCTCTAGGGCTTACTTGGAATCTAGCACAGATGCATGTAGCAAACATTATGTCAGGTCTACTAGCTGTAAGATACAATAAAGAGCCAATCATTGCTCTATATGTTATCTGATCAACAGGTTTCCCATATTCATCAGCATCTAATACAACATTAGTAGGCATAGGTGTTTTCATAGATGATGCTTCAGACATACCAAATTTCTTAACCAACTCTTTTGCATACTTGGTTTGAGAAATGAATATGCCATCACCAAGCTGTTTGACTTGCAATCCTAGAAAGAAGGAAAGCTCACCCATGCTACTCATTTCAAATTTTGAATGCATTAGGTTGGAAAACTTCTTGCACAAGTTTGAATAAGTAGATCCAAAGATAATGTCATCTACATAAATTTGTACTAGTAGGATATTGGACCTATGAGTTCTAATGAAAAGAGTTTGGTCTACTCTACCCATTTTAAAATCATTTTCCAAAAGAAAGCATGCTAAGGTCTCATACCATGCTCTAGGAGCTTGCTTGAGACCATATAATGCTTTATGCAATTTAAAAACATGATCAGGATGAGTAGGAGAGATAAAACCTGGGGGTTGTGTTGGGATTTGTCTCCACAATACCTCAGATTTATAGGTGGTCAGACCTTGAACTAAGATGAATTAAGGTGTATTTGATATTGTGTTTAAGTTGTATGTGTGCAGGTTCTTATTGCCAAGTGTAGACCAATGTCAGTCTATAATGGGTCACCAAACACAGGACCATACAATATAATCCCTCATTGTGTGATCTAAAGTGTTGGCCCATGTATAGCCTCTCTATTGGGATACACTTCCTATACATGCACTTGGATTGGTGGACTGAAGTATTGAAGTTTATTCTTTTCAGAGGAATTTTTCTAAGTCCACATTCTCGAGTAGCTTCCCTATATACTCGAGTAAGTGACTTAATACTCGAGTAGATCCTTAGACCTACTCGAGAAGACTATGTATACTCGTGTAGATAAGCTTATACTCGAGTAGATAGTTAGTCACTCGAGTAGGTCATATTTTATACTCGAGTAGATCCTTCTGTTCTTAGATCCGAAATTTTCTCTAAGTCCACATACTCGAGTACCTCTTTTGTACACTCGAGTAAGTGAGTCTGTACTCCAGTAAGTTGGATTACATACTCGAGTAGACAGTATTGTACTCGAGTAGGTGATAACTTGTACTCGAGTAGTTGGTTAGTTACTCGAGTAAGTGTTCTTTTCATACTCGAGTAGATCTGCACTTCTCATCTCAGAAAGTTTCTAAGTCTACCTACTCGAGTAGTTCCCTATATACTCGAGTAAGTGACTCTGTACTCGAGTAGTTGTTTTTCATACTCGAGTAGTTTAGTGATTTCCCGAGTAGTTCTTCCTATTTTATCTGAGAAATTTTCTCTAAGTGTTTTTACTCGAGTATATACTCTCATACTCGAGTAGTTCTAAAATCACTCGAGTGTTGATCTCTGAATCACTCGAGTATCTTCTCTTCTTATACTCGAGTTTGCTCCTCCTATCCACTCGAGTATATAACATCTTATACTCGAGTATGTCTCTTCTCTGTCTCGAGTATATCTGTTCAAACATTCCTGAAATTCTCCAAGTACAATTTCGCTGTGTATTTCGAATTAATCATTTCTGATTGGTCCACGTGTTATCCCTAATTAAATTTCTGACCATTGGTGTCCACCTATAAATAGGTCCTTTCAGATTTGATTAATAAGAAGCTTTACAAAGATTATTATTTTAAGAAAGAAAAAAATTCCCGTGAACCCTAATTTCTCATGCCGCCGCCATTGCCGTTCACGGAAGAAGGTCTGGATCGACGATCTCCGATCGCTGCTTTCAACTCTGTTTCTCCAGAGATCCAGACGAAAGATAATCACTCGATCTCGCCAAGCCTCAAAGATTTCTGATCTATTTTCTCGATCGAGGTGATTCCGTTTTTTCAGATTTGTGGATCTCTCTCAAGTCGTCTTCAACATATTCTGATCAAGCCAAAGTTCTCAAGGAAGAAGACTATCAAAGATCCAGATCTGTGCAATATATTGTTTGTATTTTCTTTTCAAACAAATTTTATTGTAGGAGTTTTTTTCTCCGAGATTTGTAGGAAGGCTTTATTTTCCGAGTGTAGATCCGGTTTGGATCGAGTTTTGTAGGAACGTGGTTCCGAGGTGTTGGATTGTTTTCAATCCGAGATAGTGGAGTAGCCGAGTCTAGTGGTTTGCTAGATCGGTGAGGAAAGTGGACGTACCCAAGATTGGGGAACCACTATAAATCTCTTGTCGTCTGTGTGATTGCTTGATCTGTGCTGTGTTAATTTTTTATTCCGCATTTGACACGCATTTCACCTATTCACCCCCCTCTAGGTGATTTAGGTAGACAACTTAGTTCTCTCAATTGGTATCAGAGGGAGGTTGATCGTTAAAAGGTTAACACCTTGATCTAATCCTTACCAAGTTGTCTCAAGAGAAATTTCAAGCATGAGTAAGACCAAGGATTTTGCTAAGCTCCCTATCTGCACCAAGAACAATTTTCCTATGTGGAAGGAAAGAGTTAAATTCTTTATGGTAGCAGTAGATCCCCGGATCTTCATGATTGTTGAAGAAGGTCCCCACGTTCCTATGACCACCTCCACCATAGATTCATCTAAGCAAGTTCCCAAGAAATTGATGGATCTAGATAAGGACGAGATTGCACTTGTCTCTTTGGACAAGAAAGCTAAAAATATTATCGCAAGTGCAGTCGATGACTCAATGCTGCAGAATCTGATTCATTGCCAATCTGCCAAGGAGATGTGACAATCCCTAGTGACTCTAATGGAAGGTATAGAAGAAGTGAGGGATGATCGAAGGTCCCTACTGAACCAGAAATATGAAGCCTTCCGGCAGGGTCATAAGGAAGCCATAGCTGACACTTTTGAGAACTTCTTCAAGATAGTAAATGGCCTAAGAGTTTATGGACGTGTCTTCACCAATGGGGAACTCAATGAAAAATTCTTAAGATCCCTAACCAAGGAATGGGACAATAAGGTATGTTCCATTCGGGAGTTTGGAAGGTTAGCTGAGACGGACCCGCAGAATCTGTTCGGAAAGCTTATGTCTTACGAGCTGCAAATCAACTCAAGAAAAGCTGAAGAAGAGACAAGCAGGTCTGCATCCAAGGAGAAGTCTGTCGCTCTAAAGGCAGATAGCTCAAGGAAGACAAAGGCTAGCTCTCCTGCCCCAGTTCCCGAAGCTGATGAAGAAGAATCATCTGATCCAAGCTCATCTGGCTCAGAACTATCTGAAGGAGAGTTCTCATTGCTCTCCCGGCAATTCAAGAAATTCTTAAATAAGAAGAAGCAATGGAGAGGCAAAGATGCCTCATTCAGAAGATCACGACGTGATGGTGATCAGCGAAAGAAAGGCTCAAGTAGCCATGACAGGTATAACTCTAAACAGAACAAACAGATTTCAACTGACATCATTTGTTATTATTGTAATAAGCCAGGTAACGTCATCGCGGATTACCCTCACAAGAAGAAAGAGGGCAGCAGAAGAGAGGAAAAGAAATCCTCATACCACAAGAAGAGGACAGAGAAGAGTCTAGTAGCCAAGAAGAGCAAAACTCTCAGCGACTCTGACTCATCTGAGTCGAGTGAAGAAGAGAAAGCTTACTTTGGGCTCATGGCTCACTCAGATGATGAACAAGTCACCCAGTTCACTGGGGAGGTAAAATCTCACACTCCCCTCTCTGAATCTGAAAGTTCTGAACATGATCATGAGGACATCTCTTCTGATGATGAGTCAGAACTCATGGCCCAGTACAAAGAGTTGCTCATGACCTACGAAAAATGTCGTCGAGTCGTGAAAACTCAGGCAAAAGAGATTTAGTCTCTAAAGGCCGTTGAGAGCAGCTTGAGAGAAGAAGTCGCTAAGACTAACTCTCTTCAAGAAAACTTCGATCTCGCAATGGAAGAATACAATCTAGCTCTCAAGCACCTTGACCTTAAAGGGAAAATCATTAAAGAGTTGGAAGATCAACTCTAAGCTGAAAAGAAACTTGTTGAAGGTTTCTCCAAGCCCAAGAATGTTCTTCCACTCATTGCTGAATTCTCAACAAAGGCTAAGAATGCTGGACTAGGCCATGAGGGTGCTCCTAGTAAATCTTCTAGGAGAAATAAGGCTCAACGGAAGAATAAGGCCGCCAAGAAGGCCTTGGCCAAAGATAAAGGGAAAACCCCTCTGGATCAAACTGTATTCAAGAAAGTAATCTTTCCAACGAACAAGTTTGACCTGGACTCGTCCTATGGTCACTTGACCAGGCCTACTTATGTAGAGCCAAAGTCTCAGTACCAAGGATGGACTCGCCCTCGAAACTTTGGTGAGAGTGTCTTTAAGGCACCTTATGAAGAAGTGACTCTTCAGAGCTATGGTCCTTATAATCATGGCCACAACTTCAAGAAAGCACCGAAAGTAAAGCCTGTTTAGGAAAGGCCTCTGAAGGAGAAGACTTCATGTAGATGCCATCATCATGAAGCCTCTTCCTCCAAGAGTGATGTTCCCGCTAGACCATCATTTCATAAAATCAAGAAGGAATTCACTAGGCAAAGATACAATAAGTTCGACTGTTGGTGTTGTGGCAAAATTGGTCACTTTGCCATCGATTGTTGGTTCAATCCTAGTAATGCTACAACCCCTCAAGTTAGCAACGTGAGAATGACCACTCATGAGGCTAATACTCGTAGGGGGAGTTTTCTAACTCGAGACCAAGGACCCAAACGTGTTTGGGTTCCTAAGGCTAAGTGATTGTAATTGCAGGTATGTCCAAAGGCCACCAAAATACCAATCTGGTATTTGGACAGTGGATGTTCTCGGCATATGACCGGGACAAGAAGCCTACTTCAGAATTTCACCTCAGTCTGTAACGGACCAAAGGTCATCTTTGGAGGTTCAGATCGAGGGATAACTAAAGGCTATGGTATGATTTCTAATGGTAGCGTATCCTTTTCGGATGTAGCCTATGTTGAAGGATTGGAACATAATCTCATCAGCATAAGCCAATTATGCGATAAAGGATACGTAGTTGAATTTCATGCTGACAAGTGTTTGACAAAATCGGTTGACAACATGGAAACTATTTTATCAGGCACTCGAAGCAGAAATATTTTCTGTTTAAATTTCATTTGTATAGACTCTTCGACACCAGTGTGTCTTTTAGCAAAAAGTAGTGCATCTCTTGCTGACCAATGGCACAAGAGACTAGCTCATATTAATTTCAAAACTATTAATATATTATTCTCTCAAAACCTAGTACGTGATGCCCCTAATGTCAAGTGCGTTACAGACAGTCCTTGTCACGCCTGTATCAAGGGCAAGCAAACAAGGAGTTCATTTAAAAGCATCATAGGCAAGGATTCCAATAGAAGCTTATAGCTTCTCCATATGGACTTGTTTGGTCCACTATAAGTTAGAAGTTTGGGAGGTAAGGAATATACGTTGGTTATTGTGGATGATTACTCGCACTTTGCGTGGGTGTTCTTTCTGAAACACAAGTCAGATACCTTCGGTATTTTCACCAATTTTGTTAGGCAAATCCAGAATGAATACAACTGTTCCGTAGTCAAAATCAGAAGTGACAATGGAACGGAATTCAAGTCTGGAGCCATGACAGAATTCTACGAAAGTCAAGGTATCTTTCATGAGTTTTCCTCTCCTCGCACTCCACAGCAAAATGGAGTAGCTGAGAGAAGGAACAGAACACTCATAGAGGCTTGCCGGACCATGTTGAGTGATGCCTCACTTCTAGAATACTTCTGGGCTGAAGCCGTCAACACCGCTTGTCACGTGCAAAATCGAGCACTCATCAACAAGAACCATGATAAGACTCCTTACGAACTTCTAAAAGGCAGGAAACCAACCATTTCATACTTTAGAATCTTTGGCTGTAAGTGCTTCGTACTTAACAACGGCAAGTATCACACTACCAAGTTTAACGAGAAAAGCTTTGAAGGTATTTTTGTAGGTTATAGTAGCCATAGTAAGGCCTATAGAGTATTCAATAGAAAAACTATGGTGGTAGAGGAGTCGATACATCTTGTATTTGATGAGACGAGTCTGCTGCACAACAACTCGTCTAGTGTGCCTATTGTAGATGCAGGTACAAAGTTGAAGGAACTTAGCTTGGATGAAACTACTAAAGATAAAGACGAGACGTTCATCAAGATCACCTCTACAACCCCTATTGGAGAGGTAGATGATCAAGATGAAGAACACATCCCAGCTGAAGATGCAACTCCAGTGGCTGAAGAGATCCCAGATGTAAGGACTTTAAAGTCCAGACACTTGAAGGATCATCCCGTTGATCAAATCATAGGAGATCCTCGGGATGGCATCAGAACTCGTCGAGGTACAACTAACGAGAATTTACACATAAGTTTTCTCTCACAGGTTGAACCAAAGAAATTTGAGGAAGCCAACTCCGACGCATCCTGGATTCTAGCCATGGAAGAAGAACTGAATCAGTTCAAACGATGCAATGTTTGGACACTTGTTCCTAGACCCAAGGGTAAGAACGTCATTGGGACAAAATGGGTCTACCGAAACAAGATGGACGAAGATGGAACCATTATAAAGAATAAAGCCAGACTTGTCGCAAAGGGATATCGTCAAGAAGAAGGAATTGACTTCGACCAGACTTATGCTCCAGTGGCAAGACTGGAAGCGATCAGGTTATTTCTTGTCTACGCTGCACTTAAGGGCTTTACCGTCTATCAGATGGACGTTAAGTCCGCCTTCCTAAATGGTGACATAAAGGAAGAAGTGTATGTAGAGCAACCACCAGGTTTCGTTGATTCAACTTATCCTAATTATGTTTACTTATTACAAAAATCTTTATATGGTCTTAAACAAGCTCCTCGAGCTTGGTATGAGACGCTGTCCACCTTTCTTCTTGAGAACAAGTTCACAAGAGGAAAGATAGACAAGACATTATTTCTTAGGGAAATAAAAGGCAAGATTTTGCTAGTGCAAATCTATGTCGATGACATTATTTTTGGCTCTACAAATAACAACCTCTGCAAGAAGTTTTCTAAACTTATGCAAGGGAAGTTTGAAATTAGCAGTATGGGAGAGCTGAAGTATTTCTTAGGGCTTCAGGTGAAATAATCTGAGGATGGAATTTTCATCTCACAGACCAAGTTCACCAAAGAGCTACTCAAGAAATTCGGAATGGAGAATGCAACCTCTATGAGGACTCCAATGGCCTCAGCTATATCTCTGGACAAGGATGAGAAAGGGAAACCTTTTGATGAAACCAAGTACAGAAGCATAATTGGGTCCTTGCTCTACCTTACCGCAAGTAGACCGGACATAATGTTCTCAACATGTGTATGTGCTAGATTTCAGGTGAACTCTAAGGAATCTCATTACATTACTGCAAAGCGAATCTTGAGATACCTCAAAGGCACACCAAATCTTGGCTTATGGTACCCAAGAAGTAATGATAGTGAACTAATTGGATTTTCAGATACAGATTTTGCAGGAAGCAAAGACGACAGGAAAAGTACTTCCGGGACTTGCCAATTTCTCGGAAGGAGACTTATTTCCTGGAGCAGTAAGAAGCAGAACTGTGTTGCTATCTCAACGGCTGAATCAGAGTACATCTCTGCAGGCAGCTGTTGTGCATAGCTTCTCTGGATCAAAAATCAGTTTGAAGACTACAACATGAAGTTCCAGAACATTCCTTTGTTTTGCGACTCATCCAGCGCTATAGCAATCGCCAACAACCCAGTCTCCCACAGCCGGACCAAGCACATAGAGCTTCGTTATCATTTCATCCGGGAGCATGTGGAAAATGGAGACATAGATCTACAATATGTCTCCACACACAAGCAAGTTGCAGATATATTCACCAAGCCACTGGACGAGTCCAAGTTTTCGTTCTTCAAAACGGAACTCGGGCTGCTCAACAAAGACGACTAGTGATGGACTCACAAATCAAGAAGATATCAGTGGTGTTGGCTGCTCAGAGTTAAAGATTTCAGTGGCAATATACATCTCCCAAGGAAAATTGTCTTTCAAGTAATATATACTCGAGTATATCCAGACAAATACTCGAGTAAACGGGAATTACTCAAGTAAAAGGATATACATACTCGGGTACTTGACAATATACTCGTGTATAAACTTGCCCTACTCGAGTATGCTCTTTCTAATACTCGTGTATGATATTACCTACTCGAGTATACGACATTCATATTTTGGATTTCTAATTTTTCTTTTTGCACCGAGCTATTTGCCGCTTAATTCAGAGCATCGTCGCCTTCGCCTCTCTCGTCCTCCAGAAACGCAGATGGCCCCCTCTTCTAAAATCGGCATCGGCTCAGAACTCGCCCCCGTGGGTATAGCCGACCTTTCAGATGATTTCCGAAATCTTCTGATTTTGTTCGAGACCGCTGGACTGTCGTTCGTTCTCCAGACGCCGTGCCGAGTTATTTTCCCAGCTGTTGAAGAGTTTTATCAAAATCTGAAGGTAAAACGAAATGGAAAGCTCCTGAAATCCAAGTTCAGAGGGATAAAAATCCGACTGGACAAAGGCTCCTTAGCTGCTCTGTTAAAACTATCAGTAGTAGATGACGATGCCGAAATGACTCCTGAAGATTCAGTAAGAACTAGTTTATTTTGTGGAGCTAACCCTCAAGCCCATTCCTTTAGCAGAGCTGATTTCAACTCAGAAGGAAAGATCCTAGTGGATGTAATTGCAAAGGTACTGTTATGCAAGACTTACTCCATTCGAGACATTTCTATGGAAATATTTGATATAATGCAAGCCATTATCTGCCGCAAACAATTCCAGTTTAGACTGTTGATCCTAGATAAAATCAGAGAAAGCATTAAGCATCCAAGTTTTGCCAGGATTATTTCCCTCCTTCTTCATGAAATCAACCCGTCAGTCTTTAACTTATCCAAAGGTACTCCCCTCCATCACATGAAAAAGGTTTCTATATCCTCCATCCAGCGATATGAAATTAAAATTCTGAACACTGCCCAAGCATCCAAAGCTGTCGTCCCTTCAGTACATTCCCAAGAAACTAGTGTACCTAATGACAGGATTCCATCTCCTCCTCCACATCAAACTGCTGCTACCTCAGGTGCAATAGTTGAGGGGGAGCCTGCCTCATCTCATCCTCAGTACCCAGCTTCATCAGAACCCTCACATCAAGCAGAAGTCAGGGATTCTACTCCTCCAGTTTCTCCTCCTCCAGCAGATCCCCACTCAGAGATTCCAGATCCAGCAACCCTACTGTCTACTGCAGAAGATATCAATAAATTGATTGATGAGCTCAGCTCAGATGCTCCCCTGTTTCAAAATGAATCACTTATATAGTCTCCTGCTCAGACTCCAGCTCAGTCTCCTGTCCAGTCTCCTGCTCAGATTCCTGCTCAGTCTCCTGCTCAGTCCCCTGCTGCAGAGAAAAGCCAACCAGAAACTATTCTTTTGTCTGATGACAAGGAAGTATCTCCAGAACCAGTGGAGGCCCCTCTGAGGACTTTGGACTTCTCTATTCCCTCATTCCTAAATGAAGAAGAATCAGTTGTCCTAGAATCTTTCAAGAGAGCTGAAAGCTCAGTGGTAATTACTGAAATCCCTCCATTGGTTACTCATGCTCCTTCAGTCCCTGCCCTAACTTCAACTCCTTCTACCTCTTCAGATCTGGTAAGCAAGATTGAACAGTTACTCAGTGAACAAAGAAAGTACTTTGATGACTCTCTAGCCTCAGTAAATAACAAGGTCTCTACTCTTGAAAAGGAGATGAGTTGAGGCTTTGCTGAAATTCAAGCCAATACTGATGAGCTCAAGAGATTGTTTCAATTGGGTGGAAAAGCTATTGATCATACTATTACAAGTATAGGTGAACTAAGAAATCAAGCTGAAACTGTTGCACATAATCAGATACAATTGGACAAGAATGCTGAAGCAAATGTGATGAAAGTATTTGAAGAAGTTGACACTTTCAGAGATGAAGCAATTGCCAAACTATCTGTAGATATCAGTAAGGGGGAGAAAATTGTCAAAGAACAAGTTGAAAAAGTAGTTGAAAAACTGTCTGAACAAGCTCAAACAACTGTGAATGATCTAGTCAAGGATATGAAAGCAGATATTCTATCTCAACTCTAATCTGTCAAATTCTACATTTATGATACAGCTGTATGGGTAAATAATCAGAACTTCCCAAATTCTCATCTCAACCCTACCATAATTCCCAAGTTCTTAGACCCTCTTGAAGAACATCCTCCAGCAAATGCTCCAGCTCAGGCAAACATTCCAGGAGGTGTGCCAGTCTTCTCACCCAGACCTGCTGGTGATGTGACTGAGCCTCCTCTCTCTTATACTGATATTTGGCAAGATGAACTTCCTCCTAGTTCTCAAGGTGCCCCAAGGAAGAAAAGGAAATTTGGTGACGGCGCTTCTGCTAGCCGTTCTGCACCTAGAAAAGAGCCTGCCCTAGCTTCTAAAGGTAGACCAGAAATTGTTCATACTGAAGTTTGGAGCCCAACATCCAAATCTCTGATCCTTGATACCTTGAAGCTAGTAACAGATCTTGGTGAGCATAGAGATCAGTATTACAGTTATTCAGAATGGAAAGCTTATGAAGTATCCCAGATCAAGATCAGACTTCATGACAGAAATTGGGGATACAACAACCCAGCTGCTCCTCCTAAGCCCAGAACATATTTTCCTAAACCATTCAGTTACCTAGAGAGGTAAGAGCTGAAGAGAGAAAGAATACACAAAGAAGCCCCTTCTTGAGTCAATGAGAATGTGGAAATGGACATTTTAATCTGTTAAAAACATTTCTATATATATATTTGATTCTGATTATGGCTATCTTATTATTTATCCTGCTTCAGTTTACCTTATTTTTCTTAAGTATATGTGTGTTGTTCTTTTTACTCTAAGTAATTCACCTTAGTGTAGAGGGTGCTGACATCTACAAATAGGGGGAGATTGTTGGGATTTGTCTCCATAATACCTCAGATTTGTTGGAGGTCAGACCTTGAACTAAGATGAATTAATGTGTATTTGATATTGGGTTTAAGTTGTATGTGTGCAGGTTCTTATTGCCAAGTGTAGATCAATGTCAGTCTATAATGGGTCACCAAATACAGGACCATACAATTTAATCCCTCATTGTGTGATCCAAAGTGTTGTCCCATGTATAGCCTCTCTATTGGGATACACTCCCTATACATGCACTTGGATTGGTGGACTGAAGTATTAAAGTTTATTCTTTTTAGAGGAATTTTTCTAAGTCCACATACTCGAGTAGCTTCCCTATATACTCGAGTAAGTGACTTAATACTCGAGTAGATCCTTAGACATACTCAAGAAGACTCTGTATACTCATGTAGATAAGCTTATACTCGAGTAGATAGTTAGTCACTCCAGTAGGTCATATTTTATACTCGAGTAGATCCTTCTGTTCTTAGATCCGAAATTTTCTCTAAGTCCACATACTCGAGTACCTCTTTTGTACACTCGAGTAAGTGAGTCTGTACTCGAGTAAGTTGGATTACATACTCGAGTAGACTGTATTGTACTCGAGTAGGTGATAACTTGTACTCGAGTAGTTGGTTAGTTACTCGAGTAAGTGTTCTGTTCATACTCGAGTAGATCTGCACTTCTCATCTCAGAAAGTTTCTAAGTCTACCTACTCGAGTAGTTCCCTATATACTCGAGTAAGTGACTCTGTACTCGAGTAGTTGTTTTTCATACTCGAGTAGTTTAGTGATTTCCCGAATAGTTCTTCCTATTTTATCTGAGAAATTTTCTCTAAGTGTTTTTACTCGAGTATATACTCTCATACTCGAGTAGTTCTAAAATCACTCGAGTGTTGATCTCTGAATCACTCGAGTAGCTTCTCTTCTTATACTCGAGTTTGCTCCTCCTATCCACTCGAGTATATAACATCTTATACTCGAGTATGTCTCTTCTCTGTCTCGAGTATATCAGTTTAAACATTCCTGAAATTCTCCAAGTACAATTTCGCTGTGTATTTCGAATTAATCATTTCTGATTGGTCCACGTGTTATCCCTAATTAAATTTCTGACCGTTGGTGTCCACCTATAAATAGGTCCTTTCAGATTTGACTAATAAGAAGCTTTACAGAGATTATTATTTTAAAAAAGAAAAAAATTCCCGTGAACCCTAATTTCTCACGCCGCCGCCATTGCCGTTCACAGAAGAAGGTCTGGATCGACTATCTCCGATCGCTGCTTTCAACTCTGTTTCTCCAGAGATCCAGACGAAAGATAATCACTCGATCTCGCCGAGCCTCAAAGATTTTTGATCTATTTTCTCGATCGAGGTGATTCCATTTTTCAGATCTGTGGATCTCTCTCAAGTCGTCTTCAACATATTCTGATCAAGCCAAAGTTCTCAAGGAAGAAGACTATCAAAGATCCAGATCTGTGCAATATATTGTTTGTATTTTCTTTTCAAACAAATTTTATTGTAGGAGTTTTTTTCTCCGAGATTTGTAGGAAGGCTTTATCTTCCGAGTGTAGATCCGGTTTGGATCGAGTTTTGTAGGAACGTGGTTCCGAGGTGTAGGATTGTTTTCAATCCGAGATAGTGGAGTAGCCGAGTCTAGTGGTTTGCTAGATCGGTGAGGAAAGTGGATGTACCCAAGATTGGGGAACCACTATAAATCTCTTGTCATCTGTGTGATTGCTTGATATGTGCTGTATTAATTTTTTATTCCGCATTTGACACGCATTTCACCTATTCACCCCCCTCTAGGTGATTTAGGTAGACAACTTAGTTCTCTCAGGTTGTCTGACATAGACTTCTTCCTTGATATCTCCATTTAGGAATGCACTCTTCACATCCATTTGATAAACTTTGAATCTCTTGTGAGCTGCATATGCTAGGAATATTCTTATGGCCTCTAACCTTGCAACTGGTGCAAAAGTCTGGTCATAATCTATTCCTTCTTCTTGAGAGTATCCTTGTGCAACTAGCCTTGCCTTGTTCCTTACAATAATTCCTTGATCTTCTAGTTTGTTCCTAAATACCAATTTTGTTCCAACAATGGGATGATCCTTTGGCCTTGGCACTAGCTCCCAAACCTTGTTTCTTTCAAATTAATTTAACTCCTCTTGCATTGCAATGATCCAGTGTGGATCTTGTTCTGCATCTTGTATGGATTGAGGCTCAATTTGAGAAAGAAAGTAGGTGTGCATCAGATTTTGGTTGACCTGATTTATGGTTTGCACACCAGCTAAGATATCTCCTATCACTTGGGAGATTGGATGATCTCTTGATGTTACTAAATCACCAGGGGGTGTTGATTGTTCACCAACCTGTGTTGGTGTTTCCTCTTGTGGAACAACAACTGGCTCTTCAATGTGATTATCACCAGGATGTTGAATGTCTTTTTCATCTTCACTGCTTTCACCTTTTTGTTGGATAGGTGAAGGTGTTGTATCCTCTTCAATGATGTTTAACCTGTTCAAATTCTCTAAAAGAGAATGTACCTGCAAAGGTTCTATGGTAGAAGAATTCTTCTCCTTGTAAGACAAGTTAGTTTCATCAAAAGACACATGTACAGATTCTATAATTTTAAGAGATGATTTGTTATAAACCCTATAAGCCTTACTGATCATGGAGTATCCCAAAAACACTCCTTCATCAGCTTTGTCTAGAAATTTTGCTATATATTTCTTGTCATTATTATGTATATAACAAATACAACCAAAAATTCTGAAATAGTCTACTTTAGGTTTCTTCCCTTTGAGTAATTCATAGGGAGTCTTTCCCTTCAGCTTATGTATCAAACTTCTATTCAATACATAGTTTGAGGTGTTCACTGCCTCTGCCCAAAAGGATAGAGGAAGGTGAGCATCTGTAAACAATGTAGTTGCAGATTCAATAAGGGTTCTATTTTTCCTTTCAGCTACCCCATTTTGTTGAGGAGTTCTAGGAGCTGAGAAAGTATGCCTGATACCTTCACTCTGACAGAACTCTTGCATAAGAAGAGAATCAAACTCTGTCCCATGATCACTTCTGATTCGAGCAATGTGAGTATTGAACTCAATCTGTATGTATTTGAGAAACTCTGTCAAACACTTAAAGTTATCAGACTTCTTCCTCAGAAAGAACACCCATGTGAATCTAGAGAAGTCATCTACAACTACTAATGTGTAAGATTTCCCTCCTAGACTTTGTACTATAATGGGTCCAAATATATCCATGTGTAACAGATGCAAAATCCTAGGTGAATCACTCTTATTAAGTGTCATAAAGCAATTTTTAGTTTGCTTACCTAATTGACAAGCCCTGCAAAGTACTTCCTTCTTGTAAGGGCCAGAAGGTAGTCCTCTAACAAGGTTGTCCTTGGATAGCCTAGCAATGGTTTTAAGGTTTACATGTCCTAATCTCTTATGTCATAGCTCATTTAGTTTACTAATAGAATTGAACAAACAGATATCTACCTTAGTTGATTGAAAATCTCTAAGATAGATGTTACCTTTCCTTTTACCTGTCAACACACTTGTGTTGTCCTCTGATTTGATTTTGCATGAAGATTTGTTAAAAGTCACCTGGTAGCCTTCATCACACAATTGACTAATGTTGATTAAGTTGTGCTTTAGTCCTTCCAAATAGGACACCTTCTTGAATGTGACTGACCCTATCTGGACTGCACCATATCCCTTGGTCTGTCCAAAGTTTGAGTCTCTAAATATGACCTTGGGTCCAAGATTGGCTTTGAAGGATGTAAGATTATCCTTGCTCCTTATCATATGCTTTGAGCACCCACTATCCAGTTACCATTACTGGTTTATTGTTGGATAGGTCTTCACCTGCAAATATAACAATTTATTTGTTTTTGACCCAGTTTACCTTGGGTCTTGGTTGATAACCTTTAAAATCTGAAGTAAGTGACATCCCTGGTTGACTCTTATAGCCTTCAGGATGATATCTCCAAGGAGGTATTATCCATTCAGCATAAGGGTTGAAGCCTTGGGATGTAGGACCTCTAGAATTGAATTTTGACTTACCATTAAAAGATTGTTCAAAGCTCGGAGCTCTGTTCGACGATCTCTGAGCTGAGTTCGACGATCTTGGGTCAGATCGTCGAGCTCCGTTTGAAGATCGACTTTGCCTGAGTTCAGAGTTCAGAGATCATCGACCTGAGTTTGACGATTTAGCATGAAAACGCTGAGCTCTGTTCGAAGATCGTCGAGCTCTGTTTGACGATATCTGTTGAACCTTATTTTTCTTAGGTATATCAAAAATTTTCCTAGATACCTCTATAACTCCCTTTCCTTTATCTGAGATAAATTTGATTGGGGTTGTTAATACTATAGGTTGGCTGGATGAAGCACCCAAGCCCAGTGTACTGTTAAGTCTTGAATTCACTGTGTTTGTGATGTCCATCAGTCTAATGCTTCTCCCATTGAGGGATTCTTCAAACTTCTTTGCCTCAGATAGTTCACTTTTCAGTGAAGCTATCTGCTCCCTACAACATTCTAACTCCTTAGAGAGTTTGAGGTTATCTTATTTTAAGGTGCTGTGTTCAAACAATTGATTTCTTAGAGAGATAATCTCTTTCTCAGACTTGAGTAGGTCTAAACACAGTGCCTTAAACTCATATTTAAAGTTCTCTGAATTAAAATCAAAAGAGTCCATTACCTCATCTTCTTAACCTTCAGGTTCGGATTAAGATCCTGACTCTTATTCTTCATCTGAATTGTTTTGAGAGGCATTGATAGCCATCATGCAGAAGTCCTTCTCTTGGGCATCATCTTCATCATCACTTGAGCTTGATGAACTATCTAATTCTTCTTCAGTCTCACTCTAGGTCTCAGCTACAAATACTTTACTAGTATGCTTGTTCTTGCAAGAGGAGGATTTGTCATAGTTGTTTCTCCTAGAGTCTTTGTCTCTTCTCCTTTCTCTCTTATCTTTCTTGTCCTTATTTTGGTTCTCTGGACAGTCAGGCGCAATGTGGCCTGGTTTACTGCATCCAAAATAGATAATCTCTTTATTACTGGATTTGTCATACCTTGGCTTTTCATGGCCTCTGGATGACCTTTTATTGAAGTCTTTTCTAGCAATCTTATAGAATCTTTTGGCTAGTAGGCTCATTAGCTCTTCATTGCCTGTGACCTTGTCTTCAGGTGATTCTTCTGTAGCTTTAAAAGCAATTATCTTCTCCTTCCTTATTGTTGGAGAAGCTGTCTTTTGCTCTTCCTCACTATTTTTGGTGAACAACTCATAAGACTTGAGCTTGACCAATAGAGCTTCAGTGGTGATCTCATTCAAGCTTCTGGCATCCTTGATTGGCAAGATCCTTGAGTCACAAGTGCTGGGGAAGTACATTATGATTCTATCATTGAGTTCAGTCAGTGAGATCTCCTTGTCCAAAGTTTTTAATTCACTGACAATCAGACTGAGTCTGTTATACATGTCAGCTACTGACTCAGTTTCTCCCTTCTTGAAGTTCTCATACTGGGTTATGAGATGAGATCTTCTGTCCTTTCTCTCACTAGTAGATCATGACAAAAGCTCAGATAGCTTGTCCCAAATTTCCTTTGCTGAGTTGCATTCAGCTACTTTCTGAAATATATCATCAGACATTGTCTGAGCCAATATATTCATTGCCTTTACATCAGAAACTTTCCACTTCTTGATGTCTGCATCTGTTCCTGAAGGGGGTGGAAACAACACTTGTACTTATGGTTTCTGGAGGTCTTGGACACACTGTCAAAACAGAATTAAAGATATCCTTATCAATAGAATTCATGTACAATTTAATCCTTGCCTTCCAAAGTGCAAACTTAGAAAGATTGCACACTGGAGGTCTGGTGGTTGCAAAGTCTTTGTTCTGTGCCATGGATTTATATTAAAATAATTATAATAGAAATAACAACCGTCTATTAAAGGTTGATCTTATCAGAGATCTTTTGGTTCAGGTGTTAGCCTGTAAAAACAACCAAACTAGTGATGGTTTAGTTGTTGTATAACCAACCTCCCTCTAATACTAATTGAAAGTGAGGGTAAGATCTACCTTTACTCTAGAGGGGGGGGGGGGGTGAATAGAGTATTTTAAAATAATTTTGCAAATTAAAAACTAATTGGCAGTGGAAGACTTAATTTATTTATAGTGTATTGTGCTTACAGTAAATAAAACAAAGTAAAGTAAGATATAAAAACACAGCACACAGCAACCAATACACAAGCAAACCAGATGACACAAGGAGCTATAGAGGTTTCCCAATCAACCTGGGTACATCCACTCTTCTACCACCCTAGGTAGGAATCCACTGCAGGATGAGTTGATCAGGTGTCCTGGGCACCAATGAGCTTTTGATAAGGTGCTCAAAAACCAAACTAGATTTTTTGATCAGGTGTCTTGCCACCACTAAGTTTTGACAAGGTATCAGAACCAAACACAAAACTTTTGAAGGGAGATTTTGAATAACCCTTTTACAGCAAAAGAAAATAAAAAGAGTTGAAGGTGTTCTTCTCTGTCAATAATCAAAGAGAAGACTAGTGGATTTGTTGATGTAGAAGCTCCCCCTTAAATTAGCAGTAGGTCAGGAGAAGAAGCTTTGTACAGGGTGATAGGCCTTCAGTAAGTTGAGATCTCAAGCAATTGATAATTTCAGCAAAGGCTAAAATGTGTTGTGTCTGGAGTCTTTGATTGATGAAGCCTGGAAAACTTGAATCAGAGAAGAGATCTCAAAGAGTAGAAGGGATTCTTCTCTGTGTGTTTATCTCCTTCTCTGTTCTATTGCTTGTGTTCTGTAAAAACTCTAACTGTATAATCCTGTAGAATTCTTGAGAGATGTTCTCCTTGGTTATCTGTCTCTATTGTCTATAATGATATTATAAAATCCAATCTCCTAGATTGTCGTTAGCTAGTCATAAATGACTTCATTAATTGATAGCTGTCTCTGGAGGAAAGTCCTAAGAAACATTCCCTTTTAGTCTCCTTGAAACTTGCTCCAGATTGAAGAAATGGCTACAAAATCTTCTGCATTAAATGCTGGATATTGAAGATACTTGAATTCCATAACAGTCTGATTTGAAATCTTGAAATCGTCGATCTCTTAGGAAAATCGTCGATCTAAGCTCATAGATCTAGATTTTGACTTGAGAAAAAAAATCATCGATCTGAGCTCGGAGATCGTCGAACCGAATTCGACGCCTCGTCGACCTGAGCTCAGAGATAGTCGAACTGAGTTCGACGCCTCGTCAATCTGCGCTCGACGATAATTGCTTTGGTCTTCTGCACTTGTAATCTGAACTAGGAGGTCTTGGGGGCAGCTTTCAAACCAAAGTTCTAAGCCTTAGACCTATTCTAGTTTACCTTTAAAACTATATAATGAGGTCAAGACACAATCCTATCGACATAGTGATCCTTACCCAAATCAGTAATAGGATGTTCCAACAGAACGATTAGCCACTCAATAGAATGGGGACAACTTATGATTTTGAAGAGGCGTGAGTTCAAAACTATGCGCTAAAGGATTATAAGAAAAGGACATAAAATAATGAAATGTTAGGAAATTGCAAGACTAATAAAAAAGGGAACTCACACACTCTATAAAATCATAAATAAAAAGCTAAGTTACAAAAAATAAAAAATTAAAAGTCCTACTTAAACGAGTAGGTGGGAATTAAATGCAAATTACAAGTCCTATTGGAATGAGTAGGCGTGAAATGAAAGCGATTCCTACTTAAATGAGTAAGCGGGAAATAAATACAAATTACAAGTCCTACTCGAAAGAGTAGGCGGGAAATGAAAGCAAGTCCTACTCAAACGAGTATGCGGGAAATAAATGCAAATTACAAGTCCTAGTCGATTGAGTAGGCGAGAAATGAAAGCGAGTCCTACTCGAATGAGTAGGCGGGAAATAAATGCACACACACAATTTACATAATTGAAAGAAAGCAATAAACATTATCTCGTACACTCACAAACTCTACGTAATTAAGAAAGCGATAATGAAAGCAATAAAAGAAAGCAATGTAAATTAACTCAAACACACACACACACTCTACATTAAGTTTGAAAGATCAAAATGAACTTAATCACATACACTCATACACACACACATAGAAGTGGAGATCAAAGTGATCAAAAAATTAAAACCATTACTTTTTTACTCCTAGAACTTGCCAAAAATGCGTAAAAAGAGGAAATGTAAATTAAAGGAGCTAAAGGGTTTTGAAAATTAAAGTAAAAACAAAGTGCTACAAAAATTAAAACGATTAGATTTTTATTCAAATAATTTCATAAAAATGCTTAAAAAGTGGAAAAAAAGTAAAAGAACAAATTTTTTTACAAAAATAAAAAGACTAAGTAAAAAAAAGGATTAAAAGCCACTTTTAAAACACTTTTATAAAACCATAAAAATGATAAAAAAAAAGTACTAAAAAGCTAAACCTAAACAAGGCTAAGGGACAAGATGAGAAAATCTAGCATAACAATTAACACCTTTGAGAAAACCTAAAACTAAACTAACCAAATTTGATAACATGAGAACATAAAAATAACAAATCTAACTCATACACACACGCACCCATTTAAAAGAGAAAATCAAAGATACAAGAGATCACTAAAAGAGGGGCACTTAGATGCATTCCAAAACAACATAAGTAGAGGAAAACTAGCATATTTTATTAAGATAAAAGTAGAGTTATAAGAAGCTAAAGCAAACAATAAAGAAAGGGGGAGAAAATCTTTTTACATAACTCAAAAAGCAACCAAGCAGCACTCCAACAGCAAAATGGCTCAAAAATTTGAACACTTGGTCATTACAGAAAAGTTCAATTTATAGACAAAAAACAAGATTACACGCCCTTGGTCACAAGAGTGACTGGGGGGCGTGTCGGGTCTATCGTGCTGGTGAAGCCGAAAATCCGGCAAGCTGGTTTGGTTCTTCAAGCTTCAGGAAGTCCACGTGTTGGTCACGAGTGTGGCAGGGGGGTCACGGGCATGTAGGTGGTGCGTGATTGGGCATCTGGCAGTCATTTGTTGTCAGCAACAACTATTTGAAAGGGTCAACAACTACAGTACTAACACGGGTGTGTCGGAAAGGTCACCGGCATGTCCGGGTTTTTCCATTGCAGGTGGAAGTTTTCTACTGGAATCAAAGTGCCACGGCCGGTCACGGGTGTGTAGTGCTGGTCACGGGCGTGTACTTTGAATTTTTTGAATTTTTCTGCAAAATTTCTTGAAAACAAAATAATGCTAAGCTAGAAGAGTATATACAAGAAATGAACATTTTATTGAAAAAAAATAACTAAAAACCACGAAAATGAACTAAAACAATCTAAATATAGTACGTAAAAATACGAATAGACAACTCATCATTGTTTATTTAATTCCCGTAGTGATGTATTTTTGATGTCAGGACGTTATATAGACATGTAGTTAATGGGTGTCATTTGTTCGATCTTGGGTTTGCTCAGCGAGTTTCCTGTGTGGCTGGTTTTGACTTAGTTATGCACCTTCCCTCATGAGTCGGGTCTGTTTTGGTGACTCAGTGTAGTTTTCTATAGGGATGTGGTTGTTCTTTATCTTCGGGTGCTATTTTACCCGAGTTTGGTTTGTCGTATTTTAATTTCAATTTCATTGTAGGGTTCATAGCGTCAGTATTTAGTTATGATGTGATTTTCATAAGTGTCCGAGTTGGTTTAATTTTCGGGTCATTTTGGGGTTATTGATTATTAATTGTATTATAATATTATAATTATTTAAATATAAAAGTATATATAGGTGGTTATATTGGGTCGTGTCAAAAAAACCATATTCATCATCTTCCCCTACCCGAGCAATGACGGTTTCGTGAGCGGAAGCGAAGCGGCGACTTTGTGTGCGGTTGGCCGGTGATAGAGAGCGATTCGGTGGTCTGTTTTGTTAATAGATTAGAGATTAGGAAAGCTCTTGCCGAGATCTACGCTTTTGTGGTAAGCTTTTCCCGATTCCTCGATTTTTAGGTGTTAGGGTTTGTGGTTTTGACCTCCTTTTCCCCCCAAAAGTTTCAGGAAACGTTGCCTAGGTCTTCTTACGTTCGATCCTTTCCATGGAGCTTTAGAGGAGGCGGATTCTTCCAAGACTTAAGGCAAGTGGTTATCTTCTTTTTGCAAACCATTTCTTATTTTTCTTTTGTTCATTTCCTCTCCTTAGAAGGTTATAATATTATAGGACATAGACTTGAAAGTACCCTTAAGGTAGTATAAATTTTTGGTGAAGAATTCGTTGAGTATAGTGTATAGCCTAAGGTATTTTCGTCGAGCATACGGGTAGTAGACCATCAGCAATTCGTCGAATATGAGTATTTAGACTAAGTGAATATTCATCGAGTAACATCATATTCGTCGAGTATAGGTAGATTTTATTAAGAATATTTCGGTGAGTATCGGTAGTGTGGCGTTGAATGAAGTCTGATTCGTTGAGTATAATCGACGATTGGTCAAGTATGTCCTAGGTTAGGAAGCGTTGAGTGATCAGGAAGCTAAGTCAAATTCGTGAGTTTACACACCGAATGGGGTACGAATCGTTGAGTATCGTTAGTCTTCGTCGAGTATCATTATTCATCATCGAGCATTGTTAGTCTTCACCGAGTATCACAAGTCTTATCTTCGAGTACTGTATAAATTCGTCGAGCATCCAAGTAGTTCGTCGGGTATACTCTCTTAATTTGGTCAAGCCTTAGAATATTTTGTCGTTTCATGTAGGATTCATCGTGTATGGTCCTTAGAGTAATTTTAGGGCTTGTTTAGGTATGTCTTTGTGTTTAGGCTTGGGTTTTGGTTTGGGTATGATGTTTTATTTGGCTGGTTGCCTGTTTGTGAGTAAATACACTTGATGGTTTGCATGGACTCTATTTTGTAGATTGTTGGGTTGTGTTGGGCCAGGTGGCCACCACCACAGTGCCTTTTGTAAGATGTTTGTGTTTGGATGCCTTGTATTCTACGTTTTGGTCACCGACTCCGGCCCGATTATTTTTACCAAGTGTTAATGATTCGAATTTTCGAACTATTTTGTGCTCATTTGCATCTTATATATCAGTTTATGCTATTTCATGCTTATCCTTGTAGATTTTGTCGAAGCATGGTTCGTTCAACACGTGGTGCAAATTTCTTTTAACTCCATTATTGCAAACTTTTCACTTTACTAGTTGCTATTTAGCTAATCAGCTGTGGATGCAACTTTTCTTATAGTTGGGTTTGGTAGACCCTTTCTTACCTTTTTCCCTACTTATTATTTTCTATTTCCATTGCCACTTGTATTTTCTTGCTGAGGTGTTCTTCCTTTGAATGCCTCAGGTTCAGGGTCGTAGCCGGTGGAGCGGCTGTGTTGGGTTGTAGCTTGTGGGCTACAGTTGTTTTAGTGTTTGTCCTCACCATTATGAGGTAGGTTGTTCTTTTCAGTTTTAGTTCATACATACATACTTTAAGTGGGTTCGTATCAGGCTGTTGATGCCCACTAGTTGTTTTCTTTTGGAATGTTGAATACTTTGCTAGCTGTTAGTTCACCTTTTTGGTTGGTTGTACTTGCTATCTGGGAAGGTGTTATGCTAGGTTGCATGTTAAGTATTTTAAAGTATAAAAATTACTATTATTACTTCATACATGCCATATTGGAAATTAAAATCACTATATTTAATGGACGTAAAAGCTACTTTCATAATTATTATAAATCTAGAGTCTTGCATACCATGAGTTATCCTCTAGGGATGTTTATACTCGTGTAAGACATCTAATACTGTAAATAAAGTACTTCCCAATTCGTATAACTATCTTTTTGTCGTGGACTAGATGATCCACTGAGCCGAGGGATACGGCTTACTGTTTAACTTAAACTGGATTTTCTCTAAATAACTCATGGATCTTTAATAAAAGTGTTAAGTTAAAGTTTTGCCTGAGCGTTTGTAGTTATCCTCTCCTGACATGACATAATTACGCGTGTTTTCCTTTACTCTGATATATCGTTAAATGTAGAGAAAATACGGGATGTGACAGGTCTCCTCCTACTTCCTTGCAGATAGTTGCATCTCATGTGATAGCAGCTTCCCAAATAGAGTGTGAGGGAGAGTATCAGCCAACTTTTCCACCTCTCTGATGTCACAAATCTTGGTATCTCGGGCTCTAGTTAGAGACCTTAGGAACTTGTCATTCAGCTCATAATGGCTGAAAACCCTCAGATAGGTACTAAGCTCATTCACAATCCTGAAAAATCTTTTATAGCATTCAGCTATAATATCTTTCTTATTCATCCTGGAAACAACATACTCTTGGTTGAGTAAGGACTTTTTGTCATCTTTGACCTCCTCTGTGTCTTCTATGTAGACAACCAAGGTGTATGTTGATGCGCGAAAATGGAGAGGAGGGATCGCGGGCATCAGCAATTAATGGGTGTTCGGTCTCACAAGCGAGGTGAAGAAGAAGGTTATGGGGATAGAGGAGAGGTTTTTGGGGATGCTAGGAACTGGTAGGAAGGTTGATCATGAACTATCAAGCAGACAGCTACTTTGAAAGTTAGCCTTGCAGGTTGATGCCGAGAGAAGATAGGACTTGAGAAGAAGAGGGGGTCGCTAGCAGTGGCAATAACAGACTTCACCCGCCACGGCTTAAATGCTACTCTTGCAATGGGCTTTCCTCTGATTAAGAAACAAATTACAGCTTGAGATTGCACCTTTACATAGAAAGCAAATAAAGGGTACAAAGGGGGAATTTGGTAGCTAAGGAAAGAAGAATGCCAGAGGCCGTACGGGTTGACCAGAGAGGTCGGAAGACCGCACGGTTAGCAGATCCCGTATCTCACTGGACTAAGCTTGGCAGAATGTGTGATCAAGTTGAGAGGAGAATAAGAGGAGGTCGCGTGGACTGAGAAGCTGAGTCCGCAGAACATGATGCCTTGACCTTGTTGTCTCCCACTTTTCCTGATGATTGAGAGGTATGGGGGCCTATTTATAGGCCCGAGGAGGTAACGGCCTTGGTAAAGTTACCCCCGGTAGAGCGATATTATGTGAGTAGAACGAGGAGTCCTCAAAGTCCACACCATGTCGAGCGTTTAGGGACTTATTCACGAGCTGATTTGCTTCTTACGGACTGAGAAGAGTCCACCTCTACTGTGCTGAGTGAGCTCGCATCTAGCAATGCGAGCTGAGGAGATGTTTGCCTGCTGCAGGGAAGAAGAGCGTACCGGGAATTTGGAGGTCTAACTAGTAGACTACAGAATGAGTTCGCCTAGCCTGCTATACGAAGGATGAGGAAGACTGGCTGCTAAGCTGGGATAGTCCTTGAGGACTGCACAACGAGTCCTCCAAACTCGGGGTGGATGGGTTGAGTAGGCTGCCTCCTGCTGGAGGCTTGTCCTACTTGCTTGGCAACTTGACGTGCCGAGAAGGCAGGTTGCGCAATGCAGACTAGCGGCCTGGAGTCAGGTCACCACTGCTATTGGATGGAGAGAGTCCACCTCTTCCTTGCGGGTTGGACTTGAGTCTGCATGGTATGGCACGGTCTGGTGTAGAATGGTTGGCCATATTGTCGTCTCTGTAGGTGGGATAAGACCAAGTCCGCCTATTCTTGGTGGACAGGAGAGCTGGTCGCCGTCTGGATGTTGTGCGAGCTGGAGAGCTGGAGGGAGGAGCACGTCTGCCTCCCTTAGGTATACTAAAGACTGAGTCGTCCACCTCCTGCCGAATTGAAGGAGCAGGTCGCCCTATTTGGTGGACCAAGCTCATCTCCTGTTGGACCTATCAGAATAGAATTGATGCGTGGTTAACTAATCTAACTACGCGGCCTGCAGGGGAGGACTGAGGAAGCAGTCCGCAGCCCCTGTAGAACGAGCGGCTGCTACGTGACCTGGGAGGTCTGGCTGTGGAGACCGCCCTAGACGCATGTCCTGAGATGACAGAGAATTCTATTTGCCCATCCTTAGAAAAGAGGGTTGACAGGCTGCGACCTCCAAAGGGAACCTTAAGCAGGCCGCGACTTGCGAGCTGGCTATCTTGGGAGGGACCGCTGATTTCTAGGTTAACATAATCCCCGCTCTTTTTTATGTCCCGAAGGGAACTTCGAAAAAGTAGGAGACCCAAAAAAATCGTGATCCATCCCTCAGAAAAAATAAGAGGCATTGAGAGATAGAACCTTATATCTCTCTTTAGAAAAGGTTTGTCAATGTCTATCTTTTTCCTCCAAATGAAAAGTTAATGCGGGCGAAAACAGGTACATCTCATGCATACCTGGGTTGCTATTGCAAAATGAAGAAGACGTTAATTTCTTTCTGTAACAACCCCATCCGTTAAATGATGTATAGTAGAAGGTCCGGCCGGGGCCCATAACCCACAGGTCGGAGGATCGAAACCTCCCTCTGATACTAAAATTTAACAACCCCATCCGTTAAATGACGTATAGTAGAAGGTCCGGTCGGGGCCCCACACTATATGCCACAAACAGACGGTGAGGTCACAGGATAATACCAAACCATACGAATCCTAACTCAGAGCATTCTAGCAGAATTGTATTAAGTGTAAGAACTCATATCAATGAATGTCCACTAATATATAAATATCACATTTATATAGAAGACCAGGAATGTTTACAACACCACACCGCACAGGGCCTTAAGGCCTTACAAGTTACTCTTTACAATACATATAATTTCATACATCGGCACGCAGGCCGGCCACACATGAAATCCAACACTTCGCACGGCCTTCAAGGGCCTACCAGCATTGCCCGCTCAATCCAATCAGCCCGCAACACCTGCATATGGACGTCCACCCCATGGGTGATAAACAAAGCAACGGTCAGCATTCAGCTGACCAATTATAATGACCCCACCCCTTACCCGGGGCAGTGGTTCCTTCCCTGCATGTATAACAATTTCAACAGATATATAACATACACACCACATCACAAACGCCGGCCTCAATGCCAGGCGCTCCGTGCACTCAGGTCACCTTTATGGTTTGTACTTGGTAGGCGGGCATAAGCCTCCAAACCCCTGTTGAAGACCTCACGCACCCGTCTCACTCAGTGGTACGCACCACATCAAAACCCGTGAGCACTACCAGTCGACCTACCCATGTAGTGTAACAAGCCTAGGGAATTTGCCCTGCTGCTTTGCTACCAATCGACCGCTCATCCGACCTTAACATCGCCACTTAGTGGTATGGGCATAAGCCTTCAAACCCCTGTTGAAGACCTCCCGCGCCCACCCACTCAGAGGTGTCCGCACTCCATCATCAAGCTCTTAGCAAGTATGCAACCAAAGGAGCTATACAAAGCATCATGTACACCAAGCACATCGTCCTCACCATCTCCGCAGGCTAAACGATGAATACACGGAGTCTTCTCCAGTTCGCACTATAAACATCACCAATCCCGACATACGTCTGGATGGGCTTCACACAACATGCCTATGCCGTACTACATATTTCCAGCTCTAGATGCAGACTCAACTGCTGGAATCACTTACGCATTTCCATCTCTTGATGGAGGATCCCATGCACATGCAAAACAAAGGGCTTCACCTGCCCAAGGAAGAAAGATCGTTACCCTTGACGATCGCTTCGGCGCCATAGAAGAACTAGCCGGATGGAAATCACCGCAGCGGCCTTGCCTCCGCAACGCTGCACCCGGCTCTCTATTCGGCTCGACGAAGCTCCACCGGCGGGCGGAAAGCTCCTCCTCCTCCTCCTCCAAGCTCTCCTCTCTTTCTTCTCTTTAGAGAGAGAAAGGCTAAGTGGAAATGAGATTTCATCTCAATCCACGGCCTTAAAGAGGCTGGAAAAGCTTTGGACCACAAGATCCAAATAGAAGGAAACGAACGGCCGAGATCTGCTCTGAAAAACATTTCAACAGGCTTGACACGCCCTGTGACACGCCCGTGTCACAGGCCGTGTTCCCCAGTCGGTTAGCAACCGACTCGAAAGATACCAGAACACGGGCTGGGACACGCCCGTGTCGAACCTGACACGCCCGTGTTCCAGGCCGTGTTCACGGCCGTGTTCAAGGCCGTGTACCTCTCTGACTCAAACAGGCCATTTTCCGATTTTAATGTGTGACACGCCCTGGGACACGCCCATGTCCCAGGCCGTGTCGCCGCTTGACGACCGCTGACCGTCAACTTGACACCGCGACACGCCCAGAACGGACACGTGTCGGACACGCCCTGGGACACGCCCGTGTCGAAGGCCGTGTCCCAGGCTCGACGATCGTCGACAATAAATCGTCGACTAAGCTGAACACGCCCTGGGACACGCCCGTGTCCCAGGCCGTGTACACCCGACACGCCCTGGGACACGCCCGTCTCCCAGGCCGTGTCTAACAGCCTCCAACCCAAAACTGTGCACAAACATATTTTGAGATTCTGGGGTGTTACACTTTCACTTAGCTCTGTAAAATGAAGGTGAGAGGAAAGCATAGAAGAATGATAACATGTAAGTACCTGAAGGAGGCTTACAAGCACCTGTTAATCTTCTACAAAAGGAAGTGTGAGTAGCATGTATGAAATGGAACTAAATTGCAAGTACTTGGATAGAACTTTCTAATATCTGCTAATCTATGAAGGGAACTTCCTAATATCTGCTAATCTCTATAAAAGAAGAGTAAGTAGCAGATATGTTAGAAAAGTAAACAGCAAGTACCAGAAGGGAACTTACTAATATTTGTTAATCTCTGCAAAAGAAGAGTAATTAGCAGATATGATAGAAAAGTAAACATCAAGTACCTGAAGGGAACTTGTTAATATGTGTTAATCTCTATAAAAGAAGAGTAAGTAGCATATATGATAAAAAAGTAAACAGCAAGTACCTGAAGGGAAGTTGCTAATATCTGCTAATCTCTGCAAAAGAAGAGTAAGTAGCAGATATGATAGAAAAGTAAACAGCAAGTACCTGAAGGGAACTTGTTAATCTCTGCTAATCTCTGCAAAAGAAGAGTAAGTAGCAGATATGATAGAAAAGTAAACTGCAAGAACCTGAAAGGAACTTGCGAATATTTGCAAATCTCTGCAAAAGAATAGTAAGTAGCAGATATGATTGAAAAGTAAACAACAAGTACCTGAAGGAAACTTGCTAATATCGACTATTTATATGTTAAGATATAATTGGATAGCAGAAGAGATACCCGACATACTCTGCTATTAACTTAATATAGATAAAATCCCAATAATGATCTTCTCTCGTCACCATGTATGAAATCCAGATCAGCAAGATGAAACCATCTTGATTAGAATTCAATAGAATTGCTTGTTAGTAAATAGAAATAGAATCCTTGATCGAATAATAGATGCCAAGAGTTAGCATAATCAATCATCGGCGGATGGAGCTTCATGAAAGCCGAATATATAAAATGATCATAAGCAAGAAGATGATACAAATACTTTTGAGAGGTTGGATTTAACCTGTTAACCTGTAACAAGGCAAAAATGAAGAAAGGAGGGCTATACCCTGAAGATGACCCAAAAAGGCTGGATGCTGCCACAGGAGCTCACCCGTGGGCCTTATGCATTGCTTGCCTAAGAAAAATCATCTTGGGTGTAGTCCTACCTAGAGCGAGCTGGCCGCGCATCCTTTAGTAGCGCACAAAAAGAAACAAGCACAGAAAATCCTGAGAAGAATTGATAGAAACACTACTCTCATGCCTCGGGTTACAAACATCACTGATAAATAAGACGAGATGCGCCAAGTGGCCTATTGCTTGTCTATGAAGTGATCAGCGGAGTTGTGGGCCCTGCAAAGGCACGGATTGAGAGTACCATAGAGTATTTGGTCGTTATAGTTGTGAGATGATCGAAGAGACAAGGCTACACTTGTGCGCCATTGCTTGTAAAGCAAAGATCATCATAACTGTAACGTATCCCTATCAAAGAACAGCAGAGCTAACACATGGAACCTCCCTCGGTACACGCTCTGTGTTAGATACCGGCTAGGATCTGAAGTCCCGTAATCGTCGCACGAGAGTTGAACGGCCCCCACTATACATATGCGAACACTCCCCACTATATGTGGTCATTTTGGTCTTACGCCAGAGTCCAACCTTGAGGTGGCCCTAAGCAAGACTCGATAATGTCTCGGTGGTTCAATGATCTCTTTGGTAAAGAGAAAAAGTAGAGGATGAAGCACTCCATGAAGAGAAAAGTGTCAGTATGAGATCTCTGACGTAAAATTTATTGAAATGAAAAGAAAGAACACTTAGAAGTGTTTTAAAAGAGAATGTTTGATGAGTAAAGTAGAAACAAATAGTCATGATCGCAAGGAGCTTTTGGAAATTACGATGTCCTTTTTATTTCAGAATAGTCTTCCAAGGGAGCCCTCGTCATAGGTATCAATCGTCTCGGTTATGTTGACATGAGGATAATAGTCTATATGACAAACTCTCTTTGAGCAGCAAGGAACATCCTCTACTTCTTTGCCTTTTGAAGTTGACGAATCAGAGTGATCATCCTTCAGGAGTAGATAGCTCATCTTACCCTGCCTCAGCATCTTTTGTACAAGTTGACGAAGCGCTCGACAGTTTTCATTTAAATGGCCGCTTTCTTTGTGAAACTCACAGAACGGATCTGAATCTTTTGATCTTTCAGCTGTTAAGGCTTTTTGAAGTTAGCCTTACCCTTCATGATTTAGCTCACTTCTTGAATGGCTTCATCTAGTTTGTACTCTGGCAAGTCATCATCTTGCTACATATGAACCAAAGCTGTTTGTGGAGTTAGTGCTGGCAATAGTAACAATTGATTTTGGGCACGATCCTGGCCCGGGAAGGGTTGTCGATGACGTTGAAATCTCCTTTCCTTCCTTGAGTAGGATGTAAAATCTTTCCGAGGAGACCTCGGGGGCTGCTTGTATGAAGAAGAAGAATCTTTCTCTGTTATGAGCCTGAAGAAGAAACTGGGATTTATTTTCTAACCGCGGATGTAAGAGTTGGGTACACAGATCAACTCTTGATATGTCCTTGGCGCTCGGACGATAGCCTTAAACTTGAGTGGTCCTTCACACAGACCGTGAATATGAGCCACTCGATACATTTCTTGATTGACGATCTCAATGTCCTAGATTTCTTTCTAAAAACGATCCACAAAATGAGACCATGTCTCATTCTCTCGCGTCCTGATCTCAAAGAGGGCTTCTGGACCGCCCTTTCTCTTTGTAGAAGTTGAAAACTTGAGCAGAAACTCTCTTCACAAATAAACAGAGGAAGAGATAGACTGAGGACGCAGTCCATAGAACCAATCCCTCACTTGACCATCAAAGGTTAGAGTTTGTATTTGGAAGCATCTGAAAGGTTCTTGAGAGCTATGTTTTATCCAAAGGCTTGATGGTGCTTCATTGGATCAGTCTCTCCAGTATAAATGGGCAACTGCGGCTCTTTGAAGTTAATTAGAGTTGGTTTATGTCGAACATTCTTTGAAAATGGTGATGGCTCTTCCTCCTCCCCTACAGCATAAGGAAAAAAGGGAGCATAAGTTGTAGATACAAGAGGAGTAGGATGATAGAAGGGAAAAGCTGCCGGAGGAGGAACAAAGGCAGGAGCTGGAGAGTAGGGATGAATTCCCTGAAAGTTTAGAAATCTAGCTGGACTTCCTCGGGCAGCTTCCCGGAAGAACTTTTGACGAGTTATGAACTCATCATTTTGAGATCGCAAAGGGGCTACATGCCCATATCAAAAAGTTGGTGGATAAACAGGAGGATAGACCAGCGAATAAGCCGGTGGATAAACTTGAGGAGTCTTCAATGCTGGGGCTTGATTGACCTGAGGAACTGGTGCTGCTGCTGATTGCTTTTTTTAATCGTTTAGCGATAGCAGCTAGAGTATGGTTGATTGTTTGAAACTATTGGGAAATTTCTCTACACGATTGGTCCAAGGCTTCCAAGAGGGGATCTTCACTAGGACTTGAAGGAGCAAGGTTCTCGACCGGTTGATGGTCTGATATGAGTAACCGCTGATTTCATTATCTGATCGAGATCTGAAGGTCGTGTGTTAACTATTGATGTGCGAAATCAGAGAGGAGGGCTCACAGGCACCAACAACTAACAAGTGTTCGATCTCACAAGCGAGTTGAAGAAGAAGGTTACGAGGATATAGGAGAGGTTTTTGGGGATGCTAGGAAAAACCGAGAAGGTTGATCAGGAACTGTCGACTAGACAGCTACTTTGACGGTTAGCCTTGTAGGTTGATGCCGAGATAAGAGAGGAGTTAAGAAGAAGAGGGGGCCGCTACCAGCAGTAATAACAGACTTCGCCCTCGATGACTTAAATGACACTCTTGCGACGGGCATTTCTTGATTAAGAAAGAAATTACAGCTTGAGATTATACCTTTACATAGAAAGCAAATAAAGGGTACAAAGGGGGAATCTGGCGGCTAAGGAAAGAAGGATGCCAATGGCCACGCGGGTTGACCAGAGAGGTCGGCAGATAGCAAAGTTAGCTGATCCCGTAGCTCGTTGGACTAAGCTGGGCGAACTGCATGATCAAGCTAAGAGGAGAATAGTAGGAGGTCGCGCGGACTGAGAAGCTGAGTCCGCAGAACTTGATGCCTTGACCTTGTCGTCTCCAACTGTGCCTGCTGATTGAGAGGTATGGGGGTCTATTTATAGGCCTGAGGACGTAACATTCTTGGTAACATTACCCCCGATAGAGCAGTAAGTATGCGAGTAGGACGAGGAGTCCACCGAGTCTGCACCATGTCGAGCGGTTAGGGACTTTTTAACGAGTTGATTTACTGCTGGAGGACAGAGACAAGTCCACCTCTACTGTGCTGAGCAAGCCCACGTCGAGCTATGAGAGCTGAGGATCAGTTTACTTACTGTAGGGAAGAAGCGCGTACCGAGAATTTGGAGGGCTAGCTCGCTGACTGCAGAATGAGTTTGCCTAGCATGCTGTGGGGAGGATGAGGCAGACCGGCTACTGAGCTGGGATAGTCCTGGCGGACTGCCGCAATGAGTCCGGCAAACTTGTGGTTGACGGCTTGAGCAAGCCGCCTCCTACTGGAGGCTTGTGCCACTTACTTGGCGACCTGGCGAGCTGAGAAGGCAGGTTGTGCAATGCTGACTGGCGGCATGGAGATGGGTTTCCACTACTGTTGGATGAAGAGAGTCCACCTCTTCCTTGCGGGTTGGAGTTGACTCTGCGTAATACGGCGCAGTTTGGCATAGAATGGTTTGCCATATTGCCGTATCTATATACAGGCTGAGACTAAGTCCACCTATTGCTGGCGGAATGGAGAGATGGTCGCCATCTGGATGTTGTGCGGGCTGGAGAGCTGGAGGGAGGAGCAAGTCTGCCTCCCTTAGGCTGACTGAAGACCGAGTCTGCCACCTCCTACCGAATAGAAGGAGCAGGTAGCCCCATTTGGTGAAGCAAGCTCGTATCATTTTGGACCTATAGGAAATGAATCGATGTGTGTTTAGCTGATCCAACCGCGCGTCCTGCAGGGGCGGACTGAGGAAGCAGTCCGCAGCCCCTACAGGACAAGTGTCTGCTGCGCGACCTGGGAGGTCTTGCTGGGAGACCATCCTAGCCACGTGGCTTAAGCGGACAGAGTAGTCTGTCTGCCCATCCTTAGAAAAGAAGGCAGACAGGCTACGTCCTCTAGAGGGAACCTGGAGCAGGCCGCGACTTACGAGAAGTCTACCTTGGGAGGGATCGCCGATTTCTAGGTTAATAGTGTCCCACATATCTTTGGAGGTCTTGTAGTGGACAAGGTTTTGGAAAGTAGAATCATCTATGGCACTCACTATTATGTTATGTGCGCTCTTGTCCGTTATATCCAATATGACCTCATCCTTGGTCATCTCTGAATTTTTCTTTGGTGTCAGGACATTTGCATTCATAATTGAGACTTCCATAGGGATGAAAGGTCCCTCTTCAACTGTAATGAAGATCCTTGGGTCAGATGCTTCCATGAAAATCCTGACCCTCTCCTTCTAGATTCCAAAGCTATCCTTCTTACAAATTGGAAACTTCATGGAACCTAGCTCCTTATGGTTCTCTCTTTAACCCATAAGTATAATCCTTGTAACTACCCTTGGAGATCAACTCATACTATTAAGTCCTTCTTGAGCAACCTCCCTATTATACCACTTGAAAGTCTTTAGTTTCAGGGATAGTTAAACACCCAGAGGGGTGTATGAATATGTTTTCCAGTCTCTTTTAGTTTTTCCCTCTTTAAGTGTGTTGTGAGTTAGTTTTTTTCTACTTTCAAGACAAACCACAAAAGCACACACAATGTTTATAGTGGTTCCCAAGATTATGTGTACATCCATTGTCACTCCCGCCTTTCTAACAGTGTGTTAGAAAAGTTACTTCTATAAAAATTTATCTCCTTAGAGCTTACAACACAGATCCCTCAGGATCTCTCAGTCTCCTCCAAGACTTATCTCGGGCACAAAACCCTACCTCAGAGCAAGCTAGCTCCTACAACTCAGTTATCCAAAGATAACATACCTCAAAATAAATTAATAATCCTACAGCTCAGGCTAGGAGGTTAGCCCTACAACTCAGACAGGATGACTCTTCTACATCTCAGGCATAAAGGACCTACCTCAGATCCAAAGCTGGATATTATAACTCAAGAAAAAAGGACCTACCTCAGAGAAAATGACTCTCCTACCTCAGGCAAACAGCCATACCTCAGATCCACACAGGATCCTACCTTAGATCAACAAATGATCCTACACTCAACCTTTATAAAATAGTCCTATAACTCAGATCCAATGGATCCTACAAAAAGAAAGAGTTTGTTTTTATTTGAATACAAAGAAGTTTCTCTGAGTCATCTTCTTCCTGAGTTGAGATGAAGTCAGCCCTAACTTTCTACATAGCAACAAGAAAGATGATCTTAAGAAAACTACTGCTTGTGCTGGAAATAACTCAAAAACACAAGTTTTTGACCTTGCTAATGACGGCAAATAAAATGAAAGTTCTTTATGTTCTTCACTCAGCTAACCTTGACTGCAGAAACAAGATAGCTCTACTTCTTCATTCTCAGGAAACTCTTCTAAACTTGTTGTAGTTGGTGAAGATCGCTATAGCTAATTGCAGGAACTTTTAGACCAGCGGGATTGAACTTCAGCTTCAAGCTCTGCAACAATGGCGAGAGGAAGCAGAAGTTGTTCCGCCTCTTTGCGAAAAGATAAATCCTAAAAGGTTATTTGCTTCTGTAGATCTTAATACTTTTATCTTCCGCTGTCCAACGGCTCTTTGACTCATAAGCCCCACTGAAGTTGTTGGCTGAAACTTTGTTTTTACAAAAAAGTCATACAGTAGGCCTGCGATGCAATTTGTCGTGTACTGTAGCCTTCCCGCAACGAGTTTGAATTTTTCTGACTCTTGCTGACATCAGTATCTGTGGACTTAGCAAAATTCAGCTTGTTCATCCCAAGCGTTGAGTGCATTGAGTGAACAACCTTCACTCAGTGCAAAAAAACTTAGCCAAAAATCTGCACTGCCAGGCATTGAGTGAGTCTTCATCACTCAACGAATTTGGACTTAGCCAATATATTTGGACCATTTGGCAATGAGTGTGTTGAGTGAACCTTCATCACTCAACGCATTTGGACATAGCCAATTACTTCTACACTGCTAGGCGTTCAGTGCGTTGAGTGAACCTTCATCATTCAAGGCATTTGTTATTAGCCAATTACTTCTGCACTTCTAGGCATTGAGTGTATTGAGTGCGATCAGTGAACCTTCATCACTCAACGCTTATGGACTTAGATGTTTCTCTGATTGTCTCCCATCTTGCTGAGGCGTTGAGTGAGCTACCTTCACTCAACGCTTCTGTACTTAGCCGATTTTCTTGATGAGCTTGTGCTAACTGAGCTGTCCTCACTCAACGCAGCTGGACTTAGACAGATTTTTTTGTCTATATCTTCTTAATATTTTACTGAACACTAGTCTGTCGACACTTTGTTCTATAGGAGTTGAATGAACTGTCTTCACTCAATGCTTCTGGACAGCTACAATTCTTGATAGATTGTTCAAATGCTTTGACTACTTGAGCTTGACTCAATGCTCCTTTCTTCAGGTTTTGAGTGAGCTGTCCTCACTAAACGCTTCTAGACTTAGTCAGATTTCTTCCTTTCCAATGTTAAATCTTTAACCAACTGAGCTTTACTAGACGCCTCTTGTTATATAACATTGAGTGAACTACCTTCGCTCAATTCCTGTGGACTTAGCTGCATATCTGCTTTGCAAACTATTGGTCTTTGACTGTCCATGCTTTACTCACTACTTCTTGGCATCTAGCATTGAGTGAACTGGCTTCACTCAATGCCTGTGGACTTAGATAGACTTCTGTCTTCCCAGCATCCTTCCTTGACATCTGACATTGAGTGAACTAGCTTCACTCAATGCTTGTAGACTTAGACAAATTTTTATCTCTCCACCAAACTACTTTGTGACCACCTATCACAATCACTTAGACAACCTGTCTAAACTTGTACCAAGAAACATCATGCACATAATGAACTTGAACATACATCAAATACATTTATGCTCTTAGTATTGATTGTGATGCCTCTTCAAATCTAGGAAACATTGAGGGACTTATTCTAAACACTAAAGAGAACGACTTCGACCCTTTTCAGATAGACCACACCCTTCCTAGTGAAACTGCGGAGCGAGTGCATCCCCCATTTGTACTGGTATTTCTTTCCTCGTACTTGTTGGAGCTGACTGTTCACATATCCTTAGTTTGAAAATATCAACTCCCAAATTGTATTTGATTAAATCTTGTGTTTGGTAGAGTGTGCAGGTTTATAGGTCCAAGAAATACAAGGAGCTCTCCTCAGGAACCTATCGCCGAGCAGTAGTTGCTAACACTGGGAGGTAGCCAGAATTAAATGTCCATGGCGCTCGTGAATTTGCCGCGCCGTGATAGTCCTACCGCTTACACTAAATCGAGGAATAAATTCGTCCAGGCTCTCGGTAACCTACCGAATAGGTGTTAACTTGATACCACACCGTGGTAGACCACTCAACGAGCGTCGAGATGAAACCATTGAGACAGCTGACCTACATAGTGGGGCTACCTATCCTACCGCGGCGCGCTAGCCACTCAACGAGCATTGAGACGAAAGAGTTGAGATAGCTGACCTATAGCATGGAGCTATCTAACTACAGCGCCACGCTAGTATTAGAAAAAGGAAAATATTTGTTTTGAATATTTGTCCAAATTTGGAGGACAGCTGTCAGGATCAAGAACGTGAACCTACAGCCGGGCGCTAGCCTTATCGCCGGCGGCAGCCTATTTTTACAAAGACGTATAAAAAGGCGCGTCGTTTTCTGTGTTCCTCACCACGACGAAAATAGATAGAGTTCTGTGATTCCTATGATTCGGCCGCCTATCTCGTGTCCTTTGCATCATCTTCATCGAAGTAAAAGGAAGCCGCCCCCTCCTGTTCACGCATGAAGAACTTCGGCTAGCTAAGAACTACATCAACTATAAAGAGTCGACCGGTTGCAAGCATACAAAGATCACAAGCACTGACTGCGAATTGCTTGGCGGAGGAATCGTCAAGAGGGAGATTTTTAATCTTTTAAATCCTTTAAACTTTTTTGTAATCTTTCTCATTTCACTATATTCTTATGGTAAAGGAAATCGACCGGGGTAGGTCGTCAGAATCTAGGGTAGGATTTTATGAGAAATCGTCCTGAAGAAGGGACTTCTAGATCGGGTGAACTAACGGGGCTCTAATACCCTTCCTTGTGTTGAGGTAAAGAGTCGGCTCGAAGACCTTTCTTGGAGGGAAAGGGAAAGAGCCAACCGGTCCTAGTAGATGGTTGGTATAGAAAACCAAAAGCTTTTTCATTCATCGCCTTCAATCTCCGGCATCGTAGAGATCAAGATTTTGTAATTATTAAAACAGTTGTTAATTTAGTTTTAGCAATGAAATTCATTTCCTTCTTATTTACTTGCGTGTACTACTGTGAATGTTAGTTTGTGTTTTCCTGAAGAGTGCATAGATCTACAAGGGAGAATCTGCCCAGAAAAACTAGTTCAAAGATATACTGCGTGCGTTAGATAACTAACGCCCCGTTGTAGCTTCCTGAACTAGTTTTTCCTTGGAAAGAAATAATTCAAATTTTTGATTAGAAACTAAACCTTATTCGCCCCCTCCCCCTTCTAAGGTTGGCCACACGATCCAATAGTACTACCTTCCTACTGGACCCATCACCTCGAATTATATCCTTCTTTTCCCCGAGCGCCTTCTTGACCTGCCAGCTAATAAGGGTCTGATAGCGTGATCAACTCAGGATCTAAGTTCAACTTTGTTTTACAACATCTACCAAGGGTCTTCCAGACTTGCCAGCTAATGAGATCTAGACAGCAGGATCAACACAGGGTCCAAGTTCAGGTTTGTTTCACAACATCTACCGAGGGCCTTCCAGATTTATCAGATAATGGGGGCCTATCAATGGGATCAGCTCGAGATCTAAGTTCACATTTATTCCATTACATCCACCGAGGGCCTTCTAGACATGTCAGCTAATTGGAGCCTGACAGCAGGATCAGCTCGGGATCTATGTTAAACTTTGTTTCACAACATCAACCGAGGGCCTTCCAGACCTGCCAGCTAATGAGAGCCTGACAGGAGGATCAGATCAGGATCTAAGTTCAACTTTGTTTCATAATATCCACTAAAGGCCTTCTAGACCTGCCAGTTGATGAGAGTCTGATAGCGGGATCTGCTTGGGATCAATCTTTAACTTTGTTTCACAATATCCACTGAGGGCTTTCCAGACCATCCAGCTAATAAGAGCCTGACAATGAGATCACCTCAGGATCTATGTTCAACTTTATTTCATAACATCCACTGAGGGCCTTTCAGACCTGCCAGCTAATGAGAACCTGACAGCGGGATCAACTCAATGTCTAAGTTCAGCTTTTTTTCGCAACATCCACTAAGGGCCTTCAAGACCTTCCAGCTAATGTGTGCCTGATATCAGGATCAGCTTGGGATCTAAGTTAAATTTAGTTTCAAAACATCCACTGAGGACCTTCCAGACCTGCCAGCTAATGAAAGCCTAACAGTGGGATAAGATTGGGATTTATGTTCAAATTTGTTTAACAACATACATTGTGGTCCTTCTAGACCTACTAGCTAATAAGATCCTGATAGCGGTAGCAGCTCGGGGTTTAAGTTTAGCTTTGTTTCACAACATCCACCGAGGGCCTTCCAAACTAGCAAGGTAATGAGAGCCTTACATCGGGAACATCTTGGGGGTCTATTTTTAGCTTTTTTCAGAACATCCACTAAGGGCCTTCCATACCTGCCAGCTAATGAGACCATGATAGTGGGATCATCTCGACATCTACGTTCAACTTCTTTTCACAACATCCATTAAGGACCTTCCAGACCTGCTAGCTAAAGATAGCCTGACAGTGGGATCAGCTCGGGGTCTAAATTCAGCTTTGTTTCACAACATCCACCGAAGGCCTTCTTGTTCTGCCAACTAATGAGAGCCTCACAGCGGGATCAGCTCGGGATCTAAGTTTAACATTAATTCACAACATCCATCGAAGTCCTTCCGGACCTGCCTGCCAATAAGAGCGTGATAGCGGGATTAGCTAGGGGTGTAAGTCTAGCTTTGTTTCACAACATCCATGGAGGGCCTTCTCGACCTGCCAGCTAATGAGAGCCTGATAGTGGGATCAACTTGTGATCATAGTCTAGCTTTATTTCAAGATATAAGGGGGACATGCAAAGAAGGAAAAGAGTTTGAAGAACAACCATGTTTCTTATTCATACTCTGGTATAGAAGTGTTTCAAGTCATCACCATCCAGGTGTGACTGATGGTTACCCCCTTTACATTTTTGAGGCAATAACCCCCTTATTTCTGAACTTCCTTGACAATATAAGTACCCTCCAAGTTGGGATTGATCTTTCCTACTAACGTCGACCTCCTGGCCGCATGTACCTTTTTCAAGAGTAGATCACCCTTTACAAATTGCTTGATGCATACATGTTTGTCAAATACCTGGCCATTCGATGCTTAACCACCTTTTTCTTGATGACGGCTAGGTCGCGAAGCTCTCCCACCAGGTCCACTAAGAGCGACATCTCGCCTTCATTCTCGATTCTCCAGTCTTCATCTCCTTCCTATATGAGGACCACCCACGGTGACCTGATCTAGAACTCTATATGAAGTGCGACTTTACAGCCATGTGAAAGCTTGAATGGAGTTTCCCCTATGGGGGTGTTGAGCTTGGTTCTCAGGGCACAAAGGACCGACGGAAGCTGCTCCACCCTGCTTCCCTTCAAGTTCTCATCCTTCTTCTTCAACAGGTTCACGGTGATCTTATTTTCCGCCTCCACTTGCTAGTTACTCCTGGGTGTTGGACCAATGCAATCCTAAGATCAATACCGAGCTGGCCATAGAAGGTGATGACCTCATCACTAGCGAATTTCGGCCTGTTATTGGTGAAAATAGCTTGAGGCAGCCCATACCGGTAGATGATCTCTCCCCATATAAAGTTATGGATCACCTGAGAGGCAAACTTGGCCAGGTCCTTGACTTCCAGCCACTTTGGGAAATAATCGATCATGACTAGAAGGAATCTCCTTTGTCCGTTGGACTGGGGAAAAGTCCCCACTAAGTCCATTCCCAAAATTGCAAAAGGCCAGGGTGTCGTGATACATCCTATTCTATGGGCGGACATGAGCTGGAGTGGCACAAACAGCGAACATTTAAAACATCTCTTCATGAACTCTTTCGTATCTTTGCTCAAGGTTGTCAAAAAATATCCTTGCCGAACTATCAGGAATTCTAGGGTCTTGCTCCCCAAGTGGCTTCCACACTCTTCTGAGTTGACCTTATCTAAGATCTTCGGAACCTCTTCCTCAGATACACACCTGGCCAAAAGTCCCGAGAAAGTATTTCGAAATATTTATCCATCATGAAACAAGATAATATGTTGACTTGTGCTGAAGCGTTTCTTGTTTGTGATCTCCACTGAAAATTCATCAGTGGTAAAAAATATGATAAATGGATACTTCCAGGAGGGGCATTGATCTATCTCCATTGGCTTATCCTCTTATATGGATGGTCGGAACAAGTACATCACAGTCCCTCCCGCCCTTAGATCGAGCTTGGACAGCCGATCTGCTGCAATAGTCTCTTCACACTGTACATGTCGGATGGAGATGGTACGGAACCCCCCAATAAGGCCCCTTACCCTGAGCAAGTATCGCTACAGGGTCGGGTGCCTCCCCTCGAACTCTCCCTTGACTTACGAGGACACCACCATTGAGTCCGTTAATACCTCCACATCTTGCACTCCAAACTCCTTAGCGAGTCGCATCCCTATAATGAAAGCCACATACTTTGTCTGGTTATTGGTGACAAGGAAGTGTATCATTATGGCCTGCTAAAAGTCTTTGTTTTAAGAGTAGCTAAACACCTAGTTGGGGTTAATAAGTTTTGGTGTCTTTAATGACTATTTTTTACTTTGGTGTATTGTGATTTTGTTTTATGTTAGCTTTCAAGAACACACAAAAACACATAAGTATTTATAGTTGTTACCAGAGGTATGAGTACATCCACTATCCCTCCCACCTTTCTAACAATGTGTTAGATAAGTCCAACTTCTCTAATCTCAGCAAAATGAGCTTACAATAGAGATCCCTCAGGATCTCTCAGACTCCTCCAAATCCTACCTCAAGCCCAAGCCCCTATAGTCAAAGATATAATCTCCTACACCATAGTAATCTGCACTAGATCACCTACCTTAGACTTTATCCAAAGTCCTAAACTCAGGCTAGGAGGATAGCCCTACACTCAGATCCACTACAAGAACCTACATCAAAGAATAAATCTCCTACAGCTCAGGCACAAAGGCCCTACCCAGATCCACAGAAGGATCCTACCTCAGACAATAAATCTCTTACAACTCAAGCACACAAAACTTACCTCAAATCCATAGAAGGATCCTAGTTCAGAGAATAAATCTCCTACAGCTCAAGCATACATGCCCAACCACAGATCCACAGAAGGATCCTACAACTCAACCTTTATATATCCGGCTTACAAATATGATTTACTAATGTTGGGTATTGTATCCACAATGTACTTGATTTGAAGAAGCCCCTTAACAAGCTAAGTTGAATTGACAATGTATTTGACGATCTTCTATCAAGTTGTGCTTGCAGCTATTCCATGCTAAGTACATACCAATGTCAGGGTGCAGTGGGTCAATATACACGGGTCTGCGCAACGTAATCCCTCGTTGAGTAGATCAGTGTGTTGAATCACGTGTGCTCTCTCTATTGGAGTGTACTTATTTTCAAGTACAGGGTTAAGGTAGATCAAGAGCAGAAGAAGGAGAAAAGATGGGTCAAAGACCAATTCATCAAAGGAAGGAAGAGAAAATTCTTCTAAGTCAAAATCGACGGGAATCACTAAGTGATTCTCGCCGACTTCGACGAGAATCGTTAGTGATTCCCGCCGATTCGACGAGAATCAGTCTGTATTCCCGCCGACTTCCTCCGGCTGACAGTTTTCCAACAGGAATTCAGCCAAGGCAGAATCGACGGGAATCATGAGTGATTCCCTCCGACATCGACGGGAATCACCAACAATTCCCGCCGATTTTGCCTTAGGCAATTTTCCTCGTTCACTGGACCGAACCACCTTGCCGTGCGCTGTTTAGGCCGGGGCAAGGGTTTCTCCTTGTGGTCCCCACAACGATCTTTAGGGTTGGCTCTAGTATTTATACTCGCGTATTTTGAACTTCTAAAGTAATCCATTCTCGGAAATCAAAAGTAGCCGACGCCGTGCCCAAGCCGATCGCGGAAAATTGCCGATCGCTGTCGCCGCTCGCAAGGAAGTCTCGCCGATAATATCCGATCATCTCTAATCTTTCGGCGATAGTACCGAGGCAAGCCGAGCGTCTCACGCATCTCTCTTGAGATCTCTTTTCTCTCGATTCGTTGAACGAGACTAGTTCTACCTTCCGAATCGGTGGAGATGAGTGATGCGACTGAGATCGTTGGTAGACCTTGCTTGCTTCGTCAAGAAGTTTGGATCTACAAAGTATCACCGCCGCACTCACTTGCCGTTGCCAATCTTGACAAGATCCTCTCCAAGAGAGAAATCCGGTTGTGGACTCTTCGTAACTTTCAAGAAAGCCTCAACGAACGAAGAAGGACATCAGAATCTCCAAAAGCTTTGTTTGTATTTTATTTTACATTCTATTTTGGTTTTGTTGTAAAGAAATTTTCATTCCTTGTTATAAGGGTTGGGTGCAACCCGTGGTGGTGGAGTTGTGACTCCTTTGTTGGAAGGGTTCCTTCCATAGTGTGAGGATTGGATTTCAATCCATTTGGAGAAGTGACCAAGTCGTCCCTTGGTGGGAGATAGGTCGAAGGGGGAAAGTGGACGTACCCAAATCGGGAAACCACTATAATTCTTTGTGCGTTTTTTTGTTGTGTTTGTTAATTTGTGCAGGTAAATTTAATTCTGCAAAAGACTTCACGACACCTATTCCCCGCCCCCCCCATAGGTGGAATTAGTCGACACTAGAGACTTTCAAGTTGTATCAGAGGGAGTTTGCTCATCAATAAGGTTAACACCTTGAGTAAGATCCTTTATCTAGTGTCAAAAAGAAAACAAGATTCAATCATGGAGCTATACACTGATGTCTCTCCCCTAAGGCTGCCTGCCTGCACAAAAGAATATTATCCCATCTGGAAAATAAGTGTTAAGTTTCATCTTAAAGCCATTGAACCCCATGCTTTATTCATTGTGGAAGAGGGTCCCTTCATTCCCATGAAGGCTTCTGACTCTAGAGAAGATCTCCAAATCCCTAAGAGCACCGCAGAGATGTCAGAAACTGATCTCTCATTATTCAACTTGGACAAGCTGGTATGACAGATCATCTCTGATATTTGGTCAGGATCATCTCTTACTAGATTGGACAAGTGTAAGACTGCAAAGTACATGTGGGAAACTATCTCAGATCTCATGGAGGGAAAGAAGACTGCCTGGAATAAATGCTAGCAAGAAGATGAAGCATATGTGGGGGTCCTCATCTCTTAAGTGGAAAGTCAAGAACAACCTGTCAATATCTGGGCTCCCGTTTCTCTATCAGAGACTAAAGAAGAGATTGAGGAATGTAGTTGTGATGAAGCTGAAACATCAGTCTCTGCAGACCATAACTCTAACCCTGATCAGCCCAATCAGGATCAGGTATCTTCCTCTTCATGCTCCTTTCCCCTTGTATCTCCTAAAGATAGGAGAAGTTCGGAGGTTTGTCCATCAATTGATGCAAGGGAAATTGACAGTTTCAATAAAAAGATTGAAACTCTTGATTCCCTTCGTAGTGCCCTTCAGAAGAGCAACTTTCTTGTTGAGGAACAAGCTAAGGAAATGTCTCAGTTGAGGACCATGATGGACCTCCAATTGGAATCCTTAAAGGTGAAGGACTCAAAGATTTTGGATCTAGAGTTTAATCGAGAGACCGAGAAGAGGATAGTATCTAATTTTTCCAAGATAGATGCTATTAATAGAAAGGGAGAAAATGGGTGGAACTCACAAATTATAAAATCGTGGAGAAATGGGGAAACTGTGTTCAGACCCCCCACACCGTGTAGGAAGGGCTCACATCATTCCTTCAGGTATGACCATAAGAACAACTATGGTCACTGCAAGAATGATCGGCCCTCATGTGGAAACACCCATAGTGCAAGTGTTGTTAGGGATACCCATAAGAAAATACACACGGCTCATCATGAACCGTTTGTATTTACGGCCTCAGCTCCCACACTTCATGACATTGCAGGAACCAGCTCTCACAGAACATCTTCCAACCCTTAGACAAAGGAAAAGGGAGTTGGCAAACATGTAGCATGCATCAATGGGGCCCCCGGATGTGTGCTGGCTAAAAAGAAAGCATCACCTCCCAGGCCTCATGACACTCACCACATGTTCACCATCAGACCCCTCTCGAGTCTCGGTGGAAAGGGAAAATCTGAGAGAAGATCCAGCTCTGCCCGTTTCAGACCTAGGATCGTGACTAACTCTGTTAGTAGATCTGGTCAGAAAAGGAGGTACAATATCCATGGGTGTTGGTGCTGTGGAAAAGTGGGTCACTTTTCCATAGATTGTTGGCACAATCCTTCTGTGCCAAGGGCAAGGGTATGTCAACATCCTTTGGCAAGAGACAACCTTCCTGACAGAAATCCTGTAGGAAGGCATGTTGTATTTTATGCTGACAAGAACCTTGGACCCAATACCTATTGGGTTCCTAAGGTAAGGTAATTCTTTTTTGTAGGATAGTCTAGGTACCCATGAACATGATAGGACCTAGACAAGAGATGTTCCAGGCTTGCTATGGAACAAGATTATGGGAAAAGAGATAATGCTAACTTCGGTGCAAGGCTTGAACAACTAAGTCTAGATGAGACTGCTAAAGATGAAACTCCCAAGTACGTCAAGGTCTCCACCTCAACGCCACCTGGAGAAGATGACGGTCAGGATGGAGAAATTCTCCCAGAAGAGGGAGGCGCCCGAGAAGCTGTTGGAGCTCCAGATGCCAGACTCTTAGAGCTTAGACACGTGAGGGATCACCCAAGATATCATATCATAGATTATCCTCGGGAAGGTGTCAGAACTCGCAGAGCATTATATGGCTTAAAACAAGCTGCTCAAGCTTGGTATGAGACTCTTTCTAGTTTTCTTCTTGAGAAAAAGTTCTCGAGAGGAAAAATAGATAAGACATTGTTTCTTAGGGAAGTCAAAGGCAAGATTTTGCTGGTGCAAATCTATGTCGATAACATAATATTTGGCTCAACGGACAACAACCCGTGCAAGAAGTTTTCTAAACTTATGCAAGGGAAGTTTGAAATGAGCACCATGGGAGAGCTTAAGTATTTCTTGGGACTTCAAGTGAAACAGTCTGAGGATGGAATTTTCATTTCTCAGACGAAGTTCACAAATGAACTCCTCAATAAATTCAGAATGGAGACCACAACCTATATGAGGACTCCAATGGGATCCACTGTGTCTCTGGATAAGGATGAGAAAGGGAAAACTTTTGATGAAACTAAATATAGAAGCATAATTGGATCCCTGCTCTAACTTTCTGCTAGTAGACCGGATATTATGTTTTCCATATGCGTTTGTGCCAGATATAAGGTGAACACTAAGGAATCTCATTATGTCGCTGCAAAGCAAATCTTAGATACCTTAAAGGTACACCAAATCTTGGCTTGTGGTACCCAAGAAACAATGATGTCGAGCTGATAGGCTTTTCAGATGCTGATTTTGTAGGAAGAAGGGATGATAGGAAAAGCACTTTTGGGACGTGCCAATTCCTCGGAAGAAGGCTTATTTCATGGAACAGTAAAAAGAAGAACTGTGTCGCAACCTCCACGGCTGAATCTGAGTACATCTCAGCAGGAAGCTGTTGCGGACAACTTCTATGTATCAGAAATCAACTCGAAGATTATGACTTGCAGTTCAGAGATGTTCCTATGTATTGTGACTCCTCGAGCGCTATAGAAATTGCGAACAACCCTGTGTCGCACAGCAGAACAAAGCATATTGAAGTGCGCTACAACTTCATTCGGGAGCATGTAGAAAACAAATATATTTCTCTCTGCTATGTCCCCACGGAAAAGCAGATTACAGATATCTTCACAAAGCCCCTAGACGAGGCCAAGTTCAGTCTCTTCAAAACTGAACTCGGCATGCTGAACTATGAAGATTTAAGACTGAAGGGCTCAAGGCTCTTGGATCAAGGGGGAGCATCAGCGAGGAACTCAAGATCGGGCACAGATGCAAGAACTGAGGGGGAGCATTATGCTCCGAGTAAAGTCCCAGATTTGCAGAAGCCTAAAAGGGGGAGATTACCCTCTCGTCTAAGGCTAAAGTGGCTGCCAATGTTAAGTATGCTCTCAGTAAAATGGTATTGAATTTCACTCTCAACTGAATTTTCATTTTATGATTTTCATTCCCATCTGTTCTATTCACCTTAGCTTGTAGGGTTTAGGCTTCTTCAAATAGGGGGAGATTGTTGGGTATTGTATCAACAATATACCAGATTTGAAGAAGCCCCTGAACAAGCTAAGTTGAATTGACAATGTATTTGACGATCTTCTATCAAGTTGTGCTTGCAGCTATTCCATGCTAAGTACACACAAATGTCAGGGTGCAGTGGGTCAATATACACGGGTTTGCGCTACGTAATCCCTCGTTGAGTAGATCAGTGTGTTGACTCACGTATGCTCTCTCTATTGGAGTGTACTTATTTTCAAGTACAGGGTTAAGGTAGATCAAGAGCAGAAGAAGGAGCAAAGATGGGTCAAAGACCAAGTCATCAACGGAAGGAAGAGAAAATTCTTCTAAGTTAAAATTAACGGGAATCACTAAGTGATTCTCGCCGACTTCGACGGGAATCGTTAGTGATTCCCGCCGATTCGACGAGAATCAGTCTGCATTCCCGCCGACTTTCTTTGGGTGGCAGTTTTCCGATAGGAATTCAGCCAAGGCAGAATCGATTGGAATCGTGAGTGATTCCTGCCGACAACGACGGGAATCACCAATGATTCCCGCCGATTTTGCCTTATGCAATTTTCCTCGTTCGCTGGACCGAACCACCTTGCCGTGTGTTGTTTAGGTCGGGGCTAGGGTTTCTCCTTGTGGGCCCCACAACGGTCTTTAGGGTTGGTTCTAGTATTTATACTCGCGTATTTTGAACTTCTACAGTAATCCATTCTCGAAAATCAAAAGTAGCCGACGCCGTGCCCTAGCCGATCGCGGAAAATCGCCGATCGCTGCCGCCGCTCGCAAGGAAGTCATCACTGATAATCTCCTATCATCTCTGATCTTCTGGCGACAGTACCGAGGCAAGCCGAGCGTCTCACGCATCTCTCTTGAGATCTCTTGTCTCTCGATTCATTGAATGAGACTAGTTATTCATTCCGAATCGGTGGAGACGATTGATACGACTGAGACCGTTGGTAGACCTTGCTTGCTTTGTCAAGAAGTTAGGATCTACAATGTATCGCCGCCGCATTCACTTGCCGGCGCTGATCTTGACAAGATCCTCTCCAAGAGAGAAATCCGGTTATGGACTCTTCGTAACTTTCAAGAAAGCCTCAACGAACGAAGAAGGACATCGGAATCTCCAAAAGATTTGTTTGTATTTTCTTTTACATTCTTTTTTGGTTTTGTTGTAAAGGAATTTTCATTCCTTGTTGTAAGGGTTGGGTGCAACCCGTGGTGGTGGAGTTGTGACTCCTTTGTTGGAAGGGTTTCTTCCGTAGTGTGAGGAATGGATTTCAATCCGTTTGGAGAAGTGACCGAGTCGTGCCTTGGTGGGAGATAGGTCGAAGGGGGAAAGTGGACGTACCCAAATCGGGGAACTACTATAATTCTTTGTGTGTTTTTTGTGCTGTGTTTTTTAATTTGTGCAGGTAAATTAAATTCCACAAAAGACTGCACGACACATATTCCCCCCATAGGTGGATTTAGTCGAAACTAGAGACTTTCAACTAAGATCCTATAGAATGGGTAAGTTATTGATGATGATATTACTCCATAGAAATGATTCTCTAAGTATACCTTCCTGGACTTGGTGAACTCAGCCCTAACTTTGACTCCAGAGAAATAGTCCTCTGAGTTTCTTCTTCCTGAACTGAGAAAGCTCGGTCCTATCTCCTTCACATCAATAAGAGGCTTGATCTTCATGATTATTCTACTTGTGCTGAGAAGTGACCTACAGAGCACTGCTTCTTCAAGCCTTGAATGTAGTAGAGTTTAGAAAAGAGGCATTGAAGAGGAGCAGCAGCTTTAGGCTTGCCTGCTATTTCTTTTAACTCAAAAAATGATCTTTTTGATCTTGTTGTTGAAGAATTTCATTAACCAACAACTTTAGCTCTGCATCACTTTGGAACTCAGAAATAAAACTCCTGAACTTGCTGTTGAATATAGATTTAATCTTCAGGGAATTATTTCTTCAACAACAAACACTATTTGTGAATCAGAGACTAACTGTAGAGTAAGTTCTTGAAAAACTTCTCCTTCGTCGAAAGGAAAAAGATGAAAAGAGGGCTCTATTTTTCTTTTCACTCTTCAAGTTCTCTTTCTTCTTTCCCATGTACTCTCCTTTTGTATCCCGCCGTCCAATGGCTCTTTGTGTAGTATCGACTGGCCAGAAATGGCAACTGCTCCATCACTTTTTCATTTACATCTGTACTAAGAGAAAACTCTGCCATTTGTCTTCTACCAAACAAATCTCACGATATTTGAATTTTTATTGATGTCAGCATGACTCAGCTCTTCTAAACTTAGTAAATTCTAGACAGACTGCTCAGGCATTGCGCGAAGCCTTGTCATTCAACGTAAAAAGTACTTTGCAAAAATCTATATCTCTAGGCATTGAGTGTGTTGAGTGAGCCTTACTTACTCAACGCATATAGACTTTTAGTCTAACATCTTAGGCGTCGAGTGAGACTTCATCAATCGATGCATCTGGACTTAGTTGAATTTCTCCGTATTAAGGCGATGAGTGCATCTTCTTTACTCAACGCTTCTGGACTTAGACATATTTTCTGTCTGCTCCTTTTGAGACATTGACTGCTTGAACTTATTTCAACGCTTTTGATCTTCTAGCATTAAGTGAAGTGAGTTCACTCAATGTACTGGACATGGTGGATTTTCTTCATGTCCAATAACCAGTCTTCTTAATTGAGGTGTTGAGTGAACTGTCTTCACTCAATGCTTTTGTCCTTAGCCAGATATCTTGTTGAGTTGGTGTTAAGTGAACTGCCTTCACTCAGCACTTCTGGACTTAGCCAGATTTCTAGTCAGCAATATTGTGGCTTTAACTATATGTAGTTCTCTCAACGCTTTTGCTCTTCTGGCATCGAGTGAACTACCTACACTCAACGCTTCTAGACTTAAGTAGATTTTTGATCTGCCAATAACTTGTCTTGAGTTCAACTAGTATTAAGACCCTAACATCCTATCTAATCATGGTATAGTAGACAACCTGCATATACTGAACTTGAACATTTATCAAATACAATTATGCACTTTTCATTGATGGTGATGCCTCTTCAAATTTAGGGAACATTGAAGGCCAATATTCCCAACAATCTCCCCCCATTTGAAGAAGGCAGAACACATATCAATACTAAGGTGCATTCATACATAAAACATATTAATTAAGAAAATTTAAGCTTGATCAACATTCCCCAGTTTAATGCAGTGACTTGACATGTCAAGTGATTTCCCTCCTCATACAGCTTGTTAAAAGTTCCACTCCCCCTTTCTGGCTCAACATGTCAAGTTAATGCAGTTACTTGACATGTCGGGTCATTGCTCTTATTGCTCTCCTCCCACTTTTTGGCTTCTTCAATAGGCATTCATATATTGAGGGTGGAGAAATGATCATGGGTGAACTTTTCTTTTGGTCCTTTTGACCATCATGCTCATGAAGAGTTTATTCCTCAACCAATATGGTGGATGGAAAGCCCTCATCCTAAGTGGGAACATGTGATTGCTCCCCCTCAACTACATCATTATTTTTGGAGGAACATCATTCTTGTCCAACATTGTATCTAACTCAGCTGATCTCACTGAAGTTTATCCTAGCAATTTAAAGTGATTAATTGTTATCTATCCATATAACCTTGCTAAAGATATACTTTAATAATAAGGCAGATAGACTTCATTATGAATCGAAAACAAGAATATATACATGTAGATCTATAACTGAAACACTTAAAGTAATTGGGTCATTCAACATTAGGCATTCCTAACTCAATTTTGAAAGAATTGAACTTAGCCTCATCCAATGACTTAGTGAAGGTATCAGCAACTTGATTGTCAGTGGGGACAAATTCATGGCAAATGTCTTCACTTTGTACATGTTCTTTAATAAAATCATATCTAATTTCTATAACCTTAGTCCTGCTATGTGAGATAGGTTTCTAAGCAATAAAAATTGAACTGGATGAGTCACACTAAAAGGGTGAATGACTTACCTTGAGATTGTAGTCCTCTAGCTGATGTTGTATCCACAGAAGTTGTGCACAGCAGCTCCCTTGAGATTTTAGTCTTCTACCTGATGTTGTATACACAGAAGTTGTGCACAGTCGCTCCCTATCTCTTGGTTCACAGACTTCTTCATTTTTGTCCTTGGCAAAAACTCTTTCTTTTGAGTCAGCCATCATATACTCTGATGAATGTGCATCAGCATGTACATTAGTAGCAACATTGCCTTTGTTAGACATAGAGGAGTCAATATTATACAATGTATCTTGGGCATGGAGTTTAGAGTGAATCTCCCCCTCAACCTCAGCATTTTCCTTAGAGAAACTATTCTCCTGTAGTAATGTTTTGAACCTTTTTTGACACTATTACGGGAGTTTGTTCATCCTCAATAGGAGTATTGGGATCTTACCATAGATGCACATCAGGAATCTGATTTAATCTTTGCTAGAGAGTCTCTAGATAAGAGTCAAGCTTATCCTGAATATCAGACTGAACTTGCTTCCCCTCAACAGTGGAATCTCTCTTCTCAGCCTATAACTATTTTATTATCTTGCAAAGTCCCTTCATACTGAGCCTGATCTCTTCCTCTTCTTCAGCAATACATTTGCCTCTGTTTTTGGCTATCTGATCAACAGTAGTAGAGGTTTCATCCCACTGAGCATCATTTTGTTCATCACATTCATCTGCCATTTGATCACCATATTATTTATCATGCAATTCCTCTTTAATAGGAGGAATGTTTTCTGTGTATTTTTAAAGCCCTAATGAACCTATGATTTCATTAGTAATCCAAACAGTATTCTCCCCCCACCTTGATCAATTTCATTGCCTTTGCCTTTAATCATTTTCCTTTGCCTTTGATCATTGCCTTCTCCTTTGATCATGGCCTTCTCTAGTAAGGGAGTCTCTTCAAATACAGCTACAGTCAGGGAGGTTTTGGCCTGATCAATCTTTTCATCTAGAAAGATAACTATCATCTAAAATTTAAATAACATTCTCATCTTCTTGAGCATGGAGCTCTGTTGGAATCTCCCCCTCAATCTTTGTATTTCCCATAGGAATTTTTTGACTTGAATCATGAAAGAGATAAGTTTTCTACCTAAATCACCTAGAGGGGGGGTTGAATAGGTGAGATGTGGTCCAAAAGCGGAATAAAAATTAACCACAAACACAAGCAAGTAAGCAAGCAATCACACAGATGACAAGAGATTTATAGTGGTTCCCCGATCTTGGGTACGTCCACTTTCCTCACCGATCTAGCAAATCTCTAGACTCGGCTACTCCACTATCTCGGATTGCAAACCAATCCTACGCCTCGGAACCACATTCCTACAAAACTCAATCCACAAAGGATCTACACTCGGAAGATAAAACTTCCTACCACTCGGAGATAAATCTCCTACAAAGAAAATTGTTTGAACAAAAAAATACAAACAAAATATCACAGATCTGGATCTTTGACTTTGTCTTCTTCGTTGAGAGCTTTTAGCTTGGTCAGAAATTGTAGAAGAAGACTTGACTGGTTTCCAAGAATCTGAGATCTGAAATCACCACGATCAAGTAGAAATCCACGAATAGATGAAGCATGAAATGATCGGATGATTCTTCTTGATTCTGGATCGCTCTAATCGGTAGTAGCGCTGAGAGAACGATGATCCAGAGCTTCTTCCGAAAATAGTAATGGCGGCGGCCGACGGGAAATTAGGTTTTCAGAAAATCTTTCTAAATAAAGATAGACAATATTATCGTTTATGTTTCTGTTTATTATGTAATTAGTAAAATCTGAAAGGTCCTATTTATAGGCGATCTCCAACGGTCATAATAATAATTAATGAAGATACATGGACCAATCAGAAAAGAGTACTTCAAAATACTCGTATAATCAAGACTTAGAAAAATTTAGGAATTCTGAACCAGTATACTCGAGAGAAATAATATACTCGAGTATAGAAGGTCTGATACTCGAGTAGATAAGAGAGGAATATACTCGAGTAAGAGAGAAAACTACTCGAGTATCTAGGAAAAACTACTCGAGTGACTTAGACAGGCTACTCGAGTATAAACCAAATATACTCGAGTACTAAGTCAGACTACTCGACTATAAAGCAGATCAACTCGAGTACTAAGCCACTTACTCGAGTATATGAAAGATGTTACTTGAGTATGTGGACTTAGAAAATTTCAGGCTGAGTACAGAAAGCTCTACTTGAGCAGATAATTGACCTACTCAAGTGACTAAGCATCTACTCAATTATAAGACATCACTTACTCGAGTATATGAAAATCTACTCCAGTATAGACTCTTATACTTGAGTATACAGAGTCTTCTCGAGTATGTCTTAGGATCTACTCGAGTACTAAGTCACTTACTCGAGTATATGACAGAAGTACTCGAGTATGTGGACTTAGAAAAATTTCTCTGAAATAATCTTCAATACTCCATTGTACAACAGTCCAAGTGCATGTAGATGAAGTGTACCCCAATAGAGAGGCTATACATGAGTCAACACCTTGGATCACACAATGAGGGATTACATTGTATGGTCCTGTGTTTGATGACCCATTATAGACTGACATTGGTATACACTTGGCAATAAAGTCCTGCATATATATAACTGAAACACAACATCAAATACAACTTAATTCATCTTAGTTCAAGGTCTGACTTCCTACAAATCTGAGGTATTGTGGAGATAAATAACAACAATCCCCCCATATTTGTAGAAGTCAGCACCCTCTATACTAAGGTTAATTACTTAGAGTAAGAAGAACAATTATAGCATATATCAATGAAAAGTAAAGTAGTAAACTACTTAGTAAAGAAATAATATAAAGGAAAACCATAATCAGAATTATATATAGAATAGAAAAGTCCATATCCACATCATCATTCCATCAAGGGTAAGCCTCTCTATGAAATTTTTCTCTTTTTAGCTCTTGCCTCTCCAAGTAGCGGAAAGATTTAGGAAAATAAGTCCTGGGCCTTGGAGGAGCAACTGGATTGTTGAATCCCCATTGCTTATCATGTAGTCTGATCTTTATCTGGGATACATCATATGCTTTCCATTCAGAATAACTGTAAAACTTGTCTCTGCTTTCTCCAAAATCTGTCACCAACTTTAGAGTGTCAAATATCAGAGACTTGGAGGTAGGACTCCAAACTTCTGCATGCACTATCTCAGGTCTTTCCTCTAGAGTTGGGGCTGGCTCTCTTCTTGGTGCAGAACGCCTGGCAGAAGCGCCATCACCATACTTCCTTTTCTTGCTGGGAGCACCCTAATCAGCAGGTCTTCTAGAAGAGGAAGAACCTCGATCAAAGTGTCCCTGAGAGCTAGCAGGAAAGTCATCTTTCCAAAGATCATAATAAGATAGAGGAGGCTCAGACATCTCACCAGCAGGTCTGGGAGAGAAGACTGGCACAGCCTCTGGAATCGTAGCATGAACTTGAGCATCAGACGGAGGATTTTCCTCAAGAGGATCTAGGCTTTTAGGAATGATGGTTGGGTCGAGCTGGAAATCTTGAAAATTCTGCTTGTGTACCCAGACTGCAGTATCATATATGTAGAATTCGACTGACTGTAGTTGGGCTAGAATATCTGCTTTCATTTCTTTAACTGACTCATCCATGAAGGCTTTAGACTGGGCAGAGATTTTTACAACTTGTTCTTTCACTATTTTCTCCCCCTTGCTGATTTCTACAGTTAGCTTATCAATAGCTTCATCTCTGAAAGTTCCAACTTCTTCACAAACCTTCATAACGTTTGCTTCAGCCCTTTTATCCAACTAAATTTGATTGTGTGCCACTGTTTCCGCTTGGTTCCTTACTTCACCCATACTAGTGATAGTATGGTCTATTGCTTTTCCACCCAACTTAAACAGTTTTCTTAACTCATCAGTATTTGCTTGGATTTCTGCAAAGCCTCTACTCATCTCAGATTCAAGAGTAGAGACCTTGTCTTTTACTGATGTCAGAGAATCATCAAAGTACTTTCTCTATTCTAGGAGCATCTGCTCAATCTTACTTAGAATATCAGAAGAACTTGAGGGAGCAGAGGTTGGAGCAGAGGAAGAAACAGGGGTTTGAGAAAAAGAGGCTACCCATGGAGGAATTTCTTCAATTACAACTGAGCTTACAGCTCTCTTTGTAGGTGGTATCTCAACTAAATCTTCTGGATTTGTGAAAGAGGGGATAGAGAAATCTAGTGTCCTCATAGGTGTCTCAACATGCTCTGGGGACATGTCGTCGTCATCAGACAGGATGAAACTCTCATGCTGGTCTGGGTCGTCAGCAGGAGACTGAGCGCGGGATGGAGAGGGAGATGGTACCTTTGCAGGAATCTAATCTTTAGGTGGGGGATCTTCAGGTAGGTGATGCTCAAGAGATACAACAACTAATTCTTCTGGATGGAGGGGATCATCTGATCTGAGTTCTTCAATGAATTTGTCAATGTCTGCTGCAGTGGATAGGAGGTCTTGTTGAACTTGTGCATCTGATGGAGTATCTTCTGGAGGAAGAGAAGGGAAAAGATCTCTGATGTGAGGTGACTGAGAAGGAAACACTGAGTCCTGATGCTGTGGGCTGGATGAAGCAGGCTCCCCCTCAACTATTGCACCCAAGGTGTCAGTAGCTTGAAGTAAGGGAGGGGATGGAATCCTGTCATCTGAAACACTTAGTTCTCAGGGGATATCTTCTTGGATCACAGGGGCTTTAGAAGCCTGAGCAGTGTTTTGAAGTTTTATCTCATATCTCTGGATAGAAGAGATGGAGACCTTTTTCATATGGTGGAGGGGAGTTCCTTTGGATAAGTTGAAAACTTCAGGATTAATCTCATTTAGAAGGAGAGAAATAATCCTAGCAAAATTTGGGTGTTTCATACTGTCCTTGATCTTGTCCAGTAGCATCATTCCAAACTAGAACTTCTTACGGTAGATGATCGTTTGCATTATGTCAAACATATTCCTTGAAATCTCTCTAATTGAATAGGTCTTGCACAGAATTACCTTAGAGATTATGTCCATCAAGAATTTCCCTTCGACGTTGCAATCTGCTCTGCTGAAAGAAATACTTTCTGGGTCTATTCCACAGAATAATGTAGTTCTATCTAAATCTTCAGGACCTAATTCGTCCTCTTCATCCACCACTAGTAGTCGTAAGAGAGTAGCCATGGAGGTTTTGTCCAAACGGATTTTTACTCCTTGCACTTTGGTTTTCAGTACCCTGCCGTTTCTCTTGATCTTTAGATTCTTGTAGAATTCTTCAACTGCTGTAAACAAGATCTTGCATGGAGTCTGTAGGAGAAAAGTGAGTCCAGCAGTATCGAGAAGAATAAGGAGATTTCGGAAATCATCTGAGAGATCGGTGATTCCTTCGGGAACAAGTTCTGAGTCGATTCCGATCTTCGAGGAGGGAGCCATTGATTACATTAGAATCCCGACTGTCTGGAACTGGAACGAGATGACGATCTCTGTGATTTCTGGGAGGCGAAACGCCGACTGATTACTCGAGAGAATGACTACCATGGAATGGATTACCGTTTATATTCTATTTATATATAACCCTAATAAGGTTTAAGGAGGTATTAGAATGTAAATCATACCTGCTGGGGGCGGCAAAAGTCTCGGTGTGCGAAAAGAGAAAAAAATGAAATTTTCAAAGTTCTGGAATTTTCGTATACTCGAGTAGATTTCGGCATACACGAGTATTCTTTTGGAACATACACGAGTGGGTTGAAGATATACACGAGTAGTTTTTAAGCGCTACTCGAATAGGTCTTGATATACTCAAGTATGTGAATACACTCACTCGAGTATATCACTTTGAGAATTATTTTTATTGAAGAACAAAAGTTTACCTTCACCGATTACTTTAACTCCAGGCCTTTGAGTGAATCCACTATTCTTCTTTGTTTAGCATCCCGAGTTCCGTTTTGAAGAACGAAAACTTGGTCTCATCCATCGGCTTAGTGAATATATCTGCAACTTGCCTGTCTGTGGAGACATATTGTAAGTCTATGTCTCCATTCTCCACATACTCCCGGATGAAATGATATCGAAGATCTATGTGCTTTGTCCGGCTGTGGGAGACTGGGTTGTTGGCGATTGCAATTGCACTTGACGAGTCGCAAAATAGAGGAATGTTCTGGAACTTCATGTTGTAGTCTTCAAATTGATTCTTGATCCACAGAAGCTGTGCACAATAGCTCCCTGCAGAGATATACTCTCACTCAGCCGTTGAGATGGCTACACAGTTCTGCTTCTTACTGCTCCAGGAAATAAGTCTCCTTCCCAGGAATTGGCAAGTCCTGGAAGTGCTTTTCCTGTCGACTTTGCTTCCTGCAAAATCTGCATCTGAAAATCCAATAAGTTCACTATCATTACTTCTTGGGTACCATAAGCCAAGATTTGGTGTACCTTTAAGCTATCTCAAAATTCGCTTAGCAACAATATAGTGAGATTCCTTAGAGTTCACCTAGAATCTAGCGCATACACATGTTGAAAACTTGATATCTGGTCTACTTGCGGTAAGGTAGAGTAAATACCCAATTATGCTTCTGTACTTGGTTTTATCAAAAGGTTTCCCTTTGTCATCCTTGTCCAGAGACATAGCTGAGGCCATTGGAGTCCACATAGAGGTGTCATTCTCCATTCCGAATTTCTTAAGTAGCTCTTTGGTGAACTTGGTCTGTGAGATGAAAATTCCATCCTCAGATTGTTTCACCTGAAACCCTAAGAAATACTTCAGCTCGCCCATACTTCTCATTTCAAACTTCCCTTGCATAAGTTTAGAGAAATTCTTGCAGAGCTTGTTATTTGTAGAGCCAAAAATAATGTCATCGACATAGATTTGCACTAGCAAAATCTTGCCTTTTATTTCCCTAAGAAATAATGTCTTGTCTATCTTTCCTCTTGTGAACTTGTTCTCAAAAAAAAAGCTAGACATCGTCTTATACCAAGCTCGAGGAGCTTGTTTAAGACCATATAATTCTTTCTGCAGTAAATAAATATGATTAGGGAAAGGTTAGTCAATGAAACCTTATGGTTGCTCTACATACACTTCTTCCTTTATGTCACCATTCAGGAAGGCGGACTTTACATCCATCTGATAGACGGTAAAGCCCTTAAATGCAGCATAAGCAACGAATAACCTGATCGCCTCCAGTCATGCCACTAGAGCATATGTTTGATCGAAGTCGATTCCTTCTTCTTGACGATAGCCCTTGGCAACGAGTCTGGCTTTATTCTTTATAATTGTTCCATCTTTGTCCATCTTGTTCCGATAGACCCATTTTGTCCCGATGACGTTCTTCCTCTTGGGTCTAGGAACAAGTGTCAAAACTTTGCAACGTTTGAACTGATTTTGCTCTTCTTCCATTGCTAGAATCTAGGATGCATCCGAGTTTGCTTCCTCGAACTTCTTAGGTTCAACCTGTGATAGAAAACTTAAGAATAAATTCTCGTTAGTTGTACCTCTCCGAGTCCTGACACCATCCCGGGGATCTCCTATGATTTGGTCCAAGGGATGATCCTTCAGCTGTCTGAGCTCTAGAGTCCTTCCATCTGGGATCTCTTCAGCCACTGGAGTTGCATCTTCAGCTGGGATGAATTCTTCATCTTGATCATCTACCTCTCCAATCGGGGTTGTATAGGAGATCTTGATGAACTTTTCATCTCTATCTTTAGTAGTTTCATCCAGACTGAGTTCCTTAAAGTTTGTACCTACATCTTCAATGAGAACACTAGAAGAGTTTCTTTGCAGCAAACTCGTCTCATCAAATACAATGTGTATTGATTCTTCTACCACCAGAGTTTTTCTATTAAATACTCTATAGGCCTTACTATGGCTATTATAACCTAAAAAAATACCTTCAAAGCTTTTCTCGTTAAACTTGGTAGTGTGATACTTGTCGTTGTTAAGTATGAAGCACTTACAGCCAAAGATTCTAAAATATGATATGGTTGGTTTCCTACCTTTTAGAGGTTCGTAAGGAGTCTTATCATGGTTCTTGTTGATGAGTGCTCGATTTTGCACATGACAAGCGGTGTTGACGTCTTCAGCCCAGAAGAACTCTGGAAGTGAGGCATCACTCAACATGGTTCGGCAAGCCTCTATGAGTGTTCTGTTCCTTCTCTCAGCTACTCCATTTTGCTGTGGAGTGCGAGGAGAGGAAAACTCATGAAAGATACCTTGAATTTCACAGTATTCTGTCATGGCCCCAGACTTGAATTTCGTTCCATTGTCACTCCTGATTTTGACTACAGAGCAGTTGTATTCATTCTGGACTTGCCTAACAAAATTAGTGAAAATATTGAAGGTATCTTACTTGTGTTTCAGAAAGAACACCCACGCAAAGCGCGAGTAATCATCCACAATAACCAACGTATATTCCTTACCTCCCAAACTTCTAACTTGCAGTGGACCAAACAAGTCCATATGAAGAAGCTGTAAGCTTCTATCAGAATCTTTGCCTATAATGCTTTTAAATGAACTCGTTGTTTGCTTGCCTTTTATACAGGCATGACAAGGGCTGTCCTTAACGCACTTGACGTTAGGGGCATCACGCACTAAGTTCTGAGAGAGTAGTTTATTAATAGTTTTGAAATTAATATGTGCTAGTCTCTTGCGCCATTGGTCAGCAAGAGATGCACTACTTTTTGCTAAAAGAGATACTGGTGTAGATGAGTCAATACAGATAAAATTTAAACAGAAAATATTTCTGCTTCGAGTGCCTGATAAGATAGTTTCAATGTTGTCAACCGATTTTATCAAACACTTATCAGCATGAAATTCAACTACGTGTCCTTTGTCGCATAGTTGGCTTATGCTGATGAGATTGTGCTCCAATCCTTCAACATAGGCTACATCTGAAAAGGCTACATTACCGTTAGTAATCATACCGTAGCCTTTGGTAATTCCTCGGTCTGAACCTCTAAAGATTACCTTTGGTCTGTTCAACACCGGTGAAAAGTTCTGAAGTAGGCTCCTTGTCCCGGTCATATGTCGAGAACATCCACTGTCCAAATACCAGATTTGCGTTTTAATGGCCTTTGGACGTACCTGCAATTACAATAACTTAGCCTTAGGAACCCAAACACGTTTGGGTCCTTGGTCACGAGTTAGAATACTCCCCCTAAGAGTATTAGCCTCATGAGTGGTCATTCTCACGTTGCCAACATGAGGAGTTGCAGCATTTCTAGGATTAAACCAATAATCTATGGCAAAGTGACAAACCCTACCACAGCACCAACAGTCGAATCTGTTGTATCTTTGCCTTTCAAACTCTTGCTTGACCTTCTTGGGAGGAGGTCCAGCCGGGGTAGCATTCTTGGAGGAAGAAGCTTCATGATGATGGCAGTTACATGAAGTCTTCTCCTTCATAGGCTTTTCCACAATAGGTTTTACCTTTGGTGTCTTCTTAATGTTATGACCATTAGCATATGGTCCATAGCTCTGAAGTTGAATCTCTTCATAAGGTGCCTTGAAGACACTTTAGCCAAAGTTACGGGGGCGGGTCCAACCTTTGTACCTTGACTTGGGCTTCTCCGGGATCGGCCTAGAGAAGTGTCCATAGGTGGACTCATAGTCAAATTCGTTCGTAGGATAGATAACTTTCTTGAACGATACTGGCTCCAAAGGAGCTTTCCCTTTTTCCTCGGCTAAGGCTTTCTTGGCATTCTTATTCTTTCTCTTGGCTTTGTTTCTCCTAGAGGATTTACTAGGAGTACCTTTGTGGCCTAAGCCAGCACCCTTGTCCTCAGCTGAGAATTCAGCAATCAGAGGAAATACAGTCTTAGGCTTAGAGAAACCTTCTACAAGTTTCTTTTTCACCGAGAGTTGTTCTTCCAACTCCTTGATGATTTTCTCTTTATGGTCAAGGTGCTCAAGAGCCTTGTTATATTCTTCAATAGATTTATTGAAGTCTTCCTTGAGAGAGTCAGTCTTAGAGACTTCTTCTCTTAAGGTGCTCTCCGTAGCTTTTAGAGATTTTATCTCTTTAGCTTGAGTTTTCACAACTTTGCAACATCTGTCGTAAGCCTTGAGTAACTCCTTATATTGTCCCATGAGTTTTGATTCATCCTCAGAGGGATAACACTCTTGCTCATTATCATCATCATGTTCTGAAAGAGGGGTGTGAGATTTTACCTCCCCAGTGAACTGGGGGACTTGTTCATCATCAGTCATAGCCATTAGCCCAAAGTAGGCTTCTTCCTCTTCTGCACTCGACTCAGATGAGTTAGAGTCACTGAGGGTTTTTCCCTTCTTGGCTAGCAGTCTCTTTTCTGTTGTCTTTTTGGTGTAGGACTTCTTCTCTTCTCTTTTGCCACCCTCTTTCTTCTTGTGGGGGCAATCCGCAATGACGTGACCTGGCTTATTACAGCAATAACAAACAAAGTCAGTTGAATGATGTTTATTCAGTTTAGAACCATACCTGTCATGAATGCTTGAGCCTTTTCTACGGCGATCACCATCATTGCGTGATCTTCTATAGGAGGCATCCTTGCCTTTCCATTGTTTCTTTGTGTTCAAGAATTTCTTGAACTGCCTTGAGAGTAGAGAGAACTCTCCATCAGATAGCTCTGAGCCAGATGAGCTTTGCTCAGATGATTCTTCTTCATCAACTTCATGAACTGGGGAAGGAGGGATAGCCTTTGTCTTCCTTGAGCTATCTGCCTTCAGAGCGACAGACTTCTCCTTGGAAGCAGACCTGCTCATCTCTTCTTTTGCTTTTCTTGAGTTTATTTGAAGCTCGTAAGACATAAGCTTTTCGAACAGATTCTGTGGGTTCGTCTCGGCTAACCTTCCGAACTCCCGAATGGCGCATACCTTATTATCCCATTCCTTGGTCAAGGATCTTAAGAATTTGTTATTCAGTTCCCCGTTGGTGAAGACTCGGCCATAAACTATTAGGCCATTGACTATCTTGAAAAAATTCTCAAAGGTATCAGCTATGGCTTCCTTGTAACCTTGCCTGAAGGCTTCATATTTCTGATTTAGAAGGGATCTCTGATCATCCCTAAATTTTTTAGTGCCTTCCATCAGAGTCACCAGGGATTGCCACATATCCTTGACAGACAAGAAATGAATAAGATTTTGCAGCATCGAGTCATCGACTGCACTTGCTATAATATTTTTAGCTTTCTTGTCAAGGGAGACAAGTTCAATCTCGTCCTTATCCAAATCCATCAACTTCATTGCAATCTTTTTGGTTGGATCTATTGTGGATGCAATCATAGGAACATACGGACCTTCTTCAACAATCATGAAGATCCGAGGATCCACAGCTTTCATGAACAGTTTAACTCTTTCCTTCCACATAGGAAAATTATTCTTGGTGCATATAGGGAGCTTATCAAAATCCTTGGTCTTACTCATGCTTGATTCTTTACTAAAGACAACTTGGGAAGGATTAGATCAAGGTGTTAACCTTTTAACGATCAACCTCCCTCTGATACCAATTGAAAGAGATAAGTTGTGTACCTAAATCACAAAGAGGGGGGTGAATAGGTGAGATGTGGTCCAAAGCGGAATAAAACTTAACCACAAACACAAGCAAGTAAGCAAGCAATCACACAGATGACAAGAGATTTATAGTGGTTTCCCGATCTTGGGTACGTCCACTTTCCTCACCGATCTAGCAAATCTCTAGACACGGCTACTCCACTATCTCGGATTTCAAACCAATCCTACGCCTCGGAACCACGTTCCGACAAAACTCAATCCACAAAGGATCTACACTCGGAAGATAAAACTTCCTACCACTCGGAGATAAATCTTCTACAAAGAAAATTGTATGAACAAAAAAATACAAACAGAATATCACAAATCTTGATCTTGGACTTTGTCTTTTTCGTTGAGAGCTTTCAGCTTGGTCAGAAATTGTAGAAGAAGACTTGACTGGTTTCCAAGAATCTGAGATCTGAAATCACCACGATCAAGTAGAAATCCACGAATAGATGAAGCACGAAATGATCGGATGATTCTTCTTGATTCTGGATCGCTCTAATCGGTAGCAGCGCTGAGAGAACGATGATCCAGAGCTTCTTCTGAAAACAGTAATGGCGGCGGCCGACGGGAGATTAGGTTTTCGGAAAATCTTTCTAAATAAAGATAGACAATATTATCGTTTATGTTTCTGTGTATTGTGTATTTAGTCAAATCTGAAAGGACCTATTTATAGGCGATCTCCAACGGTCATAATAATAATTAATGACGACACGTGGACCAATCAGAAAAGAATAATTCAAAATACTTGTATAATCTGGACTTAGAAAAATTTAGGAATTTTGAACCAGTATACTTGAGAGAAATAATATACTCGAGTATATAAGGTCTGCTACTCGAGTAGATAAGAGAGGAATATACTCGAGTAAGAGAGAAAACTACTCGAGTATCTAGGAAGAACTACTCGAGTGACTTAGACAGACTACTCGAGTATAAACAAAATCTACTCGAGTACTAAGTCAGACTACTTGAGTATAAAGCAGATCAACTCGAGTACTAAGCAACTTACTCGATTATATGAAAGATGTTACTCGAGTATGTGGACTTAGAAAAATTCAGGCTGAGTACAGAAAGCTCTACTTGAGCAGATAATTGACCTACTCGAGTGACTAAGCATCTTTTCGAGTATAAGACATCACTTACTCGAGTATATGAAAATATACTCGAGTATAGACTCTTATACTTTAGTATACAGAGTATTCTCGAGTATGTCTTAGGATCTACTCGAGTAATAAGTCACTTACTCGAGTATATGAGGGAAGTACTCGAGTATGTGGACTTAGAAAAATTTCTCTGAAATAATCTTCAATACTCCATAGTCCAGCAGTCCAAGTGCATGTAGATGAAGTGTACCCCAATAGAGAGGCTATACATGAGTCAACACCTTGGATCACACAATGAGGGATTACATTGTATGGTCCTGTGTTTGATGACCCATTATAGACTGACATTGGTATACACTTGGCATTAAAGTCCTGCATACATACAACTCAAACGCAACATCAAATACAACTTAATTCATCTTAGTTCAAGGTCTGACTTCCTACAAATCTGAGGTATTGTGGAGACAAATCCCAACAAATCAGCTATAGTAGGAGCAACCCAACAATTCTTGAACTAATTGTACTTAATCTCCTACAACAGGTGTCACCATCTGGGTAGTCTCCCCCATCAACATTAGTACAGATATTTTCCACTATCTTCCAAGTCACTATTTACAGAGCATCAGCTGGAATCTCTTTAGAATGAGTTCCACCCAATTTGTTTCTTGTTGTAGGTTTAGAAGAAATTGAGACTTGAGCACTGATATCTCTTCTTGTCTCCTCTGCAAAGATTCTAGACAGTTGGGGATCAAGTCCCTCTTCCTTATTGCTCTCAAAAGAGATGCTTCCTGTGCTTTCTTATGTGATGAGTACAACCTTTATTTTCTTCTTCTCATTTGTCTGCTTATGTGGCAGCAGTACTTTGTCCTACCTGACAGACATCTTGAACATCAATGGCTAGATCATGTTGTTCTTCACCCAAGTCCTCTGTATTATGTCCTTCTTCATGAGTGCACACCCCATCCTCTTCCTCTTGGGCAGTAGGAGGAGTATCCTTGATGGTCAATTTATCTATCTCCAACTCCACACCTGCAGGTCTAAGGTCCATTCCTCACTAGAGTATGATCCTTAAGATGGCACCTTGTTCCAGCTTTATGCTTGGAACATTCTCTATGTAAGTACCACATTTGCATTATGTGGGAATTTGGACTATCCTGTAAACACAGATTAATTCACCTTAGGGCCCCAATAAGTATTAGGTCCTAAGTTCTTGTTAGCTTGAAAATGCACATGTCTAACTACTGAATTCCTAACAGGAAGACTCACCCTTGCTGTTGGAACACTAGGGTTATGCCAACAATCTATGGTAAAGTGACCCACTTTACCATAACACCAATACTCATGGATGTTATATCTTCTCTTCTGAATAGCCTTCGAAGTGTGCAAGCTATCACTAGCTGCCTGTTCAGAGGGGAGAGCAGTAGCTTTCTTCTTGTTTATTTAAGCAAGAATCTGAATTAAAGTTTGTCTGCCAGTAGATATACATGGCTTACTCTAAGTTTCATCAACAAGAGTCTTATTTGTAGCTTACATGTTAATGGCATCAGAGATAGCCAAGTGATCCTTACTAACTGACTTCTCATTTGTCAAGGTGTTTATTGGAGGACCCTGAGAATAGGTCGCAGTCTTATCCTTGAGTGTGGGGGCTAAAGCACCAAATACAAATGGTCCATAATTGGCCATATATATTTCCTTATGGGGACCCTTAAAGGCACCCAAACCCATTCCCTTCCTTCCACTATAGCTGTGAGCAATTTTGTTCACACCATTGGATCTTCCATTCAACCAATGACCTTATATACTCTCTTGGTCATACTTGTTGGATGGCAACAGAACTTTCTCAAAAGAGATAGCAGCCTGAAATGGAGCCTTTCCCTTAGTCTTTTTCCTTCTTCTAGTATTCCTCTCAATGTACCCCCAACCACTTCTTATTAGTTTGGGTGGTGAAGGTATCAATGAGTGGCAATACTGATTTGTGTTTGGAGTATTGAGCCACTAGCATCCTCTATTTGAGGAGCTTGTCTTACAACTCTTTAATTAAAGTGTTCTTAATGGATATGGTTGATACTTGGATAATGGTGATTGTTTTAAGTTAGGATATATCTTTGCTCATCTGGCTCAGCTGTAAGGCTGACTCAGTGTGTAGAGAGAGATCTTTTCTTAAAGAGGCAATCTCTTTGGCCTGTCTTTTGACAAGCAACTTGCACTTCTTCATAGCTTCTAAGATTAACCCATAATTTTCAATCAATTGATTGACATCTTCCTCAGATTTTGAGCCATCTTCATTGTGATGCCCCAAAAATACTGGAAAAGGAAGGATTGGAAGTTAACTCGCGGTGCTAGTGTTAAGGCCGACATTAGCCCTTTAATTAAATAGACCGTCGTCTCGGGTATCTACCACGTGGTGGTAGAAAGGTATTGCGGGGCGATACCACTCGGCGCACTCAACGCTTTCGATGAATCGTCGATAAGCATAATGTGTGGCAGTATTTGGCTATCGCGTGGAGATACCACTCGACACACTGAACGCTTTTGCTGAATCGTTGAGAGGCTACTGCGCGGCGGTAGTGAGCTATCATGCTGTGATAGCTGATTAAAATGACTTATGCCTCGGGAAGTTACCACTCGGCGGTAGTAAGTTAACACCGACAGTAGCTTGCCATGTGACAGTAGCGGTGGAGGCTGGTTTGGGCGACAGAGCGATCATTAGACCAAGCGGTGACCGTCTTTAATACCACGCGGTCATAGCGGATACAACGCGGTGGTAGCTTGTAGTTAAGGGTTGGACATGAGATGAAATTCTCATTTTTATCTCTTACACTCTCTCTCTTGGTTCTTTAGGTTCTTGAGGGAAGTGGAGGAGGAAAGTATAGGGGGTCCTGAGGAGAAGAAATCCAAGGTGTGCTGTGATCAGAATTGTGAGTCAACATTCAATCTATGGAGAGGAAGCAGTGACGATGAGTTCCATCCTAATTAAAGAATAAGGGCATGGATCCTAAGCGATCGATAAGGGTAATGTCTTTATCCTTGGACAAGTGAAGTCCTTAATTTGTATACATGCATGGAACTCCTCACCAAAAGGTGAAGAAAAAGGTGGTTTCTAGTGGGTACATAAATGTAATCTCCGCTAAAACTTGCATTTAGATCCCAAATTGATGTACGGAATAGGCAAGCTGCGTGATGCCCATCAGGATAGGTTGGTATGGATTGTTGATGAATTGATTTGCATGCCAGAGAAGACTCCATAGATAAAACATGTGTATAAACGTATTTAATCCGGGGTCTAGGGGTGTGTAGTATGCTCCAGTGATAGTACTGGAGGTGATCTCAAAGAAAACACCCAAAAAGTGGGGAAGAAGCAATTTCTGTGCCTACCGAGTGATATTATTACTACCGTCGGCGATAACTTCCATTGAGCTATGAGGCCGAACTATGGGAGAACTAGGGCCATTATTTGAAGCTAAGAGCCTTGTGAGCCTAACTAAGGTTGCCATGCGAGCTAGCCTTAATGTGGTTGTAAAGCCAATGATCGTGAGATAAGGTGCGTAGCATGAAAAGTTGTGAGCCTAGAGAGCCCAGCTATTGGCAATGAGAGCCATGATGATCATTGCAGGCTCAGGCCCTGTGGACATGTGAGCATCAGTTGATGCTGAGATCCTAGAGTGCCCAGCAAAAAGGCCCGAGAGCCGAACAGGCAAGGGCCCTTACTTGTGTCTTGTCGTTCTCCATGATGGATGTGACCGTCGGTTTTGGCATGAAGATTTGAGCAATGGGCTGTGGCTGAACTGTACCTGCGTTATGTCATTCGGACCAAGATTGCCTGAATAAATAGGTTTCATCGTTGGTATAATGAGAGTCTTAGACCATGATCTGGAAAGACTAGAATACTCAAGTATACTATCATGTCTGGGACTTTGGATGGTGGTGGAATACGGGAAGTACGGTACACCGAGAATGTTCCCTAAGTGCACGGGACGAGTGGCCGATCGAGCCTGCGTCTATGGAGAATGAAGCATAAGTGCACATTATTATTGCCAAAAGATATATATATGTTGCAGGGAAGGAGAACCGCTGCCCCGAGTGAGGGGTGGGGTCATTATAAATTGGTCAACTAATGTTGACCGTTGCTTTGTTTGCCACATTTTAGTGGGTCGTGCTATGCAGGTGCTGGGGAACCAAGTGGAAAGTAGCGGGCTAAAGTCACTTATGTTGCAATTGGCTGGCCCTTAAAGGCCCAAATATGAACATTTACTATTTTTCATGTGTGGTCGGCCTGTGTGCCGATGTTTGAAAACACTTTTTATAAAGGAAATAGTTGTAAGGCCTTAAGGCCAGAACTTTTGGTGTATTTGGTTATCATTCCTATTTGTGTATTAGAAATTCTCGTATATGGGTTCTACAACGTAAATCGCTTCTATCAGAATACGCTATAAGTTAGGATGTGTATACGATAGTATGGTTTCAATACGTAACTCCGCCAACTATCATTGGAATATGGCGTGGGGCCCCAACAAGACCCTTTGTTATATTTGATGTGACGGATGGAGGTGTTTTAATTTGGTATCATCTTCTGGTGTTGATCTTTCTAATTTGAATTCGTGGTTGAATTCTTTTATAGGGTTGTGAGCACGTGTATATGCGTTACCGTTATAACATGAATGAACCCATAAATGTCCACTTAGGAATGAAAATACACATGTTGAAGGAACTTGCGTGTACCTATAATTGCTTTTAGCAATATTGTGCGTTACTTAATTTTGTGTGTCACGATTATAGCAAACGATAAGTGGTGCGAGGCAGCAGGAACCCCAGTGCTCGGTGGAGAGTAATGCACCAATTGAGGTGCCAACACCTCCTCCTTCTGCGGAAATAATACAGTTGGTTGATGAAGGCGTGTTTGTATTAATCAATGCGCTACTAGGAGGGCGAGTACGACCACCTACCCCTACAGTGGTCAAGGAACCGGTTGGAATAGTTGAACATGTGGCGGTAAGACAAGTGTCCATTGAGCCAGTGACCGTAAGGTGAGTGACGGAAAAGCAATTGAAACAAGTAATGAGTTTCAATCCTCCTATGTTTGCGGGTACTAGAACCCCTACACAAGCTGAAGATTGGCTCTCAAGAATAAAGAGAATCCTGATGGCAACTAAAACAGAGGAGTAGCAGAATGTCACTATAGCTACCTTCTTGTTAAATGGTGAGGCGAGGATATGGTGGGATAAGTTAGAGCTGCACCAGTTTGCTGGTCGGCCATTGCATCAGATCTCAACGGAGGAATTCTCGAGGTCTTTTCTGGCGAGATATATTCCATCTGCACAGCAAATTGCAAAGGAAATCCAATTTGAAAGGCTAACTCATGGCGAGAGATCTGTGGATGACTACCTGCACGAGTTTACAAAATTTGGAAGGTATGCAGGCTTTACGTTTGCAGACGAGGAACGAAAAAAAATCGGTTCTATGAAGGGCTAAGATATGACTTGTGATTGCTTCTATCAGGACCAATGACGCAACGTTTTCTTACAATTATCAATACAGCTCGTTCCCTCAAGCAAGATATAAAATGTGTGTAACGTAAGAATGACTTGGCGATGAAGAAGATAGAGTTCAAAGTTCCTAGCTCGGGAAAGTTTGGGTACAAAAAGTGGAAGAAGAAGGCTCAGTCTTCGGGACCAGCATCTTCTAATAAACCTGAAGTGATGATAGGGCGAGGTCCGCTCACTTATTACACGTGTGTCAAGGTGGGACACATGGACCAAGAATGTCAGAGTGGCCCTCCAAAGATGGAGAAAAAGACGGGTGCGACTTATGCTGAAAAGGGAAAAATAGTGGTGGAGTTTACTGCATCTCAAGCGTAACCCCGACTCTATAATCTTGTCCAGCAAGAGGCCATAAAACAATATGATATCGTAACAGGTATGAGTTAAGATACAGTTTTTACTACTTTCCATACTTAGTACCTTGTGCATTGCTTGTGTATGATTTGTTTGAATTAGTCTTTATCCTGATATCGAAATATCCGGCGAGAGCACTGTCGATATAGGAGCTTCTCATTCCTTTCTGTCTGAGGACTTCGTGGTGCGTATCTGAGTGCCTTCATTTATACCGACAGATCTAGTGAATGTGTTGCTTCCTAACGGGTCCTTAATGCACGTGGATAGAGCCTATAATGTTGAGGTGCGGATAAGAAGTCATGACTTTTTTTGGAAGCATCTACGCTGCCGATATCAGAGTTTGATATAATCTTTGGAATGGACTGGCTCTCAGAACAGCGTATGTAAGACCCCTTTTTTTTTCTTTTTTAATCACCGGGGTCTTAGTCCCAGGATTGCAGCTTTGCGGTGACACCTTCACGCCCTGAACGGTCATCACCACAAAGTGCCGATTCTTCCGACCAATTCGATCACAGAAAGGTAGCACAATAAATTAAAAGCAAGTCCACAAAAAGCACATGTATAGAAATAAAAGTCTCCACGAAGGGAGAGTCCACAGAAATAGTATAAAAGGTACTGAAAGTAAGGGCTTATGCCCGATACATCATAATCCTCACTACAGGTCACTCAAGAGGAAGCAAACTATAACATCTACTATAAGTTGGGACTCACAATCCCAGTTATCTGAACTCCTGAGCTAGACTGCCCTATCTCAAAATGAGCCGACCTCCGGGGCTGCTCCTCCATGCTGGGCTCCACGATCCCCTAAATGATGTGGTCCAAAAACCGTTAGTCTATATGACTAAGCTCTATCATCCCCCGCCCCTTCCCCCATGGACCTTTGGCACCGAGTGGAGAGGAAGAGAGGGGAGGACTTGAAGGTGGAGAGTAATCAAAAACAGGTGGCAGCAGACCTATACTAGCAATTTTATAATACATGTGGTAGTAAAGTAAAGTATGGAAAAATAACCTTAACTTATGTGCGGAAATGCATAAGCCAAGGGATCTTCTACAGGGCTCCCATCGTATAAAGAGTCCCATACCAATTTATACGTAGGGGTGTTGGTTATTAAACAACAGTATATATATATATAGAATTTAACCTTAATTTATAAACTTGCCCACACAAGCTTATAGACCAAGGGGTTGTTTTGTAAGTCCTAATGTATAAGCGTCCCATACCACTTATACCTTAGGTGACATGGGTTAAATGCAATGATGATGTTATGACATGCAAGTGGGTATGATGGAACATGCAAGTGCAACTCACACACCCGACTCTGTGTACACAGACCTTTAGTTCCCCCTTACGGAGCCGTTACCTCCCAGGATACCTCCGTAGTGGCAGACGGAAGCGGTGGGTTGTCCTAGCCCACCTCTAAACTAGTAAAGCACTACCGGTCAGACCTATCATACGCATCAACGCTTGGTGCATAAAGAGGACTCCTACGTACTATTATTGGCTGGCGCACCTGACTTCTGTTGGCGAAGTGCTAACCACACTTACCGAGTCAGCGTATTGGCGTCGATGCATCGACCCTCCAATACCGAAGACCCACCACCTTTATTTTTCTTTCCTTTTATGCACATGCAAATTAAACGTATTCAAACCAATCGAGCCAAAGCTCCCCGGACCATTCCGTCCGTCTCTTAACTAATCGAGCTGAAGCTCCCCGGACCATTCCGTCCGTCTCTTAACTAATCTAGCTTAAGCTCCCAACTATCTTCCTGTGCTAATAGTGTTTGTGAAATGTGCAACCCTAATTACTAAGTTACTCTTTTCACCTTATTAGTACAGTTTATGTTAGCCTAGGACTGCCCTCGGTATTCCCTGTAAAGGGCTCTCAAAGGGCACTAGGAACTATGATGGTAGCTGAAGCCCATCGTTCCCTTTCGCAAGGCACTTATTGTTTTTGGTTGATTCCCTTTACCCATTCCCTTCCCATATTTCGATAGACTAACCTAGTGTGATTTTTAACCTTCCTCTCTTCGGGAAAGACGATCTTTCGTCGAACCCGAGAACCTCTACACTCTAGCTAAACCACTCCTTACTACCCTTCCCAAACATATTCCATGGTGACCTATATTACTTATCCAAAACCAAAGCTATTTGAATTCTCCAATCTTAGGCCTAACCCCACCATTACTCACTTTCTGCTTTAAGGCTATTCGCAGTCCTTACCTCACGATATGATGCACGTAATATGTAGCACTATAAATATTCATCCGAATGGCTCAATATAATATATGGGGGCCAATCAAGACCTAACTAGATAAAAGCCAGTGATTCATAATTTTCCTAAATTAATGAGTATTTAATTATTTTCTTCCAACACTAGAAAATGAAGATTCAGAACATGAAGTGCACTTTTCAGGTATGTATAGAGCTTCATAAAATCATGATAAATACTAAACAGTAATTTAATAGTAAATCCAAGATATATGAATTTTTAAAACTGTTTAGGCCCCCAAATCACAATTTAGAACATAAGGTCAATAATACCATTTTAAGAATCAAAGGTCAGAAATATTGTTCCAAAAATTATAACAAAAATCCAGTAAGATCATCATGGCCTAAAAACACTCTAGAAGGATTCCCCCAATTTTTCAGTGAACAGTATCTCCTAATTTAATTTACAATGATAATTCCATACTCTTGGGTTATTGAAGCAATTACTGTAAATAGTCACCAAAAAATTATGAGAAATTTCCAGAACCTACATATTGACTTAAAACACTCACTGACTAGATTTCATGATTTTCATAATAATATTAAGCTCTACATCTATTTATGATCAAAATTCCATAATTCATAATTTTTGAATCAAGTGCCTAAAATAACCATATAAAATTTTCAATAAAAATACAAAGGGGGCTACCATGAAGTAAAACTTCCAAATGCAAAATTTCACAACTTCCTAATGGACATAATTTCCATAACAAGCAAAAAAAAATTTTGGGGAGCAGCTAGGGTTATAAAGGAAGTACTGGTTTTACTAGTCTAAAAATTCCACCAAAATTATTTTAGGACAACTTCCTATCACATAAATACCCTGCCCAAGTTTCAAGTTATTGTGAGATGTTTTGATTGCCTAAACCCAACTATTGGGATTTGTGCCCTAATCTAGGGTTAGGTGATTGAGGGAGTTAATGACTTTCAAATTCAATGAAACTTCAAGCAGAGGACCTATGGTCCTCTCCATCAATTTTCAGGTCATTCCAAGGTCATTTGACCCAATGACCATCAAACCCTAAAAATCCCATAAAAGGGCCTACCCTAGAGTTCTAGGTCTACGCCGCACCAAACCACCCCAAATTCCATTGGAGGGTGTGTCATATAATAAAAAGTCAGTGACCAAAATTTCAGCCTCTGTTGAGGTGATTTGACCACTCAAAACCACAAGGGTTGTTTTGACCTAATTAACCTTATAAGGGTCAACCTAGGGTTGGACAAAAACCTAATCAAAACATCTCCAAATGAGATGTAATTTTTACCAGAGCCTTAACATGCCCTCTAAGACAACCCACCAAAATTTGGGGGAATTGTGAGGTGTTTATGACACCTAATTAATTTATACATGGTTTATTAAATTTTTCTAAAAACTATAAAAAAATATTCTCCAAAAATTCCAATTTTTGGACAGGCCCTAGGTATAGCTAAGGTAGAACCCCTGCCGAAATTTCAGCTCATTTGGACAAGGGATGAAAGGTGGGCATCCATTTGAATTTCAGGATAGCCCTAGGTATTGGTCCCACCAAAAATGGTGCCCTGGCCCAACCAGAGGTCTAAATGGGTCCAAATAAATTTTGGATTAAAATAGACCCTTAGGGCTACACATTTCATGTTGATGACTTTCCAATTAAATGAGCCTAAGTAGTTTTAAAAATTAAAACTAAACACTGCATATAGTGTGACAAAATAATATGAAATCAAGAATAATTAAAACCTATATTCATCCTACACGAATCTTAAAGAGCCTAAATAGACGGCATCAGATTGTCTTCTACCTGCAGGCGACGGCCCAGATCGTCCCGTCCTGGAGCAGCTTGCGGGCCGATTTCCCAGCCACCCGGCCACTTCCCCGACCGGCCATCGCCACCACCACCTTCAGGGAGGTTGGGGCTACCCCGTGCCAGCGCACGGCCGCCGGAGACGTCTATTCTGGCGATCCGACCAAGCTATTTCTTGGCCGAAAACAATGGAAATTTGGATTTGGATCGGGCTCAATTGAGCCCGAACCTTGGCCCTAGTAATTGTAACGATCTACCCAATGGAAAAAGAGGTGGAGGAGGACCTTTCCGGTGGCATGAAGGCGAGAGGAGCGGCGGGACACCATGGACGACGGCGGTGGCACTCGTCTTCTGCAACAACATAGTGGGGCGGCTTGCTCCTTCCAGGTAAGAGTTCGAAAACGCTCCCCTCAGCCCACTGATGATGTTTAAATGGTCAATTGGGGAGGGGGCGGCTGGTTCTTCAATGCCCATCAAAGCCATTAAAGCATGGCTCGGGTTGAGAGGAGGGGGGGGGGGAAAACTGCCCCTTGGTGGCCGGGAAATGGCTGTAATGAACTCCTCTCCCCTAGAGGAGTTGATTGCAGCAATAATGGGTGGCTGTTGGCCTCCTTTGGCCGGTCCCCACACCATCCTTCTTCCACCCATTTTCTCTCTCCACCATTACCATGGAATGAAGCTCCCTTTCTCTCTCCTAGTCACCAAGTTGACTGGTCAAACCCCATAGGATATGTGCAGCCATTCTACTCACAATAATTATGAGAAATGAAGTTAGCCTAAGGGAGACAATGGCTTAAGCTTGGGTTAGCCCATTTGGGCTAAGTTGACCCAAACATAGGCTAGGGTTGACCCTAGCCAATTTGACTTTTTGGGTTGACCCCAATGGGTCCTAGGTGATACTTTGGGCTCCCCTAGAGTCCAGGTAGGGTTGGGTAGGGGTTATTGGGCACCTTAGAGGTCACATGACCCTTAGCATGGGCACTTTGACCAAATTAGATCAAGGGTTGACTTGGGTCAACTCAAGCTCTAGAGTTGACCCCAATGGATCTTTGGTGACCCATTGACACCTCTTTAGGTCTAGGGAGACCTGGGCAAGGTTGGTTGGGAACATTTGAGGCCAACTGCCCTTAGTTAGGGCACCTTGCCCAATTTAGGCCTATGGTGGCCCTAGGTCAAATTGGCCACTTTGGGTTGACTCTAATGGACCCTTAAGGCTCTAGTGGGTCCTCTAATTGGTTAGTGGTGTTGTGATGGGGTCATGGGGTCATAGTGAAGCCTTAAGGTCAAACCCTAGGTTTGGTGATGAGGTTGTGTCATAGGCAGACCAAGGTGATTCTCACCTTGGCCTTTGATTACCTGACCCTTTTTAGTTCCCTAGGGCTTTGTCATGACCTGGTCATGATCAAAACCACTCTTAGGGGTCTAGTTGGAAATGGGATGTTACAAATCCCAATAAACAAAACAAAGATTTCGTCCTCGAAATCAAGGTTAAGCCTACGGGAATTCTATCGGTGAGAAAGAAACTTGTAACATCCCATGAGAAGTGAAAGATTACATCACGACGCCATGTTTGCATAGTGAGGTTTAAAAGGGAATCTCACGTCTATGACCAATTTGCCCAATTGGCAACGTCTAGACCCAAGCAAACAAAAGATGAGCCCCTACTCTTGAAATTCCAGTCCTACTTTTTTAAAATAGGAAAGTAAACTGAAAATCCTGAGAGGTTGTGAGGTATACCTGGCTGAACAGCTCTGGATACTTTCGTCGCATCAGATCCTGCGGTTCCCAGGTATGCTCCTCCTAGCCATGGTTCCTCCACAGAACTTTGACTAACGGAACCTTCTTGCGACGCAAGATTCGTACTCCTCTGTCATCGATCCGAACCGGCTCCAAGTGAACAGACCTGTCTTAAGCTACCAGCCATTCGGTAGTCAAAATCTGCTGCTCCGGGCGTAGTAGAGCCCTCCTCAGCGAAGAAATGTGGAAGATGTCGTGCAGAGTTGCCAGCTCCGATGGCAAGTCCAGCTTGTAGGCTAGGGCCCCGATCCGCTCCAGGATCCTGTAAGGGCCCATATACCTAGGGCTGAGCTTCTTCCTCTGACCACGCACCCATGAAACTCCATGCATGGGCCGGATCTTGAAAAACACTCGGTCCCCCACCTAAAATTCCACCTGACGATGTCGGGCGTCATAGTACTTAGCCTGTCTGCTCTGCGCCTCTAACATCCTGTCTCTGATCAGCCTCACCTGAGCCTCGGTGTCTTCAACAAAATCTGATCCCAACGCCTTCAAATCCTTGTCCTGAATCCAAGAAAGCGGGGTCCTGTACCTCCTCCTGTACAGGGCTTCATAGGGAGCCATCCTGATGCTAGACTGATAGCTATTGTTATAGGAGAACTCAACTAGTGGTAAAAGCTTCTCCCAAGGTTCATTTCAATTCAAGATGCATAGCCTTAGGAGGTCCTCCAATGTCCAGTTGTTGCGTTTCGTCTGCCCATCCGTCTGGGGATGAAATGCTGTGCTGAAGGTCAGCCGCATGCCTAAGTAAGTCTACACGGATCTCCACTCTCTTGATGTGAACTGACCATCCCGATCCGACATGATCGTCCTGGGCACCCCGTGGTAACGAATGAACTACTCTACGAATCTCCGCACCACTACCCCAACCGAGTCATCTTTCCTAATCGGAATGAATCTGGCCACCTTCGTCAGCCGATCGACTATGACCCAAATCGAATCATTTCCCGTCCGTGATCGGGGGAGGCCATGAATTAAATCCATCGCGATGTCCTCAAATTTCCACTCTGGCACCGGAAGTGGCTGTAGCAAACCCGCAGGGTTCCTGCACTCTGCCTTCACCAATTAGCATGCCTCACAATAAGTCACGAAGTATGTAATGTCCTTCTTCATCCCTGGCCAAAACATCGTCTTCTTCAAGTCTACCGTCATCTTGGTGATCCCCGGGTGTATAGAATATCTGCTACAATGTGCCTCCGCCATGATGTCCTCCCGAAGCCAAGCCTCCTGCGGGTATATAGACTCTGCCTCTGAAATATAGTAATCCATCTCTCAGTGAATAATTCCCCGTCGAACCCTCTTCCAAGGCTTGGAATATCGGCTTTGCCCATGCATCTGTCCTCTGTCCATCTCGGATGCGGTCCCGAATATCATCTATAGCTACTATTGATGCTAGATACTCCCTATACAGCTCTTGGTCATTTTCGGATACTAGGGATATCCACATATCTCTGAAAGACCAGACTAGCTCCATGAACATCAGATGTTGTCCCTTCCCCGAGGTATCTCCTCTCTAGCTCAAAGCATATGCCAGCACGTTCACCTTCCCGGGATGGTAGTGCATGGTGTACTGGTAATCCGACAGGAACTCCACCCAACATCTCTATCTAATGTTGAGTTCCTTCTGTATGTCAACATATTTCAATTTTTTGTGATCTGAGAAGATGTCACAGTGAACCTCGTAGAGGTAGTGTCGCCAAATCTTCATGGAAAAGATCACTATACCCATCTCCAGATCATGCACCAGATAGTTCTTCTCATGTATCTTCAGCTGCCGGGATGCGTAGGCTATCACATGCCCGTTCTGCATCAGAACGGCGCCCATCAACTGATAGAGGCATCTGTGTATACCTGGAATCCCTCCATTCCTGACGAAAGAGCGAGAATGGGAGCCGAGGTAAGCCGACCTTTAAACTCTATAAAGGCTGCCTCGTACTGTTGCGTCCAAACGAAAGGGGATTCCTTATTTGTCAGGGAAGTAAGAGGGAGTGCGATTCGGGAGAATCCTTCGACGAACTTCCGATAATATCCGGCAAGTCCCAGGAAACTCCGTACATCCGTGGCTGTCTTTAACGGTGGCCAATCCTGAACTGCCCGAATCTTGGCCGGGTCTATTGCCAACCCAGCACTGCTGATAATATGACCTAAGAAGGCCACCTACTTTAACCAAAACTGGCATTTGCTGAACTTCACCTGTACAGCTACTGCTCTCGTAGCCTCTCTAGAGTCAACGTCAGATGTCGTGTATGCTCCTCCTCTGTATTTGAGTAGATGAGGATGTCGTCAATAAATATGATGATGAATACATCCAAATATTCCTCGAATACACTATTCATGAGGCTTGTAAATACTGACGGTGCATTAGTGAGCTCGAAGGGCATCACTGTAAACTCAAACAGTCCGTACCTACTACTGAAGATGGTCTTCGGAATGTCCTCCTCTCGAATTTTTAGCTGGTAATAACCTGACCTTAAGTAAAGCTTCGAGAAGAAATGCGCTCCCTCCAGTTGATCAAACAACTCGTCAATCCGTGGCAGCGGGTATGTATTCCGGACCGTCAGTCTGTTCAGCGCTCGATAATCAATACACAAGCGAATACTTACGTCCTTTTTCTTGACAAATAACATCGGGGCTCCCCAAGGTGAAGGGCTTGGCCAGACAAACCCTGCCTCTACTAATTCCTGCAACTGACTTCGGAACTCTGTCAATGATTTCGGGGCCATCCGGTAAGGGGCCCTAGATGCCGGCTTGGCCCCCGGCACAAGCTGTATCCTGAAGTCCAGCTCCCGGTGCGGAGGTAGACCTGGAAGCTTCTTTGGAAAAACATCGGCAAAATATCCTACTACTGGAATGTCTGTCACAGATTCCTTGACCTCCTCCATGTCAAATAGAACCTGATAAACCTCCTCCCCCTGTGGATGGGCCTTAACGGCCTGAACTGATGATAAGAGAATACAGGAGGCAAGTCTTATACCTTCGATAATAATAAAAGAGTCCCCGTGTCTCAGGGTGATCTTCTTTGCTTGGCAATCAATATGGGCATTGTTCCAGTGCAGCCATACCATGCCCAAGATCAAGTCATAGTCCATCAACTTCAAAAGCATCGCCGGAGCCTCAAACGACTTTCCACCGATTTATACCTCCATGTTGTAGTGGTCCAAGGTAAGGAGTTCAGATCCATCGGGTAGTCGCACCCTCATCACCGAGCCCGTGAATCGCTCCACGCCTTCCAATCCTTCTACGAACGTCTCCGACACGAAGGAGTGACAAGCTCCGGTATCGAAAAGCGTGCGGGCAGGCTTGCCGCTGATGAAGACTATACTTGTGGTGGTTAAATGTCTTAGGATTCTATAATGAGTTTTTCTTTCCTATTTATTCTATCTAGTGCAGTTCTACAAAATTTAACAACTGAGAAAGTGAATTCTATTTAAACCATTAAACATCTTGGCATACCTGATATGACCTTCTCTAGGTTCCGAGTATGCGCTAGGTCCAAAGCATACACCTACTCCCTTTCTTGTCTACGATCCCTACCCTAGTATCCTCGTCCTTGGCCACATCCTTGGCCTCCAAAATACTGCGCTGGCTGGGCAGCCGGTGGTGCTGGTGGGGGTACCCCTCTCATAGGAAAATTTGTGCGGATGTTCCCAACCTGATGGCAGTGGAAGCACTCTGGCGAGGGATATGTCATCCCCCCCGGGTCTCTGGACTACCCGTGTCTGAAGAGGTGGTGGAGCCACCGCCATTGTCTCCCTGGTTTCCTGTCTTGCCTCCTGACGAGCTGGTCCTCGACCCTTCTCCCGTCCATGATACGGGATCGTCTCTGATCGTTCCTTGCTCCTCGACCTTGATCCTCTATTGGTCGTTTACGGCCCCAAGTAGCTTGCCAATCAGCCTCTATCCTTTTAGCCATCTCCAGTATTCGGGAAATGGGCCCATCGGATACAAACAGCACTGCATCCCTCAACTCCTCTAAGAGACCCTTATAGAATCTCTTGATATATTCAGCCTCGTCTAACTGATACGAGTCTGCAAACCGGGCTAGGTGGTTGAACTCTCGGTGGTACTCCACCACCGTCCTGGTGCCCTGCTTCAGCTGTAAAAACCTGTCCTCTAGCTCATCCTTAGCCGACTATGGAATAAAATGCTCCACTAACATGGCCTTGAACTCTCCCCAAGTAATCTCTGCAATCTCCATATCCGCAAAGGTCATATCCAGTGACGTCTTCCACCATCTCTTGGCGTGAGACTCCAAGCAAGAGACCACCAATGACACTCTCTCCTCCCAGGGGCACCGTATCCCTGTCAACATTTCGTACTTAATGTCCAGCCATTCTTCTGTCCGGACAGCTGACTCTGTCCCTAGGTAGGATGGTGGTGAGAGTCCCCGGAAGATGCTCAGCCAGTTGTCCCCTGGTTTTGGCTGCCTGGCCGGAACCTACTGAGCCCTGAAAGCCTCCAGAATGGCTGTCAGATTCTGCCCCATCTCCGACTATAGGAATGGAGTGGGGACCGGGGGAGGTGGTGCATCATTCGGAGTCAGCTGGACTCCGCCCTGTGGTGTAGGCTGTACTTGAGGCTGCATATCAAAAACCATTTGTAAGCAATTGACTCAAGCCTAATTATTAGTGGACAATTACATGTGATCAACACATGGGCACACCACGCTTCCGCTGCTTAGTTTGTACCCAAACTAAACTCCAGCAGGGGTGACCCAGGGTTAGTGGACTGCTACTCTTCTGATCGAGGTTTCCTCTGATACCACTTATAAGACCCCATTTTTATCTTTTTTAATCACCGGGGTCTTAGGCCCAGGATCGCAGCTTTGCGGTGACACCTTCACGCCCTGAAGGGTCATCACCACAAAGAGCCGATTCTGCCTGGCAATTCGATCACAGAAAGGTAGCACAATAAATTAAAAGCAAGTCCACAGAAATCACATGTATAGAAATAAAAGTCTCCACGAAGGGAGAGTCCATAGAATAAGTATAAAAGGTACTGAAAGTAAGGGCTTATGGCCGATACATCATAATCCTCACTAAAGGTCACTCAAGCGGAAGCAAACTATAACATCTACTATAAGTCAGGACTCACAGTCCCAGCTGTCTAAACTTCTGAGCTAGACTTCCCTATCTCCAAACGAGCCGACCTCTGGGGCTGCTCCTCCATGCTGGGCTCCACGATCCCCTAAATGATGTTGTCCGAAAACCGTTAGTCTATAAGACTAAGCCCTATCAACCCCCGCCCCTTCCCCCATGGCCCCTAGGCACCGAGCGGAGAGGAAGAGAGGGGAGGACTTAAAGGTGGAGAGTAATAAAAAAGAGGTGGCAGTGGATCTATACTAGCAATTTTATAATACATGTGGCAGTAAAGTAAAGTATGGAAAAATAACCATAACTTATGTACGGAAACGCATAAGCCAAGGGATCTTCTGCAGGGCTCCCATCGTATAAAGAGTCTCATACCAATTTATACGTTGGGGTATCAGTTATCAAATAGCAGTATATATAGAATTTAACCTTAATTTATAAACTTGCCCACAAAAGCTTATAGAACAAGGGGTCATTTTGCAAGTCCTAATGTATAAGCGTCCCATACCACTTATACCTTAGGTGTAAGAGGTTAAATGCAATGATGATGTTATGACATGCAAGTGGGTATGATTGAACATGCAAGTGCAACTCACACACCCGACTCTGTGTACACAGACCTTTAGTTCCCGCTTTCAGAGCCGTTTCCTCCCAGGATACCTCCGTAGTGGCAGACGGAAGCGGTGGGTTGGGCCTCGCCCACCTCTAAACCAGTAAAGCACTACCGGTCAGACCTATCAAACGCCTCAACACTTGGTGCACAAAGCGGACTCCTGCGTACTCTTGCCGGCTTGCGCACCAGACTTCTGTTGGCAAAGTTCTAACCTCAATTTCCGAGTCAGCGTATTGGCATCGGTGCATCGACCCTCCAATACCGAAGACCCACCACCTTAATTTTTCTTTCCTTTTATGCACATGCCAATTTAACATATTCAAACCAATCGAGCCAAAGCTCCCCGGACCATTCCGTCCGTCTCTTAACTAATTGAGCCGAAGCTCCCCGGACCATTCCGTCCGTCTCTTAACTAATCAAGCCGAAGCTCCCAACTATCTTCCTGTGCTAACAGTGTTTGTTAAATATGCAACCCTAATTAGTAAGTTACTCTTTTCAGCTTGATAGTATAGTTTACGTTAGCCCAGGACTGCCCCCGGTATTCCCTGTGAAGGGCTCTCAAAGGGCACTAGGAACTATGATGGTAGTTGAAGCCCATCGTTCCCTTTTGCAAGGCACTTATTATTATTGGTTGATTCCCTTTACCCATTCCCTTCTCATATTTCGATAGAATAACCTAGTGTGATTTTTAACCTTCCTCTCTTCGGGAAAGAGGATCTTTCGTCGAACCCGAGCTCCTCTACACTCTAGCCAAACCACTCCTTACTACCCTTCCCAAACATCTTCCATGGTGACCCATATTACTTATCCAAAACCAAAGCTATTTGAATTCTCCAATCTTAGGCCTAACCCCACCATTACTCACTTTCTGCATTAAGGCTATTCACATTCCTTACCTAATGATATGATGCACGTAATAAGTAGCACTATAAATATTCATCCGAATGGCACAATATAATTTTTGGGGGCCTATCATGACCTAACTAGGTAAAAGCCAGTGATTCATAATTTTCCTAAATAAATGAGTATTTAATTATTCTTCCAACACTAGGAAATGAAGATTCTGAACATGAAGTGCACTTTTCAGGTATGTATAGAGCTTCATAAAATCATGATAAATACTAAACAGTAATTTAACAGTAAATCCAAGATATATGAATTTTTAGAATGGTTTAGGCCCCCAAATCACAATTTAGAACATAAGGTCAATAATACCATTTTTAGAATCAAAGGTCAGAAATATTGTTCCAAAAATTATAACAAAAATCCAGTAAGATCATCATGGCCTAAAAACACTCTAGAAGGATTCCCCCAATTTTTGAGTGAACAGTATCTCCTAATTTAATTTACAATGATAATTCCATACTCTTGGGTTATTGAAGCAAGTACTGTAAATAGTCACCTAAAAATTATGAGAAAAATCCAGAACCTACATATTGACTTAAAACACTCACTGATTAGATTTCATGATTTTCATAATAATATTAAGCTCCACATCTATTTATGATCAAAATTCCATAATTCAAAATTTATGAATCAAGTACCTAAAATAATCATCTAAAATTTTCAATAAAAATACAAAGGGGGCTACCATTAAGTAAAACTTCCAAATGCAAAATTTCATAATTTCTCAATGGACATAATTTTTATAACAAGAAAAACAAAATTTTGGGCACAGCTAGGGTTATAAAGGAAGTACTGATTTAACTAGTCTAAAAATTCCACCAAAATTATTTTAGGACAACTTCCTATCAGATAAATACCCTGCCCAAGTTTCAAGTGATTGTGAGATGTTTTGATTGTCTAAACCTAACTATTGGGCTTTGTGACCTAATCTAGGGTTAGGGGTTTGAGGTGGTTAAAGACTTTCAAATTCAATGAAACTTCAACTAGAGGACCATATACACCCTATGGTCCTCTCCATCAATTTTCAGATCATTCCAAGGTCATTTGACCCAATGACCATCAAACCCTAAAAATCCCACAAAAGGGCCTACCCTAGGGTTCTAGGGCTACCCTGCACCTAACCACCAAAAATTCCATTAGAGGGTGTGTCATACCATATAAAGTCAGTGACCAAAATTTTAACCTTTGTTGAGGTGATTTGACCACTCAAAACCCCAAGGGGGTGTTTTGACCTAACTAACCCTATAAGGGTCAACTTAGGGTTGGAAAAAAACTTAATCAAAATATCTCCAAATGAGATGAAATTTTTACCAGAGGCTTAACATGCCCTCTAAGACAACCTACCAAAATTTGGGGGAATTTTGAGGTGTTTACGACACCTAAGTAATTTATAAATAGTTTATTAAATTTTTCTAAAAACTATAGAAAAATATTCTCCAAAAATTCCCATTTTTGGATAGGCCCTAGGTATAGCAAAGGTAGACCCCTACCCAAATGCCAGCTCATTTGGACAAGGGATGAAAGGTAGGCATCCATTTGAATTTTAGGATAGCCCTAGGTATAGGTCCCACCAAAAAGGGTGCTCTGGCCCAACAAGAGGTCCAAATGGGTCCAAATCAATTATGGATTAAAATAGACCCTTAGGGCTACACATTTCATGTTGATGACTTTCCCATTAGATGAGCCTACGTATATTTAAAAATTAAAACTAAACACTACCTATAGTGTGATAGAATAATATGAAATCAAGAATAATTAAAACCTATATTCATCTTGCACGAATCTTAAAGCGCCTAAATAGACGGCATCGGGTTGTCTTTTACCTCCAGCCGACGGCCCAGATCATCCTGTCCTGGAGCAGCTTGCCGGCCAATTTCCTGGCCACCCGGCCACTTCTCCGGCCGGCCACCGCCACCACCACCTTCGGGGAGGTGTGGGCTACCCCCAGTCTGCGGCACAGCCGCCGGAGACGTCTATTCCGGCGATCCGACCAAGCTATTTCTTGGCCAAAAACCATGGAAATTTGGATTTGGATCGGGCTCAATTGAGCCCGAACCTTGGCCATAGTAATTGCTACGATCTACCCAAGGAAAAAGAGGTGGAGGAGGACCTTTCCGATGGCCTGAAGGCGAGAGGAGCGGCGGGACACCATAGACGACGACGGCGGCGCTCGGCTTCTACAACAACACAGTGGGGCGGCTTGCTCCTTCCAGGTAAGAGTTCGAAAACGCTCCCCTAAGCCCACTGATGATGTTTAAATGGTCAATTGGGGAGGGGGCGGCTGGTTCTTCAATGCCCATCAAAGCCATTAAAGCATGGCTCGAGTTGAGAGGAGGGGGGGCCGAAACTGCCCCTTGGTGGTTGGGAAACGGCTGGAATCAACTCCTCTCCCCAAGAGGAGTTGATTATATCCATAATGGGTGGTTGTTGGCCTCCTTTTGCCGGTCCCCACACCATTCCTCTTCCCCCCATTTTCTCTCTCAACCATTACCATGGAATGATGCTCCCTTTCTCTCTCATAGTCACCAAGTTGACTGTTCAAACCCCATAGGATATATGCAGCCATTCTACTCATAATAATTATGAGAAATGAAGTTAGCCTAAGGGAGACAATGGCTTAAGCTTCGGTTAGCCCATTTGGGTCAAGTTGACCCAAACATAGGCTAGGGTTGACCCTAGCCAATTTGACCCTTTGGGTTGACCCCAATGGGTACTAGGTGATACTTTGGGCTCCCCTAGAGTCCAGGTAGGGTTGGGTAGGGTTAATTGGGCACCTTAGAGGTCACATGACGCTTAACAAGGGCACTTTGATCAAATTAGATCAAGGGTTGACTTGGGTCAACTCAGGCTCTAGAGTTGACCCAAATGGATTTTGGTGACCCATTGACACCTCTTTAGGTCTAGGGAGACCTAGGCAAGGTTGGTTGGGCACATTTGAGTCCAACTGCCCTTAGTTAGGGCACTTTGCCCAATTTAGGCCTATGGTGGCCCTAGGTCATATTGGCCACTTTGGGTTGACTCTAATGGACCCTTAAGGCTCTAGTGGGTCCTCTAATTGGTTAGTGGTGTTTTGATGGGGTCATGGGGTCATGGTGAAGCCTTAAGGTCAAACCATAGGTTTGGTGATGAGGTTGTGTCATATGCAGACCAAGGTGATTCTCACCTTGGCCTTTGATTACCTGGCCCTTTTTAGTTCCCTAGGGCTTTGTCATGACCTGGTCATGATCAAAACCACTCTTAGGGGTCTAGTTGGAAATGGGATGTTACAGTGTGCTTATATATATTGCAACTCTAAGGAAGTCATATTGGGGGAAAAACACCGAATGTGAGTCTAAGTTCACGGGTATGCGAGGATAGATCAAGATATTGATGTTTGCTCTCTAGGTATTCAAGGCGGTTCAGAAGGGCGCAGAAATTTTTTCACGCTTATTGAGAATATTGCCCTTTAATGTTCTCTAGATTTGAAGAGGCATCACCATCAATACTAGGAGTATAATTGTGTTTGATGTATGTTCAAGTTTTATGTATGCAGGATGTTCTTTTTCACAATGATTAGACAGGTTGTCTAACTGATAGTGACACGTGGACACAAGGAAGAATGCTGGAAAGGAAAAAATTTGTCTAATTCCATAGGCATTGTGTGAAGGCAGTTCACTCAATGCCTGATGTTACGATGCATTGAGTAAAGCATCGGTAGTCAAAGTCTGACTGTTGAAAAAGCAAAATTTTGGTTAAGTCCACAAACATTGAGTGAAGGGAGTTTACTCAACGCCATATAACTATAGGCATCGAGTAAAGCTCAGACAGTTAACGCATCAGCATTGGCAAAGATGAAATCTAGCTAAGTCTTGAAGCACCGAGTGAGGACACCTCACTCAACGTCTGAAGAAAGAAGCGTCGAGTAAAGCTCTTTGCTGTCAAAGCCATAGAAATAGAGAAGATATCTGGCTGGTAAGTACAGAAGCATTAAGTGAAGCCAGATCACTCAATGTCAAGCTCAGAAATCATCGACAAAACAAGCTTCAGTCAAATCCTCAGAAGATGTAGACAGAAAATCTGTCTAAGTCCAAATGCGTTGAGTGAGGACAGTTTACTCAATGCCAACTCAATAGAAAAATCAACTATGTATAGAAGCTTTGAGTGAAGGCAGTTCACTCAACGCCTAAAGAAGAAAGCATCGACAAAATATAGTGATGTCAAAGCATAAGAAGAAGTGGACGGAAAATCTGTCTAAGTCCAGAAGCATTGAGTAAAGGCAGTTCACTCAATGCCAGCTAAACAAGAAATTCTACTATGTACAAAAGCGTTGAGTGAAGGCTGTTCAATCAATGCCTCATCAAGATGATAGGAATGTCAAGTATGAATTGAGTGATGAAGGCTCACTCAACGCACTCAATACCTATCAGCAAAAAGTTTTTTTAAGTAAAAAAAGCGTTGAGTGAAGGCTGCTTACTCAACGCTTCCTCAATAGAGATATTTGCTAAGTCCAAATTCATCGAGTGATGACTAATCACTCTACGCCTAATGGTACAAAAAATTGGGTAAGTATTTTGGCTCTGAGTGAAGGCTATTCGCTCAATGCCTATGAATAATCTTATGTTTTTGACTAAATCTATAGGTGTTGTTGTCAGTAGAAATTCAAAATGTTACGGGAAGTCTACAGTAAATGACAAATGACACTGCACGCCTTTTGTACTGCATTAAATACAAAAGCAAGTTGCAACCAAAAACTACATCGGGTCCAACTACTCAAAGTGCTGGTGGACATCGGGAATAAAAGGAATCTAATCAGTGCGAAGAAATTAACTTTTGGATTATCTTTCCAGGATCAATTTTCTAAAATGGGCGGGACTTCGTTTTCTTCCTCTCGACATTGTTGCAGAGCCTGAAGAACAAGTTCAAAAATTTGATCTAAGAGTTCAAGAAGGTAGTTGTTGCCATTCTCACCTGCAACAACAAGTTCATAAAAACTTCTCTGAGATAGAAGAAGAAGAATCCAAGGCTAACCTTAGCTGCAGTAGATCAGTTGATACAAGTTAGTTATTTCCATTCTCACATGCAACAATACGTTTAGAGAAACTCTCTGAGAATGAAGGAGCACCAAGGGCTAACCCTAGCTGTAGTCACTTCACAGTTCAAGAACATTCTTCCTGAATAACATTTTCTAGAGATGTGAAGAAGAAGACTGGACTGAGCTACTTCAGTTCAGAAGAAGGTAGACACTGAGAAAATCTCTCTGGCGTCTAGTCTTCATTAACAAACTTTCTCTCTATAGGATCCTTTGGATCTGAGTGTAAGCCTATTTTATAAAGGCTGAGTGTATGATATTTTGTAGATCTGAGGTAGGATCCCAGTGTGGATCTGAGTTAGGAACTGTGAGCCTGAGCTGTAATACTTGTGCTCAAGTCTGAGGTTTGATCATGCACTAGATCTGAGTTATAGGGCAGCTTTCCTGAGATAGGATCTATTTCAGATCTTAGGTAGGAGAGTATTCTTCTCAGAGTTATAGGGCTATCTGTCACAACCCACATTTAACAATATATCATAGTAAGAGTAAACGCGCGTCATGATGCCATGTCAGCAGGGGATAACTGCAAACGCTCAAGCAAAACTGCAACTTAACACTTTTATAAAAGATCTATAAGTTAATTAGAGAAAATCCAGTTTAAGTTAAGATGTTAGCCGTATCCCTTGGCTTAGTGGCTCATCTAGTCCACAAGGAAAAAGATAGTTATTTGGTGCGTAAAAATACTTTGTTTACAAGATTAGATGTCCTACATGAGTATAAACATCCCGAGAGGACAACTCATTGTATGCAAGACTTCAGATTTATAATAGTAATGAAGGTAGCCTTTTACGGTCGCTAAATATAGTGATTTAAATTTTAAATATGGTATGTATGAAGTAGTAATAGTAATTTTTATACTTTTAAAATATTTAACATGCAACCTAGCATAAAACCTTCCCAGAGAGCAAGTAAAAAACAACCATAAAAGGAAAACTAACAGCTTAGAAAAGTATTCAATATTCTAGAAGAAAACTATTAGTGGGCATCAACAACCCAACACAAATCCACTGAGAGTATGTAAGTCTGAACTTACAGCTGAAAACAAGAACAACCTCACAATGGTGAGGAAATTACTATAACAACTGCAGTCCAAAAAGCTGCTACCCAACACAGCCGCTCCATCGGCTATATCCCTGAACCTGAGGCATTCAAAAGAAGAACACCTCAGCAAGAAAATACAAGTGACAATGAAAATAAGCAGGTAAGAAGTAAGAAGGTCAAGAAATGGTTTGTAACGACTCCACCCGTTAAATAACATATAATAGAAGGTTCGGCCAGGGCCCCACACTATATGCCACAAACAGACGGCGAGGTCACAGGTTAATACAAAAATACCATCGCACCCTAACCCAGAGCATTCTAGAGGAAGCTTATTAATTGCAAGAACTCAACCAATGTCCACTACTATATTAATATCACATTTATATAAAACACCTGAAATGTATACAAGCACATATCGCTCATGTCCTTAAGGCCTTACAAGTTTCTCTTTATAAAAGGTTGTTTCATAAATCGGCACGTAGGCCGGCCACACATGAAATCCAATTCTTCACACGGCCTTCAAGGGCATAAAGGCAGTAGCAACAAGGGCTTCAGCCCGCTTAATCCAAGTCAACCCGCAACACATGCAAATGTACGTCCATCCAAAGGGTGAAAATTAAAGCAATGGTCAGCATTCAGCTGACTAATTATAACGACCCTACCCGTTACCCGGGGCAGTGGTTCCTTCCCTGCATACATTATAATCACAATATGTATATAAGCCACAACATCATCACAAATGCCGGCCTTCGTGCTAGACGCTCCGAGCGCTCAGGGCACGCATACAGTGTACCGAAATCCTCTTGGTCCCACCACCAATTAGAGGTTATTAGCTTGTTGGCCGGGCATAGGCCTCCAAAAACACGTCGGAGACCTCACACACCAACCCCACTAAGATGCGTTCACCTCACGGCAACTGTGAGCACTATAGATCGACTAATGCACGTAGTGCAACACGTCGGGAAGGTCCGCAACCCCCATTTGCAGTGCTACCAATCAACCGCTCACACGATCCTACAACTTAACTTGTTGGGTGGTTCATCTCGCCCATCCCACTCAGAGGTTTTTTAACTTGTTGGCCATGGGCATCAGCCTCCAAACCCCTGTTGAAGACCTCTCACGCCCATCCACTCAGAGGTATCCGCAATCCATCTCATAATATAGGCACACAGTACCGCTTTCCCATCCATCATCCAGCTCGTGTCGAGCATACAACCAAAGGAGCTTTGCAGAGCTTCCTTACCATAATTCACAAGCATTCTCACACTCTCCGTAAGCTATTCGTTTTATAAACGTGCTCTTCTCTGGTTCGGAGCATCACCAATCTATACTACCCATCCAGATGGGCTTCATACAATATTCTTATTTCGTACTACACATTTTCGGATCTAAATGCAGACTCAACCGCTAGAATTGCTTACGCTTTCCACATTTTTGTGGAGGATCCCAAGCACATGAAAAAAGTAGGACTTCACTGAGATCATTACCCTTGACGATCGCTTCGGATCCATGGAAAACTGGTCGGTTGGAAAGCACCGCGACGACCTTGCCGCCACAATGCTGGCCTCGGATCTCGAATCGGACCGCTGCAACTCCACCGGTGCCCGGAATCCTTCTCCCTTCTCCTCCTCCAAGCACTCCTCACTCTCTTCTCTTTAGAAAGAGATTTGCCAAGTTATGAATGAAAACTTCATTCCAATCCGGAGTTAAACCCAGCAGGGAAGAGGTTGGGCCACAGGATCCAGGAAGGAGGAAATTGACGGCCATGATCTGCTCTCAAATATCTATTTTTGGGCTGATACGGCCTGTGACACGCCCGTATCACTGGCCGTGTTCCCTAGGCGATTAAGGAACTGACTCTACCCAGACTAAGACACGACTTAGACATGCCTGTGTCAAGCCCCTGACATGCCCGTGTCACTAGGTACATGCTCGTGTTGAGGTGCGTATCTCTCAATCAACACAAAATCAACACTCCCGAAATGTACACGGCTAAGGCACATGCTCGTATACTTGGCCGTGTTCCATACACTCCCCTGTGACACACCCGTGTCATAGGCCGTGCGCCACACTCGATATAGCCCGGTTATCAACCGTAGCAGGACACGCCCTGGGACACGCCCGTGTCCCAGGCCGTGTCGCCTCTCAAAAATCGTCGACCGCACTTTCGTCGAGAACTTGAGACACAATCGAGTACCCAGAGCTGGACACGCCCATGTCCCAGGCCGTGTCACCCAGCCTGAACTCCAAATTGGATTTGGTGTATTACAACCCTCCCATCTTTATAGAAATTTCGTCCCTAAATTTAGCAACTCGTTAAACACCAACACAACCACTCCTTTACTACAAATATACACAAAATGATCTGGGGTGCCTCGCCCCACAGCATCACACAACCAAGGTTCTTTACACACAAACATACAACAAGCACAAAAAGAAAGCACACTCTTTCTTTATTTCTGCTCGTCCGCGTCCTTTAGAATCCTCTTGACAGCCTCCTGTAACTCCAGATTATACACGCGAGGCTGATGCACGTCATTATTTGATCTTTGCGTCTCCTGCACATCGAGAGTGTACACTCGCGGTTCCACCCGGGATGTAGATGATTCCGCCACTGCCTTGCCCTTTTCCTCATAGGACGCACCGGACTTTTGCCCACCATTTTACGGGCATCTCCAACACTATCGGACGATATGACCCTGCTAACCACATTTATAATAGATACGTGTATCTACAAGTCCTTACCCATAGGTTGCGCCTGAAGCAACATCCGAAGAAGTTAGTTCAGCAGGCCTGAACCTCTTCTTGTCCCGATTCCTAAACTCTGATTGTTCCGACTGCGGAACTTTGAAATCCAGCTTTTCGAATCTCACGTTCTTTTTACCCTGTACCCGCTTCAAGTCCTTCTCCAGCGCACATGATGTATCGACTAACACTTGGAAGCCTTGGCTCACCGACCTCGTGAGTGCCAACCTCAGCTCATCTCGGAGTCCCTCATAGAACCTATTTGTTTTCCCTGCTTCTTCCACAAAAGTCAGCCTCGCATAGCGCCCATGCCTGGTGAATTCATGCAGGTAATCATCAACAGTCTTCTCACCTTGCACCAGACGTTGAAACTCATTCTCCATTGGAATTCTCTGTGATACTGGCAAATACTTTGCCCAAAACAATCTAGAGAATTCGTCCATCGACATGTCTCTTAGGCCTCTGCCTGCCAATTGATTCATTTCGACTTCATCCAACCAATGTCTCGCCTCTCCTTCCAACAGGAAAGTGGCTAACGTAACTTTCTTCCCTTCATCAATCCTGATTGCTGTCAGGATCCTCTTCACTCTTGAGAGCCAATCCTCCGCCTGCATTGGGGAATTCGCCCCGACAAACGTAGATGAATGAAAATCCATAAACCTCTTTAGTTGTTCGTCCTCTACTATCACATCAACCAGAACTTCAGCACGCTCTTTCCTCGCACCAACCTGTACTGGCTCCATTACAGGCCTTGCCTGCCCAACACGCTATCCTTGAAACATGGAAAATACCGCCTCCGCAACTAAGCGTATTGTTTCCACTGAATGAGGAGGTGTGGGCACCTCAGCTGGTTCTGCACTCTCATCCGAACGCTGGGGTTCAGATTGCACAGCTCCACTCCTTGTCACCTTTACGTGAACAAGATATCATTAAAATCCAAACCAAGACCGCAAAACATGCCGAATAAACACGCTAACATTCCTAGTGGACATTCTTGAGTTCATTAGTGTTAAAACGGTTCGCATGTACACGTGCTCGCCATCCGACAAAAGAATTTGACCACAAATTCGAAAGCGGAAGACCGAAATAAGCTGATACCAAAATGTAACGACTCCACCCGTTAAATAACATATAGTAGAAGGTCCGGTCTGGGCCCCACACTATGCCACAAACAGATGGCGAGGTGACAGGTTAATACAAAAATACCATAGTACCCTAACCCAGAGCATTCTAGAGGAAGCTTATTAATTACAAGAACTCAACCAATGTACACTACTATATAAATATCACATTTATATAAAACACCAGGAATGTATATAAGCACACACCGCTCATAGCCCTAAGACCTTAAGAGTTTCTCTTTACAAAAGGTGCTTTCATACATCAACACGTAGGCCGGCGACACATGAAATGCAATTCTTCGCACGGCCTTCAAGGGCCTACAAGCAGTAGCAGCTAGGGCTTCAGCCCGCTCAATCCAAGTCAGCCCGCACAACCTATATATTGACGTCCACCACAAGGGTGATAAACAAAGCAACGGTCAGCATTCAGCTGACCAATTATAATGACGCTACCCCTTACCCGGGGCAGTAGTTCTTTCCCTGCATGCATTATAATCACAACATGTATATAGACCACAACATCATCACAAATGCCGGGCTTCATGCCAGACGCTCCGTGCACTCAGGGGATGTTTACGGTGTACCGAAATCCTCTAGGTCCCACCACCGATTAGAGGTTATTAGCATGTTGGACTGGCATAGGCCTCCAAACACACGTCAGAGACATCACACACGCACCCCACTCAAAGACGTTCACCTCACGGCAACTGTGAGAACTATAGATCGACCTACGTATGTAGTGCAACACGCCGAGAAGGTCCGCAAACCCCCATTTACAGTGCTACCAATCGACCGTTCACCCGATCCTACAACTGAACATGTTGGGTGGTTCATCTCACCCATCCCACTAAGAGGTTCTTAACTAGTTGGACATGGGAATCAGCCTCCAAACCCCTGTTGAAGACCTCTCGCGCCCATCCACTCAGAGGTATCCGCAATCCATCTCATAATACCGGCACACAGTGCTGCTTCCCATCCATCATCCAGCTCATAGGAGCACACAACCAAAGGAGCTATGCAAAGATTCCTTACCACAATTCACAAGCGTCCTCACACTCTCCGCAAGCTATTCGTTTTAAACAAAGAGTCTTCTCCAGTTCGCAGTATCACCAATCTAGACTACCCTTACAGATGGGCTTCACACAGCATGCATATTCCGTACTACACATTTTTGGATCTAAATGCAGACTCAACCGCTAGAATCACTTGCGCTTTCCACCTCTTGGTGGAGGATCCCATGCACATGCATAAAGTAGGACTTCACTTGTCCAAGAAGGAGATCATTATTCTTGACGATCGCTTCAGAGCCATGAAAAACTGTCCGGTTGGAAAGCACCGCGATGGCCTTTCCTCCACAACACTGGCCTCGGATCTCGAGTCAGATTGCTGCAGCTCCACCAGCGGCCAGAATCCTTCTCCCTTCTCCTCCTCCAAGCTCTCCTCTCTCTCTTCTCTTTAGAAAGAGATTGGCCATGTTATGAATGAAAACTTCATTCCAATCCAGCGTTAAACCCAGTAGGGAATAGCTTGGACCACAGGATCCAGGAAGGAGGAAATGAACGACCATGATCTGCCCATATCACAGGCCGTATTCCATAAGAGGTGAAGGAACCGACTCTATCCAGACCAGGACACGGCTTAGACATGCCCGTGTCAAGCGCCTCACACACCCATATCACTAACTATATGCCCGTGTTGAGGGGCGCATCCCTCAATCAACGCGTGATCAACACTCCCGAAAAGGATATGGCTAAGGAACACGCCGTGTCCTTGGCCATGTGCCAAACACGCCCCTGTGACACACCCATATCACAGGCTGTGTGCCACACACGACACAGCCCGGTTATCAACCCGAGTAGGACACGCCCTAGGACAAGCCCGTGTCCCAGGCCGCATCGCCTCTCAAAAATCATCGGCCGCACTTTCATCGAGAACTCGTGACACACTCGAGTACCCAGAGCTGGACACGCCGTGGGACACGCCCGCGTCCCAGGCCATGTCACCCAGCCTAAACTCCAAATTGGATTTGGGGTGTTATAGGGTTTACCAAACCCGACTATAAAAAATGTTGAAACCACAGCTGATTAGCCAAATAAAATAGGTAAGGTAAAGTCTGTAGTAAAGGAGTTAAAAAGAACATTTGCACCAAGTGTGGAACAAGGCCATGCTTCGACAAAATCTGCAAGGATTAGCATGTAATTGCATAAACTGATCTAAGAAGCAATCTGAGCACAAAACATCTCAAAAACGTGAGTCATTAACACTTGGTAAAAATAACCGGGCCGGAGTCAGTGACCAGAACGTCTAATCCCGAACTACCAGACCCAAACGTCTCGCAAAGGCACTGCGGAGGTGGCCACCTGGCCCAACACAACCCAACAGGCTACAAAATAGAGACCAAACTAAACAACTAAATTAAATGGCTAACAAACCGGCATCTAGTTGGTGGTCCATTATCAACTGCAAACCTTCATTGCCAAATAAACAACATACCCAAACAACCCAACCCAAAAAACCCCAAATAAACACCTAAACTAGCCCTAAAATCACTTTAATGACCATACGCGACAAATCCAAAATGAAACGAAGAAAAATTCTAAGTCCTGGCCAAATTTGGCGAGTATACCCAACAAATTAGATGGATACTCGACGAATTACCTAACGGTACTAAGACAAATACATAGCGATACTCGGCGAATGCATTGATACACAACAAATCGACCATCGATAATCGACGATTTCCCTTGATCACGCCGAATTTCTCTTGGCTTCACCAGCCACTTCACAATAAGTAAACCTAGACTATATTCAACGATTCTCAATTTACTCGACCACAAGATAGTCGATACTCGACGAAACGGTCTTAAGCAAATATACATATACTCGATGAATAAGGCTTTGTGATACTCGACGAATAATCCTTAACGAAATTCAGTGATACTCGCCAAATCTGCCTAAGTCGATACTCGATGAATCCCTAACAATACTCGATGAAACTGCCTCAGAATAAATCCTTCCATACCCGGTGAATTTCACTCAACAATACATGTGAAATTCTGCCCAGCTAAACTATCAAACTCAACGAATTTCCCTAACTGTTGAACCTAGTTTCCATATTTTTTAGCCTAAATCCTGCCCTAACCTAGGGGTTCTTTTCATGGTTTTACCTACACAACTCCTACTCTCTAAAGGAGGAGAAAAGAAAGAAAGAAAGACAACAAGTAAACGGACATACAAGAGAGAAAATCCACTTGCCTTGAAAACATCGGAAAAATACCTCCCGCTCGAACTACGACAAGGATCGGTCGCCAAAAGATCCTAGCAATGTTTCCTGTAACTTTGGAGGAGAAAAGAAGTCAAAATCTCTAACCCTAATGCCTAAAAATCTAGGGATTGGGAAAATATTACCATGATCGCGAAGCTCTCGGCGAGAGCTTTCCGAAACTTTACTCTGGCGATGAAAACGACCACTCGAGCTCACTCTACCGCCGGACAAACACATGTGAAGCCCGCCCTTTCTCCTCTACGCGAAAATGGTCGTCGCTTGGTTCGGGAAGAAGGTGAATATGATTTTTACGTAACCTTTTCCTATTTATACTTATTTATATATATATAATAAAATATTAATTTTTTAAATAACGTCAAAACCACCCGATATCCAAACCAACTCGGAATCTTATGAAAATCACACCGTAACTAAATACCGACGCTACGAATCTAAAGGCGAAGTCGAAATTTAAATTTGACAAACCAAACTCAATAAACACCTCCCGAAGCAAAAACACAAACATTCCCAAAACGTCTCCACCGAGTCACCAAAACAGACTCGGCTCGCAAGGGAATCTTTCAAACAGGCTAAAACCTAGCCCTACCAAAAAACATACAAAGCAAAACTACGCCCTAACCACATCTCCTGCTAAACATGCGCCAATGTAACACCCAGATGTCATAAATATGCCAATAAAAGATTTAACCTAAATATCAAAAAATCTGGGGCGTTACAGCCACCCCCCCCCCCTAAAATGAAGTTTCTTCCGGAAACTTAACATAAATAAGATCAAATCCAAAACAAAAGAGAAGCAATCATAGGCCGTCAAAGAAAAAAATACCACAAATGAGAGGAGAACAGATGAGGATGTGCCTCCCTCATAGCTGACTCCAACTCCCATGTCGCGCTCTCCACGTCTTGGTTCCTCCACAAAACCTTAACCATGGGTATTGTCTTCCTTCGCAATACCCAATCCTAAGTTTCGAAAACACGAACAAGAACTTCTACATATGAAAGATTAGGCCCCAACTAGGGCATAACATCAAGAATCTTCCTATTGTTCAGCACACACTTCCACAATTGACTCATGTGGAAAACATCGTGCACACCCGGAAAATTAGCTGCCAACTCCAGCCTATAAGCCGATACACCAATCCACTCAACAACTTTGAAAGGTCCCTCATACCTAGGGTCCAACTTATGTTTATTTCCAAACCTTTTGACACCAAGCATCGGGGAAACCTTAAGAAAGACCATGTCTCCAACACTGAATTCCAAATCAGTCCGTTGCTGATTGGCATTCTTCTCATAACGCTCTTGAGCTATTCGAATCTTCTCTCGAATATGCTTTACAGAAACATCCATCTCTTCTAACTCTTCAGGACCCAACAACGACCTCTCGCCCAACTTGGCCAAAAATAAGGGAGTCCTAGAACGTCTCCCATACAAAGCCCTAAACAGGGCTATCTACAAACTCTCTTGAAAGCTGTTATTGTATGCAAATTCCATCAATCTCAAACGCTCATCCTATGCTCCTCCGTGGTCTAAAATATAACATCTGATCATATCCTCCATGATTTGATTTACTCTCTCTGTCTTTCCATTTGTCTGCGGATGGTCGGCGGTGGAATTCCTCAAATTAGTACCCAACCCCTCCTGTAAACTCTTCCAAAAGCGAGACCTATACCTGGAGTCTCGATCTGATACAACACTAATCGGCACTCTATGTAATCTGATTACCTCATCCAAGTATAACTCAGCTTTTTTAATGGAGGAGTCAATATTGAACGACACGAAGTGAGCACACTTCGTTAATCTATCCACTATAACCCAAACTAAATCATGCCCTAGGGGAGATCTTGGCAACCCAGTAATAAAATCCATCGAAATACTCTCCCACTTCCAACTTGGAATTTCTAACGGCGTCAACTTGCCTCAAGGCCTTCCATGATCAGCCTTAACTCGCTTGCAAGTAAAATATTCTGATACAAACCTTGCTACATCGCTCTTCATACCATGCCACTAAACGATCTGCTTCAGATCCTTATACATCTTGGTAGAACCTGGGTGGTAGGCAATGCTAGAACCATGCGCCTCTTTGCATAACTTATCTTGAATATCCTCAACTACAGGAATACAAAATATACCATGGTACTTCAAGGTACCCACGTCATTAATTGAAAAGTCCGATAATTCCCCTTTCGCAGTTCTATTATAAAGGTTAAGCAAATCAGGATCATCCCTTTGATGTAGCCTTGTAAGTGTAATCCATGAAGGATCTAACACTTCCAAACTGCTGGGCAAGTCACCACTCTCCACTGATATATCCATCAAGAGAAATTCTTCTACCAGCGAATCCAAAGAAAGTTTAAAATTTTTTCGCTGACCTCCTATTCAAGGCTTCAGCTACCATGTTAGGTTTGCCCGGGTGGTATTGGATCTCAACATCATAATCTACAACATATTCCAACCATCTCCTCTGGGGAAAATTCAATTCCTTTTGAGTTAAAACGTACTTCAAACTCTTATGATTCGTATAAATCTTGTATAGAGCGCCTTATAACAGATGTCTCTGTAACTTAAGGGCGTAAATCACAGGTGTGAATTCCAAATCATGCATAGGGTAATTCTTCTCTTGTACCTTTATCTATCGCGACCCATACGCAATCACTTTTCCCTCTTGCATCAATACTCAACCAAGTCTAACGTGCGATGCGTCCACATACACAGCATACTCTATTCCTTCGGTAGTCAAGGCCAAAACCGGAGCAGTGCACAATTTCCTTTTTAATTTCTGAAAAGCCTGTTCGCACTTATTGCTCCAAACAAAAGCTGCGTTCTTGTGCGTCAGTTTAGTAAATGGCATTGAAAATGTTGAGAAACCCTCCACAAACCTCCTATAATAGGCTGCTAGCCCTAGGAATCTCCCTATCTCTTTGGGAGTAGCAGGTCTATTCTTACCCATAATAACAACTATCTTCTCGGGGTCCACAAAAATTCCATCCTTATTAACCACATGACCTAAGAAGGAAACCTGAGGAAGTCAAAACTCGCACTTGCTCAACTTAGCATATAACTTAAGCTCCCTCAAGGCAGAAAAAACTAAACGCAAGTGTTGTGCATGCTCTTCTGCAGTACGGGAGTAAACCAGAACATCAACTATAAGTACGACCACAAAATGGTCTAGGAAATCCTTAAACACTCTGTTCATCATATCCATAACAGCATAGGGTGCATTAGTCAACCCAAAGGACATCATAAAGAACTCAAAATGTCCATGTCGTGAACGAAAAGAAGTCTGTGGAATATCCGTCTAACAAATCCTCAATTAATGGTAGCTTGAACGAAGATAAATCTTTGAAAACACGGTGCTACCACACTAGTGATCAAACAAGTCATCTATTCTCGATAGGGGATATCTATTCTTGATGGTTACCTTATTCAGCTCTGTATAATTAATGCACAACCTCATCGATCCTTCCTTTTTCTTCACAAATAGCACGGGAACACCCCATAGTGAAGAACTTGCTCTAATGAATCCATTCTACAGCAGCTCATCCAACTTGGCACGCAACTCCTCCAGCTCACGCAGGGCCATATGGTACAATGCTTTAGTAATAGGGCGGGTACCCAGATCCAAATCTTTAGCGAACTCCACGTCTCTCTCAGGTGGAAGACCTGGAAGGTTATCTGGAAAAATGTCAGGAAACTCGCGCACTACTGCAATCTCCTCTACATGCGGCAAACTACTACTAGCCGCCAATACCGAAACCCAACAAGCAAAATATCCGGATTTTACAAGCTTCCAAGCACGTACCGCAGAAATAATCATAGTAACTTGGCGCAAGAAAACCATAAACGCTCCTAAGATAGCCGTTGTCCATCTTGTAGTCCAAGTGCTTGACCTTGCATTGGATGACTGCATTATACTTGGACAACCAGTCCATCCCCAAAATGACATTGAAATCTTCCAAGTCTATCACCTTCGGATCAGCAACGGCTAGAAAATCACCTAACAGAATCAGACAACTCTTTATGCCTTGGTCTGACACCACCGAGTCACTAGAGGGAAACATGACACTAAACGTGTCGCCAACACGATCGAGGGTGAAATGGTGACATTCTACGATGGTTCTAGCCATGAACGAGTGGGTAGCAACGGAATGGAAAATAACTCGCGCCCTGTAGTTATTTATCTTAAATTTTCCTATAAATAAAATTGCATACGTAACTAAGGTAACGAACGTCAAAACTATAGCTACAAATTAGAAGCTAGAACTAGATTAGGGTCTAAACTAAAATCACTTGAGTTGACATCTGAGCTTCCTCCAAAGACACCACAGTCAGCTTTCGCTTCCCCTTCTCCAATTGCTACAGTGACTTCAAGGACTGAAGTAGAACCGGTTACTACAGGGGCTGAGCCTGCGGGCACTTCGACTTGAAATTTCATTTATGTCCGCACTGGTAGCAGACTCTTTCCTTTCCCCAACAATGGGCAACGTCGTGCCCTCTCATCTTACATCCAAAACAATCCAATTATCCTTTAGGAGCACTCTGAATCGCATGAACTTGCTCCTACTTATGAGCTCCTAACCTCTTGTAACACTTTCGAACGGATGGCATGACCGGCCATAGAAACTGCATATCACTTTACTCCTTTTCCTCGAATCAGCACCGGATTCTTGGGAACTCTTAACCTCACCATTCTTCCTCTTATCCTTTCTTGTTTGTTGACCTCAGTTCTTGGTATTGTCGATCGCCCCAACCTTCGGAGAATCCTCCATAATTTCAGCATAGATTTCGGATACATAAGCACTAGCTAGCTGCTGGATGTTATTCCTAAGATCACTCAGAAAATGATTAAATCGATTAGACTCTGAAGACACCATGTCAGGGTCAAAATAACATAGTTTGTTGAACTCTACCTCATTGTCTCTAACGGTGAGCTGCCTTTGTGAAAGTGCAGGATAAGATCACTCCTAACTCTAGAGGGGGGGGGTGAATAGAGTTATTTAAAATAATTTTCCAAATAAAAACTTGCAGAGAAAATTTTACTTTACTTAGTGTAAGGTGCTATAGCAAATAATCAGAGTAAAAATAAATTCACAGCACAAAGCAAAACACAAAAAGAGATAAGCAATCCAGATGACACAAGGAGCTATAGTGGTTCCCCAAATCTGGGTACATCCACTCTTCTATCACCCTTGATAGGAATCCACTTCAAGATGAGTTGATCAGGTGTCTTGAGCACCAGAGAGTTTTTGATCAGGTTCTCACAAACCAATAGAAGCTGATTTTGACCAGGTTTCAGCAAAACCAAAAGTAACTTTTGAAGGGAGTTAAAACCCTGTACAGAAAGAAAAGGAAAAAGAAATGTTGTTGTCTTCTCTATTCAACAAGCAAAGAGAAGCAGAAGTGGATCTGAAGTTGTTGTCAAAGCTCCCCCTGAGATCAAGATGAGGTTCAGGAAGGAGAGCTCTGCACAAGGGTGACAGGTCTTCAAAGATCTGATTTGCTCCAGCAAAGGATGATCCAAGAGAGTTGGATGGAGGTGTCTGAAGCAATCAGATTTTCTGTGAGAGAGTCTTTCAAAAACAATTTTTCCACAGAGAAAAAGATGAGAAGTCTTGTATTGTTGTTCTCTTCTTGTTCTGTATATTCTCTGTATCTTCTTGTTTTTGGAATGAAAGAAAAAGAATTATATATATGAGTCTTCTTCTTCCTTTTACTTTGATAGCCGTTGGAAGTCAGCATTAATTGCTTTCCTTAACTGTCCATGCCTCAAAGAAATGACAGGCAGACATTCCTTAGAAAATTCCTTGAGCCATGCACCAGATATGCTGTAACGGCCAATAATTCTTCAGCATTAATTGTCTGTCAGAAGGAATTTGAATTCCTATCCAAAATCGACGGAAGACTGGAAGGCGTCGAGCTCACAGAAAAACGTCGATCTGAGCACGACACACGTTGGCCAGAGAGTGTTTTCTGTAAGCAGAACTGGGATCGACGGAACGTCGAGCTGAGGTCGACTCCACGTCGAGCTGAGATCGACTCTGCGTCGAGCAGAGGTCGACTCTGCGTCGAGCTGAGATCGACTCTGCGTCGAGCTGAAGTCGACTATGCGTCGAGCTGAAGACTACTCTAACTAGCCTATGTGACCTTTATAACAACATGGAGGTCACAACATACAATCCCTATAGAAATATAGTCATCCTGGTCCAAATAGTAATAGGGTGTTCCAACAATCTCCCCCTATTTGGATTAGGATTACTATTTACATGAATTTTAGGGAATCAAAGAAAAGAAATAAAGCAGATACAACACAAAATAATACAACCAGACATGACAGAATAATATGCAGCATATATAAAACACTATATAGCAGCAGAATTGTTTAAATGTCCTGAGTCCAGAATATAGAAAGTGTCAGAATACCTTACTTTACTTGTCCTTTGATGCTTTGTCTTGATCACTCTTTTTGAAGATGATTTCTCTGTTTGGATTGGAAGCTTCCTTTTTAGATCTGAAGTCATCAGCTGCACCTAAAGATTTTTGATCTCTAGCACTGGGTGGTACAGCTGCAGGGTGGAGTTCCATGTATCTGTCTGAATCAAAAAATTTCTTTGAGCCATACTTTTCCAATTCCTCTCTTCTTTGTTCTGACATAGTACTGATATGAGATGTGTCCAGTCCTCTTTCTCTGGCTTTGTTGATCTCATTTAAGGCAGCCATTTCTGTCATCCTTGCTTTCCAGTAAGCAGGAGTCTTGGTAGGATCTTCAAAGGGAACAGCTGGTTCAAATTTGTTAGATGATGATTCTTGAGAAGTTCTTGGGGTGAGGTCAACTCTAGGCCTATAGGGATAGGGGCCAGAGGTTGGATCAAAGGTTCTTCCCCTGGACTGCCTGCCTCTATAATTTCCTCTTTGTTGACCTCCCCTTTGCTGGCTACCTCCTTGATGTCTTCTGGCTTGATAGGTTTTTCCATGAAGAGCTGAAGGGGCTGGTTTTGAAGAAAGACTAGCACCTGCACCTGCATCAGGAGGAGGTGGAGGTGGAGGCTGATGAACTGGTTTAGATGGACCTTCATTGAATTTTCTCTTCCTCTTCATTGCTTTTCTCTGATTCTGAGAGTACTGCATCCAAGGCTCTGTGATTTCACAATTATATTTGATGTAATAGGGGATGTCATGATCTGTAGCTCTGGCAGGAGGTACTCTTTTCATGGCTTTTGATCTGGCTTTCCTCTTCCTTGCAATAGTTGCAGAGGAGTCATCAGAATCTGTGGCAAACTCATCTTCAGAACTTTGTGATTCTTCATATGGATCTATATATTTTCTTTTGGAGAGGGGAAAGCTGATGGAGGCTGGAGCTGCTGAGGAGGAGACTAAAGGAAGCTCTGCTGTCAGTGGGGAGGAGGAAGCAACCACTGCAGGAGAGGGCACAGCCTCAGGAGCCATAGAGGCTGAAGAGGCTGGTTCCTGAAGGGCTTGGGAGATATGGGCCTCTGCAGCATCAGGTGTCTCAGTCACTTCACCTGAAGTCTCAACAGAAACTACCAAATCAAATCCAACACTAGCAGGAGCCACTGCTACCACTGCTATATCAGACGTCAAGACCTTCTGAAAGGGGACAATAGCCCTGGACATATCTTCTTGAAGCTGTTCTTCTGTTTGAGGAGGAGCCTCAGGAGCCATGGGTAGGTCTTCTTGTATTGAAGCTTGGAGGAGAGAAGCTCTGAAGAGAAGCTGCCAAAGACTGAATGTCTAAGGCACTGCTGAATTTGCTGCTCTGAAACTGGAGGAGAGGCCTCAGATACCATTTGATCTTCTGCAGCAAACACTATTTCTGAACAAGCAACTGATACTGTCTCAGCAACTGATACTGTCTCTGAAGGAGTCTGAACAATCTGAACTGAAGAAGGAGGCAGCTCTTCTTCTGCTGACATCTCCCCCTGCCTAGAATCAGTGGCAGCTGACTCTAGGCCCCCAGAAGAAGGGCATGCCAACTGAGAGGAAAGGGAGGAGACAGAGGCAGAAAGAGCTCTCAATGAAAGAAGGAGAGGAGCCAGCTTGGCATCCAAAAGGGTGGAGAGCCTAGGAGACAGAAGATCAAAAAGTTGATTGGCTAAGGGCAGGAGGGCTACTTGCTCAAGGGGAACTTGAGTAGAGGTAGAGGGAGTAGCAGAAGCTGAGAATGTAGAAGATGTTGAGAGAGGAGCAGACAGAGGAGGTGTAACTTGTTCCTGAATGGAGGAGAAGAGTAAGTCTGAAAAAGTAGATGGATGGAGGAAGTCATGAGGAGAGGAGGTAGAAGCATCCATGAATGAGTCTTCATGCATGTCAAAAGAAAAGAGATCCTCATGAGGGGTGGAATCCAAGTTTATTGGAAGGAAAGTAGTTTGAGGAGGAAGGGAGGAGGCAATGGTAGATATGGAGGAGGGGAGAGTTAGAGAGGATGAGATAATTGTGGTTGAGGGGATGAAGGTGGATGGAAGGGTGAGGGAGAGAGATGGCATAATTCCTTCTTCTGGACCAGTGGACTGAGGGGAAGTGACCTCTATAGTCCTGGTGTCTGCAGAGGATTTCATGGCTGCTGCTGCCCTGGGATTCACAATTCTCCTGTCCCATTTGCCAATTAAAGCACATGTGAGCCTCTTGGAAGCATTTATGTGCTTCTTTGAGGACACCAGCAGTTGGGGGCAGCAGTGGTTGAGAATCAACCCAAGAACTCTTCCAAAATGGACAGAGTTTTTATCCAACTTTTTCTTAAGCATATCAAACACAATTAATCCCCAGTTGGGATGTTTCTTATCCATTAGGGCAGCCATGAGGCAAAACTGATGCCTTGTTATTGCATCATGTGCAGTTCTCTTTGCACAGATCACCTTTCTAGTTATATCTGCTAATAACCTGTACTCAATTGCTAGGTTAATTTTAAGGAGTTTGGAGGGGTTACCAGCAGCATGCCCCATCCTATCCAGCATCAAGGTATATTCTTCCACTGATAGTTCTATGTCATCATCTCCAGCAGCAAAGTTGAAGGCTTCTGTAATAACCTGAGGTGAGATGGCTACCTCATTTCCTGAAATCTTCCCAGTCAAGATGTTGTTATCTGAAACGATTGCTGTAAGACACCATTCTTTAATTTCTGATTCTGGAAGGGGTATCCTGGTAGACATAAAGTGGACTAGTTGCTGCTCCTTGAAAAGAATCAGTATATCCAGAAGATGTTGTGGAGATCCATCAAAAGAATCGAAATCAATGTCGAAACCAGAGTCGAACTTCATAGCCGCCAGAGCTCCTGCTGTAATTGTCATTGTCCTGCAAAAGAAAGAATACCTTCCATGATCAAAAGTATAGTATTTGGAGGGAGAAAGCTTGAGCAGAGAAATATGAAAGCGCAACTGCGAACGACGGAGAAAAAATGATTTTATACTTAGGGTTCGACGCAGAAAAGGAAAGAACGTCGAGCTCAGTTCGACGCTCTTGGGCTCTAGAGGAACTGAAACGACTCAACAGCGTCCAGCTTAGGTCGACGTTCGACGCTTTGGCTGAAGCTATACGTCGAGCTCAGGTCGACGTTGAACGAAGACGTCGACCGGGGAGAGAGAAACTCAAGAAGCCAGGGAGCTGTGAACTCAGTTCGACGCTAGAAGCTGAGTTCGACGTTCGACGCTTTTGAGGGCGACGGACCGTCGATCTCCGTTCGACGCAGCGTCGAGCTTAGTTCAGAGCTCATAACAACCACTCAGACAGAGGAATTTTAAAATGAAATTTTTCCTATTCCTGTTAAGTATGGGTTTCAAAATATTGGAGTTTTAATTTATGCTGTCTCCATCTAGCATTCCCAACTGATTGAGGAAAAAGAGGTGCTTCTTTTCATCCAAGGGTTTGGTGAAGATATCTCCTCTCTGTAGTTCAGTGGAAATGTATTCTAGTGCAATTTTCTTCTTTTCTACATTATCCCTTAAGAAGTGATGTCTGATTTCTATGTGCTTAGTCCTACTATGGAGAACTGGATTTTGAGCAATAGATATTGCACTGGTATTATCACAAAAGATTTTAGACATCTCTAAGTTGTACCCATAGTCTAGGAGCTGGTTTTGAATCCACAAAATCTGTGAGCAACAACTACCTGCAGCCATGTATTCAGCTTCAGCAGTTGATGTGGACACAGAGGTTTGTTTCTTACAAAACCAGGAGACAAGTCTATCACCAAGAAATTGACAAGTTCCACTGGTGCTTTTCCTGTCTACTCTACATCCAGCATAATCAGAATCTGAAAATCCAGTTAGATCAAATCCTGAGTCATGTGGATACCAGAGACCTAGATTAGGACAACTTTTTACATACCTAAGAATCCTCTTAACTAATGTGAGGTGGGACTCTCTAGGGCTTACTTGAAATCTAGCACAAATGCATGTGGCAAACATTATATCTGGTCTAGTAGCTGTTAGATAAAGTAATGAGCCAATGATTGCTCTATAGTTTGTCTGATCAACTGGTTTTCCAGATTCATCAGCTTCTAAAATAGCATTTTTAGGCATAGGTGTTTTCATGGAGGATGCTTCAGACATTCCAAATTTCTTAACCAGTTCTCTTGCATACTTGGTTTGAGAAATGAAAATGCCATCCACATGTTGTTTAACTTGCAATCCAAGAAAGAAAGCAAGCTCACCCATGCTACTCATTTCAAACTTTGAGTGCATAAGTTGTGAGAACTTTTTGCATAAGTTTGAATCAGTAGATCCAAATATGATGTCGTCTACATAAACTTGTACTAGTAAGGTATGGGACCTATGGGTTCTAACAAAAAGAGTTTGGTCTACACTACCCCTTTTAAAATCATTTTCCAACAAAAAACAAGCTAAGGTCTCATACCATGCTCTAGGAGCTTGCTTGAGACCATATAAATCTTTATGCAGTTTAAATACATGATCAGGAAAAGTTGGAGAGATAAAACCTGGAGGTTGCTTTACATAGACTTCTTCCTTGATGTCTCCATTGAGGAATGCACTCTTGACATCCATCTGATATACCTTGAATCTCTTGTGAGCTGCATATGCAAGGAAGATTCTTATGGCCTCCAACCTTGCAACTGGTGCAAAGGTTTGGTCATAATCAATTCCTTCTTCTTGGCAATATCCTTGTGCAACAAGTCTTGCCTTGTTTCTCACAATTATTCCTTGATCATCCAATTTGTTCCTGAATACCCATTTGGTTCCAACAATTTGCTGGTTCCTTGGTCTTGGTACTAATTCCCAAACTTTATTTCTCTCAAATTGATTCAACTCTTCTTGCATTGTAATGATCCAGTTTGGATCTTGCTCTGCATCTTGTATGGTTTGAGGCTCAATTTGAGAAAGGAAGCAGGTGTGCATAATATTTTGATTAACTTGATTCCTTGTTTGCACACCCACTGAGATATCTCCAATTACTTGTGAGATTGGGTGATCTCTTGTTGTGGCTAGATCAACAAGGGTTGTTGATGAAGCACCAACCTGTGTTGTTGTTTCCTCTTGTGGAACAACAACTGGTTCTTCACTCTGTTGGCCCTTTGAACTTTCCAGAACTTGAAATTCCTCTTCATTGTCACTAAGTTCAGTGACTTGTTGAATTGGTGAAGGTGATGACCCTTTGTCTGTGATGGTAAGCTGCTTCAGATTTTCTGAAATTGAATGTTCCTGCAAATTGCTTATGGTAGAAGTCTCCTTCTCCTTATAAAACATGTTAGTTTCATCAAATATAACATGCATGGATTCTTCAATTTTATTTGTGCACTTGTTAAAAACCCTATAAGCCTTGCTAGTCATGGAGTATCCTAGAAACACTCCTTCATCAGCTTTGGCTTCAAATTTAGCTAGGTATTTCTTGTCATTATTGTGAATGAAACAAATGCAACCAAAAATTTTGAAATAATTCACTTTAGGTTTCTTCCCTTTGAGTAACTTATAGGGAGTCTTACCCTTTAGCTTATGTATCAGGCTTCTATTCAGAACATAGTTGGAGGTGTTCACAGCCTCTGCCCAAAAGGTTAGAGGAAGGTGAGCATCTGTCAACAATGTTGTGGCAGATTCAATAAGGGTTCTGTTTTTCCTTTCAACTACCCCATTTTGTTGAGGAGTTCTAGGAGCTGAGAAAGTATGCCTGATACCTTCATTCTGGTAGAACTCTAGCATAAGAAGAGAATCAAACTCTGTCCCATGATCACTTCTGATCAGGGCAATGTGAGTATTGAACTCAATCTGTATGCTTTTGAGAAAATCTGTCAAAATCTTGAAGTTATCAGACTTCTTCCTCAGAAAGAACACCCAAGTGAATCTTGAGAAGTCATCTACAATTACTAAAGCATAAGATTTCCCTCCTAGGCTTTGTACATTAATTGGTCCAAAAAGGTCCATGTGCAATAAGTACAAGATTCTAGGTGAGTCACTCTTATTAAGTGACTTGAAACTGTTTTTAGTTTGCTTGCCTAATTGACAGGCCTTGCAAAGTCCTTCCTTCTTGTAGGGACCAGAAGGTAGTCCTCTAACAAGGTTGTCTTGGGATAACTTAGCAATGGTTCTAAGGTTCACATGTCCTAATCTTTTATGCCACAAGATGTTTGGTTTTGAAATGGAGTTAAACAGGCAAATATCTACTACAGGTGAATGAAAATCCACTAAGTAAATGTTACCTCTTCTGTTACCTGTCAACACAGTTGTGTCGTCCACTGACTGGACTTTGCATATGGCTTTGTTAAAGGTTACTTGGTATCCTTCATCACACAATTGACTGATACTTATCAGGTTGTGTTTGAGTCCTTCAACATATGCCACCTTTTTGAAAGTGACTAAGCCAATTTGGACTGTCCCATATCCTTTTGTAGTTCCAAAGCTTGAGTCTCCAAAAATTACTTTGGGTCCAAGCTTGGTTTTGAAGGAAGTGAGGTTGTCCTTGTCTCCTGTCATGTGCTTTGAGCACCCACTATCCAGATACCATTGATGGTTCTCACTTGGATAGGTCTTTACCTGCACAAAAACAGCTTATTTGTTTTTGACCCAGTAACCTTGGGCCTAGGTTGATATCCCTTAAATTCTGAAATGAAGGACATCTCAGGTTGACTCTTATAGCCTACAGGATGATATCTCCTAGGAGATATGATCCATTCAGCATAAGGGTTAAAGTAATGAGATGTGGAGCTAGAATTGAAATTTGAATTAACCCTTGAGAACTGGGTTTTGCTCTGAACTCGGCTCGACGCACGTCGAGCTTCGGTCGACGGACTCAAGTGAGTGCGTCGAGCTCCGTTCGACGGCAAGGTCTTGCTTTGTTCAGAGGGTAGAGGGCGTTGACCTGAGTTCGACGTTTTCTTGCGATTACGTCGAGCTCTGGTCGACGTCCGTCGAGCTTCGTTCGACGTTTTTTGTCCAGTTTCCTGGGTTAAGTCAGCATTCTTCCTGGCCACTATCAAGACTCCTTTACCTTTCTCACTAGTAAATTTGATTGGAGTTGTCAGCACTGTGGGTTGGCTGGATGAAGCACCCAAGCCCAGTGAACCATTCAATCTTGAGTTCACTGTACTTGTGATGTCCATCAATTTGATACTTCTCCCATTAAGGGTTTCTTCAAATTGTTTGGCCTTAGATAGCTCACTTTTCAGTGAAGCTATCTCCTCCCCACACTGCTTCAACTCTTCTAAGAGTCTAAGATTATCTGAGTTAATGGATTTGCATTCAATTAATTGTTCATTTAGAGTTTTAATCAGTTTTTGAGACTCAATTAAGTCAATGCACATAGATTTAAACTCAGATTTGAAATCATCAGAAGTAAAGTCAAATAAATCTATTACCTGATCCTCAGTAAGTTCCTGATCAGATGGGTAGTCAGCATCAGGCTCTGAATCAGTGTTCTTTTGAGATGCACTGATGGCCATCATACAGAATCCCTTTTCTTCTGCATCATCCTCATCATCACTAGAACTGGATGATGAATCAGACTCATCAGAGTCACTCCAGGATTCAGCCACAAATCCTTTTCTGGTGTACTTGCTGTTGCTGGAGGAAGGCTTGTCATGGTATTTCCTTGACTCCTTATCCTTCCTTTTATCCTTTCTTTCCTTCTTGTCCCTTCTGTCCTTGTCTTGATTTTCTGGACAGTTTGGGAAGATGTGTCCTGGTTTCCTGCAGCCAAAGCAGATAATATCTTTATTATTGGATCTGTCATACCTTGGCTTGTCTTTGTCTTTGGATGACCATCTTCTGAAGTTCCTTTTATTTAGCTTATTGAACCTTTTGACCAGTAGGCTCATAAGCTCTTCATTTCCCAACACCTTTTCTTTAGGTTCTTCTTCCTGTGCTTTGAAGGCAATGGTTTTCTCAGCCTTCTCTGTTGGTGTGGATGTCTTCTGCTCTTCTTCTCTCTTCTTAATAAATTGCTCATAGCTCTTGAGCTTTCCTAGAAGAGCTTCTGTGGATAACTCACAGACATTTCTTCCATCTTTAATTGACCATATTCTTGAGTCCCAAGAGCTAGGGAAACAAGTCAGTATCTTGTCATTTATCTCAGTAAGAGATATGTCCTTCTCTAGTGATCTAAGTTCACTTATGATTAGGCTCAGTCTGTTGTACATGTCAGCAACTGACTCAGACTCTGCCTTTTTGAAGTTCTCATACTGTGTGATGAGGTAGGATCTCCTATCCTTTCTTTCATCTGCAGAACCTGATACAATTTCTGAGAGTTTTTCCCAGATCTCCTTGGCAGTTTTGCAATCTGCTACCTTCTGGAAAATGTCATCTGACATGGTTTGAGCCAAGATGTTCATGGCTTTAGCATCTGCTGCCTTCCACTTCTTTATGTCAGCATCAGTCCCTGAAGGAGGAGGAACAGCTGATGTACTTGTTCCTGTGGGAGGTCTTGGACAATCTGTCAATACAGAATTAAAGATGTCTTCATCAAAAGAGTTCATATAAAGTCTAATCCTTGCCTTCCATAGTGCAAACTTAGATAGATTGCACATAGGAGGTCTGGTGCTAGCAAAGTCCTTGTTTTGTGCCATGAGTTTTAAAAGATAAGTAAAACTAAGAAAAATAACCCTTTGAGAGAAATGATCTTATCAGAGATCTTTTGATCCAAGTGTTAGCCTGTATGAATGATCAACCTCCCTCTGATACCAATTGAAAGTGCAGGATAAGATCACTCCTAACTCTAGAGGGGGGGTGAATAGAGTTATTTAAAATAATTTTCCAAATAAAAACTTGCAGAGAAAATTTTACTTTACTTAGTGTAAGGTGCTATAGCAAATAATCAGAGTAAAAATAAATTCACAGCACAAAGCAAAACACAAAAAGAGACAAGCAATCCAGATGACACAAGGAGCTATAGTGGTTCCCCAAATCTGGGTACATCCACTCTTCTATCACCCTTGATAGGAATCCACTTCAAGATGAGTTGATCAGGTGTCTTGAGCACCAGAGAGTTTTTGATCAGGTTCTCACAAACCAACAGAAGCTGATTTTGACCAGGTTTCAGCAAAACCAAAAGTAACTTTTGAAGGGAGTTAAAACCCTGTACAGAAAGAAAAGGAAAAAGAAATGTTGTTGTCTTCTCTATTCAACAAGCAAAGAGAAGCAGAAGTGGATCTGAAGTTGTTGTCAAAGCTCCCCCTGAGATCAAGATGAGGTTCAGGAAGGAGAGCTCTGCACAAGGGTGACAGGTCTTCAAAGATCTGATTTGCTCCAGCAAAGGATGATCCAAGAGAGTTGGATGGAGGTGTCTGAAGCAATCAGATTTTCTGTGAGAGAGTCTTTCAAAAACAATTTTTCCACAGAGAAAAAGATGAGAAGTCTTGTATTGTTGTTCTCTTCTTGTTCTGTATATTCTCTGTATCTTCTTGTTTTTGGAATGAAAGAAAAAGAATTATATATATGAGTCTTCTTCTTCCTTTTACTTTTATAGCCGTTGGAAGTCAGCATTAATTTCTTTCCTTAACTGTCCATGCCTCAAAGGAAATGACAGGCAGACATTCCTTAGAAAATTCCTTGAGCCATGCACCAGATATGCTGTAACGGCCAATAATTCTTCAGCATTAATTGTCTGTCAGAAGGAATTTGAATTCCTATCCAAAATCGACGGAAGACTGGAAGGCGTCGAGCTCACAGAAAAACGTCGATCTGAGCACGACACACGTCGGCCAGAGAGTGTTTTCTGTAAGCAGAACTGGGATCGACGGAACGTCGAGCTGAGGTCGACTCCACGTCGAGCTGAGATCGACTCTGCGTCGAGCAGAGGTCGACTCTGCGTCGAGCTGAGATCGACTCTGCGTCGAGCTGAAGTCGACTATGCGTCGAGCTGAAGACTACTCTAACTAGCCTATGTGACCTTTATAACAACATGGAGGTCACAGCATACAATCCCTATAGAAATATAGTCATCCTGGTCCAAATAGTAATAGGGTGTTCCAACACTTTGCTTGAGATGTAGAAAATCATTCATAAGCGGTCTCACTCGACCGACGGCAGAAACTTTTTCAGCAGCAATTCCTTGAAGGATAAGCAGTGACGATTACTCTCCTTAAGGTTTTCCTTTTCTCTCAGCCACCAACTCTTTACAAGTCCCTTGAGCTGATAAGCAGTGACCATTATTCTCTGGTCTGCTAAAACTCCTGAGTTAGTGAACATCTCCTCGATGGCCATTATCCAATCATTAAAAGCCATAAAATCTGCCCTACAATCATAGGTAGTGGGTCCTTATCTCTGGAAATGCAAAATAAACGTCATCTCTGGTGGCAACTAAGTCAGGGGTACTGGAAGGGCAGGGGGAATAGGAATGGTTTGACCCACAGTTCGGTCCTACACTCTAGGCGACTGACTAGAAACAACCGATAACAACGCCTGGATCTACGACTGCTTGTTTAACATCTGCCTCGATAGAGCCTCATTTCTCTATCTCAAACCTTCTAACATGGCCTCACTCTGGGAACCAGATGATTCCCCCTCCGACTGGGGAGTCGACTTCATCGCAGGACATCTCGACATTCTAATAACACAATTAATAACTAATCAAAACCTAGCTTACTGCTAGAGCAAAACAACTTAGTTCAAAGAATACAAAATTAAATACTTGCTCCTACTGCTAACTTGCTCTGGGATTTTCATATATGATATCACGCCTAAACTTAGGAAGATACACCATCATCCAATTGAGTCATGTGCCTAAATCATGAATGCAAGAATTCTTATTCCTTTTGACCCAAAACCATGTGTGTTCTTATGTCATCATGTAAATCTTTAGCTTGGCACATGTGCTGATGCGATGTTATGCCATGCATGTAGTGTTATGTAATCTAAAAAGGCCTTAATGTTTTTTATAAGCGGCGTACACATGAAATATTATGCATCCCATACTACATAATATCCCATGCAACGAAAATCTAAATATAATGTGCATTCATGTGATGATGTTATGCATCACATATGATGTTTTTAGTTGTCTACCTAAATCACCTAGAGGGGGGTTAATAGGTGAGGTCTGCGTCCTTTTGCGGAATAAAAACTTGAAAGAGCGGAGCACATAAAATAAACAAACAAGCCGCAGAGACACAAGATTTATAGTGGTTCCACAACCTTGGGTACGTCCACTCTCCACCTCACCGATCTACCAATACGCTAGACTCGGCTACTTCACTATTATCTCGGATTGAAAACCAATCCTACAACTCGGAGCAACGCCCCTATAACTCGATCCTCGACACAGGATCTACATTCGGAAGAAAAACTTCCTACAAAACTAGGAGAAAAAATCCCCTACAAGAATTGAAATAGATTTTACAATAATAAAATAAACTTCACTTCAAATTTGAGAACTTCATATTTCTTCCTCCTTGAAAGTTGAAGCTCTGTCAGATAATGAATTGAGGAAGAGTTTGCTGAAATCTATAGATCTTAAACTCTTAAGATCAGTACGATCAAGAAAGAGATCTGTAGATGATGAATGCCTAGATCTGTTGATCGATTCCTGCTGTGAATCTCTTGAATCGGAGAAGAGTGGCGGCGAGAATGTCGATGTAGAGTGGCGGATTTTCCCGATTTAGAATGAACAGACAAATTCATAATTCTGATTTCGTGTCTTAGGGTTAGTCAAAATTGATAAGAACTTTTATAGGATAAGCCTAACGGTCATAATCATTAATGACTACACACGTGGATCAATAAGAATCGAGGTTAATTTTGAAATCGATTCCGTCTGGACTTAACGAAAATTTCTAAAAATTTACTGCATTTCTAGAGTGAGTAATTGAGTACTCGAGAACAAAAGTTGTTTCTCGAGAAGAGGACCTATGGTCCTTGAGAACAAGTCCACGTGAAAAGATTTCAGGCTTCTCGAGAAGTAAGTTCTATTAAGTCAGAACCCTCTATTTGTAGAAGTAGGAACCATTTAGGTTATTATGGATGCAATACCCAACAATCTCTCCCTATTTTTAGAAGTCAGAACCCTCTACACTAATTTGAATTACATTAAGATAAACATAATTCAATAACTAGTAAAGATAGTAATATTGAGAAAAGCTAAGCAATGAAAAATCAGATAATCAAACTAGAAGATTTATATTTATAGATTTTGTCCATGAAAAGTCCAAATACACAAAATCTCATATATAAACTCTCTGATCTTCTATCACTGATTGCTATGCAGTTGTTACTACTTCTCCTTTTTCTCTTGTTGCTTTTTCTGATAACTGAATGGCTTGGGATAATATTTAGTAGGCTTTGGAGGAGCTTTTGGATTGTTGTTTCTATACTCACTGTCATAAATCCTTCTTTTAGTTAAATATTTCTCATATAAATCCCATTCATATGAGCTGTAATGATCATTCATGTTCTCATTATAATCAATCACAAGCTTAAGAGTCTCAAGGATTAAAGATTTGGAAGTTGGGCTCCAGATTTCAGCAAACTCTTGAACTCTTCTCTTTTTCAGCTTCAGGATTAGGATTGGTCCTGCTAGCAGAGGCACCATCACCATACTTGATTTTCTTTTGAACTGGGATTTCTTGAGGAGGATCTTGAGGCATTTCTGATTTTGACTAGACTTGAGAGTAATCAGTTGGAGGAGCTTCTTGATCTTTTGGTCTGGGTGAAAAAGTTGGCATTATTGGCATTAGTGCAACAAGATGCGGAGCAGTTGGATTGAGATGATGTGAAATTACATTTTGGTCAGCTTATAATTAAGGAAATATCTGATTGTTCATCCATACAGTTGTATCATAATTGTGAAACCTAACACCATCAATTTTATTCTGAACATAAGTATGTATTTCCTTCACCTTATCTTCACAGAGATTTTTCATGATGCCATAAGATTTCTCAAGATATTCTTTTACTAAATTCTCCCCCTTTCTGACTTCTATTAATAGGGTGGCTATAGCATCTTCTTTGAATGTACCAACCTCTGTTCATGTCTTGAAGTTATGTTCTTAAGATTTCTTTTCTAGTTGGATTTGATTATTTGCTAGAGTTACTGATTGATCCATCACCTGACCAATGCTAGTTATGGTGTGGTCTAAGGCTTTCCCACCTATTTTGAACAGGTGTTTAAGTTCATCAGTATTGTTCTTTATTTCAGCAAATCCTCTCCTCATCTCTTTTTCAAGAGAAATGACTTTGTGAGTGGCAGTTTTCAGAGAATCTTCAAAGCCCATTGTTGTGCTAGCATTAACTCAATTTTACCAAGAATAGTATCTGTAGAAGGTGCTTCAACTTGAGGAGGTGGTGGAGGAGTTACTAATGGAGGTGACCATAGAGTAATTTCTTTTATGATGACTGAGCTCTGGGCTCTTGTGGTATGAATCAGGACATCTCCTCCTCACCAGTAATAGTAGGAAGGGAGAAGTTCAGGTTCTTGAGAGGTGGTTCAACCTGTTCAGGAGTTGCTTCTTAATCAGAAATCAAGATAGTTTCTTCAGCAGGCACATCTTCAACAGAAGATTGAGGGTGAGGGGATTCTAGTTCAGAATGATGGTGTGATGGAGATGGTTCTGGAGTGGGAGATTTCAATGCATGTAGAGGGGAAGGAGGCTCTTTTGATGTAAGTTCATCAATCATTATATTGATGTGATCTTTTTTGGTTAGGATTTGTTCTTTAACTTGAGCATCAAAAAGAATGTCTTCACCAGGAAGATCAACATCCGGAAGACTGGAGTCAACTGGGATGGTAGATGTGTACTGAGTAGCAGTAGATGGAGGAACATCTGTCTGAAGATCTGGGTGACTTGCCTCTTAGACTGTAGGAGTAGGCTCCCCCTCAACAACTGCATCAGATATGCCAGCAGCTTGATATAGAGGGGAAGATGGGGTCATGTCCTCATCCTCATGGTGATTATGGGCCTTTGCAGCTTAAGCGGGGTTTTTAAGCTTGAGCTCACATCTTTGAATTGAGGAGATTGAGACTTTCTTCAGATGATGTAGAGTAGTAGCTTTAGATATATCAAATACCTCTGGCCTGAGTTCATGAAGTAGAAGAGAGATAATGATGAGTATAAAAATATACAATTTTATTTCATATTAAATATACATATTTATAAATAAAAACCTTAGTTTTTATTATATAAAACTAACTATTTTTATTATATTGTAATTTTTTGTTTTAAAATTAAGTTTTAAGTTTTTCTGAAAATTTTGTATTTTTTTCTTAGGTCACGCCCCCAGGTCACGCCCGTGACCTAGGGCGTGACAGCTCTTTTTAATTTCTTTTTTCTGATGTTTTGCTGGACAGATAAAAATCGGGAATTCGATGGACACGCCTGCTGAACACGCCCGTGCCAAAGGCGACACGCCCGTGACCCAATGAAATTCTATCCAGAAGTCCAGCAAGCTGCCGCGCTGTCGCCACGCCCATGCCGCCTGTTGAATTACATGCATGACACGCCCGTGACCTATTCAGACACGCCCGTGACGGGCCCAAAGTCTATCCAAATCTCCAGCCCGCTTGCCACCTGTCCCGACAGCCTGGAAGACACGCCCGTGACCCTGTCACGACCTACCCGACACGCCCGTGTCAGGGGGCGTGTCACCTGAAAATTTTTTCTATAAATAGGCCGGCAGGGATTTGTAAATTCAATTGAACTCCAGCAGATTCCTTAAGAACTGTTAGGACTCCCCAGCTCTCTGACAAGGAACTGGTAGTAGCTTTCAAGTAATCTAAAGTTCTGTAAGTTGTAATTTTTCAGCTTTATTTTCAGCTTTTTAGAAAGTTGTAATATTTTTCGGACTTTATAAAATAGACTCTTTCAATTTCAATTCTGAGTACTTTACTGCTTTCTTTTACTTTATTTTTTTATATACTATCCCGAATGAAAGGCGAAGCTCTGCTTATGTCCTGGATTAAGATAGTGTAAAACTGCTTTCAAATCTATTTTCAAAACCCTATTCTTTCATACTATCCCGAATGAAAGGCGAGGCGAAAGCCTAAGTCTTGGATTAAGATAGTGCGGAAGCGCTGCAAAATTTTACTACCCTATCCCAAAAACAAAGGTGAAGCGAAAGCTTAAATCCTGGATTGAGATAGATAGGTAGATATTATTTTCTATACTTTATACCGCCCCCATCCTGAGAAGAGGCTAAGAACCCTTAGCACTTGGTCAAGATGAGCTCTGGGTTGGATTCTATTTTCAACTATTTTAACTCTACTTTCTAGTTATTCTAACTAGGGTTTTCTGTTAATTGATCATATACCAGGTGACGAGACACTACGTTTACGTTAACCCGTTTAAACGCAAGCCTTCTCGGTCGTACTTTCGAGTCAGTGATGCTACCAAAGGGACCCTCTCGTAAAGTTAGATAATTATGAAATAAAGTTGTTCTTTAATAGCTGAATTAATATTCGCTCAAGTTATTCTGAAATCGAGGACTACCTTCTAAGTCCCTATCTTAATAAAATCACGTATATATATTTTTCTATCTTTAGTTTTTAATTGAAACTCCACTCCGTTCTTTCGATAAAATAATAGTCAGTTCTAAAAAGTAGAATAATTAACACCGATCCCAGGAAAAATATGACCTTGATATTTTCTACAAAATACTATACTCCTATGTGATAGGTACTCTTGCCTTAATCCACAGGATATAAGTAAGTAAACAAAGAGATAGACTTATATACGTAAAAGATTATATAAAACCAAATCTATCTTCTTTAAAACAAACTTTACTTATCAAGCTTTTTGGCGCCGTTGCCGGGGATTAGTTTATTTGTGTTAATATTTGAAAATAAAAGAACACTATTAATTTTATCTTTTCTTTTTCTTGTTATTTAAAAACCTTAGTTTTTATAAAAATAAAACAAACATAAAATTCCCTGAATTTAAAACTTTGTTTTTATAAAACCTAATTTTTTTTTATTAACAAGTTTATTAACCACTAACAAATTCTAAACCCTAACCTACTTTTTAATGTATTTTATATAAACTTGAAAAATAAAACTAAAAAGTAGTTTATAATAAAAAACCTGCTTTTATTATAAAACTTCTTTTATAAAAAACTTGTTTTATATAAAATAAAAATAACCTGTTTTTAGTTATTTTCCATTTTAAGTCTATTTGTGTGTTTGTATTTGTGTTTTTTTTGTTTAACTTAGTTTTTTTTTACTTAGTTTTTTTTTTATACAAAAGTCTTTTTTAGTATATGACCCGCAGAACTCCATCTGATTTAACTCTTGGACTTGATCCTAAAATCGAACGCACCTTTCGCAGGCGCCTCCGATCTATGAATCAAGAGCTCGTATTAAATCTGGAAGAGTCCGTAGGCACCGCACACGTTCAAGAAATGGCAGCAGAGCAACAACAAATGCCAGAGGTGGTCCCCCAAAGGACCATTTCTTATTATGCACGACCTAATTTAGATGACACCGGGTCTAGTATCGTTCATCCACCAATTGCTAATAATAACTTCGAGATTAAATCGAGTATAATCCAAATGATTCAAAATTCCGTTCAATTCGATGGATTGCCCGACGAAGATCCAAACACGCACTTATGCAATTTCTTAGAAATTTGCGACACATTTAAGATAAATGGCGTCACTAATGATGCCATCCGTCTTCGCTTATTTCCTTTTTCTTTACGAACGAAAGCCAAACAGTGGCTAGGTTCTCTCCCCAGAGGATCTATCACCACTTGGGCTGAAATGACCGAAAAATTCCTAACAAAGTATTTTCCACCTGCAAAAACCGCACGTCTGCGTGCGGATATTTCTTCGTTTGTGCAAGGCGAGTCTGAGTCTCTTTATGAGACTTGGGAACGTTTTAAGGAATATTTACGTCGGTGTCCACATCACGCACTGCCAACTTGGCTCCAGGTACAAATATTTTATAATGGTTTGAATATTCAAACCAGACAAGCCATTGATGCTGCCGCTGGGGGCACGCTCAATAACAAAACCCCCGAGGCCGCTCAAACCCTCTTTGAGGAAATGGCCATGAACGCGTACCAGTGGAACGTGCCAAGGTCACACCCTAAACAAGCTGGGATATATGAGCTCGACACTTCTTATACTTTAGCACTCCAAGTAGAAAATCTAACTAAACAATTGGCTGGACTATCTGCTTCCTCCGCCACTACTTGGAATCCGAATAATAATGTAATTGAAGAAATCGATTATATGGGGAACTCTTATAGACCTTCCTATAATCCTAATATTAACTCGAATAATAATTCTTATAATCCAGGATATAGGAACCATCCTAATTTTTCGTGGAGCAACCCCAATAATGCTCAACGCCCACCGACTGCAAATCCAATTGGATTTGCACCGCAACCCCCACAACCACAAACACCACCACCACAACCGAACCAATTTAGGCCAACCCCGATAGAAGACATATTCACGAAATATGTCAGTATCAATGAGTCCAATATCCGGAACCTGACCGGATCAATTAAAAATTTAGAAACACAAATTGGACAAATATCAAAAATGTTATCGGAACGCCAACCTGGTAATTTGCCAGGAAATACGGAACCAAATCCGCGGGATACTGGCCATTCCAGTAACCCAAGTTGACAAGCCGTCCAACTACAAAGTGGCAGGGAGCTACCACCACCCGTTAGGGTAGAAAAAGAAGCTAAGGTTAGCCTTCCTACACCACTTCCCGTTACGACTCTGCCTCCTCAACCCCCGCGAATTTCTTCCACACATGTTGTTGTACCTTATCCATCTAAATTAAAAGATGAGCGAGAAGATGAACAATATAAAAATTTTCTAAAAATGCTAAAACAAATTCAAATCAATATACCTTTCTGCGAGGCAATTGTACAAATGCCTAAATACGCAAAATATTTAAAAGCGTTATTTTCAAATAAAAAGAAACTCGAAGATATTTCGAGAGTTTTTCTTAACGCCGAATGTTCAGCCGTTTTATTACATAAATTACCCCCAAAATTAAATGATCCGGGACGATTTTCCATCCCGTGTCTTTTCGGTAATCTATTAATAAAAGATGCGTTAGCATATTTAGGTGCTAGCATAAATTTAATGCCCTACTCGCTCTTTCAAAAACTAGGATTAGGTAACCCCAGCCCAACTAAAATGAGCATCCAGTTAGCAGATCGTTCTATTAAATATCCAATAGGGATAGTAGAGGATGTTCTGGTCAAAATAGACAAGTTTATCTTCCCGGTAGACTTTGTTATACTTGACATAGAGGAAGACGCCGATGTTCCCATAATTCTCGGTCGTCCTTTTCTCGCAACCTCTCGCGCGATAATAGATGTAAGTAACGGTAGACTTCTCTTACGAGTAGGAGATGACGAAGTTACTATCGATATAGATCCCTCTATGAAAAACTCTTTAATAAATGACGATTCCTGCTACCTTGCGGAAGCCTCTTTTGAGGGAAATGGTTTTCCCTATTCTGATTTATTTTCAATAACTGTAGAAGAATCGGACTTGGCAGACTTACCCATTTCAAATGAAATGCCTACCGATGACCCTTTAGAACCTTTTATATCTTTAACTTCTACAACTTTAAAAACTCCAACTTCATATGAAAAACCACCAACCCTCGAGCTGAAAACACTTCCTGCACATTTAAAATACGTTTTCCTTGAAGCCGAATCTAAACTCCCTGTTATCATTTCTGCCGAATTAAATGATAAGAAAACGTCTGAATTAATAGAAGTGTTAAAACAACATCGTCGTGCATTAGCATGGCAAATTTCTGATATCCAAGGACTCAACCCATCTTTTTGTACGCATAAAATATTTTTGGAAGATAACCCTCGTAAATCTATCCAGCCCCAAAGACGTTTAAATCCTAATATGAAGGATGTCGTAAAAGCTGAAGTAATGAAATTATTAGACGCAGGAATTATCTATCCAATCTCAGATAGCACATGGGTTAGTCCCGTACAAGTCGTCCCTAAGAAGGGCGGTATAACGGTAGTGCCAAATGCTAATAATGAACTAATTCCAACACGTACTGTTACGGGTTGGAGGATGTGCATCGATTATCGAAAATTAAATGATGCCACCCGTAAAGATCACTTTCCACTACCGTTTATAGATCAAATATTAGAGCGACTCTCGGGTCACTCATATTATTGTTTTCTCGATGGTTATTCAGGGTATTTACAAATTCCTATAGCCCCTGAAGATCAAGAGAAAACTACGTTCACTTGCCCCTTTGGTACTTTCGCCTATAGGCGAATGCCGTTTGGACTTTGTAATGCGCCAGCTACATTTCAAAGATGTATGCTAGCTATTTTTGGCAAGTTAGTAGAGGACATTATGGAAGTATTTATGGATGATTTCTCCGTATTTGGAGACTCATTCCATGCGTGTTTAGACAACCTCGCTCGTGTTCTTCAACGCTGTGAAGACACGAATTTAGTGTTGAACTGGGAGAAATGCCATTTTATGGTCCGCGAAGGTTTAGTTCTCGGTCATAAAATTTCTTCCCAGGGAATCGAGGTAGATAAGGCCAAAATAGAAATAATTGAAAAACTTCCTCCTCCAACAAATGTAAAATCTATTCGAAGTTTCTTAGGCCATGCAGGTTTCTATAGACGGTTCATTCAAAATTTCTCTAAAATAACAAAACCGTTAACTCATTTATTAGAAAAAGAAGCCCCATTTATATTCGATAGTGAATGCTTAGTAGCATTCAATATTATTAAGGACAAACTTATCAACTCTCCTATTCTAGTAGCCCCAGACTGGTCCTTCCCTTTTGAGATCATGTGTGATGCGAGTGATTATGCGGTAGGAGCTGTCTTAGGACAACGAGTAGACAAATATTTTCATCCTATCTATTATGCAAGTAAAACTCTCACATCTACACAAACCAATTACACGACCACGGAAAAAGAACTACTGGCGATTGTATTTGCATTTGATAAGTTTAGATCTTATATTACACTATCGAAAGTTATAGTTTTTACGGATCATTCTGCTTTAAAATATTTACTAACAAAGGCAGATGGAAAACCCCGTTTATTACGTTGGATTCTCTTATTACAAGAATTTGATTTAGAGATCCGAGATAAGAAAGGCGCAGAGAATTTGGCAACCGATCATCTTTCTCGACTAGACAATGCTGCAACAGATACACTCGTGGAAGCCGACATCGAAGATAAATTCCCTGAAGAAAGTCTCCTCGCACTCGAAAAGGTAACCAACTCTTCTACTCCTTGGTTCGCAGACTTGGCTAACTATTTAGTAGCCCGAGTCCTTCCAAAAGCTTTTTCATTTCAAGAAAAGAAGAAATTCTTTTCTGACTTGAAAAACTACTTTTGGGAAGACTCGTATTTATTCCGAGTCTGTGCCGACCAAGTAATTCGAAGATGTATTTCGAACGAGGAAGAACTAAAAATACTACAGCACTGCCACGAAGGACCAACCGGCGGTCATTATCAATCCAACCGGACTGCACGTAAAGCCCTTGAAGCAGGATTCTTTTGGCCTACTTTATTCAAGGACGCTCAAAAATTGGTAAGCGTTTGCAACCGCTGCCAACGGTCAGGTAACATTTCCCGTCGGGACGAAATGCTCCAAAACTTTTACTTAGAATGTGAAATTTTTGATCTGTGGGGCATAGATTTTGTAGGCCCTTTACCTCCTTCTTTTAAAAATCGTTATATCTTAGTAGCGGTCGATTACATTTCACGATGGGCTAAAGCGCAAGCTTTACCCACCGCTGACTCGAGAGTCGTCGTTAAATTTCTGAAAACCTTATTTTCACGTTTTGGCACGCCTAGGGCAATAGTGAGCGACCGAGGTACTCATTTTTGTAACACCCAGATGGCTAAAGTGTTAGCCAAATATGGAGTTACTCATAAACTCGCTACCGCTTATCACCCCCAAACAAGCGGCCAAGTGGAGGTAGTCAATAGAGAACTAAAGCGCATATTAGAAAAAACTGTAGATACCAATCGAAAAGATTGGTCCCTCAAATTAGATGATGCACTTTGGGCCTACCGTACAGCATTCAAAACTGCGATCGGTTGTACACCTTATCATCTAGTATATGGAAAGGCATGTCACCTACCTGTAGAATTAGAACATCGCGCATACTGGGCGTTAAAATTTCTTAACTTAAATACAAACTTAGCCGCCGAACAACGTAAATTTCAACTCAATGAACTTGAGGAATGGCGTGCAAACGCCTATGAAAATAATAAATTTTATAAAGAGCGATCTAAGTTTTATCATGATAGGAAAATCAAATTTCCAAAATCTTTTTCACCAGGTGATCTTGTCCTACTATATAACTCACGCCTTAAATTATTTCCAGGAAAATTAAAATCCCGATGGACCGGACCCTATACTGTTAAACAAACCTGGCCATATGGGACTGTTCTTATTTCTCACCCTGAACTAGGAACTTTCAAAGTAAACGGGCACCGTTTAAAACTATATTTTACTGGGGACACTTTTCAAAAAGAACCTGAAACCCTAACACTACTCCATAACCTCGAAATATAAATTTCTTTGTATATTTCCATCTTTTATGCTTTTGTATATTCTGTACTTATTTTTCACTTCATACATATGCCTAACATAAGTATGGGGGTGCTTTTAGCTGCAAGTTATTTTCACTTTTATGATATCTCTTATGTTTTCAATAAAAGTATTGTTTATTTTAGTACTCACCAAAACAATTCAAAATTTTCAAAACCATACTATGTAAATATATTCCAAAAATCTGAGTTGATCAAAAATGCAAATTATTCAATTTTCAAATTTACTACTCCTTCTCATAACTAGATAGATATAAATATCCGAAATAAATTTGTAAAATCCTATCTTGTAAATTTCATTACAATCAGAGTTATTATTTTAGCAAGCATGCTTTCAATATCAAAAGAAATACATATATATACAATAGAAGCAAACATATTATGTTCACCAAACAATTGTAGACTGTAATTATCCTTACTCCATTCTTAACGAAATATAAGAAATACAAACTATTATAGTTGCTCTCAAAATTTTTTATCCAACTCTTGAATATTTATTTATTTCTACTTGGCATGTTTTCTTACGCAAGCAAGTATCTAGGAGTATGTGCTCCTAGTAAAAGAAAAGATCTTATGTCAATGGGAATAAGATTTCATTCCGTACACATAGGCATCCAATAAATATGAAAAGATTATATGGAAAGGAGTATGTGCTCCTCTAAATATACATTGGATTCAAATAAAAACTCAAGTATGCTTTGTATTTTTTTGCCACTTTGGAATTACATTCCTTAGTAGTTATAACAACGCATAACTTAGATAAAAAGATGATAGAATACAAAAATCTATCACTTCTACAAAAGCCTATTGTATAGGTAAAATTCCACCCTTCCAAAGTTGATATTCTATTTTTGTTTAAAATTTTGAGAGAGCATAAATAATAGAATGCACATTTTCCAATATATCTCGTATAAAGATATAGTAATCATAAAGCCAATCTATCCTTGTTATATCTGATTTTAATATATGCTTACTATTTGTTTTCAAAAACTTTTATGGCTATAAATTCTAACTCTGGTATCAATGATATGTACGATAACATTCAAATCTTTATTCACCGGATGTTTATACCTATTTTATCTTGACGAATCAAATTGATAGTAAATAGAAAATTTATTAACCTTGTAAATATACTCAACTCTATAAATTGCTCTGGAATAGCAAAATCTAAGTATGGGGGTATTTGATGAGTATAAAAATATACAATTTTATTTCATATTAAATATACATATTTATAAATAAAAACCTTAGTTTTTATTATATAAAACTAACTATTTTTATTATATTGTAATTTTTTGTTTTAAAATTAAGTTTTAAGTTTTTCTGAAAATTTTGTATTTTTTTCTTAGGTCACGCCCCAAGGTCACGCCCGTGACCTAGAGCGTGACAGCTCTTTTTAATTTCTTTTTTCTGCTGTTTTGCTGGACATATAAAAATCGGGAATTCGATGGACACGCCTGCTGAACACGCCTGTGCCAAAGGCGACACGCCCGTGAACCAATGAAATTCTATCCAGAAGTCCAGCAAGCTGCCGCGCTGTCGCCACGCCCATGCCGCCTGTTGAATTACATGCATGACACGCCCGTGACCTATTCAGACACGCCCGTGACGGGCCCAAAGTCTATCCAAATCTCTAGCCCGCTTGCCACCTGTCCCGACAGCCTGGAAGACATGCCCGTGACCCTGTCACGCCCTACCCGACACGCCCGTGTCAGGGGGCGTGTCACCTGAAAATTTTTTCTATAAATAGGCCGGCAGGGATTTGTAAATTCAATTGAACTCCAGCAGATTCCTTAAGAACTGTTAGGACTCCCCAGCTCTCTGACAAGGAACTGGTAGTAGCTTTCAAGTAATCTAAAGTTCTGTAAGTTGTAATTTTTCAGCTTTATTTTCAGCTTTTTAGAAAGTTATAATATTTTCGGACTTTATAAAATAGACTCTTTCAATTTCAATTCTGAGTACTTTACTGCTTTCTTTTACTTTATTTTTTTATATACTATCCCGAATGAAAGGCGAAGCTCTGCTTATGTCCTGTATTAAGATAGTGTAAAACTGCTTTCAAATCTATTTTCAAAACCCTATTCTTTCATACTATCCCGAATGAAAGGCGAGGCGAAAGCCTAAGTCCTGGATTAAGATAGTGCGGAAGCGCTGCAAAATTTTACTACCCTATCCCAAAAACAAAGGTGAAGCGAAAGCTTAAATCCTGGATTGAGATAGATAGGTAGATATTATTTTCTATACTTTATACCGCCCCCATCCTGAGAAGAGGCTAAGAACCCTTAGCACTTGGTCAAGATGAGCTCTGGGCTGGATACTATTTTCAACTATTTCAACTCTACTTTCTAGTTATTCTAACTAGGGTTTTCTGTTAATTGATCATATACCAGGTGACGAGACACTATGTTTACGTTAACCCGTTTAAACGCAAGCCTTCCCGGTCGTACTTTCGAGTCAGTGATGCTACCAAAGGGACCCTCTCGTAAAGTTAGATAATTATGAAATAAAGTTGTTCTTTAATAGCTGAATTAATATTCGCTCAAGTTATTCTGAAATCTAGGACTACCTTCTAAGTCCCTATCTTAGTAAAATCACGTATATATATTTTTCTATCTTTAGTTTTTAATTACAAACTCCACTCCGTTCTTTCGATAAAATAATAGTCAGTTCTAAAAAGTAGAATAATTAACACCGATCCCAGGAAAAATACGACCTTGATATTTTCTACAAAATACTATACTCCTATGCGATAGGTACTCTTGCCTTAATCCACAGGATATAAGTAAGTAAACAAAGAGATAGACTTATATACGTAAAAGATTATATAAAACCAAATCTATCTTCTTTAAAACAAACTTTACTTATCAGATAATCCTGCCAAAATTTGGTTCCTGAATGCTTTTCTTGATTTTATCTAAAATCATCATGCCCCATTAGAACTTCTTTCTGCAAATTATTGTTGTCATCATATCAAAGAAATCATTTGTAATGAAACTGATAGAACTTGTTCTACACAGAAGAACTTTTCCAAGTATGTCGACAAGAAGCTTTCTCTCTGCATTTAGATTAGGACAGCAAATGGTTCTCATGCCAACAGAGACACCACAAAATCAACATGCTCGATCGTAGTCTTCCTCATTTAGGTCATCTTCTTCCTCAATAATCAGCAACCGAAGAAGCTTAGAGACAATAAGAGTAGTTATCTTGACCTTAATTCCACGAACTTTGGACTTCAGAAACTTGCTATTTCTCTTCAGTTTGGCATTTTGAAAGAATTCTTCAACATCTGCAAGGAAGATTTTGCACGGCTGCTCTAAGACAAAAGAAAGTCTGGTGGCTTCCAAGAATAGTAGGATGTTGCGGAAGCCATCAGACAAATCGACAATTCCAGTAGAAACGAGTTCACTCCCGATTCCAACATTCGATGGAGGGGCCATGATAGAGTGAGATGAATGGAAATCATTTTTCGAAGAGAAATTCTGAAGCTGTAGAAGAGGTTGACGGTGACAGAGAAGATGAAGAGTCTTTCTCGAGAGAAGGGTTTGAGATTCGAGTGATTTGGATTTTCTAAACTTAATCTATTTATATAAGTTTTGATTTATGATGATTAAGGAAATAAAAAATAATAACATACCTGAAAATATGACGGTAGTAGTATCCGGGTAGAATATAAAAATTTGAACTTCAAAATGAAAATCTGCATCAGACTTCTCGAGAGGTAGGCCATTTCTCGAGTGAAGATTAGAATGTTCTCGAGTAGATAGGTTCGTTCTCGAGAAGCAGTTTTGTAGTTCTTAAGAGGCAGACTAAAGTTCTTGAGAGTTAATCTAGTACTTGAGAAGTTATTTTCGGGATTCAGCCTTGTTTCTCGATTAGTGACCTGTGGTACTCGAGTAATGATTATCTTCTTGAGAAATGAAGTCCATTGAAGAACTTTCTTGAATTTTTGAAGTATAGCCTGATTCTTTAACACTACTATGAAACCTTTTTTTCATTCTTCTTTGTTCAGCATGCCAAGTTCTGTTTTGAATAACGAGAACCTGGCCTCATCCAGTGGATTCGTAAAAATGTCTGCAACCTGCTGGTCAGTTGGAACATGCTGGAGGTTGATGTCTCCATGCTCCACATATTTCCTGATAAAGTGGTACTGCAGCTCTATGTGCTTTGTCCTTCTGTGAGAGACTGGGTTATTGGCGATTGTAATTGCATTGGAGGAGTCGCAAAATATTGGAATGTTGTTGAACTTCATATTATAGTCTTCAAGGTTGTTTTTTATCCATAGTAGTTGTGCACAATAATTGCCTACATAGATATACTCTAACTTGGCTGTTGAAATTGCGACACAATTCTGCTTTTTGTTGCTCCAGGAGATAAGCCTTCTTCCTAAGAATTGACAAGTCCCGGAAGTGCTTTTCCTATCATCATTGCATCCTGCAAAATCTGTATCAGAATAACTAATTAGTTCGATATCATTACTTCTTGGGTACCATAAGCCAAGATTTGGTGTACCTTTAAGGTATCTCAAAATCCGCTTTGCAGCAGCGTAGTGATATTCCTTAGAGTTCACTTGAATTCTAGTGCACACATATGTTGAGAACATTATGTCCGGTCTACTGGCAGTAAGATAAAGCAAGGATCCAATTATGTTTCTGTATTTTGTTTTATCAAAAGGTTTCCCTTTCTCATCTTTATCCCGAGACATAGTTGAACCCATTGGAGTCCTCATAGAGATTGTGTTCTCCATTCCGAAATTCTTAATTAACTCCTTGGTGAATTTCTCCTGAGGGATGAAAATTCTATCTTCAGATTGTTTCACCTGAAGTCCTAAGAAATACTTCATCTCTCTCATAATACTCATTTTAAACTTTCCTTGCATAAGTTCGGAAAACCTTTTGCAGTGGTTATCATCAGTAGAGCCAAATATGATGTCATTGACATAGATTTGCACTAGAAAAATCATGCCTTTTATTTTCCTAAGAAATAACGTCTTATCTATCTTTCCTCTTATGAACTTGTTCTCAAGAAGAAAGCTAGACAACGTCTCATACCAAGCTCGAGGAGCTTGTTTCAAACCATATAAAACTTTAAATAAAAGATAAACATGCCCAGGATGGTTAGAATCAACAAAACCTGGAGGTTGTTCCACATACACTTCTTCCTTTATATCACAATTAAGGAAGATCGACTTCACATCCATCTGATAGACAATGAAGCCCTTAAGTGCTGCATATGCTAGGAATAACCTGATTGCCTCCAGCCTTGCCACTGGAGCATATGACTAATCGAAGTCAATTTCTTCTTCTTGTCTGTATCCCTGTGTGACGAGTCTGGCTTTGTTCTTTATAATTGTTCCATCTTTGTGTAACGCCCTCGATTTTTTTTGTGATTTGTATAATCCTTTTTTGGCGTTACGTTGACGCGTTTCCGACCTTTTCACCGTTGTTAAAGCGTGGTATTAGCTCTTTAGGTTCTTGAGTGGCTTCTTTATAGCCTGTTTGCAAGGTTCCCCAGCTAGCCGGAGTCTGTTTTGGTGACTCGACGGAGCCTCTCAGGGAATGCTTGTGCTTTGGCATTCATGTGGTGTTAGCCTGAGTGTTGATCGTTGGATGTTATTTTTGACTTCGCCGTTATTTTAGTAGCATGGGTGTTTAGCTACGGTGCGAGGTTCGTCGAATTCCGAGATCGTTTGTTTTCGTGTCGTATCGACGTTTTTTATGTTAGTTGGTAGTGTGTTACCATGCTTTTGTTGTTGCTATGTTGGCCTAAGTGGTAGAGCTTTGTTATAGCAGGTAGCCGGTTTTTGTTTTGCTTAATTTAGGCGAAGATTGTTAGCAGGTTATATATATATGTATATATATATTTGTGTGTTTGAGCTTTGGTTTAAGCTTGAGTGCTGGAGCTTATTTTAGCTGTTTTTTTTGGTGTGTTGATAACTGTTATTTAGTGGCTGATTTTTGTGAGCTAGCAGCTAGTTGTTCTTATATGTATAACTATATATGCTATATATATATATATATATATATATAGTGGCTGGATTTCTTTTGCTGCTAGTGGTCGAGCTTTCCTAGTTTTGGGATTATTTTATTAAGCTGTAGCCGAGTGAGTGGGGAGGGTAGATAAATAGGTATGGCTGGGTTTTCTTCTCCTCATTTCTCTTTTCTGAAGACATCTGCTAGCTTTCAGCAAAAGGCATCGGGCGACAGAGTTGCTGGAGCTCCGGCCGGCGATTGCTGGAGGTTTAGAGCTCGTTTTTCTCGGGTAAAGGCATATTTGGACTTCTCTCACCAAGATCTTCCACCCTAGGTATGTATTTCTTGTTTTAGTGTTGTCTTTATTAGTTAGGGTTTTTAGGGTTTGTTCTTCTTCCTCCAAAAGCTTCAGGTTAGACTCTTAGGTGGCCGATCTTACCGCCTGTGCCGAATTTTGGAAGGTTGCTGCTGTTTCCTGGAGGTAGAGGCAAGTGGCACTCATTGCCATTGCAAACCTTGATTTTACTCCAATTAATCATGTTGTAGTAGCTCATTCTTTTTTTTCCTAGAAGCTAGGGTTACTGCAGTTTTCATCCCAGCTAGATCTTGCTAAATCTTGTCTAGTTTTAATTTATTCTCTCTGTTCTTATTCACTGTTTTGTGTCCAGGTAGTGGCTGGAGGTAGGATTTTAGTTTGCTAGTTTTAGCCCAGCTTGGTTGGTAGTTGTAGTCGGGTAGAAGGGGTAATAGAAAGGAGATTAGTATTTTTTTAGTTCTCTAGATGGGAGCGTTGAGTGAGCCTAGGACAAAGATTTAAATTTTAAAAACTAAGTCAAAAGCATTGAGAGCGTTGAGTGAGTGGATCTCACTCCACGTTGTCTGTCTAGACTGTTTTTCTAAGTAAAAAGCGTTGACAGCGTTGAGTGAGGTGAGCTCACTCAACTCCGTCCATGTTTGGATTAGGCGTTGACAGAATTAAGTGAGTTAAGCTCACTCAACGCCGCCAGCTTGGTTAGATTTTTTCTAGGTGTAAAAGCATTGACAGCATTGAGTGAGGTGAGCTCACTCAACGTCGTCTGCCTTGGTAGTTTTTTGTTTTTTTTCTAAGTCTTTTGGCATTGAGTTAGTGGAGCTAACTCAATGCCATCTAGCCTGAAGACTTTTCTAAGTCTTTTGGCATTGAGTGAGAGGATCTCACTCAACGCCATCTAGCCTGAAGACTTTTCTATGTTTTTCGGCATTGAGTGAGTGGAGCTCACTCAACGCCATCTAGCCTGAAGACTTTTCTAAGACTTTTGGCGTTGAGTGAATGGAGCTCAATCAATGCCATCTAGCCTGAAGAGTTTTCTAGGTCTTTTGGCATTAAGTGAGTGAAGCACAGTCAACTCCTATAGCTATATGGCATTGACAGCGTTGAGTGAGTGGAGCTCACTCAACACCGTTGTCCCGAGAGTCAGTTTTTTTGCGGTTAAGTCATTTGGCGTTGAGTGAGTGGAGCTCACTCAACGCGATGTTGAGTGAGTGGAGCTCACTCAATGCAGCATCGAATGAACTCGACGCCTTCCCCACTGGGTGTTAGCGTGGAGTGAGTGGAGCTTACTCAATGACGCGTCGAGTGAACTCGACGCTTTTTCCTTGGTATGATGTTTTCTCTAGGATTGTTAGTGTGGCTTTTCCCTTTGGGGGAGGGGGTGTTTTGTTATCGGCTAATTTTTGAATGCCGACTCGTGGATTATGGCAGGTGGCGTTTCTGGTGGCTCTGTAAGGGGTGAATGGTGTGTGTTGAGCTGTGGCCACCACCAGTTAGGCCGTTTTGGGCTGGTATGGTTAGGTGTGTAACGCCCCAGATTTTTCTGCGATTATTTAATTCTTGCTTGGCGTTACGTCGACGCATTTTCTTAGCTTGTGCCATCTGTGGAGTGTGGTCTTAACTCCTTAGAACTGAGTGGCCTATTTTGTAGCCTATTGGCAAGATCTCCCTAGCAAGCCGAGTCGTTTTGGGTGACCCGGTGTGGCCTCACGTGAGATGCTTGTGTTTTGGCTTCGGGTGGGTTTAACTCGAGTTCTGTTCGTCGAAAGTTAATTTAAAATTCGCCGTTGTGTTCATAGCGTGGATATTTAGCTACGGTGCGAATTTGGTCGAATTCCGAGGATGTTCGGTTTTCGCGTCGTTTTGTATTTTATGAAAAATAAAACTATTTAATAAATATTATATTAATAATTATTTTGAAAAGGTGCGGGTGCTGGGCGGTTACTGTGGTGTCTCATTATATTATATTAATTAGCTTTTAAGATAATTAAGGGTGTTATTTATAGGATAGTTTAGGTTTAAGAGAAACCGCTCCTGTTCATCTTCCCGAAGCCGAACCCGTCTGCGCCTGTTCGCGGAAAACAGAGAAACCGCCGAACCTGCTCCCCTTCGGACGCCGATTTCGGGAGCGTTTGTGGACGGAATTTGATTCCGAAAGCGGATTTGGATTGCTCTTGTCAAGACCTTCATTCTTACGGTAAGAAATTCAGTTTTCATGGTGTTTCTAGGGATCTCGATTTTCTAGGGTTGTCCGTTTCCGCCATTAAAGCCCCAGATTTCTGCTTTAGGTGTTGCTGCTGCTGGTGCCGAGTGAGAGTAAAGGAGGCCGACCGAGCATTGCCGGAAATTTGAGGCAAGTGGTATTCTTTCCCTTGCCGTGTAATTCTTTTTCTCTATCTCCTTGTTACCCTGTTAGCCCTCAGATAGCAACCGTTGCTTGTTCTTCGGCTTCGATTTATGTTCAACATACCTGATATGAGTTTCCTGTTCAGTGGTACTCCTAGCCATAGCCCTTTCTTTTTATTCTCCTCCAACTCTTTGTAGAGAAGGCCTTATACTCGGGCTGAGTGAGGGTTGAGGGCTGGGTGGATTTTTCCTATGCAGTAGTTGTCGCCTGGTAGAGGAGAAAAGCTATAGTTTAATTTTTATGCAAACCTATCTTGCTTAGGCTCGGGTTGGGGTGTATGTGTGCTTGCTTGTGTAGTGGCTGTAGTAGAAGCCTTCCCTGTACTTAGACTTGCTGGAGTTTTGATGGAGACAAAATTTTTTCGGCTAAGTACTTTGGCGTTGAGTGAGTCGACCTCACTCAATGCCAAAGCCGTTTTATTATTGAGAGTGGTGGACACACTCAACGCCATAGTTTGTTTTTGCGGCTAAGTACTTTGGCGTTGAGTGAGTCGACCTTACTCAATGCCAAAGCTGTTTTGGCATTGAGAGAGGGGGACTCACTCAACGTCGCAGTTTATTTTTGTGGCTAACTACTTTCGCGTTGAGTGAGTCGACCTCACTCAACACCAAAGCTGTTTTGGCGTTGAGAGAGGTGGATTCACTCAATGCCACAGTTTGTCTTTGCGAAAAAGTGCTAAGGCGTTGAGTGAGTGGACCTCACTCAATGCCGTAGCTGTTTTTGCGTTGAGTGAGGTTAGCTCACTCAACGCCATAACCTGTTTTGCTGAAGGCGTTGAGTGAGTGAACCTCACTCAACGCCATAGCTATTTTGGCATTGAGTGAGGTTAGCTCACTCAACGCCACATCCTATTTTACTGAAGGCATTGAGGGAGTGGACCTCACTCAATGCAATAGCTGTTTTGGCGTTGAGTGAGGTTAGCTCACTCAACGCCAAAGCATGTTTTGCTAAAGGCGTTGAGGGAGTGGACCTCACTCAATGCCATAGCTGTTTTGTTTTTGAGTGAGGTTAGCTCACTCAACGCCACAACCAGTGTTGTAGAAGGTGTTGAGTGAGTGAACCTCACTCAACACCATAGCTGTTTTGGAGTTTAGTGAGGTTGCTTACTCAACGACACCGTCTGTTTAGGCGTTGAGAGAGTGGGGCTCACTCAATGCCATACCGTGTTGAGTCATCTCAATGCTTTTCCCTTACCTTGATTTTCTCACCTGAGTTAATTTCCTTTGGTTTTGAGGTTCCTTGTTGGCTATGTTTTTCCAAAGGCCGAATCGTGGGTCGTGGTTAGTAGTGGTGGTTTGAAGCTCTTAATGGGGGAGGTGTTGTGTAATTTAGCCGAGGCCACCCTTTTTCTTTTATCTTGCTCCAGGTACGGGCTGGGCAAGGGGGTGGGAGGTCCCTAGTGCTTTCACATATAGACCCCTTAGCTTTGTTTCTTGGAAATGGTGGTTGGGGGACTGAGTTTGCCTCCAACCCGGATCTGCGTTATTTTTGCTACTACCATCTCTCACAACTTATGGTATTATACGTTTCTTCCTTTGTAAATTTGCAATGTTTGGGCTCATGGTAGCCTTGTAAACTCTGCAGGATTTATTTTTGGGCAGGGTTGTTGATGTTTCCTCGCATATAGTTCTTTTCTTTTTGTCTTGCCTTGGGCAGTGGTGCTTGTTTCGGTTTGCTTACTCTTCTTGCTTACCTTTTAACTTAACATTTTCGTACAGCTTACTTGTTTAGCTTGCTGAGGTATTCTTTTCTTCTTTCAATGCCTCAGGTTCTAGTTAGTAGCCGATTAGGCGTCTAGTTGTGTTGTGCTGTTGCTGGTGGTCTCTCGTACTGTGGAGACCAGCTCCTCTGTCTTGTGAGGTAGTTTTGCACTTCTTTCTTACAGACCTACATACTTGCCAGTGGGTTCGTGTCAGTTTGTTGGCGCCCACTGGTAGTTTTACCTTGGTACTAGATATGTTATCTTTTTGCTGCTACCTTTTTCTGGAGATAGTCTACTTGCTCTGGGAATGATTTATGCTAGGTTGCTAGTTAATTTTAAACCTAAAATCACTATTATAAGTATATCTCATGATCATCATGTTTTATAAAACTCAACTACTATTTTCCAAATAATATAAAAGGATCATTTTCTTATATATAGTATAAATTAAATGTAGGGTCTTGCATAGTATAAGTTGTACTTTGGGGGCACTTATGCACTCCTTTAGGATGTCAAACCTGATTTAAGTATTTTCTGCAGCGTATAAGTATAGTTTTCAAACTGTGGACTAGATGATCCACTTAGCCGAGGGATACGGCCTCTAGAATATAACTGATTTTTCTAATCATATAACTCTTGAATTTTCATAAAGTATAGTTGATAGTGGTTTGCCTGAGCGTCGGCAGTTATCCCCTGCTCGACGTAGCATCATGACACGTGTTTTCTCCTACTCTAATAATCCTTTTTCCTCAGATAAAATGCGGGTTGTGACAGTTTGTATCAGAGGGAGGTTGCTTGATAAGTTAGTCAGGCAACCTTCCCTTTTGATTGCATTAGTAGTTCAGCATCATGTCATTCACACACCGATATGTACTCAGCACGTCTTGGCAAAAGCACGAACACTACACTCATAGCATAACATGAAGTATACAGGGCATATTATGTAGTATGGGATGCATAATATGTGTTCGTATATGGATCCACCATAGGGGCAACATGTGAGGGTTATGTAGTATGGGATGCATAACCTTACCACATGGCTGTGACTAGCTCATTTTCTTTTTCGTTGTATGAGGATGTTATGTAGTATGGGATTCATAACATTTTCATGTGTACGCCGCTCATAACATGCATTAGGGATTTTTTTTAGAATGCATAGCACAAACATGCATAACATAACATTGCATAAGCACAACGTGCCAAGATAAAGACTGGCAGGATGACATATGTACACACATAAGTTTTCGAGTCAAAAATAATATAAAGTCATGCATTCCCGATCTAGGCACAAGAGTTAGTATGGTGGTGGTTAACCATCCTAGGTTAAGGCATAACATCAATTCTTGTAAAGATAAACTCCCAGAGCAAGTTTAGCAGCTTTAAGTTAAGATTTATGTATGTATTGTCTGTACTTGTAGTTAGTTGCAGCTGTTGTACTAGGATCTGACTAATGTTGTTATGATTTTAGGATGGCGAGACGCCCTTCGACTAGATTGGCCCCCCTATCTGAGGGTGAGTCATCGGGAGCGCAGAATGATGCGGTGATCGAGAGCCTGTGGCAAAGTAGCGTTTCCTTGAGCAGGCAAATGGTTGAGATGCAAGCCCATATCCAGTCTCTGGTGGCAGTTGTGGCAGGACAGAACTCAGGGAGGGCAAGGCCCTGCAGGTGGGGGGGGTCAGCTCTTCCTCCTCCTACTGCACCCCTGAGACATCCAGTGGTGGTGCTAGCGGAGATGGCTTTTATCTCACAGTTTCAGAGACTTAGCCCTCCTACTTATGATGGGAAGGCATATTTCATGGTCATAGACGATTGGATGATCTCCATGGAGAAGATGTTCTCGTACTCCGGTATTGCAGATGATCAGAGAGTGATGATAGCCGCCTATCAGCTCAAGGGTTTGTCTAAGAGTTGGTGGCTTAGAGAAAAGGAGAACTTGGTAGCCGGTTGCTCTTGGGAAGTATTCAAGGAAATATTGCTGAGGAAGTTCTTGCCTTCGGTCGAGCGTGACCGTCTTATGAACGACTTCCTCCACCTGAAGAAAATGCAACTCACGGTCAGGTTAGTATGAGATAGAGTTCAGCAAGTTGAGCCAGTTTGCTCCTGGGTTTGTGAGTGTTGAGGCTGATCGAGTCAAGCAATTTATGGGTGGCTTGAGGAGTGAGGTGCAGCAGTTGACCAGTGCTTATGGATAAGAGACTTATGCAGGTGTAGTGGAGGCTGCTATGAAGGTGGAGGCTATCAAGACCACAAAGAGTAGAGGCCAGCAAATGAGGAAGGACAAGAGGAAGTCTGTCGAGGAGAAGAAACCCCAGGTACCCAGTGCTGCTTCGGGAAAAAAGAGCAAGGTGGTGTGTAGCTTCTGTGGCCGGTCAGGCCACCCTATTTAGAGGTGTTTAGAAAAGGTAGCAGCTCATAAGAAGGAGCAAGTTCATGCTATTCCAGGTGATCCTAGGAGGGATGTTTTCTATTCTGTTTGCAAGCGACCCGGGCATGATGCAGCCCAGTGCTAGTCCAAGGATAAAGTCTGCTATCAGTGCGGGAAGAAAGGTCACATCAAGTCTAGGTGTCCTCAGGTCCAGCCTGCTCTTCATGCAGTTCAACTTCAGGCACTACCTCCTCCTCAGCGTGTGGACAAAGGCAAGGGGAAGCTGAACGTGATCTCTTCCTTGGAGGCTCAAGCTTTGACTCAGGTCATCTCAGGTTAGTTGTTTTTCCAACTTGAAAGTTTTATTTACTAGAATGGTTACAGTTTTGGTTTGGTAGTTCCTTAGTTGTATATACTCCTATAGGGAAATTTAAGGTGAATAACCGCTGGGCGCCTGTTCTGTTCGACTCCGGTGCTACCAACTCATTTGTGGCTAGAGCCTTTGTGGAGCGACATCGGTTCACTTTAGATCGAGTTCGTGATACCTTCCATGTCAAGTTTCCTTCTGGTGAATCTGTGTTATTAGATTTGGGCATTCTAGATTGCCCTGTTTTGTTGGGGGACTTTCTTGCGAAGGCAGACTTGAAGATGATTGATCTAGAGGACTTCAATGTTATTCTGTGCATGGACTGGCTGTCTAAGTATGATGCGGTTATTCAGTGCAAAGGGAAGTGCTTGGACTTCATCAAGGACAATGGTCAGCCGGAAAGCGTGTATGCTGATCAGTGCGAAGATCCTCCTATCATTTCTACGGTATGTGCTCAAAAGTTATTTCTTTCTGATTGTTTTGCTTGTTTAGTCTCGGTGGTTGGGACTGCTGTTAGTGTACCGCGCTTAGAGGAGATTCCCGTTGTTCGTGGTTTCGCTGATGTTTTTCCTGATGACCTTCCTGGTCTTCCTCCCAATCGGGATGTTGAGTTTGTTATTTATTTGGAACCGGGTACGCGTCCTTTTGCTAAGGCGCCGTACCGGATGGCCCCTCGTGAATAGAGGAGTTGCGAGTCCAGTTTGATTAGTTATTGGCGAAAGGATTTATCAGGCAGAGTTCGTCGCCTTGGGGTGCTCCTGTTTTGTTTGTGAAGAAGAAAGATGGGTCGATGCGGCTTTGCATCGACTACAGGGAGTTGAACAAAGTCACTATTAGGAACAGGTACCCTCTACCGAGGATCGATGACTTATTTGATCAGTTGTGTGGTAGTACGGTGTTCTCCAAGATCGATCTTCATTCTGGCTATCATCAGCTCAGGATCCGTGAGGCAGATATTCCACGGACAACGTTCAGATCGAGGAATCGACATTTTGAGTTCTTGGTGATGTCGTTTGGTCTGACCAACGCACCATTAGCTTTCATGGATTTGATGAACTGGGTGTTCAAGGATTTCCTAGATAAGTTCATTGTGGTTTTCATCGATGATGTGTTGGTCTATTCTCGCAGCGCTGAGGAGCATGAGCAGCATCAGCGCTTGGTTCTATCAGAGTTGAGGAATCACAAGTTATTCGCCAAGTTGAGTAAGTGCGAATTTTGGTTGCCTCAGGTCTCGTTTTTGGGCCACGTGGTGAACAAGGATGGGATCTCGGTCGACCCAAAAAGATCGCAGTAGTGATGGATTGGAGCAGGCCGGGCACGCCCAAGGAGATCAGAAGCTTCCTAGGGTTGGCCGGCTACTATAGGAGGTTCATGGAGGGTTTCTCTACCCTTGCTGCACCTTTTACCAGGTTGACTCAGAAGAACGCGGCCTTTGTTTGGAGCGATAAGTGCGAAGAAGCCTTCCTGGAGCTAAAGAATAGATTGTGCACTGCTCCCGTTCTGACCCTACCTACTGAGGGTGTGGAGTATGACGTGTACGTGGATGCTTCCCATGTTGGTCTAGGTTGCGTGTTGATGAAAGTTGGAAAGGTGATTGCGTATGGGTCAAGGCAATTAAAGACTCATGAGAGAAATTACCCTACGTATGACCTTGAGTTTGCAGCGGTGATTTATGCGTTGAAGCTGTGGAGGCACCTACTTTATGGGGCTCAGTGCAAGATCTTCACTGATCATAAGAGCCTGAAGTACGTGTTCACGCAAAAGGAGTTGAATCTACACTAGCGGCGGTGGCTAGAGTTTGTGGCCGATTATGATGTGGAGATCAAGTATCATCCAGGCAAGGCCAATGTGGTGGCTGGCACCATGAGCCGGAAGACGGGGAAGATCTTTAATCTCTCTGCTGATCGTTTAGTGGAAGAGTTCCTCCTTATGGATATCTCGGTGGGGTGCTGTGACATGCAGAGAAGTTTTGCAGTGGTAGAGCCGTCTTGGATTTCTCTTACTAGGTTGCACTAGAAGGATGATCCAGACCTTCTGCACTTATACTCCAGGACTGAGAGGGGGGAGTTGCCAGAATTTTCTATCGATGATGCGGGTACTTTGAAGTACCGCAGCTAATTTTGCATCCCCGCTGTTGAAGACATCAGGGGTATGATATGCAGAGAGGCTCATGGATCTAGTGTTGCCTACCATCCGGGATCTACAAAGATGTATCGTGATTTGAAGCAAATTTCCTGGTGGTATGGGATGAAGAGTGATATAGCCCGATTTGTTGTTGAGTGTCACACTTGCAAACGTGTGAAGGCTGATCACGGGAGGCCTGGTGGCAAGTTGACTCCTTTAGAGATCCCGACTTGGAAGTGGGAAAGTATTTCCAAGGACTTCATTATGGGCTTACCGAAATCTCCAAGGGTATTTGATTCTGTTTGTGTTATAGTGGATAGACTGACGAAGTGTGCTCACTTCGTGCCGTATAAGATTGGCTATCTAATGAAGAAGATATACGGTTGTACTTGAATGAGATCATCAGATTGCACGGTGTGCCTGTTAGCATCATTTCTGATCGAGACTCCCGGTTTACTTCTTGTTTTTGGCAGAGTCTACAGGAGGGTTTGGGTACAGATCTGAGGGATTCTACTGCTTACCACCCACAGACTAATGGAAAGACAGAGCGGGTGAACCATATAGTTGACAAAATGATCAGATGCTACATTCTAGACCACGGTGGAGCGTGGGATGAGCGGTGTTGACTTATGGAGTTTGCATAAAATAACAGTTATCAAGAAAGTTTGCAAATGGCTCCGTTTTAAGCTTTGTATGGGAGGCGCTTCAGAACCCCCCTGTTTTGGGCTGAGGCGGGTGAGAGACCCTTGTTGGGTCCGGATGCACTCGAGGAGATGGAAGTCGCAGTGAAGCTTATTCGAGAAAAGCTTCGTATAGCTCAGGAGAGATATGAAAAGAACGCCAATCAGCGTAGGTCGGACTTGGAGTTTTCTATATGGGACCTTGTGTTTCTTAAGGTTTCCCCGATTGTTGGAGTCAAGAGGTTCGGTAAGAACCAGAAATTGGACCCGTGGTATGTGGGCCCGTTTAAGATCATTGAACGGATTGGCGTGTCAGCTTATAGGTTGGATTTGCCAGCAAACTTCCCTGGTGTTCATAATGTATTTCATGTAAGACAATTGCGGAAGTGTGTGCGCAGTAGTGGGCAAGTCTTGGATGTTATGCCACAGTTGGAGCCTAATCTCTCTTTTATTGAAGTGCCAGTCCGCATTTTGGATACTCAAGATCGGGTGCTGCGAAAGAAGTCCATCCCGATGGTCAAAGTTCTATGGAAGAATATGGATTTGGAAAGCGCGACTTGGGAGTTAGAGTCGGCTATGAGGGAGGCTCACCCTCAACTGTTCCCCTGATTTGGTCGATATGTTTTATTCTTGTAATGTTTAACTTTTTACTTTTCCTTCTATAGTAGAAGTGTTGTGCGTAACGTTTCGGGACGAAACTATCTTTTAGGGGGAGTGACTGTAACGCCCCCGATTTTTCTACGATTATTTAATTCTTTCTTGGCATTACGTCGATTCATTTTCTTGGCTTGTGCCATCTGTGGAGTGTGGTCTTAACTCCTTAGAACTGAGTGGCCTATTTTGTAGCCTATTGGCAAGATCTCCCAAGCAAGCCGAGTCGTTTTGGGTGACCCGGTGTGGCCTCTCGGGGGATGCTTGTGTTTTGGCTTCGGGTGGGTTTAACTCAAGTTCTATTTGTCGAAAGTTAATTTCGACTTCGCTGTTGTGTTCGTAGCATGGATATTTAGCTACGGTGCGAAATTTCGTCGAATTCCGAGGATGTTCGGTTTTCGCGTCGTTTTGTATTTTATGAAAAATAAAACTATTTAATAAATATTATATTAATAATTATTTTGAAAAGGTGCGGGTGCTGGGCGGTTACTGTGGTGTCTCATTATATTATATTAATTAGCTTTTAATATTAATAAGGGTGCTATTAATAGGATAGTTTAGGTTTAAGGGAAACCGCTCCTGTTCATCTTCTCGAAGCCGGACCCGTCTGCGCCTGTTCGCGGAAAATAGAGTAACCGCCGAACCTGCTCCCCTTCGGACGCCGATTCCGGGAGCGTTTGTGGACGGAATTCGATTCCGAAAGCGGATTTGGATTGCTCTCGTCAAGACCTTCATTCCTACGGTAAGAAATTCATTTTTCGTGGTGTTTATAAGGGTCTCGATTTTTAGGGTTGTCCGTTTTCGCCATTAAAGCCCCAGATTTCTGCTTTAGGTGTTGCTGCTGCTGGTGCCGAGTGAGAGTAAAGGAGGCCGACCGAGCTTTGCCGGAAATTTGAGGAAAGTGGTATTCTTGCCCTTGCCGTGTAATTCTTTTTGTATATCTCCTTGTTACCCTGTTAGCCCTAGGATAGTAACCATTGCTCGTTCTTCGGCTTCGATTTATGTTCAACAAACCTGATATGAGTTTCCTGTTCAGTGGTACTTCTAGCCGCAGCCCTTTCTTTTTATTCTCCTCCAACTGTTAGTAGAGGAGGCCTTGTATACGGGCTGAGTGAGGGTTGAGGGTTGGGTTGATTTTTCCTGTACAGTAGTTGTAGCCGGGTAGAGGAGAAAAGCTATAGTTTAATTTTTATGCAAACCTATCTTGCTTAGGCTCGGGTTGGGGTGTATGTGTGCTTGCCTGTGTAGTGGCTGTAGTAGAAGCCTTCCCTGTACTTAGACTTGCTGGAGTTTTGTTGGAGACGAAATGTTTTCGGCTAAGTACTTTGGCGTTGAGTGAGTCGACCTCACTCAATGCCAAAGCCGTTTTATTATTGAGAGTGGTGGACACACTCAACGCCGTAGTTTGTTTTTGCGGCTAAGTACTTTGGCGTTGAGTGAGTCGACCTCACTCAACGCCAAAGCTGTTTTGGTGTTGAGAGAGGGGGACTCACTGAACGTCGCAGTTTATTTTTGTGGCTAACTACTTTCGCGTTGAGTGAGTCGCCCTCACTCAACACCAAAGCAATTTTATTTTATCTTGCTCCAGGTATGTGCTGGGCAAGGGGGTAGGAGGTCCCTAGTGCTTTCACATGTAGACCCCTGAGCTTTGTTTCTTGGAAATGGTGGTTGGGGGACTGAGTTTTCCTCCAACCCGGATCCGCGTTGTTTTTGCTACTACCATCTCTCACAGCTTAGGGTGTTAGACGTTTCTTCCTTTGTAAATTTGCAACGTTTGGGCTCATGGTAGCCTTGTAAACTCTGCAGGAAATATTTTTGGGCAGGGTTGCTGATGTTTCCTCGTACATAGTTCTTTTCTTTTTGTCTTGCCTTGGGCAGTGGTGCTTGTTTCGGTTTGCTTACTCTTCTTGCTTACCTTTTAACTTAACATTTCCGTACAGCTTACTTGTTTAGTTTGCTGAGGTATTCTTTTCTTCTTTGAATGCATTAGGTTCTGGTTAGTAGCCGATTAGGCGGCTAGTTATTATGTGTTGTTGCTGGTGGTCTCTCGTACTGTGGAGACCAATACCTTGGTCTTGTGAGGTAGTTTTGCACTTCTTTCTTACAGACATACATACTTGTCTGTGGGTACGTGTCAGTTTGTTGGCGCCCAGTGGTAGTTTTACCTTGGTACTTATTATATTATCTTTTTGTTGCTACCTTTTTCTAGAGATAGTCTACTTGCTCTGGGGATGATTTATGCTAGGTTGCTAGTTACTTTTAAACCTAAAAACAGTATTATAAGTATATCTCATGATCAGAATGTTTTATAAAACTCAACCACTATTTTCCAAATAACGTAAAAAGATCATTTTCCTATATATAGTATAAATTAAATGTAGGGTCCTGCATTGTATAAGTTGTCCTCTGGGGGCACTTATGCACTCCTTTAGGATGTCAAACCTGATTTAAGTATTTTCCGCAGCGTATAAGTATAGTTTTAAAACTGTGGACTAGATGATCCTCTGAGCCGAGGGATACGACCTCTATAATATAACTGATTTTTCTAATCATATAACTCTTGAATTTTCATAAAGTATAGTTGATAGTGGTTTGCCTGAGCGTCGGCAGTTATCCCCTGCTCGACGTGGTATCATGACACGTGTTTTCTCCTACTCTGATAATCCTTTTTCCTCGGAGAAAATGCGGGTTGTGACAGGTGTGTGGACCCTATAGCTTCCACTGGTTGTTTTTTTCATCCTTGAGTATTTTTGGGTCTGGTTGTTTGGAAGAGGGCTGTTTTTTTGCCACTAACCCAGACCCAAGGTTTTACCACGGCCAAAAATTCGCAAAGTTAGGATTATTAGCTCCTTTCCTTTCATATGGCTATTTCTATTGGTATATGTTTGCCTTGTTGTTGCTGTAGGTGTTTTGCAGAGCATGTCATTTCTCATTCTTGCACTTGGTGTGCTTTGATTTCTCTTTAGATAGTGTTTCTTTTTGCTATCTTGATTATTTCTTTCTGCTCTTTTTGATAGCATTTGTTACAGGGTTGGCAAACCCCTTATTTTATTGCTTATGAATCTAATGCTCCACTTCTTTTGATTATATTCTTGCTGAGGTATTCTTTCTTTGAATGCCTCAGGTTCAGGTTGTAGCAGGTTGAGCGGCTAGTTTTCTTGTGGAGCTTGCTTGTGGCCTCCTGGGTTGCTGAGATTACTGTTCCTCATCCTTGTGAGGTAGTTTTCTTCCTGCTATATAGACATGCATACTCACCAGTGGGTTCGTGTCAGGTTGTTGATGCCTACTGGTGGCTTACTTGTGATGATGGGTATGAACTTAAACTATTAATTTTTTTGCCTATTTGGAGGTTGTTCACTTGCTTTCTGGGAATGATTTATGCTAGGTTGCATGTTAGGTATTTTAAACCCTACAAGAATTACTATATGTACCTCATGCACGTCATGTTTATAAAACTAAAGCACTACTTTCCCAAGTAACGTAACGACTATTTTTTTATACTATATTAAATTTACAGTCGTGCATACCATAAGTAATCCCTCGGGGACACTTATGCTCATTTAGAATATCAACTTAACCAAAGTATTTTCCGCATCATATAAATATATTTTTAATTGTGGACTAGCTGATCCACTTTGCCGAGGGATACGACCATCAAATTTAACTGGTTTTTTTCATATTAAATTATGATTTTTTTTTAAAGATATAGATTCTTGAGTTTTGCCTGAACGTGTGCAGTTATCCCCAGCACGACGTGGCATCATGGAACGTATTTTCTCATGCTCTGATATGAATTAATTGTTGAGAAAATGCGGGTCGTGATAGTTGGTATCAGAGGGAGGTTGCTTGACAATTGGTCGGACAACCTTTCCCTTGTTAGTATTAGTGGTTTAGCGACATATCATACACACACTGATATGTCATCAATACGTCTTGGCTAAAGCATGAACACTGCACTCATAAGCATGAATAGAAGTATACGGGGCATATTATGTAGTATGGGATGCATAATATGTGTTTGTATATGGATCCACCATAGGTGCATACATGTAAGGGTTATGTAGTATGGGATACATAACCTCACCACATGAATGCCCATTAGCACATTTTCTTTTTTTCATTGCATGCAATGTTATGTAGTATGGGATGCATAACATTTCCTTGGGTACGATCGGTCATGGCATGCATTGAGGTTTTTTTTAGAATGCATAACACAACATTCATAGCGTAACGTTGCATAAGTACAACATGCCAAGCTAAAGATTTGCATAATGAAATATGTACACACATTGTTTTGAGTCAAAAGAAATATAAATTCATGCATTCATGGTCTAAGCACATGAGTTAGTATGATGGTGGTGAACCATCCTAGGTTAAGCATAACATAATTAATGTTAAAATCCCAGAGCAAGTTAGCAGTTGAAGTTCATATTTAAGTATGTTTGTCTGTACCAGGTAGTTTTGTTCTAGTTGTTGGGCTAGGTTTTGATTAGTGCTAATTCGATTATAGGATGGCGAGGCGTCCTTCGACATGAACTTACTCCCCAATCTGGGGGTGAGTATTTAGGAGCGCAAAACGAGGCATTGATTGAAACTCTGCGGCAGAGTAATGAAGCCTTGTCCAGGCAGATGGTGGGTATACAGACTCAGATCCTGTATATGTTAGCAGTTGTGGCAGGACAGCCTTATAGAGTGTCGGACCCTACTGTAGGCCTAGCTGTTCATGTTCCTCCTGCTCCCCTGGTACCCCCTGCTGTAATGCCCCCGTAGATGACGTTTATATCGCACTTCGAGTGACTAGGACCTCTTACTTATGTTGGAAAGGCAGACTTTATGGTATTGGACGATTGGCTTATAGACATCGAGGAGATGTTCTCCTATTCTGGAGTTACCCCTGATCAAAGGGTGATGATCTCCGCTTATCAGCTTAAAGGATTAGCAAAGAGTTGGTGGATAAGAGAGAAGGAGAGCTTGAAAGAGGGATGCTCTTAGGAGACCTTCAAGGAACTGTTGCTAAAGAATTTTCTTCCTTCGGTCGAGTGCGACCGCCTGATGAATGATTTCCTATATTTGAAGCAGAGGCATCTCAAAGTTAGTGAGTATGAGATCGAGTTCAACAAATTGAGTCGGGTTTCCCCCGGCTTGGTAAGCTCCGAGGCGGATCGAGTTAAGCGTTTTCTTGGTGGCCTCAGAAGAAATGCCCAGCAGTTAGCAAGTGCTTATGGATCGGCGAGCTATGTTGGAGTGGTGGAATCTGCTTTTAAAGTTGAGGCAATTGAGAATGCTAAGCAAAGAGGGCAGTAGATGAGATAAGATAAGAGGAAATCGGTTGAAGGAAAGAGCCCTCAGATAGCCGGTGCGGCTTCACGAAAGAAGAGCAAGGAGGTTTGTAGCTTCCTTGGCCGGTAAGACCACCCCTTTGAGAGATGTTTCAAAAGGTTAGGAGCTCTGAAGAAGTAGCAAGTGCATGCAATTCAAGGTTCTCCCAAAAAAGATTTATTCTGTTCTGCATGTAAGCGGCCAGGGCATGATATTGCCCATTGTAGGGGAAAGGATAAGATTAAGGAAAGAAGTTGTTTTCTATGCGGTCAAGAAGGGCACATCAAGGTTCAGTGCCCACAGCTCCAGCCTGTGTTGCATCCAGTGCAACTCCAGGCATTGCCACTGCCTCAGCAGGTGGATAAAGTCTTGGGAAAGCTGAGTATGATTTCTTCAGGAGGAAGCACAGACTTCGACTCAGGTTATTTCTTGTTAGATTTCTCCCTAGCCTGAATGTTTTTATTCCTAGCGATTGTTTAGCATTTGTTTTCCTTAGTTTTGTGTGCAATCTTATAGGAAGACTTATGGTGAAGAACCGCTGGGCACGTGTTCTCTTTGACTCTAGTGCTACCCACTCGTTTGTGGCAATAGCCTTCGTGGATTGGTACCATTTGGATCTAGATCGATTTGGGAATGTCATTTGCATCAAGTTCCCTTTCGGTGATTCTGTAGTTTCAGATCAGGGCATTCAGGATTGTCCGATTGTGTTAGGGGATTTTCTAGCAAAGGAAGATCTGAAGGTGATCGACCTGGAATACTTTGATGTTATCCTATGAATGGATTGGTTTTCCAGGAATGATGCCGTTATCTAGTGCAAGGGTAAGCGCTTGAACTTTGTAAAGGACAACAGTCAGCCTGGGAGTGTTTATGGTTATTCGTGCCAGGATTCTCTAGTCATTTCCGCGGTATGTGTTCGGAAGCTGCTTGATTCCGGCTGCTTTACTTGTTTGGTCTTAGTTATGGGGACTGTTGTTAGTGTACTGCGTTTGGAGGCGATTCCTGTGGTGTGCAAGTTTTCAGATGTTTTCCTGTCATTCTTCCTAGTCTTCCACCAGAAAGAGATGTTGAGTTTGTGATAGATTTGGAGCCAGGTACGCGTCCTATTGCGAAGGCGCCGTACCGGATGGCCCCGCGAGAGTGGAAGAGTTTCGTATCCAGCTGGATGAGTTGTTAGAGAAAGGTTTTATCAGGCCGAGCTCATCGCCTTGGGGTACTCTTGTTCTATTTGTAAAGAAGAAAGACGGATCGATGAGTCTTTTCATCGACTATAGAGAGTTGAACAAGGTTACTATTAAGAATAGGTATCCTCTGCTAAGGATTGACGATTTGTTTGATCAGTTGCGCAGTAGCGCGGTATTTTGTAAGATTGATCTTCATTCCAGCTTCCATCAGCTCAGGATCCACGAGTCAGACATTCTGTGGACTGTTTTTTTATCCGGGCATGGGCATTTTGAATTTCTGGTTATGTCGTATGGTTTGACCAACGCACCCTCAGCCTTTATGAATATGATGAACCGGTTGTTAAAGGACTTCCTGGATAAGTTCATGGTCATGTTTATCGACGATGTTCTGATCTATTCCCACAATGCTGAGGAGCATGACCAGCATCAGCGTTTGGTTTTATCTGCTTTGAGGGACCACAATCTATTGATCAAATGGAGCAAATGCGAGTTTTGGTGGCCTCATGTTTCATTTTTGGGCCATGTAGTTTATAAGAGTGGGATTTCCATTGACCCAGAAAAGATAGTTGTTGTGATGGATTGGAGTAGGTCGGGCACATCCAAAGAGATTAGAAGCTTCCTAGGGTTGGTCGGCTATTACATGAGGTTTGTGGAGGGTTTTTCTACCCTGGCTGCACCTTTGACTAGATTGACTCAGAAGAATGCGGCTTTTATTTGGTGCTAGAAGTGTGAGGAAGCCTTTCTAGAGCTCAAGAACAGATTGTGCAATGCTCCTGTTTTGACTCTCCCTACGGAGGACATGGATTATTATGTTTATATGGATGCACCGCATGTTGGGCTTGGTTGCGTGTTGATGCAACACGGGAAAGTGATTAGGTATGGGTCCAGGAAACTGAAGACTCATGAGAGGAACTACCCTACGCATGATTTAGAGTTTGCAACCGTGATTTTTGCGCTGAAGTTATGGATACATCTGCTTTATGGCGCACAGTGCAAGATTTTTGACGATCATAAGAGTTTAAAGTACGTCTTCACCCAGAAGGAATTGAATCTGCGTCAGAGGCGATGGTTGGAGTATGTTGCCGACTACGATGTTGAGATCCAGTACCATCCGGTCAAGGCTAGTGTGGTGGCCGATGCCCTATGTCGGAAGACGGGGAAGATTTTTAATCTCTCCGCCGAGCTATTAGTGGAATAATTTCTTTTGATGGATATTTCTGTGGGGAGCTGCGACTTGAAGAGTAGTTTGGTAGTAGCAGAGCCTTCTTGGATTGCGCTTACGAGGTTACATCAGAAAGATGATCCATATATGTTGAATTTATATCTTAGAGCTGAGAAAGAGGAGCTACCAGATTTCTCGATTGATGATGCGGGTACTTTGAAGTACCGCGATAGATTTTATATCCCCGCCATTATGGATATTCGAGTTATGTTGTGCAGAGATGCGCATAGGTCTAGTGTTGCCTACCATCCAGGATCGACCAAGATGTATCACGACTTAAAGCAATTTGCCTGGTGGTATGGGATGAAGGGAGACGTAGCCAGGTTTGTTTCTGAGTGCTAGACTTGCAAGCGTGTTAAGGACGAACATGGAAGGCCTGGCAGCAAGATGACTCCGTTGTAGATTCCGACTTGGAAGTGGGGGAGCATTTAGATGGATTTCATCACGGGATTACCGAGATCTCGTAGAGGATATGACTCAGTTTGGGTGATTATGGACAGATTATTGAAGTGTGTCACTTCGTATCTTATAAGATCGACTATGCAATCAAGAAAATAGCTGAGCTGTATTTAAATGAAGTCATCTGATTGCATGGTGTTCCAGTCAGCATTATATCAAACCGAGACTCCCGGTTTACATATTGCTTCTGGAAGAGTTTACAAGAAGGTTTGGGTACGGATTTGAGATATTCTACCACATACCACCCGCAGACCAATGGTCAGACAGAGCGAGTTAATCAGATAGTGGAGGACATGATCAGATGCTATATTTTGGACAACGGAGGAGCGTGGGATGAGCGTTTAGGCTTATGGAGTTTGCTTATAATAATAGTTATCAAGAAAACTTGCAAATGGCTCCTTTCGAAGCTTTGTATGGGAGGCGCTGCAGGACTCCCTTATTTTTGGCTAAGGTTGGCGAGAGACCTTTGTTGGGTTCGGACGCGCTCGAAGAGATGGAAACTTTTGTGAAGCTTATTCGAGAGAAGCTTCGGATAGCCAAAGAGCGATATGAGAAGAATGCCAACTGGCATAGATCTGATCTAGTGTTTGCTGTGGGGGACTTAGTATTTCTAAAGTTTTCCCCGATGATTGGAATCAAGAGGTTTGGTAAGAACCGAAAGTTTGACCCGAGGTATGTGGGGTCGTTTAAGATCATTGAGCGGATTGGTGTGGCAGCTTATAGGCTGGATTTTCCTGCGAACTTTCCTTGCGTGCACGATGTTTTTCACGTTAGCCAGCTACGGAAGTGTGTGCTGAGCGACAGGCAAGTTTTGGATTATGTGCCTCAGTTAGAGCCAAATCATTTCTTATATGGAGATGCCCGTCCGCATTCTGGATGCTCAAGATCGCGTGTTGCGGAGGAAATAAATTTCTATGGTTAGGGTTTTGTGGAGAAATCAGGGCATGGAAAGTGCGACTTGGGAGTTAGAGTCGGCTATGATGAAGGCTTACCCTCATCTGTTTTTGTGACTTGTGTCTGGTATGTTTTGCATTTTCTATTATAGCTCTTGCTTGGCTATTTATTTTTCCTTCTTGATAGAAATGTTGTGTATAAAGTTTCGGGGTGAAACTTTCTTGTAGGGGGAGTGGTTGTAACGCCCCCGGTTTTTTTTATGATTTGTATTATCCTTATTTGGCGTTACGTTGACGTGTTTCCGACCTTTTTTCTATTGTTAGAGCGTGGTCTTAGCTCTTTAGGTTCTTGAGTCGCTTGTTTATAGCCTGTTTGCAAGGTTCCCCAGCAAGCCGAAGTCTGTTTTGGTGACTCGATGGAGCCTCTAAGGGAATGCTTGTGCTTTGGAATTCAGTAGGTGTTAGCCCGAGTTTTGATCGTCGGATGTTATTTTCGACTTCACCATTATTTTCGTAGCATGGGTGTTTAGCTACGGTGCGGGTTTCGTCGAATTTCGAGATCGTTTGTTTTTGCGTCGTTTCGACGTTTTTTTATGTTAGCTTTTAGTGTGTTACCAAGCTTTTATTGTTGCTATGTTGGGCTAAGTGGTAGAGCTTAGTTATAGCAGAGAGCCAGTTTTTGTTTGGCTTAATTTAGGCGAAGATTGTTAGCTGGTTATATTTGTATGTTTATATATATTGGTGTGTTTGAGCTTGGGTTTAAGCTTGAGTGCTGGAGCTTATTTCAGCTGTTCTTTTTTTGGTGTGTTGATAGCTGTTGTTTAGTGGCTGATTTTTGTGAGCTAGCAGCTAGCTGTTCTTATATGTATAAGTATATATGCTATTTATATATATATATATATATATATATATATATATTAGTGGCTAGATTTCTTTTGCTGCTAGTGGCTGAGCTTTCCTAGTTTTGGTATTATTTTATTAAGCTATGGCCGTGTGAGTGGGGAGGGTAGATAAATAGGGCCGACTGGGTTTTATTCTCCTCATTTCTCTTTTCCCAAGCCACTTGCTAGCTTGTAGCGGAAGGCATCAGGAGACAGAGGTGGTGGAGCTCCCGCCGACGATTGATGGAGGTTTAGAGCTCGTTTTTCTCGGGTAAGGGCAGATTTGGACTGCTCTCACCCAGAACATCCTCCCTAGGTATGTATTTCTTATTTTAGGGTTGTCTTTATTAGCTAGGGTTTTTAGGGTTTGTTCTTCTTCCTCTAAAAGCATCAGGTTTGCCTCTTAGGTGGCCGATCTTGCCGCCGGTGCCGAATTTTGGAAAGCAGCTGCTGTTTCCTGGAGATAGAATCAAGTGGCGCTCTTTGCCCTTGCCAACCTTGATTTTACTCCAATTAATCTTATTGTAGTAGCTCATTCTTTCTTTTTCCTAGAAGCTAGGGTTGCTACCGTTTTCATCCCAGCTAGATCTTACTCAATCTTGTCCAGTTTTAATTTATTCTCTCTCTTCTTATTCACTGTTTTATGTCCAGGTAGTGGCTGGAGGTAGGATTTTAGTTTGCTAGTTTTAGCCAAGCTTGGTTGGTAGCTGTAGCCTGGTAGAAGGGGTAGAAGAGAGGAAATTAGTATTTTTTTTTAGTTCTCTGGATAGTAGCATTGAGTGAGCCTAGGGCAAAGATTTATATTTTAAAAACTAAGTCAAAAGCTTTGACAGCGTTGATTGAGTGGAGCTCACTCAACGTCGTCTGGCTAGGAAGTTTTTCTAAGTCAAAAGCATTTACAGCGTTGAGTGAGGTGAGCTCACTCAACGCCGTCCATGTTTGGCTTAGGCGTTGATAGTGTTGAGTGAGTGAAGCTCACTCAATGCCGCCAGCTTAGTTAGATTTTTACTAAGGGTAAAAGCATTGACAGCGTTGAGTGAGGTGAGCTCACTCAATGCCTTCTACCTTGGTAGATTTTTGTTTTTTTTTCTAAGTCTTTTGGTGTTGAGTGAGTGGAGCTCACTCAATGCCACCTAGCCTGAAGACTTTTATAAGTCTTTTGGCGTTGAGTGAGAGGAGCTTACTCAATGCCATCTAGCCTGAAGAATTTTCTAAGTCTTTTGGCGTTGAGTGAGTGGAGCTCACTCAACGCCATCTAGGCTGAAGACTTTTCTAAGTCTTTTGGCTTTTAGTGAGTGGAGCTCACTCAACGACATCTAGCCTGATGACTTTTCTAAGTCTTTTGGCGTTAAGTGAGTGGAGCTCACTCAACACCTATTGCTGTATGGCAATGACAGCATTGTGTGAGTTGAACTCACTCAACGTCGTTGTCCCGAGATTGAGTTTTTTTGCGGTTAAGTCATTTGGCGTTTAGTGAGTGGAGCTCACTCAACGCGGTGTCGAGTGAACTCGACGCCTTCCTCGCTGGGTGTTGGCATTGAGTGAGTGGAGCTCACTCAACGCCGCGTTGAGTGAATTCGATGCTTTTTCCTTGGGATGGTGTTTTCTCCTGGATTGTTAGTGTGGATTTTCCCTTAGGGGGGGTTGTTATCGGCTAGTTTTTGAATGCGGACTCGTGGATTATGGCAGGTTTTTTTTCTTGTGGCTCAGTAAGGGGTGAATGGTGTGTGCTGAGTTGTGGCCACCAACAGTTAGGCCATTTTGGGCTGGTTATGGTTAGGTGTGTGGACCTTATAGCTGCCACTTATTTTTTTTTCACCCTTGAGTATTTTTGGGTCTGGTTGTTTGGAAGAGGGCTGTTTTTTTTTGCCACCAACCGAGACCCATGGTTTTACCACGGCCAAAAATTCGCAAAGTTAGGATTGTTAGCTCCTTTCCTTTCATATGGCTATTTCTATTGGTATATGTTTGCATTGTTGCTGTTGTAGGTGTTTTGCAGAGCATGTCATTACTCATTCTTGCACTTGGTGTGCTTTGATTTCTCTTTAGATAGTGTTTCTTTTTGCTATCTGGATTATTTCTTTCTGCTCTTTTTGATAGCATTTGTTGCAGGGTTGGCAAACCCCTTCTTTTATTGCTTATGAATCTAATGCTCCACTTCTTTTGATTATATTCTTGCTGAGGTATTCATTCTTTGAATGCCTCAGGTTCAGGTTGTAGCAGGTTGAGCGGCTAGTTTTCTTGTGGAGCTTGCTTGTGGCCTCCTGGGTTGCTGAGATTGCTGTTCCTCATCCTTGTGAGGTTGTTTTCTTCCTGCTATATAGACATGCATACTCACCAGTGGGTTCGTGTCAGGTTGTTGATGCCTACTGGTGGCTTACTTGTGATGATGGGTATAAACTTAAACTATTAATTTTTTTGCCTATTTGGAGGTTGTTCACTTGCTTTCTGGGAATGATTTATGCTAGGTTGCCATGTTAGGTATATTAAACCCTAAAAGAATTACTATATGTACCTCATGCACGTCATGTTTATAAAACTAAAGCACTACTTTCCCAAGTAACGTAAAGGCTATTTTTTTATACTATATTAAATTTACAGTCGTGCATATCATGAGTCTTCCCTCGGGGAAACTTATGATCATTTAGAATATCAACTTAACCAAAGTATTTTCCGCTGCGTATAAATATATTTTTAATTGTGGGCTAGCTGGTCCACTGTGCCGAGGGATACAACTATGAAATTTATCTTGTTTTCTTTTATATTAAATTATGATTTTCTTCAAAGATATAGAGTCTAGATTTTTCCTGAATGTGTGCAGTTATCCCTTGCACAACGTGGCATCATGACACGTATTTTCTCTTGTTCTGATATGAATTAATTGTTGAGAAAATGTGGGTCGTTACACTTCGTCCATCTTATTTATGTAGACCCACTTTGTTTCGATAACATTTTTACCTTATGGCGTTGGAACAAGCTTCCAGACTTGGCAACGCTTGAATTGATTCAGTTCTTCTTCCATTGCCATTATCTAGGATGCGTCTGAGTTTGCTTCCTCAAACTTCTTTGTTTAAACCTGCGAGAGGAAACTTAAATAAAGATTTTCATTAGTTGTACCTCTACGAGTTCTGACACCATCCCATGGATCTCCTATGATTTGATCAATTGGGTGATCCTTCAAGTGTTTGAGCTCTAGAGTTCTTCCATATAGAGCTTCCTCTATCACTGGAGTGACTTCATCAACTTGGATGGCATCTTCATCATGGTGATCATTCTCTCTAATTGGGGTTGGAGTGGTGATCTTGATGAACTTTTGAGCTTTTTCTTCAGTCGGCTCATCCAAGTTTAATTCCTTTAGCCTTAAAAGAACATCTTAAATAAACACACTTGAAGAACTGTCCTTACAGCAAGCTCGTCTCATCAAATACAACATTAATAGATTCTTCTACAACCAAGGTTTTCTTATTGAAAATCCTATATGCCTTACTATGGCTACTTTAACCTACAAAAATACATTCAGAGCTCTTTTCACTAAATTTAGTCGTGTGATACTTCCCATTATAAAGTACGAAGCATTTACTACCAATGATTTTAAAATATGAGATAGTTGGTTTCCTGCTCTTTAGTAGTTCGTAATGTGTCTTATTATGGTTCTTGTTTATGAGTGCTCGATTTTGCACGTGATATACAGTGTTGACAGCTTCAGCCCAGAAATATTTCGGTATTGGGCATCACTCAACATGATTCAGCAGGCCTCTGTGAGGGTTTTATTCCTTATCTCAGCATCTCCATTCTACCGAGGAGTTCGAGGAGAGGATAACTCATGAAAGATACCTAAGCTTTCACAGAATTCTTTCATGGGCCAAGATTTGAACTCTGTTTCATTGTCACTTTTAATTTTGACAATGGAGTAGCTGTATTCATTCTGAACTTGCCTGACAAAATTAGTAAAGATATCAAAAGTATCTGACTTGTGTTTTGGAAAAAACACCCACGCAAAGCGAGAGTAAACATCAACAATAACCAATGTATAATCCTTACCTCAAAAACTTCAGATTTGTAGTGGACCGAACAAGTTCATATGAAGTAGGTGTAAACACCTATTAGAATATTTGCCACTAATGCTTTTAAAGGTAGCCCTAGTTTGCTTTCCTTTTACACATGCATGACAAGGTCTATCTTTAATGCACTTAATGTTGAGTGTATCACGTACTAAATTAAGAGAAAATAATTTATTAATAGTTGTTTAATTTATATGTGCTAATCTCTTATGCCATTGGTCAGCAAAAGACACACTATCTTTTGCCAAAAGGCACATTGGTGTAGAAGAGTCTATGCAAATAAAATTTAAACAAAATATGTTTCTACTACGAGTGTCTGATAGAATCGTTTCTAAGTTATCAACTGATTTTATCAAACACTTGTCTGCATGAAATTCTACTACGTATTCCTTGTCACAGAGCTAGCTTATGCTTATAGGATCTTGTTCCAATCCTTCAACATAAGCCACATCTGAAAAGGATACATTACCATTAATGATCATGCCATAGCCTTTTGTAATTCCTCGGTTAGAACCTCCATAGATGACCTTTGGCCCGTTCATGACTTGAGAGTAATTTTGGAGTAGGATTCTAGTCCCGGTCATATGCCGAGAGCATCCACTATCCAAATACCAGATATGATATTTGGCAGCCTTTGGACATTCCTGTAAAAGTAGAATCAATTTGCCTTAGGAACCCAAACTGTTTGGATGCTTGGTCTCTAGTTAGCATACTCATCCTACGTGTATTAACATTATGAGTGGTCTTTCTCACATTATTAACTTGAGGAGCTATATAATATCTGGGGTTAAACTAGCAATCTATAGCAATGTGACCAACTTTGCCACAACACCAACAGTCAAACCTGTTGTGTCTTTGCCTAAAGTTCTCCTTCTTGACTTTTTGAGGATGTGGTCTAACAAGGGAAATAGACTTGGAGGTAGAAGCTTTGTGGTGATGACACTCACATGACTTCTTCTCCTTAAGAGGCTTTTCCACAACAGGTTTAACTTTTGGAGATTTCTTGATGTTATGACCATGACTATAAGGGCCGTAGCTCTGAAGAGTGATCACATCGATCATAAGGTGATTTGAAGACACTCTCACTAAAGTTCCGGGGACGAGTCCATCTTTGGTACTGAGACTTGGGCTCTACATAAGTAGGCCTATCAAAGTGACCGTAGGACGAATCAAGATCAAATTTATTTGTTGAAAAGATAACCTTTCTAAATGAAGTTTGGTCTTGAGGAGCTTTCCCCTTCTCCTTGGCTAGAGCTTTATTGGCAGCCTTATTTCTCCTTTGGGCTTTATTTCTCCAAGATGATTTCCTAGGAGCAGCCACATGGCCTAAGCCAGCTCCTTTAGCCTGAGTAGAGAACTCAACAATAAGTGGAAGGATTGTCTTTGGCTTGGAGAAACTTTCAACAAGTTTTTTTTTTCAGCTGCAAGTTGTTCTTCCAACTCCTTGATGATTTGCTCTCTCAGCTTTCGTTGCTCGAGAGCTTTTTTGTAGACATCGATTGCGACATGGGCTTTCTCTCTGAGTGAGTTCATCTTTGCGACTTCTTCCCTCAGAGTGCTCTCCTCAGCCTTAAGAAATTTAATCTCCTTGGCTTGAGTTCTTGCGACTCTATGACATTTGTCGTAAGCCTTGATTAACTCTTTGTATTGAGTCATGAGTTCAAATTCATCCTCAGACGAACAATCCTCAAAATCAAGGTCAGAAACATCTGATTCCGAGAGAGGAGTTTGAGAGTTTACCTTCCTAGTGAATAGGGGTTCTTCTTCTTCATCTGTATGTTCCATGAGCCCAAAGTAGGCTTCCTCATCATCATTGGACAGAGATGAGTCTGTGTCACAAAGGTTCTTGGCCTTCTTTGCTACTAGGCTTCTTTCAGGTTTCTTCTTATATTAAGAAGATTTCTTCTCTTCTCATCTTTCACCCTCCTTCTTCTTATGAGGGCAATCAGCTATGATGTGTCCTGCCTTATTACACCAATAACAAACAATGTCAGAAAAATATGCTTGTTCGGTTTAGAATAATACCTGCCTTGGCTACTTGAGCCTTTTTTTGCGATCACCATCATGACGTAATCTCCTCAACGAGGCATCTTTGCCTCTCCACTGTTTCTTCTTGTTCAAGTACTTCTTGAACTGACTTGAAAGAAGAGAAAAATCTCCTTCAGATAGCTCTAAGCCTGAGGTACTTGGCTCTGAAGCTTCTTCTTCACTTTCTTCCTGTACAAGAGCAGAAGATGAAGCTTTTAACCTCCTTGAGATGTCTGCCTTTAGAGGGGCAGACTTCTCCTTGGATGAAGACCGACTTTTCTCTTCATCAGCTTTTCTTGAATTTATTTGGAGTTCATAGGACAAAAGCTTTCCAAAGAGATTCTGAGAGTCAGTCTCTGCCTGCTTTACAAACTCCCGAGAAAGATGGGAGCTGGATCTGATTTACTCTAGAGGGTGGGTGAATAGTGTCTTTATATCTTTTGGCTATTTTTTATTTTATATCATAGTTGAAAATATTGTTAGAACACCCTATTACTAATTTGGGTAAGGATCACTATGTGATTAGGTTTTTGTTTTGACCTTGTTGTATAGTCTGATAGGTCAAATAGAATGAGTCTTAGGGTTAGTGCTTAGGTTTGTAAGCTGACCTCAAGAACTTCTATAGATCAGAATTCAAGTGTTGAGACAAAGAAAATTTTCGTCGAGCTCAGGTCGACGAAACGTCGAACTCAGTTCGACGTTCTCTGAGATCAGTTCAACGAGTCATCGAACTCCGTTCGACGATCGTTGAGCTCAGATCGACGTTCTGTTTCCAGCTGTTTTCCAAGTCGCTGAGCTCAGTTCGACGATCGTAGAGCTCAGTTCGATGATTTCTGTCTTCAGTTTCAATCCAATATCTGAGCTCAGTTCGACGATCGTGGAGCTCAGATCGACGATTTTTCTAAGAGATCGACGATTTCAGAATTAAAATTCAGGACAGTTATGGAATTCATTCAGATTTATTTTCAGCATTTATGACAAAGGATTCTGTAGCCGTTTCAAGCAATCTGGAGCAAGTTTCAAGGAAGAATAATTGGAATGCTACTTAGGACTTTCCCCAGAGACAGTTGTCAATTATGGAAGTCATTTATGACTGAGTAACGACCATCTAAAGTCAGAATCTGAAATACTCCTTAGATAATAATTTTAAGAACAGAACAGACAAGTTTTGAAAAAGATATACAGAAGAGAGAACAAAAATTCACTCATCAAGAATTCATCTTCTAAGAATAGATTCAGTAGAAAAAAGCTTACAGAATTACTGAGTCAGAATTCTTCAAGAACACAAGGAACATCATTGTGAAGGAGATCATCTGCTGTTCTACTCCTTCAAGCTTCAAGTGTTCAAAAGCTTCATTATCAAGGACTCCAGACAACACACATTTCAGCATCTGCTGAAATCATCTATTGCTGGAGATCTGAAGCAACTGAAGGCCTATCACCCTAAGCAAAGCTCATCTTCCTGAACCCTTACAGATCTCAGGGGGAGATTTGACAACATCTTCCACTTGTCTTCTCTTAGATTGTTGAAAGAGAAGAACAACTCAACTCATTTTCTTTTTCCTTTCTCTCCTGTAAAAGGGTTTCTCAAAACTCCCTTCAAAAGTTTTGTTGCTGGTTTCTGAGATCTTGTAAAACCTCAGTGGTGGCAAGACACCTTATCAAAAAATCTAGTTTTTGTTTTTGAGCACCTTATCAAAAGCTCATTGGTGCCCAAGACACCTGATCAACTATTTCTGCAGTGGATTACTACCTAGGGTGGTAGAAGAGTGGATGTACCCAGGTTTTTGGGGAACCACTATAGCTCCTTATGTCATCTGGATTGCTGTGCTTTTTACTTCGATGTGTGCTGTGTGATTTCCTATTTCTTTCTTACTTAGTTTTTCTTTTTGCAAGCACCTTACACATATACATAAATCAAGACTTCCACTGCTTTACAGTTTTTGAATTGTAAATTATTTTAAAATACTCTATTCACCCCCCCCCCCTCTAGAGTTAAGGTAGATCTTTCACTCACTTTCAATTAGTATCAGAGGGAGGTCGGTTACTCAACATCTGAATTTTCAACCGATTGGTTGAACAGGCTAGCACCTGAACCAAAAGATCTCTGAAAAGATCAACCCTCTATAGAGGATAGTTATTTCTTTTATGTATTATATATTTATTTTTAAACAAAACCATGGCACAGAACAAAGATTATGCTATCACCATACCTCCAGTGTGCAACCTTTCTAAGTTTGCACTTTAGAAGGCAAGGATTAGGCTTTACATGAATTCTATTGATGAGGACATCTACAGTTCTGTTTTGACAGTTTGTCCAAGACCCCTAGTAATTACAAGTACAAGTGCTGTTCCACCTCCCTCAGGAACAGATGCAGAAATAAAGAAATGGAAAGTTACAGATGCAAAAGCTATGAATATCCTTGCTAAGACTATGTCTGATGAGATATTCCAAAAGGTGGCTGAATGCAGTTCAGCAAAAGAGATATGGGACAAGTTATCTAAAATTGTCTCAGGATCTGCTGATGAAAGGAAAGACAGGAGATCCCATCTCATAAGCCAATATGAGAACATTCAAAAAGGGAGAAACTGAATCAGTGGCTGACATGTACAACAGGCTCAGCCTAATAGTCAGTGAATTAAAAGCACTGGACATGGAGATCTCTCTAACTGAACTAAATGACAAGATCCTAATGTTCTTCCTTAGCACTTGTGACTCAAGGATCTGGCCAATCAAGTATGCCAGAAGCCTAACTGAGATTACTACTGAAGCTTTGTTGGGCAAGCTCAATTCTTATGAGCTGCTAATCAAGAACAGAGAGGAAGAACAAAAGGTTGCTTCTCCAGCTATCAGGAAGGAGAAGACAATATCATTCAAAGCTACAGAAGATCTGCCTGAAGACAAGGTCACAGGCAATGAAGAATTGATGAGCTTGCTGGCCAAAAGATTCTATAAGATGGCCAGGAAAGATTTCAGAAAGAGGTCATCCAGAGGGCATGAGAAGCCAAGGTATGACAAGTCAAATAATAAAGAAATAATCTGTTTTGGATGCAGGAAACCAGGCCATATTGTGCCTGACTGTCCAGAAAATAAGAATAAGGACAAGAAGGACAGGAAAGATAGGAGAAAAGACAAGGACTCCAGGGGAAACAATTATAACAAATCCTCCTCCAGCAAAAATAAACATACAAGGAAGGGATTTTTAGCAGAAACCTGGAGTGAAACTGAAGAAGAATCAGAGGCTTCATCAAGCTCAAGTGATGATGAAGATGATGCTGAAGAAAAGGAATTCTGCATGATGGCTATCAATGCCTCCCAACAAAATTCTGATGCAGAACAAGAGTCAGAGTCTGAATCTGAAACTCAAACTGAAGAAGACTAGGTAATAGACTCCTTTGACTTTGATTAAGAGGACTTTAGATCTGAATTTAAGGCACTTTTTTTAGACCTGTTAAAGTCTGAGAAAGAGATTATCTCTCTCAGAAATCAATTGTCTGAACATAGCACCTTAAAATCAGACAACCTCAAACTCTCTGAGGAGTTAGAATGCTGTAGGGACGAGATAGATTCACTGAAAAGTGAGCTATCCTAGGCAAAGAAGTTTGAAGAATCCCTTAATGGGAGAAGCATCAGACTGATGGACATCACAAGCACAGTGAACTCATGATTCAACAGTACACTAGGCTTGGGTGCTTCATCCAGCCAACCTATTGTATTAACAACCCCAATTAAATTTATTTCTTATAAAGGAAAGGGTGTTGTAAAGGTAGCTAGGAAGAATCCTGATTTACCTAAGGAAAACAAAGTTCCACAGAAAACGTCGAACAGAGCTTGACGATCGTCGAACAGAGCTCGGCGATCCAAGGCTGAATCGTCGAACTCAGTTCGACGAATTCTGGACTCTGAACTCTGGTATAGTCGATCTTCGAACGGAGCTCGACGATCTGACCGAAGATCATCGAAATCAGCTCGACGATCGTCGAACGGAGCTCAGAGCTTTGAACATTCTTTTAGAGGTAAATCTAAAATCAATCCTAGAAGTCCCTCATCCCAAAGCTTCAACCCTTATACTGAATGGATAGTGCCTCCTAGGAGATACCATCCTGAAGGATATAAGAGTCAGCCAGGGATGTCTTTTATTTCTGAGTTAAAAGGTTATAAACCTAGACCCAAGGTAAACTAGGTCAAAAACATATAAATTGTTTATGTGCAGGTGAAGACCTATCCAGCAATGAACCAACAATGGTATCTGGATAGTGGGTGCTCAAAGCACATGACAGGGAGCAAGGATAATCTAACATCCTTCAGAACCAAACTTGGACCCAAAGTAATATTTGGAGATTCAAACTTTGGTAAAACAAAAGTATATGGTGCTGTTCAGATTGGCTCAGTCACATTCAAGAAGGTGGCTTATGTGGAAGGACTAAAGCACAACCTAATCAGCATCAGTCAACTCTGTGATGAAGGCTATCAAGTGAAATTCAACAAATCCTTATGCAAGATCAAGTCATAGGATAACACAACAGTGTTAACAAGTAAAAGGAAAGGTAACATTTATCTTGTAGATTTCCTTTCAACCAATATAGATATCTGTTTATTTAATTCAGTTTGCAAACCAAATGATCTTTGGCATAAGAGACTAGGGCATATAAACCTCAGAACCATTGCTAGGCTATCTAAGGACAACCTTGTTAGAGGACTACCTTCTGGCCCCTACAAGAAGGAAGGACTTTGCAGGGCTTGTCAATTAGGCAAGCAAACAAAAAATAGTTTTAAGTCACTTAATAAGAGTGATTAACCTAGGATCTTGTATCTGTTACACATGGATCTTTTTGGACCCATTACAATACAAAGATTAGGAGGGAAATCTTACACTTTAGTGATTGTAGATGACTTCTCTAGATTCACATGGGTATTCTTCCTGAGGAAGAAGTCTAATAACTTTAAGTGTTTGATAGATTTTCTCAAATACATACAGATTGAGTTCAATTCTCACATTGCCCTGATCAGAAGTGATCATGGGACAGAGTTTGATTCTCTTCTTATGCAAGAGTTCTGTCAGAGTGAAGGGATAAGGCATACTTTCTCAGCTCCTAGAACTCCTCAACAAAATGGGGTAGTTGAAAGGAAAAATAGAACCCTAATTAAATCTGCTACTACATTGTTGACAGATGCTCACCTCCCTCTATCTTTTTGGGCAGAGGCAGTGAACACCTCCAACTATGTGTTGAATAGAAGTTTGATACATAAACTGAAGGGAAAGACTCCCTATGAATTGCTCAAAGGGAAGAAACCTAAAGTAGACTATTTCAAAAATTTTGGTTGCATTTATTATATTCACAATAATGACAAGAAGTACTTAGCAAAATTCCAAGCTAAAGCTGATGAAGGAGTGTTTCTGGGATACTCCATGATCAGTAAAGCTTATAGGGTTTATAATAAAACTTCTCTTAAAATTGAAGAATCTGTTCATGTATCTTTTGATGAGACTAACATGTTTTACAAGGAGAAGAATTCTTCTACCATAGAACTCTTGCAGGTAAACTCTCTTTCAGAAAATTTGGACAGGTTGCATATTGAAGAGAAGGATTCAACACATTCACCTACCCAACAGAGAGAAGAAATCAGTGAAGATGAAGAGGATACTCAACATCTTGGTGTTTAACATCTTGGGGAAAACCATCTTGAAGAGCCAGTTGTTGTTCCATAAGAGGAAACAACAACACAGGTTGGTGAACAATCAATACCCCCTATTTATTTAGTAACAATAAGAGATCATTTAATCTCCCAAGTGATTGGAGACATCTCAGCTGGTGTGCAAACCAGAAATCTGGTCAACCAGAACCTGATGCACAGCTGCTTACTATCTCAAGTTGAGCCTCAATCCATTCAAGATGCAGAACAAGATCCACACTGGATCATTGCTATGCAAGAAGAACTACATCAATTTGAGAGAAACAAAGTATGGGAGCTAGTACCAAGGCCTAAGGATCACTCAATTGTTGGAACAAAGTGGGTGTTCAGAAACAAGTTGGATGAACAAGGAGTTATTGTAAGGAACAAGGCAAGGCTAATTGCTCAAGGTTATTCTCAAGAAGAAGGAATAGACTATGACCAGACCATTGCACCAGTTGCAAGGTTAGAGGCCATAAGAATATTCCACGCTTATGCAGCTCACAAAGGATTCAAGGTCTACCAAATGGATGTGAAGAGTGCATTTCTCAATGGAGACATTAAAGAGGAAGTCTATGTCAGACAACCTCGGGGTTTTATCTCTTCAACTTATCCTGACCATGTTTTCAAATTGCATAAAGCATTATATGGTCTCAAGCAAGCTCCTAGAGCATGGTATGAGACCTTAGCATGCTTTCTTCTGAAAAATGACTTTATAAGGGGTAGAGTAGACCAAACTCTTTTTAATAGAACCCATAAGTCCCATACCCTACTAGTACAAATATATGTAGATGATATCATATTTGGGTCTACTGATTCAAATTTATGCAAAAGATTTTCCAATCTGATACATTTTAAATTTGAAATGAGTAGCATGGGTGAGCTTTCCTTCTTTCTAGGATTGCAAGTCAAACAACATGCTGAAGGCATATTTATTTCTTAAACCAAGTATGCAAAAGAACTGGTTATGAAATTTGGTATGTCTGAAGCATCTTGTATGAAAACACCTATGCCTACCAATGCATTATTAGATGCTGATGAACATGGAAAACATGTTGATCAGACAACATATAGAGCAATGATTGGCTCTCTTTTATACCTTACAGCCAGTAGACCTGATATAATGTTTGCTACATGTATATGTGCTAGGTTCCAAGTAAGCCCTAGAAAGACACACCTAACATTAGTTAAGAGGATTCTTAGGTATGTAAAAAGTTTTCCAAATCTAGGCCTCTGGTATCCAAAAGACTCAGGATTTGAATTAACTGAATTTTCAGATGCTGATTATGCTGGATGTAGAGTAGACAGGAAAAGCACCAGTGGAACTTGCCAGTTCCTTGGTGACAGACTTGTCTCCTTGTTCTGTAAGAAATAAACATCTGTGTCCACTTCAACTTCTGAAGCTGAATATATGGCAGCAGGCTACAACTTAGAAGTGTCAAAAATATTTTGTGATAACACCAGTGCTATTTCTATAGCACAAAATCCAGTCCTCCATAGTAGGACAAAACATATAGAGATTAGGCATCACTTTCTAAGGGATAATGTTGAGAAAAATAAAGTTGAACTTCAGTATATCCCAACTGATTTGCAAAGGGGAGATATTTTCACCAAACCTTTGGATGAAAAGAAACTTACCTTCTTCCTAAATCAGTTAGGATTGTTAGATGGAGGAAGTCTAAAATAAATCCCAATTTTTCAAAACTCTAAAAACAGAACAAGACAAGGCTAAAAACTTGTTTTTATAGTGTCTGCAGGATGCTTCTAGTCTCTGAACTGTGCTCGACATTTTTCCCAAAAAGCGTTGAACGGAGATCGACGATTCCCAAAATCATCGACCGGAGTTAAGCGTCGTTAGATAGCGTTAAGCTATCTTCTTTCTGTTCAGCGATCATCGATCGAAGATCGACGCTCTCCAATATCGTCGAACGGAGATCGACGTTATTGAAGACTCTTCAGATTCCTTTAGAAGCCCAGATCGTCGAACGGAGTTCAACGATCTTTCCTTTCTAGCTTCGAACCCTAATATAAAATCATTCTTTCGGCCATCGTTCTTCTTTTGCGCTTTCATACTCTCTGCAAACTTTTTCTTTCCCTCCAAACTTCTCTACACTTGGTCATGTTTGTTCATCTTTGCAGGTATACAATGGAAGTGTCCGTTGCTTCCCTTGCCAAAATGAAATTCGACACAGGCTTTGATATCGACATGGACTCCTTTGAAGGAAGTGACCAGGTTTTCAAAGATATTCTGGACTTATTCAAGGAACAGAAGTTAGCACAGATTATGACAACGAGAATGAAGATTGAAGCCGATGAAATAAAGGAATGGGTATATACAGCGCACAATTTGGATAAGAATACAATTGTTGGTACGATAGCTGGGACGCAGGTATCCCTAACACCTACTCTCCTGACTAAAGTGTTTCAATAGAGTACTAGAAATGATTCTATTGAGCTTTCTGGAGAGGAGTTTGAATCAATGTTAGATAGAATGGGACATTCTGCAGCAAACCCTAATAAGTTGTTGAAAAAGAACTTATCAATTGAGTACAGATTCCTTGCTGATGTTGTGGGGAAAGTGTTATTGGCAAAGCACTCAACACATGATACCATCTCTAGGTATCAGTTCTGCTTGATGGGAGCCATTGTGGATAAGAAACATTTGAACTGGGGAGAGATCTTCTTTGACTTTATTAAGAAGAAGGTGAACAAAAGTCTGGTAAACTTTGGGAGGATAATAGGGTTATTCCTGCACTCCAGGTGCCCTGAACTGCTGGTATCAAGTGGGATGCACATCAATGCATCAAAGAGGCTGACCGGTGCCCTGTTTGGGAAATGGGACAGGCAGATAGTCAAGCCAAACAGGACTACTACTGCTTCAGGCACAAGGACTGTTGCAGTCTCTTCCCCTCAGGCCCCTGCCCTCATTGAAGAATTGCCTGCCTCCTCCTCTTCTCAACCATCTCCAGTTCTTCCCTCAACCATTCCCTCATCCACTATAACCATCTCTACCTCCATCTCCACCTCAACAATCTCCACATCAATCTCCTCCCCCATCACTATTTCATCCCCTCTGTCCACTCCCTCACCTCCTACAGCCACTATAGTAGAACAATTCCACCCTCTACACTATTATCCACCCTTGATCTTCCCTCCTTCAACCTTATGGAAGATTCCTTCATGGATGATTCCCCCTCCTCACCTACTGAGCTTCTCTCCACTTCCTTATACCAACAACTCCTCCATGATATTCTCACCCAACCATCCTTCACCCCATCCATCTCCACACCCATAACCTCTATCTCCACCATCCCCATATGTCAACCAACCATCCTACCATCCCCATCCACACTTCCTGCAGCCCATCCATCACCAGCCACAGTCATTTCTTCCTCCACCTCTACTCAAGTTCCACTTGAACAAGTGGATCTCTCAGCACTGGTAGATAAGCTCTACGGGATGCTGGCTCCCTAGCTAGTAGCCCTGTTGGAGACCTCCATGGCTCCGCTCCTGCAGTCCATAAAGGAGTTATCTGACAGGCTCTCCTCTCTCTCTACTCCACAGGCAATCACTTCGATGGGGTGCCTTGATCCAGTTCTCACTGAATCAAGACAGGGGGAGATGCCCTATGAAGTTGTGCTAGTGCCTGTTGTTTCAGAGGAATTGCTGCCAGAAATTGCTGCTGATGCTTCAGTTCCAGCCCCAGTACCAGTACTAGTAGTTGACCTCATGTCACTTTTATCTGATTTTGACTTTCTTCACTTCAGCAGCTTACCAGCTCAGGGAGTTGAAGACTTTACTAAGGCCATTGTGCCTGTTGCTTTCTGTGATCCCAGGCCAAATGGTTCTTATATAAGATCTCTTAAGGCTGAGGAAGTAATTGTTTCTGTTTGTGCTGTTACTGCTGTTGAAGTGGTTGAACCTGATGTTTCTAAGATTCCTGCTGCTCTAATAGTTTCTGCTTCTACTGCTGCTGCTACTCCTGTTTTGTCTGCTGAGAAATTGAAACAACAAGAGGAGTATATCAAAAGTATTTATGATTAATATAACAGACCTCAGAGCTCAGACAGTGACCAACTCCATACTGACTATGATGACTCTTCTGGAACTATTGTAAAGAAAAGGAAAGCCCGAATTAAGTCTATGATGAGAGTACCTCCTGCAAAAGCCAAAGCCAACAATGATATACCCTATTACATTCTTCATGACTGCCAAATCACTGAACCTTGGATGCAGTACTCTAAGAACCAGCATAAGGCCATGAAGAAAAGGAGAAAGCTTGACAAGTATGAAAAGGGATCATCCCAATTCCATCCTCCTCCTCCTCCTCCTGATGCTAGTACTGGTGGAGGATCTGCTTCTCAAACTGAATCTGCTACAAAGAATAGCTCCTCTCAATCCTCACAAAGATATCAACCAAGAGGACATTATCAAAGAGGTTATCAGTCTAAAAGAGGCCAACATAGAGGAAGTCAGAGGGATTACAGAACTTACTCCAGACAACATCCTTACAAAAGGGAAGGACAAGGCCCTACTGATTCTACATCAGGTCCTTTCCCTTACAAGCTCAGAGATACAGTTGTCATCAGGGCTCCTCATACTGATTAGGAGTCAATCAACAGATATGAACCCCTAGTTCCATTTGAGGACCCTAAGAACAATCCTTTATCATGGACAACTAGAATGACAGAACTTGTTGTATTAAATCAGATTAAGAAGGCTAAAGAGCAAGGCAGAGACACTTCCAACATCACAACCTTGTCAGAACATAGAAAGAAAGAATTAGAGAGATATGCTTGAAGAAAATTCTTTGATCCAGAAGACTATATGAAGCTGAATCATGAGGATGTAGTTCCAAGTCCAAGATCTCAAACCTCCTTAGGTGTAGAAGATGATAAAAGATCCAAGAAGGAAGCCCTAAATCCCAACAAAGAAATTCTTTTCAAAAAGGGCAATGAGTAACTTGTGTAAGCTGATACTCATATTTATTTTTTGACTGAATCTGTGACTCTTGCTGTGTTTCTGCAATGCTCAACATATATTATCTGCATTGTTGTTTCTGTTTTTTTGTTTAAATCTGATGTATGTTTGTTATTTCACATTCTGTCATGTAAATAGTAATCTTAACCCAAATAGGGGGAGATTGTTGGAACACCCTATTACTAATTTGGGTAAGGATCACTATGTGATTAGGTTTTTGTTTTGACCTTGCTGTATAGCCTGATAGGTCAAATAGAATGAGTCTTAGGGTTAGTACTTAGGTTTGAAAGCTGCCCTCAAGACCTTCTATAGATCAGAATTCAAGTGTTGAGACAAAGACAATTTTCGTCGAGCTCAGGTCGATGAAACGTCGAACTCAGTTCGACATTCTCTGAGCTCAGTTCAATGAGTCGTCGAACTCCGTTCGACGATCGTTGAGCTCAGATCAATGTTTTGTTTCCAGCTGTTTTCCAAGTCGCTGAGCTCAGTTCGACGATCGTAGAACTCAGTTCGACGATTTCTGTCTTCAGTTTAAATCCAATCTCTGAGCTCAGTTCGACGATCGTGGAGCTCAAATCGACGATTTTTCTAAGAGATCGACGATTTCTGAATTCAAATTCAAGACAGTTATGGAATTCATTTAGATTTATTTTCAGCATTTATGACAAAGGATTATGTAGTCGATTCAAGCAATCTGGAGCAATTTTCAAGGAAGAATAATTGGAATGTTACTTAGGACTTTCCCCAGAGACAGTTGTCAATTATGGAAGTCATTTATGATTGAGTAACGGTCATCTAAAGTCAGAATCTGATATACTCCTTAGAGAATAATTTTCAGAACAGAACAGAACAGTTTTGAAAAGATATACAGAAGAGAGAACAAAAATTCACTCATCAAGAATTCATCTTCTGAGAATAGATTCAGTAGACAAAAGCTTACAGAATTACTGAGTCAGAATTCTTCAAGAACACAAGGAACATCATTGTGAAGGAGATCATCTGCTGTTCTACTCCTTCAAGCTTCAAGTGTTCAAAAGCTTTATTATCAAGGACTCCAGACAACACACATTTCAACATCTGCTGAAATCATCTATTGCTGTAGATCTGAAGCAACTGAAGGCCTATCACCCTAAGCAAAGCTCATCTTCCTGAACCCTTATAGATCTCAAGGGGATCTTTGACAACATCTTCCACTTGTCTTCTCTCAGATTGTTGACAGAGAAGAACAACTCAACTCATTTTCTTTTTCCTTTCTCTCCTGTAAAAGGGTTTCTAAAAACTCCCTTCAAAAGTTTTGTGGATGGTTTCTGAGACCTTATCAAAACTCAGTGGTGGCAAGACACCTTATAAAAAAATCTAGTTTTGGTTTTTGAGCACCTTATCAAAAGCTCATTGGTGCCCAGGACACCTGATAACCTATTCTTTCAGTGGATTCCTACCTAGGGTGGTAGAAGAGTGGATGTACCCAGGTTGTTGGGGAACCACTATAGCTCCTTGTATCATATGGTTTGCTGTGCTTTTTACTTTGTTGTGTGTTGTGTGATTTCCTATTTCTTGCTTACTTAGTTTTTCTTTTTGCAAGCACCTTACACATATACATAAATCAAGGCTTCCACTGCTTTATAGTTTTTGAATTGTAAATTATTTTAAAATACTCTATTCACCCCCTCTCTAGAGTTAAGGTAGATCTTTCACTCACTTTCAAATAGTGTGATACCAATAATCAAATAGAAAGAAATAAAAGACTAATCTATCTATCACAGCACAGCAAGAACAGAAAGAGAATGAGCACAACCAGACAATATAAGAACTTTTATAGTGCTTCCCCAACCTGGGTACATCCACTGTTCTACCACCCTGGTAGGAAACCACTAACAGGTTTTTGAACAGGTGACTGCAACCACAATATCTATTTGGAAAGATATATGGCAACCCTTTAGGATTTTGATCTGGTGCCCAAAAACCAACCCAAGTCTTTTGATCAGGAGACTTGACAACCAAGTGGTTAACTTTGAAGGGAGTTAAAACCCTTTTATAGGAGGTGAGAGGTGGTGATGGTGTCTTCTCTTTCTCAAATCAATAGAGAAGACTAGTGGATCTTGATGTTGTCAAAGCTCCCCCAGAGATGTTTAATAGTTCAGGAAGATTAGAATCTTTGCTTCAGGGTGTAGGTCTTCAGCCTTATCTAAAAGCAGTCCTGAAACTTTCTGACAGAATCAAGATTTGTTGTCCTTGAATGTTCCTGGAGGAGAAGGTTGAAGAAGACTCTTGATAGTGATGAATGTTCTTCTTCAGTCTTAAGAAATGACAAGGAGAAAACAAAATATTTTTCTGCACTGTGAGATAGTTTTGAATGGTCAGCCTGTATCTCTATGTATTCTTTATGTTTTGTATATTCTCTGAGTGTCTGTGTGTTCTATTCTGTTCCAGGATATCTTGTTGTCGACTAAAAGAGAAAAAACTCTTTTATATTCTGTAGTCAATTACTTCTAAATGCTGACTTATCTAGAGAATACAAACGGATGGAATGTGACTTAAATGAGTTTCCCCAACTGTCCCCAATAAAATAAGCAAGTAATTATCCTGATGAAGACCATAATTAATGCTTCCAATAACGACTATATTCAGAAGAATATGAGCATTAATTACTCAGGAATATTACTGCTAATTAATATAGAAAGTAAGGGACAGAAGAAAGACAACTTCTCATTCTGGAGCAGAACAGAAATCGTCGACCTCTGAATGGAATTTGTCGACCTGAGTTCCAAGATCGTCGACATGAGAATTCCTGTTTGTCGACCTGAGCTCTGCGAACTGTATTCAGAGAATGACTTGCCAATTCTATGATCTGAGTTCGTATAGCTGAGAAACTGTCTGAAAGAATCGATCGTCAACCTGAGCTCGAATATCGTCGAGCTGAGCTCAGAGAAATAACTCTGAGTTCGTCGATCTGAGATCGACGATCATTGAGCTGAGTTTGAAGAACTTCGAACTGATATTCTGAACTCTGATTTCTTCTAAGTCTGAGTCTTCTGAGGTCCTCTGTTGGCTGATCCAAGAAGGTTGAACCTAATGACTTAGCCTAAACTCTAGGACTCAAGAACTTGACCCTGGCTATACAATATGGGTCAGACTCAGCCTAATTTAGTGAACCTAGCCCAAAACCAACTAGGGATCCAACAATCTCCCCTTATAGGGGTGAGGTCACTAAAGCAAAATAAAAGAAATAATCATAATGCATGAAAACATATATCTGACAGAAATAAAACATTCAGTAGATATTTACATAAGGTTCTTCATGGTTACACACAATAGAGTTCAAAAATAAGAACAAAAACACCAACAAAATAACTGTTTCTGCTTAGGATTTCCTTTCTCTGGCTTCTCAAAAGGCTATTTGAAAATGATTTATCTGTTTGGATCTGCAGCTACTTTCTTAGACATTGTCATGTTAGATGCACCAATGATGTTGAGAGAAGTTGCTCTGCACACTACAGCTTCTGGATGCAATTTCATATAGTCATCAACATTAAAGAATTTATTTGTCTTTGCATACCTTTTAAGTTCTTCTTTTCTGAATGAAGACATGGTAGAGAATTATGAAGGATCCTTTCCTTCAGCTCTGGCTTTGTTAATTTGTGAAAGTCCTATCAGCTCAAGAAATCTGGCCATTTTAGCCGAAGTCTCCTGTTCTATATCAACAAAGGGAATTGGAGGAGATTCTGGCCTGTTTGGACTTGAGTACTCCTTTGATTCAGCAATAGAGTTTGTAGGAGCTCTCTTGATTGAAGCTGGAGAAGGATGGCTTTGAGGTGATTGCTGCTGGCTCCCATGCCTGGAATGTCTTTGATAATTCTTGGTCACTGGAGCAGATCTTTGAGAAACATTGCCAGAGGCACCTGAAGATGGAGGAGGAGGAAGGTCTTTCCTAAATTGCTTAAGAAGAGACCTGTACCTTCTCCTCTTCTTCCTTTCTTTCTACTCATTCTTGGATAGCCACATCCACAGAGGCATCCCTGGGTATAGAGTTATCTTTTGCAAGATGTAGTAAGGAGTGTCATTGGTAGGATTAGGCTTTGGAGCAGCCTTTGAAATAATCTTTCTTTTCTTTGCAACTTTCTTCTTAGACTTAGGATCATTAGATCCATCAGAATCATCATCTATGTCCTCATCAGAAGAACTTTGAGGATTATCATATAATGCATCTATCTCTTTTAAATTTTCCTTTGAAATATGTCTTTCAGCCTGAGGAAGAGCTCGAGTTAGAGCAATGGCAGGTGGAGCAACATTCTCTATTATCATCAGAGAATCTTCTATATCTTTATCAGCAGATAAGAAATCATTTAGCTCAGGATCATTCTGAATCAGTGCAAGCTCTTGAGCAATATCTAGGGCAATAAAATCATCTAAGCTGGGTATTGGACTATCATCCATTATATAGGTTGGGGGTGATAAACTTGGCTCAATTCTATCAATTATAGTATCTGATGGTTCCTTAATTATTTTAGTTGCAAAACATGCCTCCAGTTGATGAACAACTTCAGGGCTTATTGGTGAGGTGTAACACACTATAGCCAAAGATGGCTTTACTGCTGGAAGAAAAGAACTCAGATAAATTATATTGAAAGAATGTAATAATCTAAGGATATCTACTGTGTGATTGATATAACAATCACCAACAGTCACAATATCTACAATCAGCATATCTACATCAATAATTTCAGCTTTTGTACCCATATGTACATATGTTAACTCAACTGTCTGCAAAACTATTGTTGCTTCATCTGCTGCTGCTTAGACTATTTCTAATGCTGCTGGAGCTTCTTCTTCATCGAGTATCTTCTCCTGCCTGAATTCAGTAAGTACTAAAACCAGGCCCCTTGTTTAAGAAGGAGGGAAAGAGGAGGTAGAAAGTTGGGCAGCAAGAGATGAAATGGAGGCAGCAAGTGGTGAAATAGCCTCTGCTATGAGTTTTTTTATGACTGGAGTGATGTGCTCCAGGATGGAGATAATGGAGGGAGTATCTATGTCCATTAACTTTGGAGGGGTTTGAGTGGATACAGATGGGTGGATGATGGGAACAGAATCATTGAAAGGAATAGAATCAGTCATGGTTTCATGCTGAGTGGGAGAGGATGAAGGAGAATAAGATGGTGAGGGAGTATGGATGGGGGAAGACAGTAGATTAAATGATGATAAGGATGTGATATTGTGTAGGGGGATATTAACAAGATGTGAAGGAAGAGGGGACTGAGGAGGAGTGACGTGCTCTGGAGTATGAGGTGGAATAGCATGTACTGGAGATTGAGGTGGAGATGGTTAATGTTCAGGAGTATGAACTGGTGAAGAGAGATGGATTGGGGAAGCAGTAGGTGTTGGTATATGGTCTTGAGATGTATAAGTATGCTGGAGGGTTGTTGAAGGTGTGTGAAGTTGAGAAGGTGTTGGTTGTTGAGCTGGAGGTGGAGGTTGATTGGAAACATCTTCAGTAGGATGGGGAGTGGCTGGAGCAGTCCTGGTACTCTCAAAAGGTGTTGAGGACGAGGAGGAAGCCTTGGATGGCTTGGAAATTGTCCTCTCCCATCTGCTAAAGAGAGCAGATGTCAACCTCTTAGAGGCATTAATGAATACTGTCGGGGAGACCAGTAAGTCATTAGCCCTGGCCTACAGAAAAATTCCTAATACTCATGCAAAACAAACTTCCTTTTTAGAATTTTTCTTCCTAATCAAGTCAAGCATAACCTGTCCGCAGTTAATCTTTTTCTTATCAACCAAGGCACTCATCAACAAAAATTGGTGCCTTGTGATGTAGTCATTGGCAGTGTGCTTGCCCAGTAAGACCTTTCCTACTACATTAACCAAGAACTTTTATTCAGCAGACAAGTTCTTCTTCAGCATCTTATTAGGGTGTCCCTCGGAGTGACCCATTCTTATCAGCATCGCATCAAAATCAGAACTATCCATTTCAAGATCATCTACCCCATTCTCAAATCCAAATATATCAGAAAGAACAGCAGGACAGAGAGAAACCTGTGTTCCAAAAATTGATCCTATCATCTTTGTATTAGAAGAAGTGGATGTGTAGACCCATTCTTGATTTCGGCAGCTGGCAACTTGATCTTTGTAGTCATAAACTGCTTCAATTTCTGATCTTCAAATAACTGAAGAATATCTGTGAAGATTTTGTCTGAGTGACTATAGGAATCGAAATCGATGTCGAAACTAGTGTCATACTTCATGCTGGAGAGAGTGCTTGTTGGAATCGACATTGCTTTCTGAAATCTCCAGCAAAAGAGAACAAAGAGATCAATTACAAGGGGAACAGAAAGAGCGGGATGGAGCTCGAAGAAAACCTAGTTATAAGGTTTTCAAAATATGAACCGCCATACTCCGTCCTGCGAAATAGGGAAAAATTCTTCGATCTAAGGTCGACGAAAGATTTTATTGACAAAAGAGTTTGTCAATCTCAGTTTGAAGAAGGGAGAAATTTTTGTTGTTCTCAGGTCGACGAAAATTTTCTGAAGCTAGATCATCGATCTCTAGTCGACAAAAGTGCTTCACACAGAGAGTTCATCGATCTCAGGTCGATGAATTTTCTCATGAACTGTCCTCAGATCATCGATCTCTGTTCAACAAACTGTGAAAAATTCTTCGACCTCAGACAAAAATTAAATTAATGCTTCTCCATTCATCATGCCTAGCTGAGTTAGAAAGAATAGATGGTTTCTTTCATCCATGGGTTTGGTGAAAATATCTTCCCTTTGCAAATCAGTGTAGATGCAGACAAGATTAATTTTCTTTTTGTCCATACACTCTCCAATGAAATGATGCCTTATTTCTATATGTTTTGTTCTACTATGATGCACGGGATTTTGAGCAATAGAAATTGCACTAGTATTGTAAAAAAGTAGAGTTGAATTATTTAAGTTGAAATAATAGTCTAGGTGTTGGTTTTGAATCCACAACATCTGTGAACAACAACTATCAGCTGCCATATACTCAGCTTCTGCGGTTGATGTAGACACAGATGTTTGCTTTTTGCAAAACTAGGAGACAAATCTAGCACCAAGGAACTGGCATGTTCCTGATGTGCTCTTCTTATCCACTCCACATCCAACAAATTCATCATCAGAGTTTCCAATTAACTAAAATTCTTACTCTGTTGGATACTAGAGTCCTAAACTAGGACAACTCTTTATATATCTCAAAATTCATTTTAGGAAAATAAGGTGAGATTTTTTAGGGTTCACCCAGAACCTAGCACAAGGACAGGTAGCAAACATAATGTCTTGCCTACTTGCCGTGAGATATAACAGGGACCCAACCATGGCCCTATACAATTTCTGATCAACAGGTTTTCCATGTTCATCAGAATCAACCACAGCATTTGTAGTCATAGGTGTTTTCTTTGTTGAAGTATCAGCCATCCCAAACCTTTTTATCAGCTCCTTAGCATATTTGGATTTGGATATAAAGATGCCATCAGGGGTCTGCTTCACTTGGAGACTAAAGAAGTAGGAGAGCTCACCCATGCTACTCATCTCAAACTTTGAATGCATAAGGTTGGAGAACCTTTTGCATAGTTTGGGATTAGTAGTGCCAAATATAATGTCACCTACATATATTTGTACTAACAATATTTTATCATGATGATGCTTGGTAAATAAAGTCCTATCTACAGTGCCTCAAGTAAAATCATGCTCTAAAAGAAAGCTAGCTAAGGTTTCATACCAAGCTCTTGGATCTTGCTTTAGACCATAGAGAGCTTTAGACCATAGAGAGCTTTATGAAATTTGAAAACATAAGAGGGATGAGTAGGAGAGATAAAACCTGGTGGTTTTTCTACATAAACCTCTTCTTTGTGTTCACCACTAAGGAATGAACTTTTGACATCCATTTGGTATACAGTGATCTTCTTTTAGGCAGCATAGGATAAGAATATCCTTATTGCTTCATGCCATGCAACATGTGCAAATATTTGGTCATAGTTTATGCCTTCCTCTTGTTTGTATCCTTGAGCAACTAGTCTGTATTTATTTCTTATGATAGTACCTTGAGCATCTAGTTTGTTTCTAAATACCCATTTAGTTCTAATGACTGGGTAGTCTTTGGGTCTTGGAACTAAATCCCAAAATCTAAATCTCTCAAATTGATTTAGCTCCTCTTGCATTGTAATGATCTAGTGTGGATCTTGCTCAGCATCTTTAATGGATTGGGGCTCAGTTTGAGATATGAAGCAGGCATGCATCAAGTTCTTGTGGAGTTGATGCCTTGTCTGCACACCCATTGAGATGTCTCCAATCACTTGAGAGACAGGTTGATTTCTAAATATTACAAATTAAGTAGGAGGAGTTGATTTTTCAACAACTTGTGGGATAAATTCCTCTTGTGGAATTGGGTTAGTTGTTTCGAGAGTGTCAGCAACATCCAAGCTACCTTCTTCACTTTCATCTTCAACAGCTTGTGGAGATAAATTGGATGGCACCTCTTGGGTGAGGTTTATATTATGCAATCTCTTACACAAGTGAGGTACCTGCAAGGAGCTACTGGTTTAAATTTCTTTCTCCTTATAATACATGTTAGCTTCATCAAAAGTCACATGAACTTATTCCTCAATTTTTAAAGTGGATTTGTTAAACACTCTTTACGCTTTGCTGACTTGGGAATATCATAGAAAAATTCCCTCTGCAGCTTTTGCTTTAAACTTTCTAGTGTATTTTGTGTCATTACTGTTAGTATAACATAAGCATCCAAATACTTTAAAATAGGTGATTTTAGGTTTCTTCCCTTTAAGCAATTCATAGGGAGTCTTATTTTTAAGTTTATGTATTAAACTTCTGTTCAGTACATAGTTTGTTGTGCTCAGAGCCTCTTCCCAAAAAGAGAGTGTCATGTAAGCATCTGCAAGTAATGTGCTGCAGCCTCAATTAGGGTTCTATTCCTCCTTTCATCTACCCCATTTTGTTGTGGAGTTCTAGGAGCTATGAAGCAGTGCTGATACTTTCATTCTCACAGAACTCTTGCATAAGAAAAGACTCAAACTCAGTACCATGATAACTTCTGATCAATGCAACTGGAGTAGAGTACTCAATCTGTATGGTTTTGAGAAAATCTGTAAGAACCTTGAAGTTATCTGACTTAGATCTCAGAAAGAACACCCAAGTAAATCTTGATAAGTCAACTACAATAACTAGAGTATAAGATTTCACTCCTAGGCTTGCTACAGCAATAGGGTCAAAGAGGTACATTTGTAGCAAGTAGAATATCCTAGGTGAATCACTTTTATTTATAGATTTAAAACTACATTTAGTTTGCTTGCCTAATTGACAAGCCCTGCAAAGGCCTTCCTTCTTGTAGGGACCAGAAGGCAATCCTCTAATAAGGTTGTCCCCATATAACTTAGCAATGTTTTTAAGATTTACATGTCCTAGTCTTTTATGTCACAAATCATTTTGATTGCTAACTTGATTACAAAGACAAATATCTGAAACAGTTGATTGAAAATCTACTATATATATGTTGTCTTATCTATTTCCAATTAAAACAGTTTTTTTTCTTTAGAAGAAATAATACAAGAGCTTGAGTTAAAAGTTACTTGATAACCTTCATCACATAATTGACTTTTGGAGATGAGGTTATGCTTTAGTCCACTTACATAACCAACCTTTTTGAAAGTTACTGCCCCAACTATGACTTCTCTAAAGCCTTCAGTCTAGCCATAATTGAAGTCACCAAAGATCACGTTTGGTCCCAGCTTGGACTTGTAATTAATTAAGTTGTCCTTGCTGCCATTCATATGCTTGGAGAAACCACTGTCGAGATACCATTGTTGTTTAAAAGTTGGACAGTTCATCACCTGCAATAATAGGAATTTGTTATTCTTGACCCGGGTAACCTTAGGTCCTTGTTTATCTACATAACTAAAGCTGGAAATATATGAATATTCAGGTTTATTTTTGTAAGCTAAGGGGTGATATCTTTAAGGTGGAATTATCCATTGGTTAAAAGGATTAATGTTTTATCTTGGTTGATTAAAAGGTATGTTGGAATTAAAGTTTTTGTTATTAAAAATTGGGGTCGACGAGTTCTGGTACGTTCGTCGATCTGAGGTTACGATCGAGGATGAGTTTGTCAAACTCCACTCAGAGAATGAAAGTACTGATTTTCTGAGCCCCAATTTCGACGATCTCTTGTCGACGAACCATACTTGTTTCATCGATCACAGTTCAGAGAATAGTTATAATAATAGTTTGTGTTCGGAGTTCGTCGACTTGAGCTCGACGAACTGTACACATTTTGTCGATCTTAGTTCGACAAAATCTACTAAACATAGTTGCAGTTATATTTCTTATTACTCTTTCTCCTTTTCTTATTCTTGTGTTTATGTTCTGTTTGATAAACAATATTATCATCTATTTTTTCTTTACCCTTTTCAGAAACAAATTTTATAGGGGTTGTTAATATGTACTTCTGAATCAGTGGGGGTTAGCTTGATGAAGCACCTAAGCCCTGCTTACCATTATGTTTGGCATTCACTGTGTTTGTGAGTTTCATCAGCTAGATACTTCTCCCATTCAGGTATTCCTCAAGTTGTATAGCCTCAGATAATTCAGTCCTTAATTTAATGATTTGTTCATTACCTAGAGTGATTTCATCCTTTAACTTATCATTTTCTGAAAGTAGGTTTTCTTGTTCATTTAATTTCTCTCTAAGATGCTTAATTACTTTTTTAGATTTAATTAAATCAAGACATAAGGATTTAAATTCAGTTTTAAACTCATTTGAATCAAAATCAAAAGAAGATAGTACATGATCTTCTTCAGATTTAGAGTCCTCATTATCTGAATATTCAGCTTCTACTTCTGAACAATTGCCTGTTGCATTGATGGCCATCAAACATACTTCTTTTGCCCTTGCTTCCTCTTCATCTTCACTGGAACCTGAAGATGAACTTTCTTCTTCAGTATCACTCCAGATCTCAGCCACAAAGCCTTTCTCCTTCCTGTTGTGCTTGCTAGAGGAGGGTTTGTTGTAGTGCTGTTTCCTTTTTTCTTTTTCTCTTCTTCTCTACTTCTTTTGGTTCTCTAGACACTCTGAGATGAAGTGTCAAGGTTTCCTGCAACCAAAACAAACAACTTCTTTAGTGGGAGTCTTGTCATACCTGGGCTTATCATCTTACCTTTATGACTTCCTCCTGAAGTCTTTCTTGCCCATCTTGTAGAATCTATTGGCTAAGAGACTCTTGAATTCTTCTTTAACTGTAGGGGCTTCTGATTCTTCATTTGCCTTGAAGGCTATGATGTGCTCTTTCCTTGAGAGTGTGGAAGTCTTATGTTCAGCATCCTCTCTGGATTTGATCAACTGCTCATAAGACTTGAGCTTGCCAAGGAGAGATTCAATGGAAATCTCATTTAATCTTCTAGACTCCTTGATTGGCCATATCTTTGAATCCCAAGTGCTAGGGAAGCACATTATAATTTTATCATTTATCTCAGTAAATGAGATGTCTTTATCTAGGGTTTTTAGCTCACTGATGATAACACTTAGTCTGTTATACATCTCAGCCAATGATTCTGAATCTTCCTTTTTGAAGTTCTCATATTGAGAGATTAGGGTTGATCTTCTATCCTTTCTCTCATCAGCTGAACTAGCAACCATCTGGTTGAGGGAATCCCAGATAGCCTTGGCTGATGTACACTCAGCCACCTTCTAGAAAATGTCATCAGATATTGTTTGAGCCAGAATATTCATGGCCCTGGCATCAGCTACCTTGGCCTTCTTTTGAGAATCTATCCACTCAGGTGGTTGAACAGCATGTGTATTGGAAGTTGTAGTTATTGCAACCACTGGAGTTGGTGGTCCTATCAAAATAGAATTAAAGATGTCCTCATCATTAAAATTCATATACAATTTAATTTTTGCCTTCCAGATGGCAAACTTATTTAAGTTGCAAACGAGAGGTATAGTGCTTGCATAATCTTTGTTCTATGCCATTATGTGATAATAGAAAAACTAGGAAAGGAAATCAGATCTAGCAGGGATCTTTTGGTTCAAGTGTGAGCTGGTACAACCAAAGGCACACCCCACTGATACTAATTGAAAGATGGGGGGTGGATTTGATTTACTCTAGAGGGGGGGGGGGGGTGAATAGAGTATTTAAATCTTTTGGCTATTTTTTTTTGTTTTATATCAGATTTGAAAATAGTGTGATACCAATTATCAAATAGAAAGAAATAAAAGACTAATCTATCTATCATAGCACAGCAAGAACAGAAAGAGAATGAGCACAACCAGACAACACAAAAACTTTTATAGTGGTTCCCCAACCTGGGTACATCCACTCTTCTACCACCCTGGTAGGAATCCACTAACAGGTTTTGATCAGGTGACTGCCACCACAAAATCTATTTGTAGGGAGATATAGAAAACCTTTAGGCTTTTGATCTGGTGCCCAAAAACTAACCCAAGTATTTTGATCAGGAGACTTGACAACCAAGTGATTTACTTTTGAAGGGAGTTAAAACCGTTTTATAGGAGGTGAGAGGAGATGATGGTGTCTTCTCTTTCACTAATCAATAGAGAAGACTAGTGGATCTTGATGTTATTAAAACTCCCCCTGAGATGTCGAATGGTTTAGGAAGATTGGAAGCTTTGCTTCAGGGTGTAGGTCTTCAGCCTTGTCTGAAAGAAGTCCTGGAACTTTCTGACTGAATCAAGATTTTTTGTCCTTGAATGTTCCTGGAGGAGAGGGTTGAAGAAGACTCTTGATAGTGATGAATGTTCTTCTTCAGTCTTAAGAAATGACAAGGAGAAAACAGAATGTTTTTCTGCACTGTGAGAGAGTTCTGAATGTTAAGCCTGTATCTCTATGTATTCTTTGTGTGTTGTATATTCTCTGAGTGTCTGTGTGTTCTATTCTATTCCAGGGTATCTCGTTTGTTGACTAAAAAGAGATAAAACTCTTTTATTTCTACAGTCAATTACTTATCCTTTGAAATTTGAATTCCTGCAATAAATTGACTGATCTGGAGAATACAAACGGCTAGAATGTGACTTAAATGAGTTTCCCCAATTATCCACAATAAAATAAGCAAGTAATTATCTTGATGAAGACCATAATTAATGCTGCCAATAACGACTATATTCAAAATAATATGAGCATTAATTACTCAGGAATATTACTGCTAATTAATATAGAAAGTAAGGGACAGAAGAAAGAAAACTTATCATTCTGGAGCGGGACAGAAATCACCGTCCTCTGAATGGAATTCGTCGACATGAGTTCCAAGATCGTCGACCTGAGAATTCCTGTTCGTCGACCTGAGCTCTGTGAACTGCATTTAGAGAATGACTTGCCAATTCTGTGCACTAAGTTCGTCGAGCTGAGAAACTGTCTGAATGAATCGATCATCGACCTTGTAACACCCCCATCTGTCGTATGGCATATAACAGAAGGTCCAGCTGGAACCCTACACCATATACCGCGGGCAGTCGGAAGGGTTACATAAGAATATCAAAAATCAACTACAACTACTCGCCCTAACTCAAGGCATTATAGCGGAAGCTTTTAAATAGTTTGTAAGAACCCATAATTGAATAACATCTATCAGGAATGTCCACTTATCACCATAGGAATGAAATAAAAAATAAAACTAAAGTATTTGGCCTTATGGCCTTACAAGAGTTCACTTAACAAAGTAATGTTTCACATACATCGGCTCGCAGGCCGACCACATATGACAAAAGTAAAACAACAATTCACATTGGCTTCAAGGCCCAGCTCAATAGTATGGGCTTTAGCCCTCTATTTGGTACTGGCTCCATAGCACCTGCAGGCAACATTCCACCGTACGGTGGCAAACAAAGCAACGGTCAGCTAAAAATGACCAAATTATAATGACCCCGCCCCTTACTCGGTACAGCGGTGCTCCTTCACTGCATTTCATTAGCCCAGCTAAATAATAAAGTGCAAACATACTTCACCACAAGTGTAGGCTCGCACGGTCAAACACCCTGTGCACTCAGGGCATATTATCGAGGAATCCGGTCAATTCCGTGGCTTCACCACCATCCTCAGGATGGCAACATCATGAGAATTTTAGTCTTTCTAACCACCGTCTAATACTCCCGACTATGCCAATGGCCTGTTCCACTTTTGGGCCTCTAGCACCGAACCGTATAGTCCAGGTACGTTTCCACTTGCCCATTACTCACTCCTCCTAGTCACTTTAAGACGTACGTATGGGACAAGCTTCTCACGGATCCTAATACATTTCCAATCATCATATAACCCAGTTATGTATAAGGCTAGCTCCCCGGCCACCAAGTTAGCATAAAAACATTTTCGCTCAGTTTTCCGGGTGTGACTTGGAGTTAATTCCCAAGGATCCCTACTGCAATCTACCATATAGAAACCCAAAAAAAACATAGCATGGAGTATTCTCCGGCAATCCATATAATATGCAACATCACCGATCCAGACCAACACGTCCGGGTAGGCTACACACATAATGCCTATGTCCGTACTTCGATTCCGGACTATATATGCAACACAAGGGAAACTATTCACATCTACCCCAAGGAACAGCGCACACTCACCGTACACTCGCGGGAGCGGGTTTCCCATGCAGAAAGAAAGAAAGCTTCACATGCTCAAGTAGAGAATCGTTACCCTTGAAGTTCGCTTTTGCTCCATGGAAATCTATCCAGATGGAAAGCTTCGTATAAGAATTTCCTCCGCAGATCAAGTCTCGGTTCTCGACTCGGCGCTCCGATGCTCCGGCGGCGGCCAGATTCCTCCTCTTTCTTCCTCAACCGATCTCTCCTCTATCTAACTCCTTAGAAAGAGAAGGCTTAAGAGATAATGAGGAATTAATCCTCTATTCCCGGCCTTATTAAAACAGGAACACATCAGGGTCGTCAGATCTTGTTTAATGAAAACGAACGGCTCGGATTTGCCTGAAATCTCTCAATCTGGGCCGAACACGGCCTTACACACGGCCGTGTTCCAAGCCGTGTGCCACAATCCAGGAACGATCGTCGAGCACAGAAAAAGACATGGGTTAAGACACGCCCATGTCTCAACCTGACACGCTCATTTCGGGTCCCGACATGCCCTTGACCTTGGGGTGTGCCACAGATAACTGCCACGCCAACCATCACGTCACTTGGTGGACACGGGCAATGCCATGCCCATGTAAAATGGGACACGCCCAAGTCAATCAGTACATGCCCATGTAACCCGGTCGTTCACTCCTAGCAACACATCCCAAGTTTTCAACCTGAGAAGGACACGGGCGGTGACACGAGTACGGACACGCCCGTGTCACCCCTGATACGCCCGTGTTGATACTATTCAAAAATCGTGTTTCCTTTCGTATTCTTTATTGGACATAGCCCGAACAACACAGAAGGACACGGCCTTGGACATGTCCGTGTCCCAGGCCGTGTCCCCCTATTTAGGCTCCAAAAATTCCTTAGGATGCGACCGGTTTATTTACGATTTTTGAGGCGTTACAAATCTCCCCCACTTAAAAGAATTTCGTCCCAAAATTATGTATAGGTACATAAAATTTAAATGTTACCTGAGTGGAATAACTCAGGGTATTCCCCAAACATAATCTGCTCTCGCTCCCATAAAATCTCCTCACATCCGCAGTTACCCCAACAAACTTTAACTATTCAATTTTCCTTATTGTGGAGTCGTTTGACTTCAAAATCTTCAATGCGTACTGGCTTAAGCTTTGCCGTCAATCCGTTATCAACCGACAGTTGATCTATTGCAATGACCTGTGAAGAATTTTGCACTGCCATCCGCAACACCGATATGTGGAACACATCGTGTAGCCCACTCAACTCCACTAACAGCTTTAATCGATACGCTACTTTGCCAACACGCTCTAGGATCTCAGCTGGTCCAAGGTATCACAGACTCAGCTTCATCAGGCGCCGAACCCGCGAAACACCCTTGAATGGCTTGATTTTCAAATATGACCAGTCCCCAACACCGAACTCAACATTCCCATGCTTGGTGTTATTGTATTTTGCCTGCTTGTCCTGAGAGATCGTCAACCGTTCCTGAATTGTACGTATCATTGAAGTGGCGTCTTCCACCTCTTGACGTTTGTATAACTTAGACTTGCCTGTCTCCAACCAAGGCAACGAGGTGCGATACTTTCTCCCATATAAGGCCTCGAAAGGCACCATTCCAATACTCGCTTGATAGCTGTTGTTATATGCAAACTCCACCATGTACAGGTGGTCTTCCCACTGCTTTTCGAAATCCAAGACGCACATGCGAAGCTTGTCCTCCATCATTCTATTGAACCTCTCGACCTGACCATCTATCTGTAGATGGAAGGCTGTGCTGAAACTCAGCTTAGTTCCTAACAATCTATGCACAAGCCTCTAGTCATTTGACAAGAAGCATCCATCTCGGTCACTAACAATACTGCGTGATACACCATGCAATCGTACAATATTATCCACATAAAGTTTGGCTAACTTTTCCACCGAATCTTCCTTCCTATTCGGAATGAAGTGAGACACTTTTATCAATATATCAATGACCACCCAGATGGCGTCGTTTCCCCTCTGCGACTTTGGCAAACCATGCACAAAATCCATAGAAATGTCGTCAAACTTCCACTACGGGATAGGCAAGGACTTCAAGAAACCTCCGGGCTTCTGGCACTCCGTCTTCACCAAGGCACATGTTTGGCACTTGGCCACATAAAGTGCTACCTCCTTTTTTAATCCTGGCCACCAGAACAACTTCTTCATATTTTTATACATCTTCGTGCTCCCCGGGTGGATTGAGTACTAGGTATGATAAGCCTCGTAAATCAACTCCTCCCGAATATTATCTGCATTAGGGAAGCATAGGCGACCGTCCCTCCTCAGCAGCCCATCCTCAACAGTAATTTTGGAATTTGACACATCCAAAGATTCATCTAAGATTCGCTTCATGCTGCTATCCTGAACCAAAGCCCGCTGAATCCTATAAGCTGGGTCATACTGCACCTCTGTCCAATACAATTTCACTTCGGCACTAGTCTGCTTGTCAATGCAAGAGATCTCTAATGCCTCCAAATTACGGACCAAAATGTATGTCGAAGGCGTAGTCCCCAAGGAATTCCATCCACCTCCGCTGGCACATGTTTAAATCCTTTTGATCCATTAAGTACTTTAGGCTCTTGTGATCGATTTAGATATAGACCTTCATACCGTATAGGTAGTTTCTTTACAGCTTCAGTGCGAATATCACAGCCACTAACTCCAAGTCATGGACCGGATAAATCCTCTTGCGTACCTCCAGCTAACGCGAGCTATATGATATTAAATTCCCATGCTATAGCAGAACACAAAACAAGCCACTTCCCTAAGCATCGCTGTAAATCTAAAATCCTTCGGTCCCACTCGCTGAACATGGAATAGTTGCTGAGGTCAAATGAATTTTCAGCTCTTCGAAAGCTTGTGCGCACTACAACGAACAGACAAACTTTTGATCTTTCTTCGTCAAAGTCGTGAGGGGTAATGCTATCCGCTAGAAGTTCTCTATGAAGCGTCTGTACTAGCCGGCCAGTCCTAGAAAACTTTGGACTTTTCGCCAACGTAAACAACACAGACAACTCACGTATCGCAAATATCTTTGACGGATCCACCACGATACTTTCTCCACTCAAGACGTGACCAAGAAACGCTACTGAGGGTAACCAAAGCTCGCACTTGGAGAACTTGGCATACAGCTGATTTCTCCTCAATGTCTCCAATACCGAATTCTGATGCTTGTAATGATCAACCTAATACTGAACGTGTACTAGTATTTCGTCGATAAAGGTTATCACGAACTGGTTCAAGTACTCTCTGAACGCCCTATTCATCGAATCCATAAACACGGACGATGCATTTGTCAGCACAAACGGCATGACGATGAACTCATAACGCCTATCTCATGTATTATACGCCGTTTTGGGAATGTCGCTTTCCCTTAACGATAATTTATAGTATCCGGATTTCAGATCCAACTTGAGTACACAGTTGACCCAACAAGTTGATCGAACAGATCATCATTTCTTGGGATTGGATACTTATTCTTTTTCGTTAACTTAATCAAAATTTAGTAATCATTATAGAGTTGTAAGCTTCCATCCTCCTTTTAACAGGAGGACCGGTGTGCTCCAAGGCAATAAACTTGGATGCACAAAACCCTGTTCCACCAGCTCTTGAAGTTTATACTTCAGTTCCAACATCTCACAACCTATAGCTAGTACCGATCTGACCACCTTACGGTTGAAATTAATATACGCACGCTGCTCTGAGAGCCAGTACATAACAAAGATTACGTCGAATTCTACAAATAGCAGTAGCGATGCTTGCAAGTCAAAATCCTGACTCCTTATTGAGAGGTCTAAGTTGTTAGCCTAAATCACCTAGAGGGGGGTGAATAGGTGAAATGCGTGTCAAATGCGGAATTAAAAACTAACACAGCACACATCAAGCAATCACAGACGACAAGAGATTTATAGTGGTTCCCCAACCTTGGGTACGTCCACTTTCCTCACCGATCTAGAAATCACTAGACTTGGCTACTCCACTATCTCGGATTGAAAACAATCCTACACCTCGGAACCACGTTCCTACAAAACTCGATCCAATTGGATCTACAAAACTCGGAAGAAAGATCTTCCTACAAATCTCGGAGAAAAACTCCTACAAGGAAATTTTGGTTTGAGAATAAAAAATCAAAACAACAATCTCAGATCTGGATCTTTGACAGTCTTCTTCTTTAGGAACTTCGGCTTGATCAGAAAAGGTTGAAGATGACTTGAGAGAGATCCACGAATCTGAAAACTAGAACCACCTCGATCGAGAAGATAGATCTGAAATCTTTGAGGCTCGGCGAGATCGAGTGATTCACTTTTGTCTGGATCGCTGGAGAAATAGTCGTTGAAGACGGAGATCGGCGATCCAGAGTTTCTTCCGTGAACAACGATGGCGGCGGCGGCGTGAGAATTAGGGTTCACGGAATTTTCTCTTTCTTAAAAAGAATATCTCTGTAATCTTGTTAATTAGTCAATTCTGAAATGACCTATTTATAGGTGGACTCCAACGGTCATTATCTTAATTAAGGATGACACGTGGACCAATCAGAAATGACGGATCCAAAATACTTATGGCGAATTCGAACTTAGAAAAATTCTGGAATAGAGAACTGCTATACTCGAGTAAGAGAAGATATACTCGAGTATGGGAATTTAGATACTCGAGTGACAAAGAGGAGTATACTCGAGTATGAGAAGAGAAATTTACTTGAGTGAAAAATGAACTACTCGAGTATCAGAAGAGATATACTCGAGTATCAGAAAAGATATACTCGAGTATCAGCAAAGATATACTCGAGTATCAGCAAGATATACTCGAGTGAGAGGAGAATTACTCGAGTATCAGAATATGTATCCGGGAAACATTCACTTACTCGAGTTATGAAAGTCAATTACTCGAGTATAGAAATACTTACTCGAGTATTAAAATCAACTACTCGAGTATCGAATAATTTACTCGAGTATGAAAATATATTACTCGAGTATAGAAACACTTACTCGAGTATGAAAAGAAACTACTCGAGTATGACTACTTGAACTTGCAGAGAAGAGAAGAAATGGGTCTACTCGAGTATGATACATGATTTACTCGAGTGATTAAGTTACTTACTCGAGTATGAAAAGAACTTACTCGAGTGACTAACTAACTACTCGAGTATAGATTTATCTACACGAGTATTCAGAGCCAACTCGAGTAAGTCTAACTGATTACTCGAGTATGTCTAACTAACTACTCGAGTATTAAGTCTGATACTCGAGTATAAAAAGGGGTTACTCGAGTATTTTGGACTTAGAAATATTTTTCTGAGGAAATTAGCTCCAATGCTTCTGTCCATCAATCCAAGTGCATGAATGAGAAGTGTATCCCAATAGAGAGGCTATACATGGGCCAACACTTTGGATCACACAATGAGGGATTACATTGCATGGTCCTGTGTTTGGTGACCCATTATATACTGACATTGGTCTACACTTGGCAATTAGAACCTGCACACATACAACTCAAACACCACATCAAATACATCTTAATTCATCTTAGTTCAAGGTCTGACTTCCTACAAATCTGAGGTATTGTGGAGACAAACCCCAACAATCTCCCCCTATTTGTAGATGTCAGCACTCTTTATACTAAGGTGAATTACTTAAGAGTAAAAGAACAACATGCATATAACAGGAGAATAAACTAAACTAAAGCAGGGTAAACAAAACATTGCCATAATCAGAATTAAATATATATATATATATGTTTTAAGCACAGAAATAAAAGTCCAATTCCACATTCTCAATTCAACTCAAGATGGAGCATCCTTGTGCATCCTTTCTCTTTTCAACTCTTGCCTCTCTAGGTAGCTGAAAGGTTTTGGAAAGTAAGTCCTGGGCCTAGGAGGAGCAGCTGGGTTGTTGTGCCCCCAATTCCTGTCATGTAGCCTGATCTTTATCTGAGATGCTTCATAGGCTTTCCACTCTGAATATCTGTAGTAATTATCTCTGTTCTCCCCAAGATCAGTCACTAACCTCAAAGTATCAAGAATCAGAGACTTAGAGGTAGGACTCCACACTTCAGCATGAACAACAGGTGGTCTACCTTCAGAAGCTGGCTCTTTCCTGGGTGCAGAACGGCTGGCAGAAGCGCCATCACCATATTTTCTTTTCTTCTTAGAAGGACCTTGAGAACTGGAAGGAAAATCATCTTGCCATGCTTCAGTATAGGATAGGGGAGGCTCAGTCACATCACCCTCAGGTCTGGGTGAGAAGACTGGCACACCTCCTTGAAAGGTTGCTTGAACTGAGACATCTGCTGGAGGCTGTTCTGCAAGAGGATCTAGATGCTGAGGTATAATGGTAGGGTCCAGTTGAAACTCAGGATAGTTTTGATTATGCAGCCAGACAGCAGTGTCATAGGTATAGAATTTGACAGACTGGAGCTAGGAAAGAATGGATTCTTTCAATCCTTTTACTAGATCACTTATAGCCTCTTGAGATTGGGTAGATAGTTGTTTGACCTGAGCTTCAGCCTGTTCAGATAGCTTTTCAACTTGTTCTTTTACGATCTTCTCCCCCTTGCTGATATCTATGGATAGCTGGGCAATTGCTTCATCTCTGAAGGTGCTCACTTCATTACATACTTTCACAACATTAGTTTCAGCTCTCTCATCTAGCTTGAGCTGATTGTGAGCTACTGTCTCTGCCTGGTTTCTTAGCTCACCTATGCTTGTGATGGTGTGATCTATGGCTTTGCCTCCAATATTGAACAGCTGCTTGAGTGTGTCAGTGTTTGCTTGAATTTCAGCAAAGCCTCTGCTCATCTCCTTTTCAAGAGCAGAGACCTTGGAGGTGACTGACTGCAGAGAGGCATCAAAGTAATCTCTCTGTTCTTTGAGCATAAGCTCAATCTTGCTTACAAGATCTGAAGAGGAAGAAGAAGAAGGGGCTGAGGTTGATGCAGGGACTGAGGGAGCAGGAGTATTCCAAGGGGGATCTCTTCCACAATCACTGAGATCACAGCTCTCTTGGTTGGAATTATCTCTATGGAATCACAAGGGTCAGTGAAGGAGGGGAGAGAGAAGTCAAGTGTCCTCAGAGGAGGGTCAACAGGTTCTGGGGAATCCTCCTCGTCATCAGACAGGATGATATCATCATGAAGATCTGCTGCTGCTAAGGGAGAGTGAGCAGGAGATGGAGAAAGTTCTGCTGCAGGGGTCTGTTCTTCTGTTAGCTCAGGTTCTTTATCATGACTTACAGTATCTGCTGGAGGAGGGGAACTGGTATCTCTCAGTTCTTCAATCATGCTGGCTATGTCTGCAGCTGATGATAGAGGCTCCTCCTGAACCTGGGTTTCTGGCTGACTTAGAGCTTCTGAGGATATCTGGAGATTTGGAAAGGATGATGGAGAAGGATCTCTGACAGTGTGGACTGGTATCTCTGAAGTCTGTACCTGAAGGGTGGATGAGGCAGGCTCCCCCTCAATTACTGCACCCAGAGTGTCAGAAATTTGATGTTGAGGAGGAGATGGAGTCCTGATCACAGCCTGATGTCTGGGAGCATCTGCTGTTTGGGAGGCCTTAGAGGATTGAGCAGTGTTCTGAAGCTTGAATCTCGTATCTTTGTATAGAGGAGAGGGTGACTTTCTTCATGTGGTGAAGAGGAGTCCCTTTTGAGAAGTCAAACACTGTAGGGTTGATCTCATGGAGGAGGAGGGAGATAATCCTAGCAAAACTGGGATGTTTGACGCTTTCTCGGATCTTATCCAGTATCATCATTCCGAACTGGAATTTCTTCCTGCAGACAATAGCTTGCATAACGTCGAATAGATTTTGGGAGATGTCTCTTATGGAGTATGTCTTGCACCATAGGATTTTGGCGATGATGTCAACGAGAAACTTCCCTTCTGAATTGAACAAAGATCGATTCAAGGTTTCACCTCCACCTTCAGGATCTCGACCACAGAATAGAGAGGTGCGGTCGGCATCTTCCTTTTCTAGGTCATCTTCTTCGTCGACCACTGGCATCCGAAGCAGAGTGGCGACTGAAGTTTTATCCAACCGAATTTCAACTCCCTTTACCTTGGATTTCAGAACTGTGCCGTTGTGTCTAACCTTCAGATTTCTGTAGAATTCTTCAACATCAGGAAGCAGGAGACGGCAGGGTTCTTGAAGAACGAAGGACAATCCGGCCGTGTCCAGGAGAATCAGTAAGTTCTTGAAGTCATCAGAAATATCTTCAATACCATCTGTCACTAGTTCAGAGCCGATTCCAATCTTGGAGGAGGGAGGAGCCATCAGTGATTCTGCAATGTGAAGGAAACAAGAACGAGGAAGACAAAGCTCTGCAACTGTTCTGGGAGACGAAGAGATAGGAATCTTGCGGCGACGGAAGAGGAAGAACAGGAATCGGGAATACGAAAAGTCGGCGGCTACTCGAGTGAATGAGAAGTGGAAAGGACTTTTTCGTTTTGAATATATATATAAGTAATCCTAATTAGGTTTAAGAAGGATTAAGTATAATGTCATACCTGAATGAGGCGGCAATTTGCTAGGTGCTAGTAGAGATTTTGAAAATCCAAAAAAAATCCGAGTACTCGAGTAGAAGATGACAGCATACACGAGTATGAAGTTTAGTATACTCGAGTAGGCACAACATACACGAGTAATCAATAATTCATACTCGAGTATGTAATTAGCATACACGAGTATTAAGTCCTTGACGAATTTTCATACTCGAGTATAAGAAGTTCATACACGAGTATCTTTTGGATTACTCGAGTATATGAAACTTTTTACTCGAGTATTAGCCGTTTACTCGTGTAAGTGTAACGATGCTCGAGTCTCTAATACTTGAAGGAATTTCCCTGGTAGATGTCTATTTCCACTGAAGAACTGTACCTCTGAGCAGCCAACATTACTGATATCTTCTTAATTTGAGAGTCCATCACTGGTCTTCTTTGTTGAGCAGTCCAAGCTCAGTTTTGAAGAACGAGAACTTGGACTCGTCCAGCGGCTTCGTGAATATATCTGCCACTTGCCTGTCTGTGGAGACATATTGTAGATCTATGTCTCCATTCTCCACATGCTCCCGGATGAAATGATAGCGAAGCTTTATGTGCTTGGTCCTGCTGTGGGAGACTGGGTTGTTGGCTATTGCTATGGCGCTGGAAGAGTCACAGAACAGGGGAATGTTCTGGAACTTCATGTTGTAGTCTTCAAACTGATTCTTGATCCATAAGAGCTGTGCACAACAGCTGCCTGCAGAGATGTACTCTGATTCAGCCGTTGAGATGGCTACACAGTTCTGCTTCTTACTGCTCCAGGAAATAAGTCTCCTTCCGAGAAATTGGCAAGTCCCGGAAGTGCTTTTCCTGTCGTCTTTGCTACCTGCAAAATCTGCATCTGAAAAACCAATTAGTTCACTATCATTACTTCTTGGGTACCATAAGCCAAGATTTGGTGTGCCTTTGAGGTATCTCAGGATTCGCTTTGCAGCGATGTAGTGAGATTCCTTAGAGTTCACCTGAAATCTAGCACATACACATGTTGAGAACATTATATCTAGTCTACTCGCAGTAAGGTAGAGCAAGGACCCAATTATGCTTCTGTACTTGGTTTCATCAAAAGGTTTCCCTTTCTCATCCTTGTCCAGAGACATAGCTGAGGCCATTGGAGTCCTCATAGAGGTTGCATTCTCCATTCCGAATTTCTTAAGTAGCTCTTTGGTGAACTTGGTCTGTGAGATGAAAATCCCATCTTCAGATTGTTTCACCTGAAGCCCTAAGAAATACTTTAGCTCTCCCATACTGCTCATTTCAAACTTCCCTTGCATAAGTTTAGAAAACTTCTTGCAGAGGTTGTTATCCGTAGAGCCGAAAATAATATCGTCGACATAGATCTGCACTAGCAAAATCTTGCCTTTTATTTCCCTAAGAAATAATGTTTTGTCTATCTTTCCTCTTGTGAACTTGTTCTCAAGAAGGAAGCTAGACAGAGTCTCATACCAAGCTCGAGGAGCTTGTTTAAGACCATATAGTGCTTTTTGTAATAAATATACATAATTAGGATGGGTTGAATCAACAAAACCTAGCGGTTGCTCTACGTACACTTCTTCCTTTATGTCACCATTCAGGAAGGCGGACTTTACGTCCATCTGATAGACGGTAAAGCCCTTAAGTGCAGCGTAGGCAAGAAATAACCTGATCGCCTCCAGTCTTGCTACTGGAGCATAAGTCTGGTCGAAGTCGATTCCTTCTTCTTGACGATATCCCTTGGCGACAAGTCTGGCTTTATTCTTTATAATTGTTCCATCTTCGTCCATCTTGTTCCGGAAGACCCATTTTGTCCCGATGACGTTCTTATGCTTGGGTCTAAGAACAAGTGTCCAGACTTTGCATCGTTTGAACTGATTCAATTCTTCTTCCATGGCTAGAATCCAGGATGCGTCGGAGTTGGCTTCCTCAAATTTCTTTGGTTCAACCTGTGAGAGAAAACTTAAGTGTAAATTCTCGTTAGTTGTACCTCGACGAGTTCTGACGCCATCCCGAGGATCTCCTATTATTTGGTCAACAGGATGATCCTTCAAGTGTCTGAACTCTAAATTCCTTGCATCTGGGATCTCTTCAGCCACTGGAGTTGCATCTTCAGCTGGGATGTCTTCTTCATCTTGATCATCCACCTCTCCAATGGTGGTTGTAGAGGGGACCTTGATGAATGTCTCATCATTATCTTCACTAGGTTCATCCAAGCTAAGTTCTTTCAACTTTGTACCTGCATCTACAATAGGCACACTAGACGAGTTGCTTTGCAACAGACTCGTCTCATCAAATACAAGATGTATCGACTCTTCTACCACTAGAGTTTTTCTATTAAATATACGATAAGCCTTACTATGGCTGCTGTAACCTACAAAAATACCTTCAAAGCTTTTCTCGCTAAACTTGGTAGAGTGATACTTGCCGTTGTTAAGCACGAAGCATTTACAGCCAAAGATTCTGAAGTATGAAATGTTTGGTTTCCTGCCTTTTAGAAGTTCGTAAGGGGTCTTATCATGGTTCTTGTTGATGAGTGCTCGATTTTGCACGTGACAAGCGGTGTTGACAGCTTCAGCCCAGAAGTATTCTGGGAGTGAGGCATCACTCAACATGGTCCGGCAAGCCTCTATGAGTGTTCTATTCCTTCTCTCAGCTACTCCATTTTGCTGTGGGGTACGAGGAGAGGAAAACTCATGAAAGATACCTTGACTTTCACAGAATTCTGTCATGGCTCCAGATTTGAATTCCGTTCCATTGTCACTTCTGATTTTGACTACGGAACAGTTGTATTCATTCTGGATCTGCCTCACAAAATTAGTGAAAATACCGAAGGTATCTGACTTGTGTTTCAGAAAGAACACCCACGCAAAGCGCGAGTAATCATCAACAATAACCAACGTATATTCCTTACCTCCCAAACTTCTAACCTGCAGTGGACCAAACAAGTCCATATGGAGAAGCTGTAAGCTTCTATTGGAATCTTTGCCTATTATTCTTTTAAACGTACTTCTTGTTTGCTTGCATTTGATACAAGCGTGACAAGGGCTGTCCGTAACGCACTTGACATTAGGCGCATCACGTACTAAGTTTTGAGAGAATAATTTATTAATAGTTTTGAAATTAATATGTGCTAGTCTCTTGTGCCATTGGTCAGCAAGAGATGCACTATTTTTTGCTAACAAACACACTGGTGTCGAAGAGTCTATACAGATGAAGTTTAAACAGAAAATATTTCTGCTTAGAGTGCCAGATAAAATAGTTTCCATGTTGTCAACCGATTTTATCAAACACTTGTCAGCATGAAATTCAAATACGTATCCTTTGTCGCATAGTTGGCTTATGCTGATGAGATTGTGTTCCAATCCTTCAACATATGCTACATTCGAAAAGGATACGCTACCATTAGAAATCATACCATAGCCTTTCGTAGTCCCACGATCTGAACCTCCAAAGATGACCTTTGGTCCGTTGCAGACTGGGGTGTAATTCTGTAGTAGGCTCCTTGTCCCGGTCATATGCCGAGAGCATCCACTATCCAAGTACCAGATTGGCGTTTTGGGGGCCTTTGGACATACCTGCAATTACAATCATTTAGCCTTAGGAACCCAAACAAGTTTGGGTCCTTGGTCTCGAGTTAGAATACTCCCCCTACGAGTATTAGCCTCATGAGTGGTCACTCTCACGTTGCTAACTTTAGGGGTTGCAGCATTTTCAGGATTGAACCAACAATCACTGGCAAAATGACCAATTCTGCAACAGCACCAACAGTTGAACCTGTTGTATCTTTGCCTTGTGTAGTCCTGCTTGACTTTCTGGAATGAAGGTCTAGCAGGAGCTTTACTCTTGGAGGAGGAGGCTTCATGATGATGGCAGTTACATGAGGTCTTCTCCTTCATAGGCTTTTCTACAATGGGTTTTACTTTTGGTGTCTTTTTGAAATTATGACCATGAGCATAAAGTCCATAGCTTTGAAGCTGAATCTCCTCATAAGGTGCCTTGAAGACACTCTCGCCAAAGTTACGAGGACGAGTCCAACCTTGGTATCTTGACTTAGGCTTCTCAGGGATCGGCCTAGAAAAGTGTCCGTAGGTGGACTCATAATCGAGTTCGTTCGTGGGAAAGATAACTTTCTTGAACACAACAGGTTCCAAGGGAGCTTTCCCTTTTTCTTCAGCTAGAGCTTTCCGGGCAGCCTTATTCTTTCTCTTGGCCTTGTTTCTCCTAGAGGATTTACTAGAAGAGACAATGTGGCCTAAACCAGCACCCTTGGCCTTAGCAGAGAATTCAGCAACGATTGGAAGAACTGTCTTAGGCTTAGAAAAACTCTCAACAAGCTTCTTTTCAGCCTCGAGTTGTCGTTCCAATTCTTTGATGATTTCCTCTTTAAGGTCGATGTGCTTGAGAGCTTTATTGTATTCCTCCATAGCTACATTGAGGTTCTCTTGAAGAGAGTTAGTCTTATCGACTTCTTCTCTCAAGCTACTCTCACTAGCTCGTAGAGTATTTATCTCTTTGGCTTGAGTTTTCATTAATCTACGACATTTTTCGTAAGCGGTGAGTAACTCCTTATACTGACCCATGAGCTCAGATTCATCTTCAGAGGAATATCCCTCTTGCTCATTGTCATCATCAGAATCAGAGAGAGGAGTGTGAGATTTTACCTCCCCAGTAAACTGGGGGACTTGTTCATCATCCGAATGAGCCATGAGCCCAAAGTAAGCTTCCTCTTCTTCACTCGACTCAGATGAGTCAGAGTCGCTGAGAGTTTTGCTCTTCTTGGCTACTAAGCTTTTCTCTTTCCTGTTCTTATGGTGTGAGGATTTCTTTTCCTCTCTTCTTCCACCCTCTTTCTTTTTGTGAGGGCAATCAGCGATGACGTGACCTGGCTTATTGCAACAATAACAAATGATGTCAGTTGAGATCTGTTTGTTCTGTTTAGAATTATACCTGTCATGGCTGCTTGAGCCTTTCTTCCGATGATCACCGTCATGTCGTGATCTTCTATATGAGGCATCCTTGCCTCTCCATTGCTTCTTCTTGTTCAAGAACTTCTTGAACTGCCTTGAGAGTAGGGAGAACTCTCCATCAGATAGTTCTGAGCCAGATGAGCTGGGCTTAGATGATTCTTCTTCATCAGCCTCAGGAACTGGGGCAGGAGAGCTAGCCTTTATCTTCCTTGAGCTGTCTGCCTTTAGAGCGACAGATTTCTCCTTGGATGCAGACCTGCTTGTCTCTTCTTCAGCTTTTCTTGAGTTGATTTGCAGCTCGTAAGACATAAGCTTTCCGAACAGATTCTGCGGGTCCGTCTCAGCTAACCTTCCAAACTCCCGAATGGCACATACCTTATTGTCTCATTCCTTGGTTAGGGATCTTAAGAATTTGTCATTGAGTTCCCCGTTGGTAAAGACACGTCCATAAACTCTTAGGCCATTTACTATCTTGAAGAAGTTCTCAAAAGTGTCAGCTATGGCTTCCTTATGACCCTGCTTGAAGGCTTCATATTTCTGGTTCAGTAGGGATCTACGATCATCCCTCACTTCCTCTGTACCTTCCATTAGAGTCACTAGGGATTGCCACATCTCCTTGGCAGATTGGCAATGAATCAGATTTTGCAGCATTGAGTCATCGACTGCACTTGCTATAATATTTTTAGCTTTCTTATCCAGAGAGACAAGTGAAATCTCATCCTTATCTAGATCCATCAACTTCTTGGGAACTTGCTTGGTGGGATCTATGGTGGAAGTAGTTAAAGGAATGTGGGGACCTTCTTCAACAATCATGAAGATCCGGGGATCTACTGCTTCCATGAAGAACTTGACCCTTTCCTTCCACATAGGAAAGTTGTTCTTGGTGCAGATAGGGAGCTTGGCAAAATCCTTAGTCTTACTCATGCTTGATACTCAACTTAGAAGGATACGATCAAGGTGTTAACCTTTTAACGATCAACCTCCCTCTGATACCAATTGAGAGGTCTAAGTTGTTAGCCTAAATCACCTAGAGGGGGGTGAATAGGTGAAATGCGTGTCAAATGCGGAATTAAAAACTAACACAGCACACATCAAGCAATCACAGACGACAAGAGATTTATAGTGGTTCCCCAACCTTGGGTACATCCACTTTCCTCATCGATCTAGCAAATCACTAGACTCGGCTACTCCACTATCTCGGATTGAAAACAATCCTACACCTCGGAACCACGTTCCTACAAAACTCGATCCAACTGGATCTACAAAACTCGGAAGAAAGATCTTCCTACAAATCTCGGAGAAAAACTCCTACAAGGAAATTTTGGTTTGAGAATAAAAAATCAAAACAACAATCTCAGATCTGGATCTTTGACAGTCTTCTTCTTTAGGAACTTCGGCTTGATCAGAAAAGGTTGAAGATGACTTGAGAGAGATCCACGAATCTGAAAACTAGAACCACCTCGATCGAGAAGATAGATCTGAAATCTTTGAGGCTCGGCGAGATCGAGTGATTCACTTTTGTCTGGATCGCTGGAGAAATAGTCGTTGAAGACGGAGATCGGCGATCCAGAGTTTCTTCCGTGAACAACGATGGCGGCGGCGGCGTGAGAATTAGGGTTCACGGAATTTTCTCTTTCTTAAAAAGAATATCTCTGTAATCTTGTTAATTAGTCAATTCTGAAATGACCTATTTATAGGTGGACTCCAACGGTCATTATCTTAATTAAGGATGACACGTGGACCAATCAGAAATGACGGATCCAAAATACTTATGGCGAATTCGAACTTAGAAAAATTCTGGAATAGAGAACTGCTATACTCGAGTAAGAGAAGATATACTCGAGTATGGGAATTTAGATACTCGAGTGACAAAGAGGAGTATACTCGAGTATGAGAAGAGAAATTTACTTGAGTGAAAAATGAACTACTCGAGTATCAGAAGAGATATACTCGAGTATCAGAAAAGATATACTCGAGTATCAGCAAAGATATACTCGAGTATCAGCAAGATATACTCGAGTGAGAGGAGAATTACTCGAGTATCAGAATATATATCCGGGAAACATTCACTTACTCGAGTTATGAAAGTCAATTACTCGAGTATAGAAATACTTACTCGAGTATTAAAATCAACTACTCGAGTATCGAATAATTTACTCGAGTATGAAAATATATTACTCGAGTATAGAAACACTTACTCGAGTATGAAAAGAAACTACTCGAGTATGACTACTTGAACTTGCAGAGAAGAGAAGAAATGGGTCTACTCGAGTATGATACATGATTTACTCGAGTGATTAAGTTACTTACTCGAGTATGAAAAGAACTTACTCGAGTGACTAACTAACTACTCGAGTATAGATTTATCTACACGAGTATTTAGAGCCTACTCGAGTAAGTCTAACTGATTACTCGAGTATGTCTAACTAACTACTCGAGTATTAAGTCTGATACTCGAGTATAAAAAGGGGTTACTCGAGTATTTTGGACTTAGAAATATTTTTCTGAGGAAATTAGCTCCAATGCTTCTGTCCATCAATCCAAGTGCATGAATGAGAAGTGTATCCCAATAGAGAGGCTATACATGGGCCAACACTTTGGATCACACAATGAGGGATTACATTGCATGGTCCTGTGTTTGGTGACCCATTATAGACTGACATTGGTCTACACTTGGCAATTAGAACCTGCACACATACAACTCAAACACCACATCAAATACATCTTAATTCATCTTAGTTCAAGGTCTGACTTCCTACAAATCTGAGGTATTGTGGAGACAAACCCCAACACTTATCCGTTACGCCATACAATATACTCTATTCGCGAGTATATAGCACTCGATAGGAAGCAGCACTTTCGATTTGTCTCTTGCCTTCAAAGAAGAAACTCTGATGCGTGATACACATCCTTCGAAAAAAAGGAATGGGAAGTTCCCATGACGAACGGTGCTTTCACCGGACACTCAGAAGATCAATACAAATCCTATCACAACCAATCCTATGCTAACATGAATAAGGAAAACAGTATCTAAAGCTAACCTACCAAAAATTAAACCATACCTGTCACCAATTCAGCATATTCCATGGCCTCCTGATGGCCAAAGCTGTACACTCTAGGTTGGGATGGGGCATATTGAGATGTAGGTGCCTCCAACCCCTTTCCCTTCTCCTCGTAGGTTACTCTAGGCTTCTTCTCGCACTCCAGATGTCTGCTCCGACACTCTCGGGCAAAGAGTACCAGCTTCCCACAGTAAATACATGCGTCTGAGTCTCGTCCAATAGTTGTTTAAGATGCACCAAAAGAAGGAAATAGACTCGAAATCCTAGCCTTCTTATACCATCTACGGAAACGGGACATTAAGAAGGTTAGCACCTTGAACTTTGCCTTCTTTGCACTGGAGTCTTTCTTCTCTTGGACTCTCTTCATAATTTTCTCTGTCCTCGGATCGTCTCTATGACAATCTCAGGCAAAGTGACCAAACATTCCACATTTATAACAGTAATATAGAGCATGACTAGTAGATACTTCAGGCCTCACTTTACTCCTCTTTCGGTATATAGACTTTGCGGGATCTGGAGAGTTTGGTAACCTAAACACTGACGTTTAGTTGATTCTGGCCAAATCTGCTTCCAAAGCTCTAGCCGACTCCACTAACGCTCAAAATCTAAGTAGCTTTGGTCCTACGAGTAGCTGTCGTAATTCATCGTGCAGACCGTTGTAGAATCTATTAGCTATAGTCTTCTCGTTCTCCAACACAAACCCTGGGTAGCGCCTTATGATAAGAAACTCCTGCAAATACTCCTCAACTGAGTGCATACCCTGCACTAAAAGCATGTTCAACTGCTGATCCGAAGGTCCTATACATGCCAGTTGTTCCATCACACCACTCGGTGTTGAAGCCACCCCAGGGACAGGGGCTGCACTTGCCCTCCAAGTTGTGCTTTAGTCACAGCGAAAACCACTTTAACTATCCTTCTTATAGTTTCAATAGAAAGAAATGTCTCAGACACCTTATTAAGTGCGCTACTCTCCATGGAGTGCTGACCTTGCGACTGCCCCGCACCACTCCTAGTCACCTATATAGCATAACCATCGATTAGGCGACATGCAGATTGCTAAAAGCAATCATTGGAACACTCAGGTTCCTCCAAACAAGTGTATTTTCCTTCCTAAGTGGACATTCATGGGTTCTTTTATGTTATAACGATGACGCACATACATGTGCTCGCCTCCCCTTAAAATAATTCGACAATGAATTCAAATAAAGAAGACCGACACCTTAGTCTGATACCAAATTATAACACCCCCAACCATCGTATGGCATATAGCAGAAGTTCCAGCTGGAACCCGATGCCATATACCACGGATAGTCAGAAGGGTTACATAAGAATATAAAAAATCAACTACAACTACTCGCCCAAACTCAGAGCATTCTAGCGAAAGCTTTTAAACAGTTTGTAAGAACCCATAATTGAATAACAACTATCTTGAATGTGCACTTACCACCATAGGAATGAAATAACAAATACACTAAAAGTACTTGTCCTTATGGCCTTACAGGAGTTCACTTAACAAAGTAATGTTTTACATACATCGGCTCGTAGGCCGGCCATACATGACAAATGTTAAATAACACTTCGCTTTGGCCTTCGAGGGCCAGCTCAACAGCATGGGTTTCAGCCCTCTATTCTGTACCTGGCTCCGCAGCACCTGCAAGCAACATTCCACCGTACGATGGCAAACCAAGTAATGGTTAGCTAAAGCTGACAAAATTATAATGACCCCGCCCCTTACTCGGGAGGGCGGTGCTCCTTCCCTGTATTTCATTAGCCCAGCTAAACAATAAAGTGCAAACATACTTTGTCATAGGTCTAGGCTCGCACGGCCAAACACCTCGTGCACTCAGGGTACATTATCGGTGAATCCGGTCAATTCCGTGGCTTCACCACCATCCTTTGTATGGCAATATCGTGAGCATTTTAGTCTTTCTGACCACCATTTAAGACTTCTGACTATGCCAACGGCCAGTTCTACTTTTGGGCGTCGAGCACCGAACCGCATAGTCCCGGTCCTCTTCCACTTGCCCGTTGCTCACTCTTCATAGTCACTTTAAGACGTACTCACGGGCCAAGATTCTCCCGGATCCTAATACATTCCCAATCAACACATAACCTAGTGATGTACAAGGTTGGCTCCCCGGCCGCCAAGTTAGCAGAACAACGTTTCCGCTCAATTTTTTCGGGTGCGCCTTGGAGTTAATCCCCAAGGATCCATGCTTCAATCTACCGTGGAGAAACCCGAAAAACACATAACACTGAGTCTTCTTCGACAATCCATACAATAAGCAACATCACCGATCCAGACCAATACGTTCGGGTAGGCTTCACACACAATGCCTATGTCCGTACTTTGATTCCGGACTCTATATGCAACACAAGGGGGACTATTCATAACTACCCCAAGGAAAACCGCACACTCGCAGGAGCGTGTTTCCCATGAAGAAAGAAAGAAAGCTTCACATGCTCAAGTCGAGAATCGTTACCCTTCAATTTTGCTTTTGCGCCATGGAAATCTATCCGGATGGAAAGCATCGTAAAGGAATTTCCTCCGCAGATCCGGTCTCGATTCTCGACTCTGTTCTCCGATGCTCCGCATGCGGCCGAATTCCTCCCCTTCCTTCCTGAAACGATCTCTCCTCTCTCTAAATCCTTAGAAAGAGAAGGCTTAAGAGATAATGAGGAATTAATCCTCTATTCCCGACATTATTAAAGCAGGAACACATTAGGGCCGTCAGATCTTTTTAAGAAAATGATTGGCTCAGATTCGCCAGAAATCTCTCAATCCTAGGTCAAATACGGCCTTGCACACGGCCTTATTCTAGGACGTATGCCCCAATCTAGGTACGATTGTCGAGCACAGAAAAATACACGGGTTGAGACACGCCCGTGTCTCAACCTGACACGCCCGTGTCGGGTCCCGACATGCCCATAACCTTGGGGCGTGTCACAGATAACCGCCATGCCAACCGTCACGTCGCTCGGTGCACACGGCCAAGTCCGTGCTCGTGTCAAATGGGACATGCCCGAGTCGATCAGTACATGCCCGTGAAACACGACTGTGGACTCCTGGCAATACATCCCAGGTTTTCAACCCGAGAAAGACACGGGTGGTGACATGGGTATGGACACGCCCATATCACCCCTTACACGCCTTTATTGATACTGTTCCAAAACCATGTTTCCTTCCGTGTTCTTTACTGGACACAGCCCGACCAACAAAGATGGATACGACCTTGGATATGTCCATGTCCCAGGCCGTGTGCCCCTATTTAGGCACCAACAATTTCTTAGGACGCGACCGGTTGTTTACCATTTTCGGGGCATTACAGACCTGAGCTCGAATATCGTCGAGCTCAGCTAAGAGAAATAAGTCTGAGTTCGTCGATCTGAGATCGACGATCGTTGAGATGAGTTTTAAGAACTTCGAACTGATATTTTGAACTCTGAATTCTTCTAAGTCTGAGTCATCTGAGGTCCTCTACTTGTTGGTCCAAGAAGGTTGAACCTAAAGACTTAGCCTAAACTCTAGGACTCAAGAACTTGACCCTGGCTATACAATGTTGGTCAGACTCAGCCTAATTTAGTAAACCTAGCCTAAATACAACTAAGGATCCAACATCCCGGATTGCATAGACTTTGTTGTCCCATTCCTTAGTCTGGGATTTCAGAAATTTCTCATTCAGTTATCCATTAGTGAAAATCTGGCCATAGAATCGTAGGCCATTGACAATCTTGAAGAAACATTCAAATATGTCAGCAATAGAATCTTTGGGACCTTGTCTGAATGCTTCATATTTCTTATTCAGTATAGATCTTCTATCATCCCTTGCTTCTTCAGTACCTTCCATTAGGATGATGAGAGAGTGCCACATTTCCTTGGCTGATTGGCAGTGAATCAGATTCTACAACATAGAATTATCGACTGTACTTGCGATGATATTCTTAGCTTTCTTGTCTAAAGAGACAAGTGCAATCTCATATTTGTCAAGATCCATGAGCTTCTTTGGAACTTACTTTGTTGGGTAAATGGTGGAGGCTATTATTTGAACATGGGGTCCTTCTTCCACTATAATAAAGATCCTTGAATTCACAGCTTCCAAGAAGAACTTGATTCATTCTTTCCATATAAATGACATTTTTCGTCGACCTGAGTTCGAAGCTTTTATTTTTTGCTGGACGGAGTTCACCGCTTCATCTTCTGAAAACCTATAATTTGGATTTCATCGAACTCCATCCCGTGCTTTCTAGTTCTCTTGCACTTGATCTTTTGTTTTTGCAGGCATGGCGATTTCAGCGGCGACCCTCTAAAGAATGAAGTTTGATGCAGGATTCGACATTGGCATCGACTTTTTCAACCTTTCAGATTAAATCGTCAAAGACATCCTTCAGTTATTTGTGGCTCCTCAGTTGAAAAATTTCATGACCCTAAGAATCAAGCTTCCAGTGCAGGAAATCAAACAATGGGTTTTGACAGTAATATTTCAAGAACAAACCTCCATCTCTGGATCAAACTCCAGTCATCAGGTTTTTCTTACCCCTGACATTCTAATAGAAGTTTTTGGTTTTGTAAATGGGGAAGATGATTTTGAATTATCTAGCAATGAGTTTGAGGGTTTTCATAGTTGTAATGGGTCACTCCAAGGGAAACCCTAATAAGTTACTGAAAAAGAATTTGAATGTTGAATACAAGTTCTTGGTTGATGTGGTTGGCAAAGTACTCATGGGTAAGCACTCTGCTCATGACCATATTACCAGGCATCAGTTTAACTTGATGAGTGCCTTAATAAAGAAAAAATTAGTGAACTAGGGTGGAATCTTATTTGATTAAAAAGAAAATTAGTAGAAGGATATGAGTTTTTGAAGAGTTCTTGGCATTTTCCTCCGGGCAAAAGTCCAAGCACTGTTGGTCTCCAAGACCATCTTTATCAATTCCTCTAAGAGGCTTACCTCTTTCCCCTTTGGCAAATGGGAGAGGGTAATCCGGGATCCCTCAAGGGCTTCCTCTTCCAGGATAGCTTCAGAGGACACTAGGGCTGAAACAGCCACTCTCCAAACCCCTGAAGAAACTCCTGCTCATCCTCCCTCTCCAATTCATCCTCCATCTCCTCATCTTCAACAACCATCCACAGTCATTGAAGATACACCTTTTACCTCAATTCCTCCTATTTCACCATCTCCACCACCATCTCCACCACAATCATAAATCTATATTCCCGTGGATACACCATCACCTCCTCAATCACCTCAACCATCACATATTGTTGATATTCCATCCACTTTTACTCTTCCAGATCAAATTCTATCATCCCCTGAATTTAATATGCTCTCATCTCCATCTCCACACCATTCACCTCTTCAATATGAACTTCATGATGTCATCCCCCCATCAAATCTTGCACCAACATTCCCAATCTTCCAACATTCAGACCAACCTCAAGCACTCTCAATCTGTTCCAACGGTGGTCACCAATCTACCTACACCCCTTTTACTCCTGAGCCACTATATCAAAATTTCTCTGACATTGCAACTGATCTTCTTCAATTCATCACTCCTTCTCTTTAGAAGCTCACAAGTGAGGCTATTTCCCCTCTCACTGCTTCTATTTCCCTTCTTACTGCTAAGTTGTCTTCCTCCTCTTCTGTCCCTTCTTCTGGGGGTCTAAATTTAGTTCTCTCTGAAACCAGGAAGGGAGAGATGTCCAATGAAGAAGCTCCTCCCGCAGTAGTGACAATAGTAGTAGAAGCAGCAGTAGATATTCCAGCAGCTAAAATAGTTGAAATTCTTGATGATGATACTGAAATGATTTGTTTAGAAAAAGAGTCAGTTGATACAAAAATGATCATTGTTGGTGATTTCATCATTAATCCCATAGTTGACATTGATTCATTACTTCAGTCTTTTCATATAGTTAATAGCAGAAATATACCAGTTTTTTAGACAACTGATACAGTTTCTGATTACTCTAAAGCAATAGTCTGCTATTCTTCTCCAGTTAGATCTTCAGTGTTAAAAGAAATTATAAATAGTTTCTGTAACACTTATTCCAGTGTTTCTATTATAGAGCCAAAGGCTTTCTCTCCTCCAACTTATGCTTGGGCTAAGTCCCCTATGCCAAATCTTGATGTAATTATGTTTCAAGATATGGAAGTAGAAAGTGACAATGTTCAGGCTCCAGCCATTACAAATATTGCACCTAAAGAGCCAGAAGTTCAAGCCTATAAATCAAGCTGATTTGTTTAAGCAAATTGATGAGTAATATGATAATCCTGCTAATGATTCTGAGAATTATGATGATGATTCTGATGATTCAAAAAAAATTGGGTCTAAGAAAAGAAAAGACAAGAAGAAGGCTTCAGCAATGGCTGCACCAATACCAAATCCAATAGCAAATACTCCCTACTATATTCTGCATAACGTTACTCTCACTCTAGATACTCCCTACTTGATTAGGCTGTCTAAGAATGAACAAAAGAGAAGAAAGAAGATGAAAAGATATAATTCTCCTCCTAAGAAATCTTAGAGAGGACCTCCTCCTCCTCCTCCTCCTGCAGTAGGATTCGCAGGCAAAGTTTCTCAAGTTCAAAGGTCTACTTCTTATTCTCACCAATTAAGACAAACTTTTAGCAGCAAAGAAATATCTTCAAGGCCAGACACTCAATCTAGCTCCCAATAGAGAAACCAACAGCAACAATAGCATGATAGTCAAGGAAATCATCTAACAGTACAAGATAGCCAGGAAAAAGAAGCGTCTTGTCTAGAGAGACCTCCTTCTCCAACTTATGATTTAGAAATAGATCCAAACTATAGAATGGCCAGGTTCAATTAGATGATAGCTCTATCCCAGGTAAGGAAGGCCAAGGTGGAAGGAAAGGATCCCTCTCAATTCTCAACTATGTCTTCTTACAAGAAGAAAGAACTGGACAAATATATGGTACAAAATATTTTCAGTGTTGATTCTCATATGAATTTGCATCCAGAATCTGTTGTGCCCAGAGCTGGAACTGTGAAAATTCTTGGTGCACAAGACATGAAGATGACTCAAAGAGAAGCAGAGGACCCCAAAATGATAATGAATTTCACAAAACCTGCTTCAAATAATGATTCTTAAATTTTCTGATTATTCTTTCTGAACTTTATTATTACTATGTATTATTTTCACAAGGCACAATTGTTTATATCTGTCGAAGTGTTATAATTCTGCCAAATATAATTATTTTGCTTTTTCTTTTTTTCTGTCTTATATGGTGACCTCACCGAATTAGGGGGAGATTGTTGGAACCCTACTTGTGATTTGGGCTAGGTTCACTATTAAGTTTGTTTAGATGACCCAACATGAATAGTCTAGGGTCATAGGTTATTTCCAGTGTCAGAGTCAGCAGCATCTACTTATACTGTCAGTACCCTTCAGAAGACTTTAAAGATAGAAGACTTCAAAGGAAAAGCAGTTAAAATGATTGCATGAAATTCAGCTCGACGATAGCTGAATTCAGCTCAAAGATAGCAGAACTTAGCTCAACGATCGTCGATCTCAGATCGACGAACTCAGAGTTCCTTCTCTGAGTTGGGCTCGATGAAAGTCCAGCTGAGATTGACAATATTATGATCTCATATAAGAATTTTAGCACAACGAAGGACCATCTCTGGTTGACGAACTTGGAGCTCAGATTGGCAAGTTTATTTTCAGTCTGACGATCGTGGAGTTCAGCTCGATGAAGGAGAATTCTTAGCTTGATGAACTTGGAGTTCAGGTCGATGAAATCATTCATGAGGTCAACTAACTCCTTCCAAGTTTTGTTTGGCTTTTCCTCTCTGTAGTTTCTCAGATCGACTATCAATTTGATTTCAAATTCTATTATATTAAGTCAGTAACGCTCTGATAATTAATGCTCAATATTCTCAAGAATATAGTCATTCCTAACAACATTAATTGTGGTTTTCACAGAGTTATTACTCTATTATATTCAATGAGATAGTTAGGGAAATGCATTCAAGATAAATATTAGCCGTTCAGAATCCAAGAAATTATGCTGAGAATTTCAAACGAAAGATTTTAAAATTCAAATGGTTTTGAATCTGAAACATATATAAAGTGATTTTCTTTCAGAATATTACACACACAAATATACATACACTGATTATAAGGAGACATATAAAGATCAAAAATAACAATCACAAGAGAAGTGAATCAGTGAAAAAGGATTAGCAGACAGTGAAGAACAATACAACTCTCATACATATAGAGTTCTTCATCATTTGCTTTATCATCTACTTCATCATCTGCTCCTGGCTTTCAAGAGACAAATAATCAAAATCAGTCTAAATGCTTAAAGAGACACATTATTTGAAGGCCTACACCCTGAAGCAAAGCTTTCACTCCTGATCAGAGCCATACAAGTTAGGGGGAGCTTTGACAATATCAAGCCCACTAGTCTTCTCAGACCTTTGAGACAGATAAGATAACATATCATTTTTCTTTTGCCTTTCCTATGTACAAGGTTTTAACTCCCTTCAAAAGTTAGCCTCTTAGTTCACAAGTCAACTGATCAAAAGACTTCAGTTTGGTTTTTGGGCATCTTAACAAAAGCTCAAAGGGTTGTTAGATCTCCCTTAGTAAAATAGATCTTATGGTGACAGGGCACCTGAGCAAAAACCTGTGGTGGTAGGGCACCTGATCAAAAACCTATAGTGGGTTCCTACCCGGGTGTTAGAAGAGTGGATGTACCAAGGTTTATTGGGGAACCACTATAAACTCCTTGTGTCATCTGGTTTGCCTTTACTTTTTACTTGTGTTCTGTGATATTTCTCTTTATATATATATATATATATATATATATATATATATATATATATATATATCACTAACTTTAAATCCGCTATAAAAACAAGTTAAATTTTTTTTAATATTCTATTAACCCCCCCCCCCCTCTAGAGTAAAGATAAGATCTATCCCTCACTTTCAATTGATACTCGCCGAATTCATCAAATATATATGTCGATACACGCTGAATTCGTCGAGTCATTTCCACTTTACTTCTCTGGATTTTCTAAGTCAAATTCGTCGAGTTATTCTTCTGCTTGGCGTCGAGTGTTAATTTCAACTGTACTTAATTTATCCAAGAAAAATTCGTCGAGATTCATTATTGTTTGACAAGTATCCTCAACTATACTCAATGATACTCGACGAATATTACTTCGGGTTATTTTTTCCCTATTTCAAAATGCGGTTCATTCTTGCCGACAGCCGTGTATAGTAACCAGCGACTTTTCCGGCATGCAATAATTTTTCTAGCCGTTGCAAATGAAGATCTCTATATATATTTAGGGTGATTTATTCTCAAACCCTCATCGTGCTAATCGTGCTCAAGTCAAATCAAGAAACTTTCCTGATCAAGATTTTTGTCGGGTCTCGTTCGTGAATCGCGACTTCCGCTTGGCCGACGACAAGTTGCACTATTTGACCTTTTTAAAGCAATCGACTGGATCATCGTTCTTAAAATTTATGATTTTCTCAGATCTAGTCAATCTGTGATCAATGTTTTCAAAGATTTCATATTTTCCGTGTTATCCAAGAGATTCAAGTTAAACCTATTCGAAGAACGATGGAATGGAGACTTAGATCTAAAAGGATTACTTATAATCTTTATTATAAATCTTCTTTTAAATTTGTAGGAGGCTTTCCCTCCGTGTAGTAAATCGGTGTATAAGTTGAGTTGTAGATCCGTCTGTGGATCGAGTTGTAGGAGAGAATATTCTCCAAGTGGTAAGAGTATTATCTCCGAGTTGTAGGAGTTGAGGCTCTGAGGTATAAGATTTGTTGAAATCGGAGAAAGTTGAAGTAGCTGAATCTAGCCCATTGTGGTAGATAGGCGAGGCGGTTCAGTGGACGTACACAACTCTGGAAACCACTATAGATCTATGTGTTCTATGTGCTCTAATTTCTTAAGTTGTTTTTATTCTGCGAAAAGACATAGACATCACCAATTCACCCTCCCCCCTCTAGGTGATTTAGGTAGACACTAGATACTTTCACCTGCATCTTCAATAAAAACACTAGAAGAGCTGCTATGAAGCATACTTGTCTCATAAAATACAACATTGATAGATTATTCTATAACCAGAGTTTTCATATTAAAAATCCTATATACCTTACTATGGATACTATACCCTACGAAAGTACCTTCAAAATAGTGTTCACTAAACATAGTTTTATGATACTTCCCGTTATTAAGTACAAAGCATTTGTTTCAAAAAATTCTAAAGTAGGACACAGTCGGTTCTCTGCCTTTTAGAAGTTCATAAGGTGTCTTATGATGTTTCTTGTTGATTAAGGCTATGTTTTGCATGTAACAAGTTGTATTGACTGCTTCAGCCCAGAAGTAATCTCGTAATAAAGAGTCATTCAACATTGTGGTACTTGTCTTTATGAGTGTTCTGTTCTTTCTTTCAGTAACTCCATTTTATTGTGGAATGCGAGAAGAGGAAAACTCATGAAAGATACTTAGGCTTTCACAGAACTTTGTCATGGTACAATAGACAAACATATGATAGAGTCAAAGGTATCTAACTTGTGTTTCAGAATGAATAACCATGCAAAAAATGAGTAGTCATCAACAATAACCATTGTGTAAGCATTATCTCCTAAACTACAGATAGAAATAGGATCAAATTAAGTCCATATGAAGTAGATATAAGCATCTGGAAGAATCAATGGCAATAATGCTTTTAAAAGTATCCCTTATCTGCTTAACCCATCTGGCACACATGACACAGTCTCTCTTTAACGCATTTAAAATTGGGTTCATCACATGCTAAGTTGTGAGGGAATAACATACTTATAGTTTTAAATTTATATGTGTTAATCTTTTGTGCCACTGATCACAAACAGATGTACTATCTTTTGCCAAAAAGCACACTGGTATAAAATACTTTAAGAAAAATAAATTTAGATAGAAAATATTTCTGCTCCGAGTGCCTGATAAAATAGTTTCTGAGTCAACATATGACTTTATCAAACACTTGTCCTTATAGAACTCAACCATATACCTTTGTCACATAGTTGACTTATGCTTATGAGATTATACTGTAATACCCAAACATAAGCCACGTCTGTGAAACAGACTATACCTTTGGTAATCATACAGTGGCCTTTTATGATTCCTCTATCGGACATGCCAAAAATACCTTTTGGGTCGTCTTTGACTGAGGTAAAATTTTGTAGATGGCTTCTTTTTCCGATCAAATTCCTGGAACATCCACTCTCCAAATACCAGATATGATTTTAATTGGCCTTTGGACATATCTGCATTTACAGATTAAACACCCTTAGGAACCCAAACAAATTTGGGTCCTTGGTTCCTTATTAGATAAACACCACTAGGAATGTTAATAATACGAGTGGTCATTCTTGCATTATTAACTCGTAGAATATGATAATTATTAGAATTGAATCAGCAATCTATGGAAAAATGAACAATTTTGCCACAGCTCCAATAGTCAAATCTATTATACCTTCTTTTCTTCTGATGCCTCACCTTTTGAACAGGAGGTCTGGAAAGAGATACTAATCTAGAAGTAGAAGCCTCATGAGAATAACATACGCTCAGCTTCTTTGTCCCATATGGCTTTATGGCAATATGTTTCACTTTAGGTGCATTCTTAGCATTCGATCCATGAATGAATGGACCATAATGCTGAAGGATGATATCTTCATCAGATGCCTTGAGAGCACTCGTTTTAAGATTTCTGTGACGGCTCCATCCTTGGTTATTCTTGATATAGGCAACGTGGATTGGTCTAGCAAAATGACCATAGGATGTTTCAAGTTCATACTGATGTGTGGGAAAGATTAACTTCTTGAAGGAATGTTGACTTTGAGGAGCCTTCCCTTTATCCTTAGCACCATTATATCCAATGCCACTAACCTTAGAGGCTGAAAATCAATCAATGAGAGTGAAAGTCTTCAGTTTCAAGAGTAGATAACACCTAGAGGTGTGGGGGGGGGGGTGAATAGGTTCTAGGCCTTTTTAAAGTTTTCCTTTCTTAGGTGAGTTGTGATTTAAGGTTATTTAGCTTTCAAAAAAAATCATACATAGCACACACAAGATTTATAGTGGTTCCCCAAATTATCGGTGCATCCACTATCCCTCCCACCTTTCTAATAGTGTGTTAGACACGACACTTATCCAAGCTCGGCTCCTAAGATCTTACAACACAGATCCTTTAAGATCTCTCAATCTACTCCAAGACTTACCTCAGGCTCAAAAGTCCTACAACTCAGAGCAAGCTTTGCTCGTACAGCTCAGTGATCCAAAGATCACCTACCTCAGACTTGAGCATAAGTCCTACACTCAGGATAGGATAACAGCCCTACAACTCAAAGAGAATGACTCTTTTACAATTCAGGCACAAAAGCCCTACCTAAGACTTATAGAAAGATCCTAAAACTCGGGCAAAAAGGCCCTACAACTCAAGGAGAATGACTCTCCTTTCTCAGGCAAACTTCCCTACCTGAAGTCCACAACATGGATCCTACCTCAGCCTTTATAATTTGTCTTACACTCAAATCAAAAGGATGCTACACAGAGAGATAAGTTTGTTGATGCAAAATAGACACCAAAGAAATATTATGTCTTCCTTCTTCTGAACTTAAGTAGCTCAGGTCTAAATATCTTCTTATGAACTAAAGTAGCTCAGTCCAGATATCTTCTTCTTCACAACTCAAGATAATGTTCTTCAGGAATGATCTACTAGGGATGTGAAGTTGCTGCAGCTAGGGCTTGCCTTGCTGCTTCTTCTTTCTCAGAGAAGTATATCTGAACTTGCTGTTGTAGGAGAGAATGACAACAAGCTATCTTCTATGTCGAAGTATGAGACCGGGCGGTCTGGCGGTTTGAGCCTGGCGGGTTGTTGACCGGGCGGTCTGGCGGTTTGTGCCTGGCGGATTGAGGTTGACGGGTTGATTTCCAGGCTGTCGCCGTATGGTATCCGGCGGTCTGTCGGCTTATCTCTGGCGGCTTGGAAACCGGCCGGTCTAGCGGTCTCCTACCGCATCTCTCCCTCTTGGTTCTGGTGTTGCCGAGCGGTTAGAACATTGTCTAACCGCGCGGCCTGTTCCGGTCTCTTATTCTAGCCGCCCAGATCTGTTGTATAGCTTTAGTCCCACATTGTTAATTTGTATTCTTCTCTCTCTCCTCCATTCTATAAAAGGGAGGCCATACCTTTGTAAATGATATCTTTTTGGATAATAAAATTTCAATTATTCAAAGTTCCGGCTTGTTTTCTAGTCGTTTGTTCGCTACTTTTAACATGGTATCAGAGGGATCGATCTTCTCCTCCTGATTCTGTGCGCCCTGTCCGCGCGGCTTGCCCCTTCTTCTCGCGACCTGTTCTCGCTGTTTGCGCCCTATCCGCGCGTCCTCCTTCTCCTGCCCTTCTGTCGCTGCGACCTGTCTCCTTGTTCGTCGCGACCTGCTTCTTTATTCGCAGTTTCCGTTCGCGCGGTCTATCTTCTAGCCGTTCGACCTCTTCCCCGTCTTGGACCTGCGGCTTGGTCGTGGCTTCTCTGGCCGCTGGTGTCGAACATCCTGACCGACGCAGCTCGTCTTCTTTCTATCCGCGCGGCTTATATTCTAACCGCGCGGCCTCTCGCAGTTATCTCCTATGGCCCTTTCTGAGACCTCCACCACCACCACTCCCATCGCCACTCCGGCGCCGCTTCCTACACCCTCTGGCAACCTTGGCACGGTTTCTAAACTTGTTGGCTCCAACTATCCGGATTGGAGCGTCTCCTTCACTTTTCTTCTCCGCTCTCAGCGCAAACGTCATCACCTCACCGTCCTCTATTGTCTTCCCCTCCTCCACCGGACTCCTATGCTCACCAAGTCCAGCGGGGTGGCAATAGTGGTCGCAGCCAATCTGGCACGCGCGGTCCGTCCAGGTTCCTCTGCTCTCACTGTGGTCGTACCGGCCACTCAGTTGACCGCTGCTGGCAAAAACATCCTCATCTTCGTCCCTCCGGTGATACTTCTTCCTCAACCTCCTCCTCCTCTCGGCAGTCTGCTTCTGTGGCCACCACCTCAGGTAGTGCACACATCGTTACCCAAGGTAAATGGCTCATTGACTCTGGTGCTACAAATCACATGACCGGAAACCCTCACTGCTTCTCTCTCCTAGAGACGCATGCTCGGTTACCCCCGGTTCTCGTTGCGGATGGTTCGCCTTCCCCTGTTCATGGAACGGGCATGGTTCAAGTCACTCCCTCGCTTCGCTTAGCGGACACTCTCTATGTCCCGAAGTTCCCTTGCAATTTACTCTCCGTTACTACTTTATGCAAGCAACTTCAGTGCTCTGTCTTATTCACTCCTACTTCTTGTTGTTTTCAGGACCCGAGAACCCAACGGACGATTGCTACTGGGACTGAGAGCGGCGGCCTCTACTTCCTCGACAATGTTTCCGCTCTGTCCGCCTTCTCTTCCTCGTCTACTGATCTGCTTCAATGGCATCTTCGCCTTGGACATCCTCCTCCTCGGATTCTGCATCAGCTTCTTCCCCACTTACCTCAACCCAGTCCTCCGCTCAACTGCGATGCGTGTCAGCTTGGCAAGCATCACCGTTCCTCCTTCCCGCAGAAGCAAGGCCGTGGTTCCTCCCGCCCTTTTGATCTCATTCATTCTGATATCTGGGGTCCTGCTCCTACTCCCACCGTTGGTCGGGGTAGTTTTTACTTTGTAACTTTTATTGATGATTTCTCCAGATGTACCTGGGTGTATCTATTAAAAGATCGCTCTGAACTCTTATCTGTATGGCAATCTTTTTATAATATGATTAAAACTCAGTTTGCTATTTCTATTAAAGTATTGCGCTCTGATAATGCTAAGGAATATCTCAGTCATGAGTTTTCATCTTTTTGTATGCAACATGGTCTTATTCATCAGACCAGCTGTGTTTACACCTCCCAGCAAAATGGGGTGGCGGAACGTAAAAATCGCCATCTCCTCGATATCGCTCGCACTCTGATGACACAGATGCAGGTGCCTCGCTCCTATTGGGGCTATGCTGTTCTCCTTGCCTGCTATCTCATCAATCGCATTCCCTCTTCTGTTCTTCACGGCAAGACCCCCTTCTCCATTCTCTACCCAACCAAGGAACCCTTTCCTCTTCCTCTCCGTATCTTTGGGTGTACGGCCTTCGTGCATGCTCCGTCTGCTACTCGCGACAAGCTTTCCCCCCGCTCCACCAAATGTGTCTTTTTGGGTTACTCGACAACTCAAAAAGGCTACTGTTGCTTTGATCCTGTTCTGCGCAAACAGTTTGTTTCCGCAGACGTCACCTTCTTGAAAATGCTTCCTACTTTTCTTTCCCATCTTCACCTCCTCCTGCTGTCTCTGACTCTCCACCATCTCTCTGTGAGCCTTCCACACAAGTCGACGTCTCCCCTCCTATGTCGTCTCCTCCTCCGTCTCCTCCTCTCCCTATTATCTCCCCTCCTTCGTCTCCGCGGCCGTCTCTCTCTAGTCCCGGGCCAGCCTTCTCTGCCACGGATGCTCCGGTCCCTGAGGCACAAGACGACCTGGATCGTCCCATTGCCCTTCGCAAAGGGGTGCGGGCGTGTACCCAACACCCGCTTGCGGCTGTTGTTCCTATGATCGGCTTACTCCCTCTCGCAGGTGCTTTGCTTTGGCCATCTCGGCTACTACCACTCCCCGCACTTACCAGGAGGCTCTTGTTATTCCTCATTGGAAATCTGCCATGGATGAGGAAATTGCCACTCTTACTGAAAGAGGTACCTGGAACCTTGTTCCTCCACCGATCAGTACTGATGTGGTTGGCTGCCGCTGGGTGTTCGTTGTGAAGTTTCGCCCGGACGGCACTGTGGATCGTTACAAGGCCCGCCTGGTGGCCAAAGGCTTTACTCAGACTTATGGAGTTGACTATTTTGACACTTTCTCTCCGGTTGCTCGCCTCAGCACCATCCGGGTTCTTCTTTCTGTGGCCGTCAACAGGGAGTGGGACATTTCTCAACTTGACGTCAAGAATGCCTTTCTGTATGGGGATCTTCAGGAGGACGTCTATATGGAGCAACCTCCGGGGTATGTTGCTCAGGGGGAGACACGAGTATGCCAGTTGAAGAAGGCCATCTACGGCCTAAAGCAGAGCCCTCGGGCGTGGTTTGACAAGTTTAGTGGCATTGTGGCTGCAATTGGCTTTGCAAGAAGTTCCGCCGATCACTCATTGTTTATTCGCAAAACCGCATCTGGCCTTGTGGTTTTGGCGGTATATGTGGATGATATCCTTCTTACCGGCGATGACCAGGCTGGGGTGGACTTGACAAAGAAACACCTCCGTCAACACCTTGTCACGAAGGATATGGGCTCCCCGAAATATTTTTTGGGATAGAAATCTCTCGGAAGCCCGACTCGTTGGTTCTCTCCCAACGGAAGTATGCGCTTGATCTTCTACAAGAGGCAGGATTGACCGGGGCCAAACCGGCCCGGTATCCCATGGCCACTGGAGAAGACAAAACATGGACAGATGACTCACCGCTTATATCCGATGCCACGAGGTACAGACGTCTGGTGGGCAAACTCATTTATCTCACGGTGACCAGACCCGACATTGCCTATGCTGTAGGCAAGGTCAGTCAGTTCATGCAAGCTCCCAGGGAATGTCATCTTCAGTCTGCCTTGAAGATACTAGAGTATGTCAAAGCAGCACCAGGGAAAGGGCTACTCTTTCAGAAGCATGGTCATCTGAGAATTGAAGCCTACTCAGACTCAAGCTATGCGGATGATAAAGGTGACCGTAAATCTACATCGGGTTTCTGCACATTTGTTGGAGGTAATCTTGTGAGCTGGAAGAGCAAGAAGCAGTCTGTTGTCTCAAGGTCCAGTGCAGAAGCCGAATACCGGAGTATGGCGTCAACCACGTGTGAGTTAAAATGGTTGCGGGCTCTCATGCTTGACCTAGGAGAGGTCTACAACTATCCTCTGCCTATGTTTTGTGACAACAAAGCCGCTATATACATATCCAAAAATCCGGTCTTCCATGAGAGAACGAAACATATAGAGGTCGACTGCCATTTCATCCGAGAAGAGGTCTTGAAGAAACAGATTTGCACTCCGTTCGTCACCTCCGACAAAGAGTTGGCTGATATCTTCACCAAGCCGGTTTCTACTTCCTTCTTCCATATTTGTGACAACCTGGGCATGATTGATATCTATGCTCCAGCTTGAGGGGGAGTGTCGAAGTATGAGACCGGGCGGTCTGGCGGTTTGAGCCTGGCGGGTTGTTGACCGGGCGGTCTGGCGGTTTGTGCCTGGCGGATTGAGGTTGACGGGTTGATTTCCAGGCTGTCGCCGTATGGTATCCGGCGGTCTGTCGGCTTATCTCTGGCGGCTTGGAAACCGGCCGGTCTAGCGGTCTCCTACCGCATCTCTCCCTCTTGGTTCTGGTGTTGCCGAGCGGTTAGAACATTGTCTAACCGCGCGGCCTGTTCCGGTCTCTTATTCTAGCCGCCCAGATCTGTTGTATAGCTTTAGTCCCACATTGTTAATTTGTATTCTTCTCTCTCTCCTCCATTCTATAAAAGGGAGGCCATACCTTTGTAAATGATATCTTTTTGGATAATAAAATTTCAATTATTCAAAGTTCCGGCTTGTTTTCTAGTCGTTTGTTCGCTACTTTTAACATTCTATATACTTCTAGATCAGCTTCATCTAGGTTTGGCCTTGATGCTTCATCTTTCTTAGAGACGTTTCTCCGAACTTGCTGTTGAAGGTGAGAAAGACAACAGCTAACTTCTTTCAACTTCTAGATCAGCTAGAACTTATTCTTCTGGCTTTGCAACAATGTCGAGAGGAGGAAGACAAAGTCCAAAGCTTTTCCAAAAGTGTATTTATATTTTTTGATCTGTCTCTTTTTATCTTCCGTAGTCCAACATCTCTTTGAGCTTCAGGATAGCCAATAGTTGTTGGCTGCAACTTTGCTTTATAAGAAAATGTCGTACAGTAGGCATGCGGCGCCGTTTGTCGTGTACTGTAGACTTCCCGCAACATTTTTGAATTTTTCTGCTGTCAGTATCTGTGGACTTAGACGATTTCAGATAATTCAACATAGGCATTGAGTGAATAGCCTTCACTCAGCGCCAAAACACTTGCCAATTTTCTATACCATTAGGCATCGTGTGATTAGTCATCACTCGACAAATTTGGACTTAGCCAATATCTTTGTTGAGGAAGCGTTGAGTGAACGGCCTTTACTCAACGCTTTTGTTTGTAGACAATCTTTCTATTGATATGTGATGAGTGCATTGAATGAGCCTTCTTCACTCAAAGCATACTTGACATTCCAATAATCTTTATGAGGTGTTGAGTGAATAGCCTTTACTCAACGCTTTTGTATATAGTAGAATTTCTTGTTGAGATGGCGTTCAGTGAATTGCCTTCACTCAATGCTTCTCGACTTAGAAATATTTTCTGTCCACTTCTTCTTAAGATTTGACAACACCCTTTTTTATCGATGCTTTCTTCTTTAGGAGTTGAGTCAACTACCTTCACTCAATGCTTTTGTTGTTAGTTGATTTTTCTTGTTGAGTTGGCATTGAGTGAACTGTCCTCACTCAACGCATCTGGACTTAGATAGATTTTCTGTCTACATCTTCTGAGGCATTAACTGAAGCATGTTCTGTCGACGCATTTTGAGCTTGGCGTTGAGTGAACTGGCTTTACTAAATGCTTTTGGACTTAGCCAAATTTCTTCTCTACCAATGCTGAAGCTTTGACTGTCTGAGCTTTACTCGACACTTCTTTCTTAAGGCATCGAGTGAGTTTCCTCACTAAAAGCTTTTTGACTTAGCCAGATTTCTTCTTTGCCAATGCTGAAGCCTTGACTGTCTGAGCTTTACTCGACGCCTCTTTTTATATAGTGTTTAGTGAACTACCTTCACTCAACCCCTATAGACTTAACCAAAATTATGTTTTATCAATAGCCAGCTTTGACTTCCCATGCTTTACTCAGTGCTTGTTTACATCTGGGGTTGAGTGAATTGCCTTCACTCAATGCCTGTACACTAAGACAAATTTTTGTCTTTAAAGCTTTCTTCCTTGTATCCACCTATCACTGTCAATTAGACAACCTATCTAATCATTGTGACAATGAACATCCTGTATACATAAAACATAAAGCATGCATCAAATACATCTATGCTCTTAGTATTAATGGTACTGCTTCTTCAAATCTAGGGAACATTAAAGGGCAATATTCCGAACAATCTCCCCCTATTTGATGAAGGCAGAATACACAGCAATACTAATATGCATTATTACATAAAACATATTAATTAAGCAAATGTAAGCTTGTCTAAAGTTCCCCAATTTAATGTAGTGACATAACATGTCAATTCATTACACTCCTTATGAAAGGACTTAGCGCAACCACTCCCACCAAAAGACCGGACTGATTGAGGACGGCGCAACTAATCTTTATATCAAAGGTCCTCGGGCGGATCCACGGGGCAGCCAGTTAAGCCATTACCGCATAGCACCGCACCGCGAGGGCGATTCCGGACCGTAGCCCCAATAATCCCCCCCCCCCCCCGAAACGACCCCGGGGTTTCGAACCTGCGACCCCCTCTGATACCACTTGAGAGGATTTAGCGCAACCACTCGCACCAAAATCCCGGACTGATGGAGGACGGCGCAACTAATCTTTATATCAAAGGTCCTCGGGCGGATCCACGGGGCAGCCAGTTAAGCCATTACCGCATAGCACCGCAGCGCGGGGGCGATTCCGGACCGCAGCCCCAACAATCCCCCCCCGGAAACGACCCCGGGGTTTCGAACCCGCGACCCCCTATGATACCACTTGAGAGGACTTAGCGCAACCACTCGCACCAAAAGCCCGGACTGATGGAGGACGGCGCAACTAATCTGTATATCAAAGGTCCTCGGGCGGATCCACGGAGCAGCTAGTTAAGCCATTACCGCATAGCACCGCAGCGCGGGGGAGATTTCGGACCGCAGCCGCAACATCTCTACTATATCCCCACGGATAAGCAGGTTGCAGATATCTTCACAAAGCCCCTAGACGAGGCCAGGTTCAGTCTCTTCAAAACTGAACTCGGCATGCTGAACTATGAAGAGTGAATACTGTAAGGCTCAAGGCTCTTAGATCAAGGGGGAGCATCAGCAAGGAACTCAAGCTCGAGTACGGATGCGAGAGCTAAGGGGGAGCATGTGGCTCCATGTGAGGTCCCAGATTTGCAGAAGCCGAAAAGGCAGAGATTACCCTCTCGGCTAAGGCTAAGGTTCTAAGGTACTAAAGTGGCTGCCAAAGGCTAAGAAGTCTAAGTATGCTCTAAGGAAAATGGTAATGAATGGTAATGAATTTCACTTTCAACTGAATTCTTAGTTTATGTTTTTCATTCCCATATATTCTATTCACCTTAGCTTGTAGGGTTTAGGCTTCTTCAAATTGGGGGAGATGGTTGGGTATTGTATCCACAATGTACTTGATTTGAAGAAGCCCCTGAACAAGCTAAGTCTAATTGACAAGTTGTATTTGACGATCTTATATAAATTTGTGCCTGCAGCTATTCCATGCTAAGTACACAACAATGTCAGGGTGCAGTGGGTCAATATACACGGGTCTGCCCAACGTAATCCCTCGTTGAGCAGATCAGTGTGTTGACTTATGTGTGCTCTCTCTATTGGAGTGTACTTATTTTCAAGTACAGGGTCTAGATTGATCAAGAGCAGAAGAGGAGCAAAGATGGGTCAAACACCAAGTTCATGGGAAGGAAGAGGAAAATTGTCTAAGTAAAATTCGACGGGAATCACTAAGTGATTCTCGCCGATTCGACGGGAATCACTAGTGATTCTCACCGAATCGTCGAGAATCATTCAGTGACTCCCGCTGATTTCTTATAGTTGACCGTCCTCCTTCAAGAATTCTGCTAAGGAAAAATCGATGACTAATTCTCTCCGATTCATCGAGAATGACATTGCATTCCCGCCGATTGGTCGAGAATGACTTTGCTTTCCCACCGATTCCCTCCGGATGACAAGAGGTTCAACTAGTATCCTACCAAGGCAAATTTGATGGGAATCACAAGTGATTGCCGCCAACTTCGTCGAGAATCACCAATGATTCTCGCCGAATTTTCCTTAGGCAAATTTGCTCTACTCGCTGGACTGAACCAAGATGGGTTTCGCTGTTTCGGCCGGGGCTAGGGTTTCTCTTTGTGGGTCCCACAAAGGACTTCAGAGTTGGCCTCAGGGTATATATACATGCTTATTTTGAAACTTCAACAGTAATCATACACGAGAAATCAAAGCCGCCGAGCGTGACCTAGCCGATCGCGGAACTCCTTTCATCGCCGTCGCCGCTCGCAAGTTGTCGCCGCCGCAGATCTTAGATCTTCTTTGATCTCCCGATGACAAAACCGAGGCTAAGTATAGCGTCTCACGCTTCTCTCTCGATATCCCTTGCCTCTCGATTTGTTGAATGAAGTTAGCTCTTCATTCCGAATCGATTGAGACGACTGATCCGATTGAGATCGTTGGTAGACCTTGCTTGTTTCGTCAAGAAGTTTGGATCTACAAAGCATCGCCGCCGCAATCGCTTGCCGCCGCCGATCTTGGCAAGATCCTCTCCAAGAGAGTGCTCCGGTCGTGGACTCTTTGTCTTCATCAAGAATGCTTCAACGAACGAAGAGGGACATCGGGTTCTCCACAAGTGTAGTTTGTATTTCTTGTACATTCTAATTTTATTTTGTTGTAAAGGAATATTTATTCCTAGTTGTAAGGGTTGGGTGCAAACCGTGGTGTAGGAGTAGTGACTCCTTCTGTTGGAAGGGTGCCTTCCGTAGTGTGAGGATTGGATTTCAATCCGTTTGGTGAAGTGACCAAGTCGTCCCTTGGTGGGAGATAGGTCGAAGGGGGAGAGTGGACGTACCCAAATCGGGGAACCACTATAATTGCTTGTGTGTTTTTATGTGATGTGTTTGTTATTTGTGCAGGTTATTTAAATTCCGCAAAAGACTGCACGAGACCTATTCCCCCCCCCCCATAGGTGGACTTAGTTGACACTAGATACTTTCAATAAGTACTTCCTTAATAACCCTAGTTGTGTTCTAAAGTTTATTTTTCTTATTATGATATTTTTGTCGACTGAAAAGTTGTGAAATTTAGTATTTGGAAGTTTAACATCATGTTAGTTCCCTCTATATTTTTATTAAAATGTTTAGATGATTATTTTTAGTACTTGTTTTATACATTATGAATTGTTGATTTCTAATAAAAAATAGATATAGAGCCCAATATTTCTACGAAAATTATGAAACTTGGTCAAGGAGTGTTTTATGTCATTATGCTGGCTCTGAAATTTTCTCATAATTTTTAGGCTAATAAAAACAGTACTTGTTTCACAAAGTTATAAATATGGAAGATTACTTTTAATTAGATTCAGAGCCCCTCATATTTTAGAAAATTTAAAAACTTTGTTAGGGTTAGTGTTAGATCATTATCTATCTCCTGGAATTTTTTCATAATTATTAGATGAATTTTTACAGTACTTGCTTCAAGTAGCAATGACTATAGAATTATTGATTTAAAGTTAAATTAGGGGCTACTGTTCATTGGAAACTTGGAAGATTACTTCTAGAGTGTTTTTCGGCCATGATGGACTAATTGGATTTTTATTATAATTTTTAGAATAATATTGCTGGCCTTTGCTTCTTAAAGTAATATTGACTTTATGTTCTAAGTTGTGGATTTGGGGCCTAAACAATTCGGAAAATTCTTAGACCTTTTATTTTTTGTAGAAATATTACCTAGTATTTATCATAATTTTGTGGTGATTTATTTCTAATTTAAAAGTGCATTTCATGTTCAAAGTAGGGCATTCAGAGTCTTAGGTTAATTCAATTAAATGCCCAAATAATTAGGAAAATTATGAAACTCTGAAGTTAGTCTAAATAGGTCATGGTAGACTCCCAGAAATTGTTATGGATCTGTTGGATAAGTAAATGGAGTACCCCCTAGTGGGAGCACCATGTAGCTTAGCACGGTCTCCACATAGTACATAGAACTGAAATAGGCTAGCTCGGAGAGCTTAAACACACTTAGGGGAGTCACACTGAAATAAAAGGGAGGATTGGTCATGGGTAAAAATAAATAATATTAAGTTCCTTGCGAAAGAGAGCTTTGGGCTTCAGCCCATCGTAGTTCCTAGTTCCCTCGAGAACCCTTCACGGGGTATGCCTTGGGCAGTCCTGGGCTAATGTAAACCATTGGAATAATAAATGTTAAAGAGTAACTAGTATAACTAGGGGTTCACTTTCACACACCCCCGGTGTCTCGGGAAGATAGGTTGACTAGGATGATCAGGCGGTATCCTTGGTGGTTGTGGAAATGGGCAGGGTAGCCCAGTGTGCCGATAGCTCGTTAGATATTTGTGACGGGCAGGATAGCCTGGGGAGCTTTGGCTCGGTGGATAATACATTAATATTGCATGTGCATAAGATTTAATGTGGTGGGTCTTCGGTATTGGAGGGTCGTCGCACCGACACCAGTACGTTAACTCTGCGGGTGTGGTTTTATACTTAGCCAAATAAAGTCTGGTGCGCCAGCCGGCAATAGTACGCAGGAGCTCCGCTTAGTGCACCAGCGTTGAGGCGAATGATATGTAAGACCCCCTTTTTTTTTCTTTTTCAACCACCGGGGTCTTAGGCCCAGAACCGCCGCTTTGCGGTGACTCCTTCACGTCCTGAAGTGTCATCACCACAAGGCGCCGATTCTGCCGGCCAATTCGATCACAGAAAAGTAGCACAATTATTGAAGTAAGAACAATACATTCCACAATAATAAATCACATGTAAATAAGATAAAATCTCCACGAAGGGAGTGTCCACAGAAATCATCAGAGTACTATAAATACGGGCTTATGCCCGGTACAAAATGTCCTCACTACAAGTCTCTCATGCGGAAGCAAAACAGAAACTACTCAAGGTCGAGACTCACGGTCCCGGCTATGTGAACTCCGGAGCTAGACTGCCCTATCTCTAGGCGCACCGATCTCTGGGGCTGCTCCACCATGCTGGACTCCACGATCCCCTAAATGATGCGGTTCGAAAACCGTTAGTCATAAAGACTAAGCCCTATCATCCCTTACCCCTTCCCCCATGGCTCCTAGGTACCGAGCGGGGAGGAAGAAAGGGAAGGACATGATGGTAGAGATAAATCAAGAAACAGGTGACTATGGACTTAATCTAGCAAGATGTATTCGGTGAGCAGTTAATATGATTGTTATAATAGGTCTAGCAGTAAGAAAAGCAATTATATGAATTTAAACCTTCACTTATGCGAGAACACATAAGCAAAAGGGATCTTTTGCAAGGCTCCCATCGTATAGAGTGTCCCATACCACTTATACGTTGGAGTGTCGGTCATCAAACAGCAATGGTTATTATATATTGAAATTAACCTTTGATTTATAAACTTGCCCACACAAGCTTATAGACCAAGGGGTCGTTTTGCAGGTCCTAATGTATAAGCGTCCCATACCACTTATACTTTAGGTGTCAGGGTTAAATGAATCGATTATGCTATGACATGCTAGTGGGTATGATGAAACATACAAGTGCAACTCACACACCCGACTCTGTGCACACAGACCTTTAGTTCCCCCTTTCGGAGCCGTTACCTCCCAGGATACCTCCATAGTGGCAGACGGAAGCGGTGGGTTGGGCCTCGCCCACCTCAAAACCAGTAAAAGCACCACTGGTCTGACCTATCGTACGCCTCAACGCTTGGTGCACTAAGCGGACGCCTGCGTACTCTTGCCGGCTGGCGCACCGGACTTCTGTTGGTGAAGTGCTAACCACCTCGCCGAGTCAACGATATCGGTGTCGGTGCAATCGAACTCCCCGATATCGTAAAACCCACCACCTTAACTTTTCCTATCTTATGCACATGCAAGTTTATCGTAAACACACAAAACCGAGCCGAGGCTCCCCGGACCAAAATGTCCGTCTCCAAACCAACCGAGTCGAAGCTCCCCGGACCATCCCATCCGTCTCTTAACCAACCGAGCCGAGGCTCCCCGGACCCAAACGTCCGTTTCCAAATCACCTGAGCCGAAGCTCTCATCAATCTTCCTATGCCAACAGTGTTTGTGAAAAGTGCAATCCTAGTTACTAAGTTACTCTTGCCAATTTGTTATTACAGTTTACGTTAGCCCAGGACTGCCCCCGGTATACCTCGTGAAGGGCTCTCAAGGGGCACTAGGAACCAAGACGGCGTCATTACGGTCCGAAGTTCCCTTTCGCAAGGCACTTAATATTATTGGTTTATTTCCCTTAGCCCGATTCCCTTCTCATATTACAATAGACTATCCTAGGGTAATTTTTAACCTTCCTCTCTTCGGGAAAAGCGATCTTTCGCCCAACCCGAGCACCTCTTAACTCTAGCTATCACCACTACTCACTACTCTTTATATCTTCCTATTGCGATTTCCTCCACTATTGCCCACCCAAACAAAATGAATTATTTAACTCCAATGTCTTCCTTAGATCATGTCTTATTTCAATTCACAATTGCTATATGCAGACCGACCTAGGCTACATGTCGAACCGGTTATGCAATGATCCATTACTCATCCAAATGCCCTAAATTATTTACTGGAGACTTACCATGATATAAATGACCTAAGTCCAGAAAATGGAAATTTTCCTAATTTATTTGGCATTTAATTAAATTCCTCGAAAATCCCAAGGACTACCGGTTTGAACATGAACTACCCTAAGTTCTCATGCAAGATGTCCAGCAAATTTATGATAAATACTAGGTTATCTCAATAGGTTAAATCCTAAGTATCATAATTTTTCTGTCATAAAAAGGGCATGAAAACTATTTTAGAAATAATCTCTAACTTCTGTTGTTTATGAATCAAGTACAGAAAATATTTTTCCAAAAATTATAAATAATTTATGCCATGCAGATAAATGCCTAAAATTAGCACTGGCCAAGTCTCATAATTTTTCCAGCAAGTATTCTATCCATAATTAATTTTTAAACATAAAAGCCCTTTCCATCATCTGTGAACAAAGTACCAGATTTATTCAACATAAAATTCTATAAAAATTCAGGGATCAATGTTCTACTGGTCAAGATCTAAATCCAGAATTTTAACTGATTATAAATAATTTAAAACCTCCAAATAATTGAAACAACAAATCAGGCAAATAATCCATTAACACATAAAGTATAATATTTATCAATCATAAAATTCCAGGAAAATTATCATAAGTCTAAAGCATCCTAAAACTCCCTCCTCCCGAGTTTCATAATTTTTGGATTAGATTTAGTGCTTAAAATAACTAAAATACATATTAATCCTAAACCAAAATCTCAACTTCCGAGGTACTTAATTACCTCCAATTCCTTCACTATTTTAACCAGAGGGTTTTCATCATATCGTGCCACTCTCCTCCAAATTTCAAGGTCATACAAGAGCTTTTGCTCCTATGTCCTTCACAAACCTCAAAACCCTTCATTTAGGGTTTGAGCTTGGATCCTAGGGTAAGTCAACCCTAAACCACTCCATTTTTCTCCAAACAGGTTATAACACCATTCTAAGTCAGAGATCAGAAAATCAGCCTCTGTTGAGGCGATTTGACCTTTCCAAATTCTCAGTGCACTTTTTATTAAAAGGTGTCTCACTAACGCCTAGTTAAGGGTAGAAGATTTCTCAGCCAAAACTCCTCCAAATCACTTGGAATTTTACACAGACCTAGGTTTTATAGCCAGGGACCACTCACCAAAATTTGGGAGGGTTTGGAGGTCATTTGACCATCTAAATAAATTCCTCTATGTTTATTAAATTAAAACAAAAACTTTAGGTAAAGTATCTCCAAAAATTCCCATTTTTGGACAGCCTCTCTATATACATATTATAGTCCTCCAGCCCAAATTTCAAGTCATTTGGACATGTTATGAACCGTGGGCAACCATTTCAATTTCTGGTTAGCCTAGGTCTTGATCCCACCAAAATGAGTGCTGTGGTCAAACCACTCACCCAAATTGAATAAAATCAATTTTAAATTAAAGTAGACCAAGAGGGCTACAACTTTTGTGACTGGTCATTTTTCCTAATTCGGCCTCTAAGTGCCTCGTTTTGCAGCCTCAAAATATATTCAAATAATCTATTTTTCCATTATGTAATATATAATAATCTATGGATTATAATATTGATTCTACTGTTCATCTTCTTCATGAACCCAAAACAGACAAGAAAAACCATTTTTCCTGTAAGCATTCCGTGATCCGTCGCCGGCCGTTCGGTCACTTCCCTGGCCAGCCACCACCACCACCACCTCCGTTGAGGCGACAGCTATCGGTCGGCGGTGGTTTGACCGCCGGAGGTGGCGGTTTCCGGCGAACTCAAAAATATCTTTTTCATGGTTTTCCATGAAAACGGGAGATGAGTCCGGCTCCGTTGAGCGCGAACTTCCTTTCTAAGAATCCTAAGATCTACCCATGAAAGAGAAAGAGCAGAGGAGGACCTTGTTCGCTGTTTGAAGGCGAGAAGAACGACGGGGTGCCATGGCGCGGTGGTGGCGTTGCTGAACTTCTCCTACAGCAAGAACAAAGGTCTGATCCGTTTGCTTGAGCGTGTAACCTTCTCCTCTTGCCTCAAGTGGGCTTTTATAAGTCAGAAAGTGGGAAGATGAATGGGTAAAGCCTTAATGGCGATGAAGGTTCTCCCCTTAACGTTTCGGTTACAGTGAAGGGATAAGAAACGGTGGAAACTGAACAGGTGTGTCCAGCTGGAGGCTTCCTATTGGACCATATCTTCCTCATTTATTATATAATTACAGAAGGAAAACGGCCTGAAATTACTCCTGGTGTAACTTCCCACACCAGCATTTATTACCACGTGTGTTAGAATAATTTCGGGCCTGAACCGTCGTTTCGGCCAATGTCACGGGCGTGACACATAGGTCACGGGCGTGACAGGCCTGAATAGCCAATTCTGTGTTCGACGATCGTCGAACTGAGATCGACGATCGTCGAAGGATGGTCACGGGCGTGACACTTGGGTCACGGGCGTGACAGGCCCGAACGACAGATTTTGGGGTCGACGATCGTCGAATTGAGTTCGACGATCGTCGAAGGCTGGTCACGCCCTAGGTCACGGGCGTGACCTCTAGGTCACGGGCGTGACCTCTAGGTCACGGGCGTGACCTCTAGGTCACGGGCGTGACAGGCCCGAACGGCAAATTTCGAGATCGACGATCGTCGAATTGAGATCGACGATCGTCGAAGGCTGGTCACGCCCTAGGTCACGGGCGTGACACTCATGTCACGGGCGTGACATGCCCGGGCCGCAAGGTCGACGATCGTCTCACGGCGATCGACGATCGTCGATGGGGTCACGCCCATAGTCACGAGCGTGACACCTTGGTCACGGGCGTGACATGCCCAGACAGCACGTTCGACGATCGTCTCGTGGAGATCGACGATCGTCGAAGTAGTCACGCCCAAGTCACGGGCGTGACGGGTCGGTCACGGGTGTGACCAACCTGTGACCCGAAAATATTGATCGCTTTATTTCAAATTTTGGGCTTCCTAGGGTTTTGTCACAACTAACCGACTCCTAGGGGTCTAGCCGGAAATGGGATGTTACAAATCCCAATAAACAAAACAAAAATTTCGTCCCCGAAATTGAGGTTGAGCCTACGGGGATTTCTATCAGAATAAATTAAACTTGTAACATCCCATACGATCTTTCTATTGGGTTCAGGCGACTGTTCGTTTGATAACGAAGACAATCTCCCCAATAAACAAAAGATTAGCCCCTACCTTTCTGATTAAGTGCGCATGCCTAGGTCCTGGATTTTCCGTATCTAGTCTTAACATTCCAAAACAAGAAGGCAATCTATAGTATACCGAGAGGTGGTGAGATGTACCTGACTGAACAACTCCGGGTATCTTTGCCTCATCAGATCCTGCGGTTCCCAGGTGTGCTCCTCCTGACCGTGATTTCTCCACAGAACCTTGACTAAGGGGATCTTCTTGCGGCGCAAGATCCGCACTCCTTTGTCGTCGATCCGAACCAGCTCCAAGTGAACCGATCGGTCTGAAGCTACCGGCCCTTCGGTGGTCAAAATCCGCTGCTCCGGGCGTAGTAGAGCCCTTCTCAGCGAAGAGATGTGGAAGACGTCGTGTAGAGCTGTCAGCTCTGGTGGTAACTCTAGCCTGTAGGCTAGGGGTCCGATCCGCTCCAGGATCCGGTAAGGGCCCATATACCTAGGGCTGAGTTTCTTCCTCTGACCGCGCACCCGTGAGACTCCGTGCATGGGCCGGATCTTCAAGAACACTCGATCCCCTACCCGAAACTCCACCTGACAATGTCGGGCGTCATAGTATTTAGCCTGTCTGCTCTGTGCCTCCAACATCCTATCTCTGATCAGTCTCACCTGAGCCTCGGTGTCTTCAACGAAATCTGATCCCAGCAGCTTCGGATCCTCGTCCTGAACCCAAGAAAGCGGGGTCCTACATTTTCGTCCATACAAGGCTTCATAAGGCGCCATCCTGATGCTGGACTGGTAGCTATTATTATAGGAGAACTCGACCAACGGTAACATCTTCTCCCACGGCTCCCCTCGGTCCAGTATACACAGCCGTAGCAAATCCTCCAAGGTCCGGTTGGTACGCTCGGTCTGCCCGTCCGTCTGAGGGTGGAAGGCCGTGCTAAAAGTCAACCGGGAGCCCAAATATGTCTGCACTGACCGCCACTCCCTGGATGTAAAACGTCCATCGCGGTCCGACACTATCGTCTGGGGCACGCCATGATATCGGACATACTGCTCCACAAACTTCCGTACCAGCACTCCCACCGAGTCATCCTTCCTGATCGATACAAAGCGGGCCACCTTCGTCAACCGATCGACAATCACCCAAATAGAGTCGTTCCCTGTCCGAGACCGGGGAAGACCATGTATAAAATCCATCGCTATATCGTCAAACTTCCACTCCGGCACCGGGAGTGGCTGTAGCAATCCTGCGGGGTTCCTGCACTCCGCCTTCACCAACTGACACGCCTCGCAATGGGTCACGAAGTACGTAATGTCCTTCTTCATGCCCGGCCAAAACATCATCCTCTTCAAATCAGCGGTCATCTTTGTGATCCCCGGGTGCACCGAGTACCGGCTGCAATGCGCCTCCATCATAATATCCTCTCGGATCTGGCCTCCTGCGGGTATATATACTCTGCCTCTGAAGTGGAGCAAACCATCTCTCAGGGAATAATCTTCTGTCGAACCTTCCTCCAAATCTCGGAACATCGGCTCCGCCCACGCATCTGTCCTCTGTCCGTCCCGAATGCGATCCCGAATATCGTCTATGGCCACCATCGATGCCAGATACTCCCTATACAGAACTGGGTCATCCTCGGACACTAGGGATATCTGTATATCTCTGAATGACTGGACTAGCTCCATGGACATAACCTGGGGCCCAGCTTCGGAAGTGGCAGCTCTCTGGCTCAACGCGTCGGCCACCACGTTTGCCTTCCCTGGATGGTAGTGCATCTCATACTGAAAATCTGCTAAGAACTCCACCCAACGCCTCTGCCTGATATTCAGCTCCTTCTGCGTGTCCACGTATTTCAAGTTCTTGTGATCGGAGAAGATATCTCAGTTGACTCCATAAAGATAATGGCGCCAGACCTTCAGAGCAAAAACGACCGCTCCCATCTCGAGGTCGTGCACCGGGTAGTTCCTCTCATGGGTCTTCAGCTGGCGGGAGTCAAATGCTATGACATGTCCGTTCTGCATCAGCACCGCTCCCATCCCTTAGTATGATGCGTCTGTATACACTTGGAATCCTTCCTTTCCGGATGGAAGGGCTAGAATAGGGGCCGAGATGAGTCGGTCCTTCAGCTCCTGGAAAGCCGCCTGGCACTGCGGGGTCCAAACAAAAGGTGCCTCCTTCTTTGTCAAAGATGTGAGGGGGAGGGCAATCCGAGAGAACCCCTCCACAAACTTACGGTAGTAACCGGCAAGTCCCAAGAAACTGCGTACATCGGTGACTGTCCTCAACTGCGGCCAATCGCGAACTGCCCGAATCTTTGCTGGATCTACTGCTAACCCGGCTCCGCTGATGATGTGGCCCAGGAAGGCCACCTCCTTCAACCAGAACTAACACTTGCTGAATTTTGCATAAAGGCGATGCTCCCGCAACCTCTCCAAGGTCAGTGCCAGATGCCGAGTGTGCTCCTCCTCCGTCCTAGAGTAGATTAGGATGTCGTCTATGAATACTATGACGAACACATCCAAGTAGGTCTCGAAAACCCGGTTCATGAGACTCATGAACGCCGACGGAGCATTCGTGAGCCCAAAGGGCATCACGGTGAACTCATACAGGCCATATCTGCTACTAAAGGCCGTCTTCGGGATATCCTCCTCCTGGATCCGCAGCTGGTAGTATCCTGATCTCAAGTCCAGCTTCGAGAAATAATGGGCCCCCTCCAGCTGGTCGAATAATTCGTCTATCCGTGGGAGCGGATAGGTATTCCGGACGGTCAGCCTGTTTAGTGCTCGATAATCGATGCACAGGCGGAGTGTCCCATCCTTCATCTTCACGAACAGGACCGGTGCTCCCCATGGCGAGGAACTCGGTCTAACAAAACCTGCCTCAACTAATTCCTGCAACTGAGTCCGAAACTCTGCCAACTCCTTTGGGGCCATCCGATAAGGGTCCCTAGACGCCGGCTTGGCTCCCGGCACAAGCTGTATCTGAAAATCCTGCTCTCGGTGTGGTCTCCGGAAAGATGTCAGCGAAATCTCGCACCACCAGGATGTCTGTCACCGACTCCTTAACCTCCGCCAACTCAAATAGAATCTGATAGACCTCCTCTCCCTGCAGATGGGCCTTAACGGCCTGTACCGAAGATAAGAGTATACGAGAGACAGGTCTTATACCTTCGATGGTAATGAAAGAGTCTCCGTGTCTCACGGTGATCATCTTTGCCTGGAAATCAATCTAGGCATAGTTCCAGTGCAGCCATACCATGCCCAGGATCAGGTCGTAGTCCGTCAGCTTCAAAATCGTTGCTGGAGCCTCGAACGCTTTTCCACCAATTTCTGCCTCCATATTGCAGTGATCCGTGGTAAGGAGCTCAGATCCATCTGGTAGTCGCACCCTCATCCTCGAGCCTGTGAACCGCTCCACACCCTCCAGTCCTTCTACGAACGTCTCCGACACAAAGGAGTGAGTAGCTCCAGTATCGAACAGCGTGCGGGCCGGCTTGCCGCTGATGAAGACTATACCTGGGGTGATTAAACATCTTAGGGTTCTATAAAGAATTTTCTTTCCTTGTTAACCTATCTAGTGCGGTTCTGAGTTTTAACAACTAAAAGGGAAATTCTATGAAAATAAAGAAGCATTGCTGCGTACCTGCTATGACCTGCTCCGGTTTTCGAGGCCGCGCAAGGTCCAAAGCATATACCTGCTCTCTTTCCTGTCTACGATCTCCCCACTGGTATCCACGACCACGGCCGCGTCCTCGGCCTCCGTAATGCTGAGCTGGTGGGCTGCCCTGATGTGCTGGAGGTGGTGCCCCCCTCATGGGGCAGTTCCTCCGAATGTGCCCAACCTGATGACAAAGAAAACACTCTGGTGGGGGATACGCCATTCCCCCGGGTCTCGGCATCTCCTGCATCCGAAGAGGGGGAGGGGCTAATACCACCTGTTCCCTCGGCTCCTGCCTCACGTCCTGATGAGGCTGGTCCTCTGTCCTCCTCCCCTCTGGTACAGCACCCCGCCGTTGGTCATTCCTACCTCTCCGTCCCTGATCCTCTGCTGGCCGCTTCCGGCCCCGGGTGGTGTGCCAGTCAGCCTCAATCCTTTTGGCCATCTCCAAGATCCGGGAGATGGGCCCGTCAGATACAAACAACAGAGCCTCCCTCAAGTCCTCCCGCAGGCCCTTATAGAACCTCCTGATATACCCTGCCTCGTCCAGCTGGTAGGAATCTGCGTATCGAGCCAGATGGTCAAACTCTCGATGGTACTCCACCACGGTCCGGGTACCCTGCTTTAGCTGTAAGAACCGCTCCTCCAAATCATCCCTAGCCGACTGCGGAACGAAATGCTCCAGCAGTGCGGCCCTGAACTCCTCCCAAGTAACCTCCGCAACCTCCCTATCAGCAAAGGTCGTGTCCAACAGTGTCTTCCACCACCTCTTTGCATGGGACTCTAGGCAGGAGACAACCAGAGCCACCCTCTCCTCCCATGGACACTGAATCCCGGTCAGCATCTCGTACATGATATCTAGCCACTCTTCCGTCCGAACAGCCGACTCTGTCCCCAAATAGGACGGGGGAGCCAGTCCTCGGAAGATGCTTAGCCAGTTGGCCCCCGGATTTGGCTCCGGGGCCGGAACCTGCTGGGCCCTGAAGGCCTCCAGAATGGCAGTCAGGGTCTGTCCCATGTCTGACTGAAGGAAAGGAGGGGGGCCGGTGGGGGTGGTGCAACATCCTGAGCCTGTTGAACTCAACCTTGTGGCGTAGTCCGTACTGGAGGCTGCGTAACAAAAATACACACTGAGAAAACGTTCAAATATTACATAAAGGTGGACAATTTATATGTGATCCCCATATGGGCACACCACTGCTTCCGCTGCTTAGTTTGTCCCAAACTAAACTCGAGCGGGGGGTGACCTAGGGTTTGTGGACTGCTACTTCCGTCTGATCGATGTTTCCTCTGATACCACTTATAAGACCCCCTTTTTTTTTTCTTTTTCAACCACCGGGGTCTTAGGCCCAGAACCGCCGCTTTGCGGTGACTCCTTCACGTCCTGAAGGGTCATCACCACAAGGCGCCGATTCTGCCGGCCAATTCGATCACAGAAAAGTAGCACAATTTTTGAAGTAAGAACAATACAGTCCACAATAATAAATCACATGTAAATAAGATAAAATCTCCACGAAGGGAGTGTCCACAGAAATCATCAGAGTACTATAAATACGGGCTTATGCCCGGTACAAAATGTCCTCACTACAAGTCTCTCATGCGAAAGCGAAACAGAAACAACTCAAGGTCGAGACTCACGGTCCCGGCTGTGTGAACTCCGGAGCTAGACTGCCCTATCTCTAGGCGCACCGATCTCTGGGGCTGCTCCTCCATGCTGGGCTCCACGATCCCCTAAATGATGCGGTTCGAAAACCGTTAGTCATAAAGACTAAGCCCTATCATCCCCTACCCCTTCCCCCATGGCTCCTAGGTACCGAGCAGGGAGGAAGAAAGGGAAGGACATGATGGTAGAGATAAATCAAGAAACAGGTGACTATGGACTTAATCTAGCAAGATGTATTCGGTGAGCAGTTAATATGATTGTTATAATAGGTCTAGTAGTAAGAAAAGCAATTATATGAATTTAAACCTTCACTTATGCGAGAACACATAAGCAAAAGGGATCTTTTGCAAGGCTCCCATCGTATAGAGAATCCCATACCACTTATACGTTGGGGTGTCGGTCATCAAACAGCAATGGTTGTTATATATTTAAATTAACCTTTGATTTATAAACTTGCCCACACAAGCTTATAGACCAAGGGGTCGTTTTACAGGTCCTAATGTATAAGCGTCTCATACCACTTATACCTTAGGTGTCAGGGTTAAATGAATCGATTATGCTATGACATGCTAGTGGGTATGATGAAACATGCAAGTGCAACTCACACACCCGACTCTGTGCACACAGACCTTTAGTTCCCCCTTTCAGAGCCGTTACCTCCCAGGATACCTCCATAGTGGCAGACGGAAGCGGTGGGTTGGGCCTCGCCCACCTCAAAACCAATAAAAGCACCACTGGTCTGACCTATCGTACGCCTCAACGTTTGGTGCACTAAGCGGACCCCTGCGTACTCTTGCCGGCTGGCGCACCGGACTTCTGTTGGCGAAGTGCTAACCACCTCGCCGAGTCAACGATATCGGTGTCGGTGCAATCGAACTCCCCGATATCGTAAAACCCACCACCTTAACTTTTCCTATCTTATGCACATGCAAGTTTATCGTAAACACACAAAACCGAGCCGAGGCTCCCCGGACCAAAATGTCCGTCTCCAAACCAACCGAGCCGAAGCTCCCCGGACCATCCCGTCCGTCTCTTAACCAACCGAGTCGAGGCTCCCCGGACCCAAACGTCCGTTTCCAAATCACCCGAGCCGAAGCTCTCATTAATCTTCCTGTGCCAACAGTGTTTGTGAAAAGTGCAATCCTAGTTACTAAGTTACTCTTGCCAATTTGTTATTACAGTTTACGTTAGCCCAGGACTGCCCCCGGTATACCCCGTGAAGGGCTCTCAAGGGGCACTAGGAACCAAGACGGCGGCATTACGGCCCGAAGTTCCCTTTCGCAAGGCACTTAATATTATTAGTTTATTTCCCTTTGCCCGATTCCCTTCTCATATTACAATAGACTATCCTAGGGTAATTTTTAACCTTCCTCTCTTCGGGAAAAAGCGATCTTTCGCCCAACCCGAGCACCTCTTAACTCTAGCTATCACCACTACTCACTACTCTTTATATCTTCCTATTGCAATTTCCTCCACTATTGCCCACCCAAACAAAATGAATTATTTAACTCCAATGTCTTCCTTAGATCATGTCTTATTTCAATTCACAATTGCTATATGCAGACCGACCTAGGCTACATGTCGAACCGGTTATGCAATGATCCATTACTCATCCAAATGCCCTAAATTATTTACTGGAGACTTACCATGATATAAATGACCTAAGTCCAGAAAATGGAAATTTTCCTAATTTATTTGGCATTTAATTAAATTCCTCGAAAATCCCAAGGACTACCGGTTTGAACATGAACTACCCTAAGTTCTCATGCAAGATGTCCAGCAAATTTATGATAAATACTAGGTTATCTCAATAGGTTAAATCCTAAGTATCATAATTTTTCTATCATAAAAAGGGCATGAAAACTCTTTTAGAAATAATCTCTAACTTCTGTTGTTTATGAATCAAGTACAGAAAATATTCTTCCAAAAATTATAAATAATTTATGCCATGCAGATAAATTCCTAAAATTAGCACTGGCCAAGTCTCATAATTTTTCCAGCAAGTATTCTATCCATAATTAATTTTTAAACATAAAAGCCCTTTCTATCATCTGTGAACAAAGTACCAGATTTATTCAATATAAAATTCTATAAAAATTCAGGGATCAATGTTCTACTGGTCAAGATCTAAATCCAGAATTTTAACTGATTATAAATAATTTAAAACCTCCAAATAATTGAAACAACAAATCGGGCAAATAATCCGTTAACACATGAAGTATAATATTTATCAATCATAAAATTCCAGGAAAATTATTATAAGTCTAAAGCATCCTAAAACTCCCTCCTCCCAAGTTTCATAATTTTTGGATTAGATTTAGTTCTTAAAATAACTAAAATACATATTAATCCTAAACCAAAATCTCAACTTCCGAGGTACCTAATTACCTCTAATTCCTTCACTATTTCAACCAGAGGGTTTTCATCATATCATGCCACTCTCCTCTAAATTTCAAGGTCATACAAGAGCTTTTGCTCCTATGTCCTTCACAAACCTCAAAACCCTTCATTTAGGGTTTGAGCTTGGATCCTAGGGTAAGTCAACCCTAAACCACTCCATTTTTCTCCAAACAGGTTATAACACCATTCTAAGTCAGAGATCAGAAAATCAGCCTCTGTTGAGGCGATTTGACCTTTCCAAATTCTCAGTGCACTTTTTATTAAAAGGTGTCTCACTAACGCCTAGTTAAGGGTAGAAGATTTCTCAGCCAAAACTCCTCCAAATCACTTGGAATTTTACACAGACCTAGGTTTTATAGCCAGGGACCACTCACCAAAATTTGGGAGGGTTTGGAGGTCATTTGACCATCTAAATAAATTTCTCTAAGTTTATTAAATTAAAACGAAAACTTTAGGTAAAGTATCTCCAAAAATTCCCATTTTTGGACAGCCTCTCGATATACATATTATAGACCTCCAGCCAAAATTTCAAGTCATTTGGACATGTTATGAACCGTGGGCAACCATTTCAATTTCTGGTTAGCCTAGGTCTTGATCCCACCAAAATGAGTGCTGTGGTCAAACCACTCACCCAAATTGAATAAAATCAATTTTAAATTAAAGTAGACCCAGAGGGCTACAACTTTTGTGACTGGTCATTTTTCCTAATTCGGCCTCTAAGTGCCTCATTTTGCAGCCTCAAAATATATTCAAATAATCTATTTTTCCATTATGTAATATATAATAATCTATGGATTATAATATTGATTCTACTGTTCATCTTCTTCATGAACCCGAAACAGACAAGAAAAACCATTTTTCCTGTAAGCATTCCGTGATCCGTCGCCGGCCGTTCGGTTACTTCCTTGGCCAGCCACCACCACCACCACCTCCGTTGAGGCGACGGCTATCGGTCGGCGGTGGTTTGACCGCCGGAGGTGGCGGTTTCCGGCGAACTCAAAAATATCTTTTTCATGGTTTTCCATGAAAACGGGAGATGAGTCCAGCTCCGTTGAGCGCGAACTTCCTTTCTAAGAATCCTAAGATCTACCCATGAAAGAGAAAGAGCAGAGGAGGACCTTGTTCGCTGTTTGAAGGCGAGAAGAACGACGGGGTGCCATGGCGCGGTGGTGGCGTTGCTGAACTTCTCCTACAGCAAGAACAAAGGTCTGATCAGTTTGCTTGAGCTTGTAACCTTCTCCTCTTGCCTCAAGTGGGCTTTTATAAGTCAGAAAGTGGGAAGATGAATGGGTAAAGCCTTAATGGCCATGAAGGTTCTCCCCTTAACGTTTCGGTTACAGTGAAGGGATAAGAAACAGTGGAAACTGAACAGGTGTGTCCAGCTGGCGGCTTCCTATTGGACCATATCTTCCTCATTTATTATATAATTACAGAAGGAAAACGGCCTGAAATTGCTCCTGGTGTAACTTCCCACACCAGCATTTATTACCACGCGTGTTAGAATAATTTCGGGCCTGAACCGTCGTTTCGGCCAATGTCACGGGCGTGACACATAGGTCACGGGCGTGACAGGCCCGAATAGCCAATTCTGGGTTCGACGATCGTCGAACTGAGATCGACGATCGTCGAAGGATGGTCACGGGCGTGACACTTGGGTCACGGGCATGACAGGCCCGAACGGCAGATTTTGGGGTCGACGATCGTCGAATTGAGTTCGACGATCGTCGAAGGCTGGTCACGCCCTAGGTCACGGGCGTGACCTCTAGGTCACGGGCGTGACAGGCCCGAACGGCAAATTTCGAGATCGACGATCGTCGAATTGAGATCGACGATCGTCTAAGGCTGGTCACGCCCTAGGTCACGGGTGTGACACTCATGTCACGGGCGTGACATGCCCGGGCCGCAAGGTCGACGATCGTCTCACGGCGATCGACGATCGTCGATGGGGTCACGCCCATAGTCACGGGCGTGACACCTTGGTCACGGGCGTGACATGCCCAGACAGCACGTTCGACGATCGTCTCGTGGAGATCGACGATCGTCGAAGTAGTCACGCTCAAGTCACGGGCGTGACGGGTCGGTCACGGGCGTGACCAACCCGTGACCCGAAAATATTGATCGCTTTATTTCAAATTTTGGGCTTCCTAGGGTTTTGTCACAACTAACCGACTCCTAGGGGTCTAGCCGGAAATGGGATGTTACATGATAGGTCTGACTGGTAGTAATGATACCGGTTTAGAGGTGGGCGAGGGCCAACCCAGCTCTTCTGTTTGCCACTATAGAGGTTTCTTGGGAGGTTAGGCTCCAAAAAGGGGGAACTAAATGTCTGTGTGCAAAGATTCGAGTGGGTGAGTTGCATTTGCATGATCACATCATAGCATATTTGCATGTCATAGCATCATCTTTGCATCAACCCCAGACACCTATTGTATAAAGTGGCATGGGACGCTTTATATAATAGGCCCTGCAAAACTACCCCTTGGCTTATAAGTTTGCGTGAGCGTGCTTATAAGTTAAGGTTTATATTATGTATATAGATATTGCTTGCTTGTAAACTGACACCCCATCGTATAAATTGGTATGGGACTTTTTATACGACGGGAGCCTTGCAGAAGATCCTTTAGCTTATGTGTTTTCATATAAGTTAAGGTTACATATTTAATGTCCTGTCTTTCATACTTGTATTACTACTGCTTATTCTCATAGAACTGCTAGATTAGTTTCGTCGCCACCTGCTTACATTTGTTACTCTCTACCTTTATAGCTTCCCTTTCCTTCTCCCCGCTCGGTGCCTAGGAGCCATGGGGGAGGGGTGGGGGATGATAGGACTTAGTCTTTTAGACTAATGTTTTTTGAACCACATCATTTTAGGGGATCGTGAAGTCGAACTTCGAGATGCAGCCCCAGAGGTCAGTGCGTGTGGAGACAGGAAAGTCTAGCACCGGAGTTCAGACAGCTAGCACTGTGAGTCCCAACCGCTAGTAGTTTATTAGTTTTGCTTCCGCTTGAGAGACTCTTGTAGTGAGGATTTGATGTATTGGGCATGAGCCCTGTTTTCAGTTAGTTGTTTTTCTATGGACTCTCCCTTCGTGGAGATTTATTTTATATACATGTGATTCTTGTGGACTAATTTTGAATTCATTCTTACTTCACTACTAGAAAACAGACTTTTGGCCAGGGCAAATTTCCCTGGCAAAAAGTCCAAAACCGTGGCTAAAAAGTTTTAGCCACGGTCTAGCCACGGGAAAAATCCGTGGCTAAAGTCGGCGTGGCTAAATCTTTTTAGCCACGAATTGGCCGTAGCAAATAGTATTAGCCATGGTAAAAAATACCGTGGCAAATAAGTTAACTATTAGCCACGGTATAAAACCCTGGCTAAAAGTGAACTCATCATTTTAAAAAAAACTATTTGCCACAGTTACAAGCCGTGGCAAATACTAATTTATGTTTTTTTTAAAAAAAAACACATACAAAATACTGTAATACTGTTGCAAATTGTTACATTGCTAATTTCAAGTAAAATAAACAACTTAAAAATGCTAAGATGAGTGTATTTGTGATGTATGCAAAAGTTCCAACCTTGGAGGAGAGATTTTGGTGCTTTCAAACATGGGAGGGCATACACAAGCTCACAAAGAAAGCTATTGTAATTAAACATTATCCAATAGTATACATTCAAGCCAATTTTCTTATACGAAATATTAACAGGACTATAACAAATCCCTATCCAGAAAATCATCCTGGTTTAATCCATGCCCCTCCAGCCTCACAGCTTCCAGGACCTGCAAAAACCAAATTTGTACAGAGCATCATCTACAACAATACAATGAGAAAAATCTGGATAACCAAAATTACCTCCTCATTCTCCACTGTATAAGCTAGAGGAATATTAACAAGGCTTCCCAGGAAGCCATTACCAACCCTCATACCAGGAACTGCAAAGGGACTGACACTCAGTGAAGCAGCAAAATAAGCATCAACACCAGAGCCTTCCCACTCCGAATGATGCTCCCTCAGAAATTGAACTAGCAATAAAGGAGGCATGTTCTGCAACAAATCATATAACAGCTCATAAACTCGATTTATGAATGCAAAAATATGAAAATCGGTGTTTACTCTTCTTTTTTATGCCCCTCACTAGAAGTTGGAAAGACGAGGGACCAAGATCATGCCAAGGCCCCATTTCTAATTAAAAAGGTGAAAAATTTAAGGAACCACATATTTTTGCCAATTACACAAACAATACACCCGAAGTTGGATTTCAAGGTATACAACTATTAAACAAAGTTAAACCTGAAGTAGCATGTATGCTTTTGCACATAAGATATGGATCCCGAGATTAGAAAACATGGCAAAACTTCAATGAGGGCCAATAAGTTTATTAGAAGATAAGTTTAGAGTTATTGTCACATCCTTAACCCCATCACTTCCCATTAAAGACCACCCATCATCAGGAAACCCATTTATAGTGTCATTGAATCCCCTGCAATTCATTAAATGAGATTGACACTAAAAAAACAAAAGTTGCCAGCTGAAAAAATGAAAGAAGGTTAACCACCTACTCAATCTCTGGCTAAAGGTCCTCAAAAAAGCAGGCTGACGTCCCTCCCCATAACAAATATCACCATTGACTTCTTGGGCAATCTGTTTAATATGTTGCAGAGCCTGTAACACGTAAAATGAAATTTTTTTATTAATTAAATCCTTCAAAATCGAAGACTTTGAAGAGAAATGGGAAAAACAAATTACAGCAATTGTCATCTTTTGAGCCAGAATTTTTGGTGATTCATACAAAGGCCAAAGAACCTTAGGCAAACTCCAAGCCTGAGTAAAAAAAAGTTTTTAAGAGTAAATTTCCAAAAAAAATTACAAACAAAATGGGTAAAAAGGCGATGCAAATGAAGAAACTTACATCCAAATCAAGATGATCAACAATATGGATCATGGAACCACCACCCTCACATAGTCTAATTTGGTAGCCACTTGAAAGCATCTCAGCTCTCACAAAATTTAGAACTGTAGGGCCAGATGGGCCACCAATTGAAGCAGTCAAAGACCTCATGCATATCTGTAAAAGAAAGCAAATGCTTTTGGATTAAAAAAAACTATGTAAACTAAATATGTTCACATAAAACAACAATCATTTAGAATTCAATTTTGTTCTAGTGATCATAAACAAAACACTATCATCATACATAAAGATCTGCATGGAAGTATGACTAATGTAAAAGAACATTGTCATGCTCTACAATTATGCGCTATAGTATTTCATTATCCACTCTACAATTGAAGTATGCTCATTTTGATCAAAATGAGCACATTCATATTAGAATCATCTGTGTTCATTTATTTTGATAATTGAACATTTTTTTTGACATGCATCATATGAATGAATAGGTTGACGATGAACTCACTAGTTGTGAGCTTCAAATTTACGTGTTACTGAAGTACAGGTATCATGAAGAATATTGAGTGAACATTCAAGATAATAGTGAGCAAGTCATCTCAAATTTAATAATGAATGATGAATAAATTTAAGTTTAGTAGATCTTAATATCAATAATATCTTATATATAATTAGTTAAACTGGATTAAGGCTGGTAATGACTCAAACAAGAAGAGCAAACAAACAAATTTGGATGAGATTTAAAAACTCAACGTGTGTTCAAGCACGACCAAAAGATTCATACCAACATAAACAAGCAAAAATGTAAAAAATTAACAGCCTCCAAAACTTACCACCAAGCTTTCATCTTCTAGACGTGTAGTGCACCTCAGAATCCAAAAATCACGTGGCGATGATAGAGTAGAGGGTGGCACCTGCATGTAGAGGAGCTCGATTTTTCCGCCATTTCCTGTGAGGATAACCGTCAGCACATCATGCGCTCGACAATTGCGATACCAATTTAGAAAATCTTTGAGTATCTCTGTAACCTAAGAAAAAGAAGTGTCGTGTGAATCTGTAATCATCAAAGTAGCTGAAACCCGCTAATTCTAGAATCACAATTATACATTTGTGGGTTCTAAACTCACAAGACCGCATGCTCTAGCTGCTACACCACCGCAATTGTGGGAAACAACAATGATTCCTATTGAATCCGGACCAGGCTGTTTATACAAAATAACTTGTCTTCATGATAACAGATGAAGAAATGTGATGCAATATAGTTAGAGCAGTCTACAAAGTCATACCTTCATCCTAACCAATTGAACCCATTCAACAACAATTCTTGTAGCTTTTGACAAGAACTCTGCCAAGGTCTCCTCAGCAATCGCGAGTAGACTGTGGAAGTACAACATATATCATGGGTTGATGAAGAAGAAATTTACAATGCTTTCATTACCCTCTGCATAGTAAAATAACAACTATGAATTATCCAGCTGGGTTGTTATCATCACTTGCTGGATGCTGAGGTATGGGGTTTTGCTGCTGATGATGCTGACCACTTGTCACAACAGACTCACTACTCGTATCTACAATAGTCCCAGATGCCTGTCAAAAGACATAGTGGCTCTAAAATGGATCATAATGCTGGTTAAAGTGATACCAGATAAGACTAAAGATTGCCACCACATTGTATTAGATATTACAGTTATGCTTAAGGGACATGTTCCATTGTTATGATGCATTGTGAGAAGAGGGGGAAAACTATATATAGGAAGAAAAGAAGAAAAATAGGAACTAAGAACATAAGAAGGCACTTGTCTTCCAGCATCGTGCAACATATGATAAGAACAAACTAAGCAATACACTTACATTATGAACCTGTTGGCGCACATAACCATTCTCATAAACCAGATGAGAAACCTGCTTCTGCAAACGATCATTTTCCTCCATCAACAGCTCGTTCATGGCAGTCAGCTCTCTGTTCACAGTCTAAAGACGAGAGGCTTCCTTTCTCTGCTTCTCCCTGTATCTGAAAACAAAAATCCAACACTAATCAAATGGGGACGAAAAAAAGTGTGCACGAATCATATTTCACATGGTCTATCGTGAACACCACTAATGTAATATGTAATTATCAAGTTCATAATTGATTTCCCAATTATAAAATTGTAGCATATATGATTATTGAGTCAGATCCTTCCTAATTATAAAAATAATTGCATGGAGAAAATTAATCATATCCACATGAATTAATGACTAAAATGAATTGATTTCCCAAGACCTCAATCAGAAATGAATTCTTTGATAAATCGGTAGCGATATTCCCCTCAAGCTATTCTGCAAATGATATGCTGTTGATGGGAGCCAAAATACTGAAATGTATGAGCCAAAATATGCACATAGAGTTGGAAAATTTCTATTGCAAGCAAAAAAATTACGTCATTCATTCAAAAGAATACCTCAAGATGCAGAACAACAAAGATGAGTTGCTTGGTGTGCAAAATATGGTATCCTCACTGGAACGTGGTAAAAGTAAAAAAAAATCTTTCATTCTACTTCAGGCCATGGTAGCGAGAGTACCTTCGAGGGAAGAGAGTTCGAGAGAAACTGTGAGAGCAAGTGCTCGCGCCTCTCGCGTTAAATTTGTTTATGAAAGATCATAAAGAATATCACAAACTATAAGATGGTTGTGCAATTTCTGCATATTTGAACTACTAAAGATTGTTTCATAGTTGTGAATATTTCAGTTCATGTCTATGTCTCCTCTGTTCAAGAAGAATTCATAATTTTAGGTGACAGTGTACAACTGCTAATAAGAAATCATGCTGTAATGAAACCATAGAAAAAGTAAAACAACAGATGTTGAACTAAAACCAGAGGAAAACTAAAAAAATAAGCTTAGAAAATGTAGAACTAAAAGAAATGTATGTACTTGAGTGGAAGATGTTGTATGAGACAAAATTGTAATCTATGTTTCAACTAAATTAGCAAGAAATTGATAGAAAAAATGATAAATATCACGGAGAAATACATATCTAAGATTAAGCTGCTTGTTCATTGAAATGCAAATTAAACAAACATGTCCAAGATGGAAAGAGTAATTTACTGACATAACATAGAAGATAATATAATATAGAATTAACATGTACACATAACAAAACAATTACCTGCTTCATCTCTCGCTCCCTCTTTTCCCCCTTCTCGGTCACCATTCCGTATCAATTACTTACTTAATCACCATCAGGAAGATGTGATGGAAATAGGGATTAGATACCTGAAAGCCTAAAGAGAGAAATGTGTGTAATGCCAATAGGCACGAAGAAGTAAGAAATTAGAACTGGAAAGAAAGAGGAGAGATACCTGGAAAAGGGCAAGGGTGTCGGCGACGACGCGATGTTTTCTCCCTACGGACATTGAGAAGCGGCAAGATAGCGCGATATGGTTGTTTGATTGGAGTAGGAAATCCTACGATGAACATTGTGGGTGAGGTAGGGGCGCGCCTGCAAAGAAGGGAGCGGCGTTAGGTTGAATAAAAGCATCAACAGAATTCCAAATCAAGTAATAAACCACATATCATTGAATAAAAGACTTATAAAGTGATTTTTTACAAGGAACACAGATTTCCAAAACAAAATGGATATGATCAACTTTGTTTCGACATCAACATTCCTAATCAACATATTTCTAACATCAGAAATTGATTACATAATCAAATACCAAAAAATAAGAGAAAAACAAGAAAATAAAGGAGACAAAGGTTCTAATATTATTTTCCTATCATTAGCTCTTGATAAAGGAAACAATAGATCTAAAATAAAGGAGTCAACAGATCTAAAATCTAGAAAAAAAATCAGTCATGTTCTCCATTACAGATACCATAGGAGGCAACATATTACCATAACCTTTGAAGATAGAAGAGGTAGGTGTTACCTTGTCCGGATCGGGAGCTTGATTACGATCGGACTTGGAGCCGGGATTGATATCTAGGAATGAGATCAAGCAACACCTTGCCGGCATCTGCTCAAAATGCTGTCACCTTGGGAGCGGAAAAAATATCGGGAAACACCTTGGCCTCTTCTCTTCCGAAGCAGCAACCTCCGAACTCCTTTGGTCCTAGCATTCAAGCCTCCTTTAGACCTAGGAGAGACCTCACGAGCGCCGAAATTTTCCCCGTCCAAGCATAAATCGCGTAAAATAGCCGGCGGGGACTCAAGAGTTCGGGCTTTTCCATTGTATTGCAAAGGCGTTCGACTTCGGCGGTCACTAAAAACGTGAATAGAGGAACGTGAAAGGGGGTAAAATCGATTTGGAGAGCAAAAGAGGATGTCGAATGAATGGAATACCTGATCTCCATTAAAGAGGCGAATGGGGGAGGAAGACCTTCTTTGTCGATTTGTCGAGGGGAAGTCGCGGTCTGTCAAGGGAAGAGAGGGAATCGTGAGGGGAGGGGCTGCGACGTGGAGTGATGGCTAGGGTTAGGGTTGAGATCAGGATAAAAGAGTTGGAGGGTAAATAAACGTGCAGATTTTGATTGATATGTGGGTTTTGGCCATGAACACTATTTTTCATGGCTAATACATATGTATTAGCCACACTATTTATAACCCTGGCTATAAAATAATTATTAACCACGGTTTTTGCAATCGTAGCTAATATAAGTGTATTAGCCACGATTTTTAGTCCCTGGCCAAAAAAAGTGTAGCCAATACTCACTTTTCTAGTAGTGCTTTTATACTTTATTCTACACTTCTGCAATCGATATTGCCGGCAGAATTGGTGAATTGTAGTGACGACCTTCCCGGAGGTGTTGGCGCTACCGCAAAGCGGCGGTTCTGGGCCTAAGACCCCAGTGGTTAAAAAGAAAAAAAATGGGGTCTTACAAGGGGTATCAGAGGCGAGACCTCGATCAGAAAAGTAAAAGTCCACTAACGCTGGGTCACCCCCGCACGAGCTTAGTTTGAGGACAAAATAGCAGCGAAAGTAGTTGTGTGCCCATAAGGGAAATCACATGTAAAAGTCCACTTCTTCATTAATTGGAATTCTTCTTTGTATCCTACGACAAACCCTACCCCAGCAGGGAGCACCTCCGACTCGAAGATCTCATTTTATAGTTCTCTGGCACCCGAGTTAGACTCAACCCACTAGGACTCATGACTAACCATGACAACTTATAGTATTCCCTAGTAAAAAATAGACCTTCAGTATGAACTTGGTTAAGGTAAGGAGATACCCAACGAGAATAAAGGAGGAGTTTAACATGAGAATGGCAACCTAAGACATAAACTATGCTGACCCTACGGTCCATTACTCAAATTGGTAGGATTGCTTTAAGGAGAATTGAGAACAATAACCATTAGTAGAATGGTAGAAGACACATAGTCACAAACCTCATACCAGTAATATAAATACCTGGAGACAACCACCACGACAAACACCGAGGGTTGGATAGGAATTCAAGTTCGGAAGAGACACAGTTGGGATTGGGAACATGTTGACCCGGATAAGGTTGTCGTAAATGTGACTCATAGTGTTTAAAGTATGGAGTATAATGACGAGTTTTAGGGTTGAACGCCAAGTCAAAGATTGATGCCCTAGGGATTGTGCACCCTGATAGGACAGATATAACAAGGTAATATCAAAGATACTTAGCCCAAGATAGGTAGGGGCTTATCTTTTGTTTATTGGGGGCTTATCTTTTGTTTATTGGGGACTTGTCCTTTGTTTATTGGGAAAATTAGTACTGACTTGGGTTTCCTTAGACCTAATTTAGAGAATGTGGCGTAACAAACATAAGGAGGTTAAAGTCGATATAATTTGACGTTATTCGGGCGAAGATAAGATTTTGTAAAAACATGTTTGGAATGTTGACCTGTAGCATTACCAAGACAATGACATGGTAAAAAGACGCAATAATTATGAGTATTAACTATTATCACGTAAAATTAGATGACGGGTAACAAGATTCAGGATATTTGAGAAGGTAAAAATTTAATTGCAATGTTGTATCATCGGAAGTATGGTGTATCTCATAACATGTACCCCCGGAGTGAAGAAAGGTGTCATGGGTTTGGTGATGCAGGGTAAGGTCCGCCAGTTTATGTAGGCTAAGTGAAAGAGTTTTTGGGGAACTATTACAGCCACTGACCAAGTTGAAGTAGATGTTCGAGGGTATAATTATGGATTTTCAAATACAGGATTCCTCGTCCCCACTCCGTGCACAAGTATAAAGGAAACATCGAGGATAGACTAGCCAAGGTAGCTAATGTCACCCAAACCCGAAAGAAAACTCTCGTGGGTGTTTCATAAGAGTTGTGAGTATTTGTTCGTTATCAGGGTGTGCTCAAGATGACCGTCTCAAATCAGGATGGATGGTGTACGTCCAAGGAGAGAGGATCAGTCTAGGCTTATCTTGACTGTCGGCCGACATTCAACACATGTCTCCACCCTCGTGCGAAAGTGCAGGATTCCACTCTCATGGATCTAGGATGAGGATCCGAAGGCACTCGACTCGAAATTTATGAAGAACCCAGATACCTAGGTGTGACTTATTCAAGATAGGATGTTGGAGGCCAAGAGCAGACCGGCCAAATATTACGATGAGTGACATTGCCAAGTAGAGTCTCAAGAGGGAGGCCATGTTTCCTAAAGATACGTCTGGTTCATGGAGTCTCGCGGGTACGCGGGCAAAAGAATCTCAGTCCATGGAATATGGGTTGTTATAGGATCCGGGAGCGGATCAGCCCTTTGGCTTACGGGCCGGAGCTACCGCCGGAATTAGCGGGTTTGCATGATATCTTCCACGTATCCTCTCTTAGGAAGGCTTTATCATGGTCGGAATAGCAGCTTTTTGGCATAGATGGCTCGACATATTTTGATCAATCGGTAACAAGATGAGCCGGTCAGGATAGATGACAAAGCGGTGTGGTTCTTGTGGCGCAAGAAGGTCCCACTAGTCAAGGTCCTGTAGACGAACCATGGGAAGGAGGAGCATACCTGGGAGCTATCGAATCTAATACAGCGGAGGTACACGAATCTCTCAGGATAAAGTATACATTCAACTTCCTATGGGATGTTACAAGCAGTTACCCTCAGTAGAAACCCCGCAGGCCTAACTTGAATTTCGAGGACAAAATTTTTATTTTTATTTATTGGGATTTGTAACATCGCATTTCCAGCTAGACCCCTATGAGTGGTTTTGTCATGACTAGGTCATGACAAAACCCTAAGAAGCCCAAGAAGACCAAGTGAGCTTATGCTTGAAGCTGGAGATCACCATGGTCTGCAAATAGTAGAATTCTAAACACTAGTTTAGGATTACCATAGGGATTCACCATGACTCTATGACCCACCACAATATCCCTAAACCATTGGAAGGTCAATTAGATCCCTAAGGGTCCATTAAAATCAACCCAGGGTGGCCAAGTTGACCTAAGATCATCCTAGGCCTAAAATGGGAAAGGTGCCCTAACTAAGGTTAATGTGCCCCTAATGTGCCCAACCAACCCTATCTAGCTCTTCCCAGACCTAGGGTGAAGTCAATGGGTTACCCAAGACCCATTGGGGTCAACTTTAGAGGCTGAGTTGACCCAAGTCAACCTTAGCCCTAAAAAGGTCAAAGTGCCCTAATTAAGAGGCAAGTGACCTCCAATATGCCCAACCAACCCTATCTAAGTCTTCCTAGAACTTAAGTGAGGTCAAAAGGTTACCAAGGACCCATTGGGGACAACCCATGAGGCTAAGTTTACCCAAGTCAACTCTAGCCCCAAAGTGGTCAAAGTGCCCTTACTAAGGGTCACGTGACCTCCAAGGTGCAAGTCAACCCTACCCAACCCTACCTAGACCTTAGGTAAGGCCAATGGGTCACCAAGGACCCATTGGGGTCAACCCAAATGGTCAATTTGACAAAGGTCAACTCAATCCTTGAAATAGGTCAAATTAGCCAAAATGGGCTAACCCAAGCTCAAACCCATTTCCCCCACTTGGGCTATCCTCATTATTATTATTCATATGGGTTATGGGCTGACAATATGCTAGGGAGATGAAAAAATTCGGCCTTGATGACTAGGGGAGAGAAAACTCCATTTTACCCTTTAATGGAGGAGAGAGAAAGTGGTTTAAAGGGGTCATTCATGGCCAAGGGAGAACAAGGGCCTATCCAATTGATTTCAAGGGTTGAAAATATTCTCCCTCATCAGTTTTGAGGTGTTGGAAAGCCATGGCCAGCCACCAAAGTGGCTGAATTAAAATCCTCCAATAAGGAAGAGAGAGAAAGTGGAGAGAGTGAAGACCATTCATGGCCAAAGTAAGCCAAAGGCCTCTCCAAACACTATGTTCATCTTCCCCCCATCAATTGGAGAAGATCAAAGGGTTTTTAAGGATGTTCAGAAGCATGATTCTGTTGGGTATTGTATCCACACTCACCTAGATTTGCATGAAGTCACCCATGAACTAAGTTGAATCCAGTTGTATTTGATATTTCTCTTTAGCCATATGCTTGCAGGTGTACACTTTAAGTATAGACCAATGTCAGTCTGCAATGGGTCATCAAACACAGGACTTCACAGTGTAATCCCTCACTGTGTAATCCAAGGTGTTGACTCATGTGTAGCCTCTCTATTGGAATATACTTAACCTCAAATCACTTGGAGAAAAGGACAAAAGCTGAAGCTGAAGAAGTTCTATTTGAAAACATTTTTCTGTAACTTAGAATTTTTGCTAAGTCATTTTTGCTCGAGAAATACATTAGTGCTCGAGTAAATTACATCTCTAGAAGTTTTTAAAAGTGCTCGAGAAAAAGCTCAGCTTGCTCGAGAACTTTTTCTTTCAAATCTGGCTGTCATTAATGCTCGAGAGAAAGTTTTCCTTTCTCGAGAAAATGACTTTGCTGCTCGAGAACTAGAATGCTGTGCAAAAATATTTCTAAGGAAAGGTACTCGAGAAATATAACTCTTCTTCTAAGTCTACCTTTCTCGAGAACTATTTCTCTGTTGTTATTCTAAGTTCCTGTGCTCGAGAACAACTTTAGCTTCTCGAGTACTGTCCTCCAGATTTTCCTCTATGTTCAAGTGCTCGAGAAATAATCCATTTGCTCGAGTACTCTAGTTTTCAGGATTTTGATTAAGTCTTTGTGATCGAGAAAGAGACTTGTTTCTCGAGTACTCCAGTTCTCAAGTTTGTTTTTAAGTGTTTAGTGCTCGAGAAATCTTAATGATTCTCGAGTACATTTCTTCAGGCTCTCGAGCAAATTCTGCTTGTGCTCGTTTTCCAGTTTTATTCTAAGTCTTTGTGCTCGAGAAGTTTCAAGTTCTCGAATATTTTCTTTCCAGTACTCGAGCAAGTTTACTGTATGCTCGAGTAATCCAGATATACTTTTTCTTCTAAGTATAAGTGCTCGAGTAGTACAATTAGTGCTCGAGAAAGTTATTTTGGACAGTATATTTTTCCCAGTCTCAGATCTCGAGACAATCATTTCTATTCTCGAGAACTCCTTGTTTCAGTGCTCGAGAACAACCTTCAGTTCTCGAGTACTTCTGACTTGAATCTTTTTCTAATTCTGAATTTGTCAAAATCGTTGACCTTCTATTCATTCTATTTTTCAATCTTTAATCTGTCATCATCTAATTGGCCCACGTGGCATTACCTTCAATACGATTTGATTTCTGACCGATTAGGCTCCCTATAAAAGGTCTAATCAGTCTCTGTTTTCATTAAGAATTATTATTATCGTTTATCTTTTCTCTCTCTTCAAGAACGAAAAACGAAAAAGGGCCGACAAACCCTAAGTTCCCGATTCGTCTTCCCGGTCGCCGCCGCTCACTGTTTCCATCTGGAAGGCCGCCGACGAAGAACGATCGACGAAGTGACACATAGAATCGAGATCGACCTCGACTTTCTTTCGAATCTCTTGATTCCGTGTGTTCCGAAGAACCAGATCTGTAGATCGACGACAGTATCTTCTCCGACTGATTCCTGACAGAGCCGCCATTGTTGAAGGAAGAAGAAACGTCAAGATTTTCTAGATCTGTCACAGTTTTATCATTTTCTGTAAATCTTTATTCTGTAGGAGATTTTTCTCCGAGTTGTAGGAGTTTTCACTCCGAGTATTTGTTGTAGGAAGATTGTGCTTCCGAGTGTAGATCCGGGTTGGATCGAGTTGTAAGATTTCTTTAAATCTGAGATAAGTGGAGTAGCCGAGTCTAGTGCGTTACTAGATCGGTGAGAGGGAAAGTGGAGTACCCAAGATCGGGGAACCACTATAAATCTTGTGTCGTCTGTGCTTGTGTTCTTTTTGTGTGTGCTGCGATTAGTTTTATTTTATTCCGCAAAAGACGTCGCAATCACCTATTCACCCCCCTCTAGGTGATAATTTAGACAACTAGTCAACTTTCAATTGGTATCAGAGGGTCGTTGATCATATAAAGGTTAACACCTTGATCAGATCTGCCCTAAGTTGTCTAAGAAGTTAGCCAAGCATGGATAAGGCAAAAGATTTTGCAAAGCTTCCACTGTGCACCAAGACAAACTTTCCCATGTGGAAAGAAAGAATTAAATTCTTTATGGAAGCTGTGGATCCAAGGATCTTTATGATAGTTGAAGAAGGTCCCTATGTTCCCATGACAACCTCCACAATAAATCCTACTCTAATGGTACAAAAGAAACTAATGGATCTTGACAAGGATGAGATTGCACTTGTCTCGTTGGACAAGAAAGCTAAAAACATCATAGCAAGTGCAGTTGATGACTCTATGCTACTGAATCTGATACATTGCCAAAGCGCTAAGGAAATGTGGCAGTGTCTGATAGTCCTGATGGAAGGCACTGAAGAAGTAAGGGATGACAGAAGATCCCTTCTGAATCAAAAATATGAAGCCTTCAGACAAGGACCAAAGGATTCAATCACAGATACGTTTGAGAACTTCAGCAAAATTGTTAATGGTCTGAAGGGGTATGGCAGGAAGTTCACTAATGGTGAGCTGAATGACAAATTCCTCAGATCTCTGACGAAAGAGTGGGATACCAAAGTATGTGCCATTCGGGAGTTTGGCAGACTAGCAGAGACTGACCCACAGAATCTCTTCGGAAAGCTGATGTCGTATGAGATGCAAATAAATACAAGAAAAGCCGAAGAAGAGAAGAGCAGATCCTCTTCAAAGGATAAGACTGTTGCCTTGAAGGCAGAAAGCACAAAAAAGGTCAAAGCTCAATCATCTACTCCTGCTCAGGAAACAATTGAGAGTGAAGAAAGTTCAGAGCCCAGTTCGTCAGGCTCAGAGATGTCTGAAGGAGAGTTCTCTCTCTTATCAAGACAGTTCAAGAAGTTTCTGAACAAAAAGAAGAATTGGAGAGGCAAGGATGCCTCACATAGACGATCACATTATGAAAGTGATCGAAGAAAGAAAGGCTCAAGCAGCCATGACAGGTATGTTCCTAAACAGAACAAACATGTTTCATCTGACATAGTTTGCTATTGTTGCAACAAGCCAGGTCATATGATTGCTGAATGCCCTCATAAGAAAAGAGAAGGAGGAAAGAAGGAAAGCAAGAAACCCTTTCACCAAAAGAAGAATGAAAGGAGCCTCGTGGCTAAGAAAACAAAGACCCTCAGCGACTCAGACTCCTCGGAGTCAAGTGAGGAAGAAGAAGCATATTTTGGGCTGATGGCTCAAACTGATGAGGAGACAGAACCCCAGTACACTGGGAAGGTAAACTCTCACACACCTCTTTCTGAATCTGAGAACTCTGAACATGAGAATGAGGACAGCTCTTATGACGATGAGTCTGAACTCATGGTTCAGTACAGAGAGCTGATCAAGGCCTACGACAAATGTCGAAAGGTCGTGAAAGCTCAAGCCAAAGAGATTAAGTCTCTTAAGGCAAGTGAAAGCTCTTTGAGAGAAGAAGTTCTTGAGATGGAATCACTCAAAGGTAAGCTTAACTCTGCCATAGAAGAATTGAATGAGACACTTAGTCTCGTCAGTCTAAAAGAAAAAGTCATTGAGAAACTGGAAGAGCAGTTTGAGGCTGAGAGGAAGCTTGTTGAGAGCTTCTCCAAGCCTAAGACAGTTCTTCCACTGATTGCTGGATTTTCAGCACAGACTGATGGTGCTGGACTAGGCCATATAGCCTCTTCTAGTAAGACTTCTAGAAGGAATAAGACTCAACGAAAGAATAAGGCAGCCAAGAAAGCCTTAGCCAAAGAAAAAGGGAAAGCCCCTCAAGAACAGACTACCTTTATTAAGGTAATCTACCCGACAAACAAGTTTGATCTTGAGTCCTCCTATGGACACTGGTCTAGGCCTACTTATGTAGAGCCAAAGTCTAGATACCAAGGATGGGCACGTCCTAGAAACTTTGGCGAAAGTGTTTTTAAAGCACCTTATGAAGAAATCAGTCTTCAGAGCTATGGTCCATATAATCATGGTCATAACTTTAAGAAAGCACCGAAAGTGAAAGAAGTTGAAGTCTTGTCCACCAAAGAGAGGAAAGCATGTTCCTGTGATCAACATGAAGCATCCACCTCCATGGCAGCTCCTCCTGCTAGACCTCATGTCAAGATGGTCAAGCAAGAGAAGAATGGACAAAGATACAATAGATTTCATTGTTGGTGTTGTGGCAAGATTGGTCACTTCGCCATCGATTGTTGGTTCAACAAAAGTGTTTATGCTGCCCCAAGAGTTATCAATGTGAGAAAGACTGCTCACGATGCTAACATCGGTAGGGGGAGCAATCTAACAAGAGACCAAGGACCCAAACAAATTTGGGTTCCTAAGGCAAAATGATTTTGTGTTTGCAGGGATGTCCAAAGGCCAATAGAACGCCAATATGGTACTTGGACAGTGGATGTTCTCGGCACATGACCGGAACAAAAAGTTTACTTCAAAATTACTCTCCAACCGAGAACGGACCAAAGGTCATCTTTGGAGGCTCCGACCGGGGAGTTACAAAAGGATATGGTACAATTTCTAACGGTAGCGTATCCTTCTCGGATGTTGCTTATGTTGAGGGATTAGAACATAATCTCATAAGCATAAGTCAATTATGCGACAAAGGATACGTTGTTGAGTTTCATGCCAACAAGTGTTTGATAAAAGCGGTTGATAAACAAGAAACCATTTTATCCGGCACTCGTAGCAGAAACATATTTTGTCTTAATTTTATTTGTTTGGATTCCTCTACCCCAGTATGTCTTCTTGCTAAAGATAGTGCATCTCTTGGTGACCAATGGCACAAGAGATTAGCACATATTAATTTCAAAACCATTCATAAATTGTTTTCGAAGAATTTGGTGCGTGATGCTCCAAATGTTAAGTGCGAAAAGGAAAGACCTTGTCACGCATGCATTAAAGGCAAGCAAACAAGGGCTACTTTTAAAAGCATTATTGGCAAAGATTCGGACAGGTGTTTACACCTTCTTCATATGGACTTGTTTGGTCCACTGCAAGTTAGAAGTTTAGGAGGTAAGGATTATACGTTGGTTATTGTTGATGATTACTCGCGCTTTGCGTGGGTGTTCTTTTTGAAACACAAGTCGGATACCTTTGATATTTTCACAAATTTTGTCAGGCAAATACAGAATGAGTACAACTGCTCCATTGTCAAAATCAGAAGTGACAATGGAACGGAATTCAAATCTGGGGCCATGACGGAATTTTGTGAAAGCCTTGGTATCCTTCATGAGTTTTCCTCTCCTCGGACTCCACAACAAAATGGAGTAGCTGAGAGAAGAAACAGAACACTCATAGAGGCTTGCAGGACTATGTTGAGTGATGCCTCACTACCGGAATATTTCTGGGCTGAAGCCGTCAACACTGCATGTCACGTGCAAAATCGAGCACTCATAAACAAGAACCATGATAAGACTCCTTATGAACTTTTAAAAGGCAGAAAGCCAATAATATCTTACTTTAGAATCTTTGGTTGTAAGTGCTTTGTACTTAACAACGGCAAGTATCATACCACTAAGTTTAGCGAAAAGAGTTTTGAAGGCATTTTCGTAGGCTATAGTAGCCAAAGTAAAGCATATAGGATCTTTAACAAGAAATCCTTGGTGGTAGAAGAATCAATTCATGTTATTTTTGATGAGACGAGTTTGTTGCAAAGCAACTCGTCTAGTGTGTTACTTGAAGCTGCAGGCTCCAAGATAAATGAAATAAAGTTGGAGGAACCAAGTGAAGAGAAGGGTGATACCTTCATCGAGATCACTTCTCCAACTACAATTGAGAATGAAGATCTGGATATTGAAGCAGTTCAAAGAAATGAAGTCACTCCAGATGCTGAAGATGTTCCAGATGCTAGGACATTAGAGCTCAGACACTTGAAGGATCATCCAATAGAACAGATCATTGGAAATCCTCGAGACGGTGTCAGAACTCGTAGAGGTACCACTAATGAAAATTTATATTTAAGTTTTCTATCTCAGGTGGAACCAAAGAAGTTTGAGGAAGCAAACTGCGACGCATCATGGATACTAGCCATGGAAGAGGAGCTGAACCAATTCAAACGGTGTGAAGTTTGGAAGCTTGTACCAAGACCCAAAGATAAGAACGTTATAGGAACCAAGTGGGTGTATCGGAACAAGCTAGATGAAGATGGTACAATAATAAAGAACAAGGCGCGTCTCGTCGCCAAAGGATACCGACAAGAAGAAGGAATAGACTTCGATCAAACATATGCTCCAGTGGCAAGATTGGAGGCAATAAGGTTATTTCTAGCATATGCTGCATTAAAAGGTTTCACCGTCTATCAAATGGACGTGAAGTCTGCCTTCCTTAATGGAAACATAAAGGAAGAAGTATATGTAGAACAACCTCCAGGTTTTGTTGATCCAAACTCTCCTAACCATGTCTACTTTCTATTTAAAGCACTGTATGGTCTCAAGCAAGCTCCCCGAGCTTGGTATGAGACATTGTCTACTTTTCTTCTTGAGAACAAGTTCACAAGAGGAAAGATAGACAAGACATTATTTCTTAGGGAAATAAAAGGCAAGATTTTGCTAGTGCAAATCTATGTCGATGACATTATTTTTGGCTCAACTGACGACAACCTTTGCAAAAAGTTTTCTAAACTAATGCAAGGGAAGTTTGAAATGAGCAGTATGGGTGAGTTGAAGTATTTCTTGGGACTCCAAGTGAAACAATCTGAGGATGGAATTTTCATATCTCAGACGAAGTTCACAAAGGAGTTGATTAAGAAATTTGGATTGGAGAATGCATCTACAATGAAAACTCCAATGGCCTCAGCTATGTCTCTGGATAAGGATGAGAAAGGGAAACCTTTTGATGAAACCAAATACAGAAGCATAATTGGGTCACTACTCTACCTTACTACTAGTAGGCCAGACATAATGTTCTCAACATGTGTATGTGCTAGATTTCAGGTGAACAGTAAGGAATCTCATTACGCTGCTGCAAAGCGAATTTTGAGATACCTTAAAGGTACACCAAATCTTGGCTTATGGTACCCAAGAAGTAATGACAATGAACTGATTGGCTATTCAGATGCAGATTTTGCAGGTAGCAAGGATGATAGGAAGAGCACCTCAGGAACATGTCAATTCCTAGGAAGAAGACTTATTTCCTGGAGTAGTAAGAAGCAGAATTGTGTCGCAATCTCAACAGCCGAGTCAGAGTACATCTCTGCAGGCAGTTGTTGTGCACAACTGCTTTGGATCAAAAATCAGCTTGAAGATTACAACCTGAAGTTTGAAGACATTCCTCTGATGTGTGATTCATCAAGTGCAATTGCCATTGCCAACAATCCAGTGTCACACAGCAGAACAAAACATATAGAGTTGAGATATCATTTTATACGGGAGCATGTGGAGCGAGGAGATATCAACCTTCAATATGTTCCAACAGATAGACAAGTAGCAGACATTTTCACAAAGCCACTGGATGAAGCCAAGTTCTGTTTCTTCAAGACAGAACTTGGGATGCTCAACAAAGAGGACTAAGGAAAAAGTTCTCTTTCTTCAAAGACAGAACTTTTCAGAATTTCAGAAAAAAATAAAGCTAAGTAATTCTTTCTCGAGAACTTTACTTTTGCTCGAGAAAGATGCTCGAGAACTGTCTACTTCTCGAGCAAGCTTCTCGAGAACTCTTTATTCTGCTCGAGAAAACTTCTCGAGAACTTTCGGTTATGAAAATTTCATAAGTTCTTTAGTCTCGAGAACTTCACTCGGGGTACTCGAGAACTTAATAAAGTACTCGAGTCTACCTCTCGAGAACTTAATAAAGTACTCGAGTCCACCTCTCGAGAACTTAATAAAGTACTCGAGCCTACTTGATACTTGCGAAAATTCTCAACCCTAATTTCCCGAGTACAGTTTTTGTTAGCTTTTATTATTTTTCGAAATGCCTAGTAGCAGTCCAGATCATTTCTGCCGCTCATTTACAATATGTATATAAATAGTCAGATTAAAATCGTTAAATCCACTAATCCCAAAATCCCCAAATATCTTGAGACCCTTCGCCTTCCGCCGGTGCCGTGAAAACCAGGAAAACCCCACAGTTTTTCTCCGTTTTTCTTCAATGGCTTCATCTTCTTCCATCGCCAAGCTCGGAATCGGCAGTGAACTTCTTCGAGATGGTATTGCAGACATATCTCCAGACTTTCAGAACCTCTTGAGCCTCCTGGATATAGCCGGCCTCACTTTTGTCCTAGAACAGAAGTGTCGTCTCCTTCTTCCTCAGGTTCATGAATTCTATCAGAATTTGACAGTCAGCACCAGTGGTCATGTTCTCCGATCAACCGTTTCTGGCATCAAGGTCAAACTCTCGGCCTCCATCATCAATCAGTTGCTTCATCTACCTCCAGTCACAGAACCAGAAGACCTAACACATGCAGATTATGACCGTGCCTATTCCTTCTGTGGAATCGCCGGCATACCCTCTGGTATTCGACGCCCCCAGCTGAACCCAGAAAGTAAATTCCTCTTGGACATCGTCGGCAAATGCCTTCTCTGTGCTACTGGATCAATCAAACATGCTACAGGAGAGATGTTTGATGTGATGACCTCCATAATTTGCAGGAAGCAATATCCTTTTGGCAGACTGATTCTTGATCACATCAGGTCCAGTCTCAAGAAGCCTGGATTTGCCAGAATTATAACCCTTCTACTCAGTGAACTTGACCCAGCAGTGTTCTCAATGTCCAAAGGCAGTGTTCTGCACTACATGAAGAGGCTAACAGTGGACTCCATTAACAGATGGGAATTGAAATTGCAGAATACCACCCAGGCCACCAGGGCTCAAGAACAAGTTCAGGAAGAGGTTGTCAGGACTCCACCTCCCTCTCCTCATCCAGCAATTGAGGGGGAGCCTGCACACCCTTCCCCAGCTCCTGCTACAACAGTTGTGGTAAAGGATGTTCCAGATTACAGGATTCCATCCCCCCCTCCAAACCCAGAGATTGTCATCCAGGATGCTTCTCTTGAGGGGGAGCCTGCCTCCATGGATATAGATCTGACTGCCACTTCAGAAGAAATTGATGCAATGATCACTGAACTCACTTCTGAGCACCCCAGTTTAGCATCAACAGCTCCAGACTCAGTTCCAGATTCTACTACAGCCACTGCTCAGGACTCAGCTCCACTTGACTCAATTCCAGATTCTGCTCCAGCCACTACTCAGGACCCAGCTCTACTTGAACCAGTTCCAGAACTGCCTAAGAAACATACTTCTCCAGACCCAGATCAGCCCTCCAGTTCACTTCCCCCATCACCTTCTCACTCAGCTAATACCCAAGGACAGCAAGCTGCTACTTCCTCCACAACCACTCCCTCTTCTTTTGAGCCAATGACTGACATCCCAGAAACTGATGAGGATGTTCAGGAGGCAGAGTCCAGGATTCCTCTAAGGCCACACTTCTCCATCCCAACTTTACTTCCTTCAGGAAATGAAGAAGATGACAACATCCCTCTGAGAAGACAGCCATCCACTTCTACTGTTGTAATTGAAGAAATCAACCCCAGCCCCTCCAATGCACCTTCTCCACCTGCTGCTGCTCAACCACATCCATCCAGTCTTGCTCCTACAAGTGCTCCTGCTGCTACTGATTCCATCATAACACTGTTAACACAGTTGTTTGCTGAACAGAAAACCTACATAGACTCAGCTGTCAAGAAGGTTCAAGACCAGGTGACTGTCCTTGAAAAGGCCATGCACAAAGGCTTTGCTGAAATCCAGGTGAACACAGATACCTTGAAAGAAGCATTTCACAAAGGAGGATTGGCCTTGGATCATACTATAACAAGTATTGGCCACCTCATGGAACAATCAGTTGTGTTGGCAAATAATCAAATTCAGTTGGATAAAAGGACAGATGACAAGTTCTTTACCCTGACAGGTGAGGTTGGCACTTTTAAGGAAGATGCTATTGCAACCCTTACTACAGAAGTCAGAAAGGGGGAGGAGATTTACAAGACTGTCTCAGCTAAAAATACTGAATCCATCTTGACCAGAATTACCAATGCCAGCTTTGAAACCCAAGCTGACATAGAAGCCAAAGTCATCAAGGCTCAGGATGCATTCCACACCAAGCTGAAAGAAAATGTGCTGAAACATATTGACTCTGTCAAGTTTCATACCTTTGATACCTCTGTCTGGATGCACAACAATATATTCCCTGACCATCAGATTGACTCCAACTCAATTCCCCATCATCTGAACCCAGTTGTAGTCAGAGCAGCCCTTGCTGAAAGCACTCAAGCCTCTGCTGCCCAAGCTGCTGCTGATGCAATGGCTGCTGTCCAAGCTGAAGAAGATGCTGCTGCTGCTGCTACCTTTGCTCAGAAGGCCTTCTCTCCATACATTGAACTTCAAGAAGCTTTCATGCCAACTGGAGAGGTGTGGGAAGATCTACCTAACCAGCCACCTAATATCCAAACAAAGAAAAGGAAATATGGGGAAGGGCCCTCTGCAAGGAGATCTGCACCTGAACATGATCAAGGCTACAGAAGACATCAGGATAAACCAAGGCAGTATCCAGTACACTCTGAAGTCTGGAGCCCCACCTCCAGGACTTTAATCCTTGAAACTCTGAAGCTGGTAACTCAATTCAGTGAAAGACAACAAGAATTCTACAGCCATGAGGAATGGAGAAAGTATGACAAGAGCTGCATTCAGAGGAGGCTGCATGAGTCTAAGTATGGATTTAACAATGCTGCAGCTCCTCCTAAACCTGAAAAGTACTTTCCCAAGCCCTTCAGCTACTTTGAGAGACAAGAGCAGAAGAGATGGCAAGAGGGTGAAAGACAAAAGAAACAGGCTGATGGCAAGAAGAAGTAACCTGCACTCTAGTTCATAACAGCTTTTGTATCTTTGGGAATAGTGGGATTTAAAAACATTAATCTAAAAAATCTGATTACTTATATACCTATATGTTTTTGATTGTGCTGTGATCCATTTCTGTTATTCCTGCTCTAGGTTATTTTGATTTTGTCACATATGTCTTGCTTACTTGTTGTTATGTATTATTTGTTAAGGGATTCAGCTTAGTGTATAGGGTTCTGACTTCTGCAAATAGGGGGAGATTGTTGGGTATTGTATCCACACTCACCTAGATTTGCATGAAGTCACCCATGAACTAAGTTGAATCCAGTTGTATTTGATATTTCTCTTTAGCCATATGCTTGCAGGTGTACACTTTAAGTATAGACCAATGTCAGTCTGCAATGGGTCATCAAACACAGGACTTCACAGTGTAATCCCTCACTGTGTAATCCAAGGTGTTGACTCATGTGTAGCCTCTCTATTGGAATATACTTAACCTCAAATCACTTGGAGAAAAGGACAAAAGCTGAAGCTGAAGAAGTTCTATTTGAAAACATTTTTCTGTAACTTAGAATTTTTGCTAAGTCATTTTTGCTCGAGAAATACATTAGTGCTCGAGTAAATTACATCTCTAGAAGTTTTTAAAAGTGCTCGAGAAAAAGCTCAGCTTGCTCGAGAACTTTTTCTTTCAAATCTGGCTGTCATTAATGCTCGAGAGAAAGTTTTCCTTTCTCGAGAAAATGACTTTGCTGCTCGAGAACTAGAATGCTGTGCAAAAATATTTCTAAGGAAAGGTACTCGAGAAATATAACTCTTCTTCTAAGTCTACCTTTCTCGAGAACTATTTCTCTGTTGTTATTCTAAGTTCCTGTGCTCGAGAACAACTTTAGCTTCTCGAGTACTGTCCTCCAGATTTTCCTCTATGTTCAAGTGCTCGAGAAATAATCCATTTGCTCGAGTACTCTAGTTTTCAGGATTTTGATTAAGTCTTTGTGATCGAGAAAGAGACTTGTTTCTCGAGTACTCCAGTTCTCAAGTTTGTTTTTAAGTGTTTAGTGCTCGAGAAATCTTAATGATTCTCGAGTACATTTCTTCAGGCTCTCGAGCAAATTCTGCTTGTGCTCGTTTTCCAGTTTTATTCTAAGTCTTTGTGCTCGAGAAGTTTCAAGTTCTCGAATATTTTCTTTCCAGTACTCGAGCAAGTTTACTGTATGCTCGAGTAATCCAGATATACTTTTTCTTCTAAGTATAAGTGCTCGAGTAGTACAATTAGTGCTCGAGAAAGTTATTTTGGACAGTATATTTTTCCCAGTCTCAGATCTCGAGACAATCATTTCTATTCTCGAGAACTCCTTGTTTCAGTGCTCGAGAACAACCTTCAGTTCTCGAGTACTTCTGACTTGAATCTTTTTCTAATTCTGAATTTGTCAAAATCGTTGACCTTCTATTCATTCTATTTTTCAATCTTTAATCTGTCATCATCTAATTGGCCCACGTGGCATTACCTTCAATACGATTTGATTTCTGACCGATTAGGCTCCCTATAAAAGGTCTAATCAGTCTCTGTTTTCATTAAGAATTATTATTATCGTTTATCTTTTCTCTCTCTTCAAGAACGAAAAACGAAAAAGGGCCGACAAACCCTAAGTTCCCGATTCGTCTTCCCGGTCGCCGCCGCTCACTGTTTCCATCTGGAAGGCCGCCGACGAAGAACGATCGACGAAGTGACACATAGAATCGAGATCGACCTCGACTTTCTTTCGAATCTCTTGATTCCGTGTGTTCCGAAGAACCAGATCTGTAGATCGACGACAGTATCTTCTCCGACTGATTCCTGACAGAGCCGCCATTGTTGAAGGAAGAAGAAACGTCAAGATTTTCTAGATCTGTCACAGTTTTATCATTTTCTGTAAATCTTTATTCTGTAGGAGATTTTTCTCCGAGTTGTAGGAGTTTTCACTCCGAGTATTTGTTGTAGGAAGATTGTGCTTCCGAGTGTAGATCCGGGTTGGATCGAGTTGTAAGATTTCTTTAAATCTGAGATAAGTGGAGTAGCCGAGTCTAGTGCGTTACTAGATCGGTGAGAGGGAAAGTGGAGTACCCAATATCGGGGAACCACTATAAATCTTGTGTCGTCTGTGCTTGTGTTCTTTTTGTGTGTGCTGCGATTAGTTTTATTTTATTCCGCAAAAGACGTCGCAATCACCTATTCACCCCCCTCTAGGTGATAATTTAGACAACTAGTCAACTTTCAGATTCAATGGGCTAATGCATGGACGAAATTCACCTATAATGGCCATTAATGGTTTGAAACCTAGGCCCTTCCCCTCCCCCAATTTGATGACTTTAAAAGCTTCTCTAGGCAGAGGGGAGGAGTTTCCACATTTTTCCTGAAGGAATCGAGCCCTCCCACAACATGGTTGTAACATACCCAAAGATCCAAAATTCGGCCATGGCGCACCACCTCCAAACCCGTCGACAAGAACGGCTAAAGGTCCTCCTCTACTCCTCTCTTCATGGGCTAGATCCTTAGATATTTTAGGAGAGAAATCGGGCTCAATTGAGCCCGATTGGAGAAGAGATTTTCTAAAAATTTTATGGATTTTCAACCTTACGGGATCGCCAGAAACCGCCCCTCCAGCGGCCGTGCCGCCGCCCGGCGATAGCCCCCACCTCAACGAAGGTGGTGGCGGTGGTGGCCGGCCAGGGAGGTGAATTGGTGGCCGCGAAACATGGCTGTAAATAGCTCTAGGTTCGGCCAATCCCAGCCCTTGGAAGGAGGAAGAAGATAACCAGGATCCCTCTGATCTACTTTAAGATTCGGGCTGCATCATTTTATATTTAGTTTTGATTTTTTGTATTTTCTGTCCTGTTTACTAGGCTGTATTAAATTAAATATTGAAAGTACTTAGGCTTTCCTACAGAAAATATGGCCAATATCAAAGTTGTAGCCCATGAAGTTTAATTTATATTAAAACTTGTTTGAACCCGTTTGGGTAAGTGGTTTGACCACAAAAATCATTTTCGTGGGGTCTATACATAGGCTTGACCATAACTAGGTTTGAGTGCCCTCACAAATCCAACAAACCAAATGACTTGAAATTTTTGATGCGGGTCACTCTTACCTATATCTAGAACATATCCAAAAATTGGAATTTTATGAGAATATTTTTCTATAGTTTTTGTAAAAATTTAATAATCCATGAATAAATTAAGTAGGTGTCCTAAACATCTCAAAAATCCCCCAAATTTGGGTGGGTGGTTTTAGAGGGAATGTTAGGGCTCTGGTTAAAATCTCATCTCATTTGGAGATGTTTTGGTTAGGTATTGATCAAACCCTAGGTTTACCCTTATAGGGTTATTTAGGTCAAAGTGCTCTTTTTGGTGTTTGAGTGGTCAAATCCCCTCAACAGAGGGTTATATTTTGGCCACTGATTTTATATGGCATGTAACACCCTCCAATGGGATTTGGGGTGGTTTGGGGTAGGGTAGCCCTAGAACCCTAGAGTAGGCTCCTTTTTTGGAGATTTTTAAGGTTTGAAGGTCATGGGGCCAAATGACATTGGAATGACATGAGACTTGGTGGAAGGGATCCTAGGGTGGCTATGGTCCTCTGGTTGAAGTTTTATTTAATTTTGAAGCCTTTAACCCCCTCAAATCCCTAATCCTAGTTTAGGGCACAAGCCTAATAGTTGGGTTTAGGCAATCAAAACACCTCACAATAACTTGAAACTTGGGCAGGGTATTTCTCTGATAAAAAGAGTCTTAAAATAATTTTGGTGGAATTTTTGGGCTAATAAAATAAGTACTTCCTTAATAACCCTAGTTGTGTCCTTAAGTTTATTTTGCTTGTTATGATATTTCTTTCCATGGAAAAGTTGTGAAATTTAGTATTTGGAGGTTTTACATCATGTTAGTTTCCTCTGTATTTTTATTTAAATTTTTATATGATTATTTTAAGTACTTGTTTCATATATTATAAATTATTGATTTCTGATCAAAAATAGATATGGAGCGCAATATTGCTACGAAAATTATAAAACTTTGTCAGTGAGTGTTTTATGTCATTATGTTGGCTTTGAAATTTTTCATAATTTTTAGGCGAATAAAAACAGTACTTGTATCACAAAGTTATAAATCTGAAAGATTACTTTTAATTAGATTTAGAGCCCCTCATGTTTTAGAAAATTAAAAAACTTCATTAATGTTAGGTTTAGATCATTATCTATCTTCTGGAATTTTGTCATAATTATTAGATGAATTTTTACAGTACTTGCTTTATAACCAATGGCTATGAAATTATTGATTTAAAATTAAATTAGGGGATACTGTTCCCTGGAAAATTGGGAGAATACTTCTAGAGTGTTTTTAGGCCATGATGGACGTACTGGATTTTTATTATAATTTTCAGAATAATATTGCTGGCCTTTGCTTCATAAAATAGTAATATTGACTATATGTTCTAAATTGTGGATTTGGGGCCAAAACAATTCTTAAAATTCTTAGACCTTGTATTTGCTGTAGAAATATTACCTAGTATTTATCATAATTTTGTGGTGATTTATTTTTGATTTAAAAGTGCATTTCATGTTCAAAGTAGGGCATTCAGAGTCTTACGCTAATCTGATTAAATGCCCAAATAATTAGGAAAATTATTAAACTCTGGAGTTAGTCTAAATAGATCATGGTAGACTCCCAGAAATTGTTATGGATCTATTGGATGAGTAAATGGAGTACCCCCTAGTGGGAGCAATATGTAGCTTAGCACGGTCTACACGTAGTACATAGAACTGAAATAGGCTAGCTCGGAGAGGTTAAACACACTTAGGGGAGTCACGCTAAAATAAAAGAGAGTATTGGTCATGGGTAGAAATAAATAATTTTAAGTGCCTTGCGAAAGGGAGCTTTGGGCTTCAGCCCATCGTAGTTCCTAGAGCCCTCGAGAACCCTTCACGGGGTACACCTTGGGCAGTCCTGGGCTAATGTAAACATATGAATAATAAATGTTAAAGAGTCACTAGTATAACTAGGGGTTCACTTTCACACACCCCGGTGTCTCGGGAAGATAGGGTGACTAGGATGATCGGGCGATAGGCTCAGTGGTTGTGGAAATGGGCAGGGTAGCCCGGTGAGCCGATAGCTCGGTAGATATTTGTGACAGGCAGGATAGCTCGGGGAGCATTGGCTCGCTGGATAATACATTAATATTGCATGTGAATAAGATATGAGGTGGTGGGTCTTCGGTATTGGAGGGTCGTCGCACCGACACCAGTACGTTGACTCGGCGGGTGTGGTTTTACACTTAGCCAAAAAAAGTCTGGTGCACCAGCCGGCAATAGTACACAGGAGCTCTGCTTAGTGCACTAGAGTTGAGGCAAACGATAGGTCTGACTCGTAGTACTGATATCGTTTTAGAGGTGGGCGAGGGCCAACCCACCGCTTCCGTTTTCCACTACGAAGTGTTGGGATCTGTCTCCACAATACCTCAGATTTGTAGGAGGTCAGACCTTGAACTAAGATGAATTAAGGTGTATTTGATGCTGTGTTTAAGTTGTATGTATGCAGGTTCTAATTGCCAAGTGTAGACCAATGTCAGTCTATAATGGGTCACCAAACACAGGACCATACAATGTAATCCCTCATTGTGTGATCCAAAGTGTTGGCCCATGTATAGCCTCTCTATTGGGATACACTTCCTTCATGCACTTGGATTGATGGACAGAAGCATTGGAGCAAATTTCCTCTTAGAATTTTCCTAAGTCCTTTATACTCGAGTATTTCCTTGTAATACACGAGTAAGTGTTTCCTGATACTCGAGTATATATTCTGATACTCGAGTAGGTATGTTTATACTCGAGTAAGTGTTTCCTGATACTCGAGTATATATTCTGATACTCGAGTAGGTATGTTTATACTCGAGTAAGTGTTTCCTGATACTCGAGTATATATTCTGATACTCGAGTAGGTATGTTTATACTCGAGTAAGTGTTTTCTGATACTCGAGTATATCTTCTGATACTCGAGTAAGTTGTTCATACTCGAGTAATTGATCTTTGATACTCGAGTAAATTCTTCCATACTCGAGTATATCCTCTGATACTCGTGTATGTTAACATTTCTCAGGTATATTTTCTGATACTCGAGTTTAGCCTTTTGATACTCGAGTATATCGTCTTGATACTCGAGTATACTTTCTATTACTCGAGTATACAATTCTGATACTCGAGTATACCATTTTGATACTCGAGTAATTCATTCTTCTCTCCTGTAATTCTCTCTTTCTATACTCGAGTATACTGCTTCTTGCTACTCGAGTAATCCATCTCTCCATACTCGTGTATATCCTCCATTACTCGAGTATCGCAGTCAACTTCTCCAGAATTATTCTAAGTCCATTTTCATCATAAGTAATTTGAATCTGTCAATTCTGATTGGTCCACGTGTCATCAATAATCAATATTTTGACCGTTGGAACCCACCTATAAATAGGTCTTTTCAGAAATGACTTTTCAAGCGTAATTACAGAAATATTCTTTTTAAGAAAGAGAAATTCAGTGAACCCTAATTTTCACGCCGCCGCCATTGCCGTTCACGGAAGAAGAAGAAAAGTTTGGATCGCCACCTTCGTTTTCGTCGATCTTCTCTCCAGCGATCCAGAAGAAAGAGAATCACTCGATCTTGCCGAGCCTTGGAGATTCCAGATCTACTTTCTCGATCGAGGTGGTTCTAGATCTCAGATTCGTGGATCTTTCTCTAGTCGTCTTCTACGTTTTCTGATCTAGCCGTAGTTCCTGAAGAAGAAGACCGTCAAAGATCCAGATCTGAGATTGTTGTTTTGATTTTTATTTTCAAACCAAATTTCATTGTAGGAGATTCTTCTCCGAGACTTGTAGGAAGTTTTGTCTTCCGAGTTTTTGTAGATCCGTTTTGGGATCGAGATTTGTAGGAACGTGGTTCCGAGGTGTAGGATTGTTTTCAATCCGAGATAGTGGAGTAGCCGAGTCTAGTAATTTGCTAGATCGGTGAGGAAAGTGGACGTACCCAAGATTGGGGAACCACTATAAATCTCTTGTCTTCTGTGATTGCTTGATATTTGCTGTGTTAGTTTTTAATTCCGCATTTGACACGCATCTCACCTATTCACCCCCCTCTAGGTGATTTAGGCTAACAACTTAGACCTCTCAATTGGTATCAGAGGCAGGTTGATCGTTAAAAGGTTAACACCTTGATCTTATCCTTCTAAGTTGTTTTCTGAAAAGTATCAAGCATGAGTAAGACCAAGGATTTTGCTAAACTCCCTATCTGCACCAAGAACAACTTTCCTATGTGGAAGGAAAGAGTAAAGTTCTTCATGGAAGCAGTAGATCCCCGGATCTTCATGATTGTTGAAGAAGGTCCCCACATTCCTATGACTGCATCCACCATAGATCCCACCAAGCAAGTTCCCAAGAAGTTGATGGATCTAGACAAGGATGAGATTGCACTTGTCTCTCTGGACAAGAAGGCTAAAAATATTATAGCAAGTGCAGTCGACGACTCAATGCTGCAGAATCTAATTCATTGCCAGTCTGCCAAGGAGATGTGGCAATCCCTGGTGACTCTGATGGAAGGCACTGAAGAAGTGAGGGATGATCGGAGATCCCTTCTGAATCAAAAGTATGAAGCCTTCCGGCAAGGTCACAAGGAGGCCATAGCTGACACCTTTGAGAACTTCTTCAAGATAGTAAATGGCCTAAGAGTGTATGGCCGTGTCTTCACCAACGGGGAACTCAATGACAAATTCTTAAGATCCCTAACCAAGGAATGGGATAATAAGGTATGTGCCATTCGGGAGTTTGGAAGGTTAGCTGAGACGGACCCGCAGAATCTGTTCGGAAAGCTTATGTCTTACGAGCTGCAAATCAACTCAAGAAAAGCTGAAGAAGAGACAAGCAGGTCTGCATCCAAGGAGAAATCTGTCGCTCTAAAGGCAGATAGCTCAAGGAAGATAAAAGCTAGCTCTCCTGCCCCAGTTCCTGAGGCTGATGAAGAAGAATCATCTGAGCCTAGCTCATCTGGCTCAGAACTATCTGATGGAGAGTTCTCCCTACTCTCAAGGCAGTTCAAGAAATTTTTGAACAAGAAGAAGCAATGGAGAGGCAAGGATTCCTCATATAGAAGATCACGACATGACAGTGATCATCGGAAGAAAGGCTCAAGTAGCCATGACAGGTACAATCCTAAACCGAACAAACAGATTTCTACTGACATCATTTGTTATTGTTGCAACAAGCCAGGTCACGTCATCGCTGACTGCCCTCACAAAAAGAAAGAGGGTGGAAGAAGAGAGGAAAAGAAATCCTCACACCCCAAGAAGAGGACAGAGAGAAGCCTAGTAGCCAAGAAGAGCAAAACTCTCAGCGACTCTGACTCATCTGAGTCGAGTGAAGAAGAGGAAGCTTACTTTGGGCTCATGGCTCATTCGGATGATGAACAAGTCCCCCAGTTTACTGGGGAGGTAAAATCTCACACTCCTCTCTCTGATTCTGAAAATGACAATGAGCAAGAGGGATATTCCTCTGAAGATGAATCTGAACTCATGGGACAGTATAAGGAATTACTCACCGCTTACGAGAAATGTCGTAGAATGGTGAGAAGTCAAGCCAAAGAGATCAATTCTCTACAGGCTAGTGAGAGCAACTTGAGAGAAGAAGTCAATAGGACTAACTCTCTTCAAGAGAACCTAAATGAAGCTATGGAGGAATACAATAAAGCTCTCAAGCACCTCGACCTTAAAGAGGAAATCATCAAAGAACTGGAAAAACAACTCGAGGCTGAAAAGAAGCTTGTTGAGAGCTTCTCTAAGCCTAAGACAGTTCTTCCAATCGTTGCTGAATTCTCTACTAAGGCCAAGGGTGCTGGCTTAGGCCACATTGGGTCTTCTAGTAAATCCTCTAGAAGAAACAAGGCCAGGAGAAAGAATAAGGCTGCCCGAAAGACTCTAGCTGAAGAAAAAGGGAAAGCCCCCTTGGAACCTGTTGTGTTCAAGAAAGTTATCTTTCCCACGAACGAACTCGATTATGAGTCCACCTACGGACACTTTTCTAGGCCAATCCCTGAGAAGCCTAAGTCAAGATACCAAGGTTGGACTCGTCCTCGTAACTTTGGCGAGAGTGTCTTCAAGGCACCTTATGAGGAGATTCAGCTTCAAAGCTATGGACCTTATGCTCATGGTCATAACTTTAAGAAGACACCAAAAGTAAAACCCATTGTAGAAAAGCCTATGAAGGAGAAGACCTCATGTAACTGCCATCATCATGAAGTCTCCTCCTCCAAGAGTAAAGCTCCTGCCAGACCGTCATTCCAAAAAGTCAAGCAGGACTACACAAGGCAAAGATACAACAGGTTCAACTGTTGGTGCTGTGGCAGAATTGGTCATTTTGCCAGTGATTGTTGGTTCAATCCTGAAAATGCTGCAACCCCTAAGGTTAGCAACGTGAGAGTGACCACTCATAAGGCTAATACTCGTAGGGGGAGTATTCTAACTCGAGACCAAGGACCCAAACTTGTTTGGGTTCCTAAGGCTAAATGATTGTAATTGCAGGTATGTCCAAAGGCCACCAAAATGCCAATCTGGTACTTGGACAGTGGATGTTCTCGGCATATGACCGGGACAAGGAGCCTACTACTAAACTACACCTCAGTCTGCGACGGACCAAAGGTCATCTTTGGAGGTTCAGATCGAGGAATCACTAAAGGCTATGGTATGATTTCTAACGGTAGCGTATCCTTCTCGAATGTAGCCTATGTTGAAGGATTGGAACACAATCTCATCAGCATAAGCCAACTATGCGACAAAGGATACGTAGTTGAATTTCATGCAGACAAGTGTTTGATAAAATCGGTTAACAATATGGAAACTATCTTATCAGGCACTCGAAGCAGAAATATTTTCTGTTTGAACTTTATTTGTATAGACTCTTCAACACCAGTGTGTCTTTTGGCAAAAAGTAGTGCATCCCTTGCTGACCAATGGCACAAGAGACTAGCACATATTAATTTCAAAACTATTAATAAATTATTCTCTCAAAACTTAGTGCGTGATGCACCCAAGGTCAAGTGCGTTACGGACAGTCCCTGTCACGCTTGCATCAAAGGCAAGCAAACAAGAAGTTCGTTTAAAAGCATAATAGGCAAGGATTCAAATAGAAGTTTACAGCTTCTTCATATGGACTTGTTTGGTCCACTGCAGGTTAGAAGTTTGGGAGGTAAGGAATATACGTTGGTTATTGTGGATGATTACTCGCGCTTTGCGTGGGTGTTCTTTCTGAAACACAAGTCAGATACCTTCGGTATTTTCACTAATTTTGTCAGGCAAATCCAGAATGAATACAACTGTTCCGTAGTCAAAATCAGAAGTGACAATGGAACGGAATTCAAGTCTGGAGCCATGACTGAATTTTGTGAAAGTCAAGGTACCTTTCATGAGTTTTCCTCTCCCCGCACACCACAGCAAAATGGAGTGGCTGAGAGAAGGAACAGAACACTCATAGAGGCTTGTCGGACCATGTTGAGTGATGCCTCACTTCCGGAGTATTTCTGGGCTGAAGCCGTCAACACCGCTTGTCACGTGCAAAATCGAGCACTCATCAACAAAGACCATGATAAGACTCCTTACGAACTTCTAAAAGGCAGGCAACCAACCATTTCATACTTTAGAATCTTTGGTTGTAAGTGCTTCGTACTTAACAATGACAAGTATCACACTACAAAGTTTAGCGAGAAAAGCTTTGAAGGTATTTTCGTAGGTTATAGTAGCCATAGTAAGGCCTATAGAGTTTTTAATAGAAAAACTCTGGTTGTGGAAGAGTCGATACATCTTGTATTTGATGAGACGAGTCTGTTGCAAAGCAACTCGTCTAGTGTGCCTATTGTAGATGCAGGTACAAAGTTGAAAGAACTCAGCTTGGATGAACCTATTAAAGATAAAGATGAGACGTTCATCAAGATCCCCTCTACAACCACCTTTGGAGAGGGAGATGATCAAGATGAAGAAGACATCCCAGCTGAAGATATAACTCCAGTGGCTGAAGAGATCCCAGATGCAAGGACTTTAGAGTTCAGACACTTGAAGGATCATCCTGTTGACCAAATCATAGGAGATCCTCGGGATGGTGTCAGAACTCGTCGAGGTACAACTAACGAGAATTTACACTTAAGCTTTCTCTCACAGGTTGAACCAAAGAAATTTGAGGAAGCCAACTCCGACGCATCCTGGATTCTAGCCATGGAAGAAGAATTAAACCAGTTTAAAAGATGCAAAGTCTGGACACTTGTTCCTAGACCCAAGCATAAGAACGTCATCGGGACAAAATGGGTCTACCGGAACAAGATGGATGAAGACGGAACAATTATAAAGAATAAAGCCAGACTTGTCGCCAAGGGATATCGTCAAGAGGAAGGGATCGACTTCGACCAAACTTATGCTCCAGTAGCAAGACTGGAGGCAATCAGGTTATTTCTTGCCTATGCTGCACTTAAGGGCTTTACCGTCTATCAGATGGACGTAAAGTCCGCCTTCCTGAATGGTGACATAAAGGAGGAAGTGTATGTAGAGCAACCGCCAGGTTTTGTTGACTCAACCTTTCCTAACTATGTTTACTTATTGCAAAAAGCACTATATGGTCTTAAGCAAGCTCCTCGAGCTTGGTATGAGACGCTATCTACCTTTCTTCTTGAGAACAAGTTCACGAGAGGAAAGATAGATAAGACATTATTTCTTAGGGAAATAAAAGGCAAGATTTTGCTAGTGCAAATCTATGTCGACGACATCATTTTTGGATCTACAGATAACAACCTCTGCAAGAAGTTTTCTAAACTTATGCAAGGGAAGTTTGAAATGAGCAGTATGGGAGAGCTGAAGTATTTCTTAGGGCTACAAGTGAAACAATCTGAGGATGGAATTTTCATCTCTCAGACCAAGTTCACCAAAGAGCTGCTTAAGAAATTCGGAATGGAGAATGCAACCTCTATGAGGACTCCAATGGCCTCAGCTATGTCTCTAGACAAGGACGAGAAAGGGAAACCTTTTGATGAAACCAAGTACAGAAGCATAATTGGGTCCTTGCTCTACCTTACTGCGAGTAGACCAGATATAATGTTCTCGACATGTGTATGTGCTAGATTTCAGGTGAACTCTAAGGAATCTCACTACATCGCTGCAAAGCGAATCTTGAGATACCTCAAAGGAACACCAAATCTTGGCTTATGGTACCCAAGAAGTAATGATAGTGAACTAATTGGATTTTCAGATGCAGATTTTGCAGGAAGCAAAGACGACAGGAAAAGCACCTCCGGGACTTGCCAATTCCTCGGAAGGAGACTCATTTCCTGGAGCAGTAAGAAGCAAAACTGTGTAGCCATCTCAACGGCTGAATCAGAGTACATCTCTGCAGGGGGCTGTTGTGCACAGCTTTTGTGGATCAAGAATCAGTTTGAAGATTACAACATGAAGTTCCAGAACATTCCACTGTTCTGTGATTCTTCCAGCGCAATTGCAATAGCCAACAACCCAGTCTCCCACAGCAGGACCAAGCACATAGAGCTTCGCTACCATTTCATTCGGGAGCATGTGGAAAATGGAGATATAGATCTACAGTATGTCTCCACAGACAGGCAAGTTGCAGACATCTTCACCAAGCCGCTGGATGAGTCCAAGTTTTCATTCTTCAAAACTGAGCTTGGATTGCTTAACAAAGAAGACCAATGATGGACTCAGAAATTTAGAAGAGGTCAGAAATGTTGGATACTCTGAGGTACATTTCTTTTAGTTTAGTGAAAATTCCTTCAAGAAATTTGAGACTCGAGAATAGTTACATTTACACGAGTGAAATAGTGAATACTCGAGTAACAAGTCAAATATACTCGAGTAATCAAATCAATACTCGTGTATGCACTCCTTATACTCGAGTATGAAAAGTCTTTAGAATTCAATACTCGTGTATTGAACTTCATATACTCGAGTAATCAGATTGATACTCGAGTATGAATTTCTTATACTCGAGTATGGAAAAATCCGTCTAGACTTAATACTCGTGTATACTCAGTCCATACTCGAGTATATGTTAAGGATTACTCGTGTATGCCGTAAACTTCTCTCGTGTAATCGGATTTCTCTGGAATCTTTCAAACTCTCTATTCGCACAACTAATTTGCCGCCTCTTCAGGTATGTCTTTATACTTAATTCGTTTTAAACCTAATTAGGATTATTTATATATATATATTCAAAACGACAAAGTCCTTTCCACTTCTCATTCACTCGAGTAGCCGCCGGCTGTTCGTATTCCCGAAACCCTGTTCTTCGTCTTCGGTCGCCGCAGATTTCCGTCTTCCTCATTGCAGAATCGCTGATGGCTCCTCCCTCCTCCAAGTTTGGAATCGGCTCGGAATTAGTGACTGATGGCATTGAAGATATCTCCGATGATTTCAAGAACCTCCTGATTCTCCTCGACACGGCCGGATTAACCTTCGTTCTTCAAGAACCTTGCCGCCTTTTGCTTTCTGATGTTGAAGAGTTCTACAAAAACTTGAAGATTAGACACAATGGTACAGTTCTGAAATCAAAGGTAAGGGGAGTTGATGTTCGGCTAGATAAAACCTCTGTCGCCACTCTGCTTCGGATGCCCGTGGTCGACGAAGAAGATGATTTAGACAAGGCAGATGCCGACCGCACCTCCTTATTCTGTGGTCGAGATCCAGAAGGTGGAGGTGAAACCCTGAACCGCTCTCTGTTCAATTCAGAAGGGAAGTTTCTAGTTGACATCATTGCCAAAATCCTCTGGTGCAAGACTTACTCCATTCGAGATGTATCACAAACTCTTTTTGAAGTTATGCAAGCTATTGTCTGTAGGAAGAAGTTTCAGTTTGGAATGATGATACTAGATAAGATCAAAGAAAGCGTCAAACATCCCAGCTTTGCCAGGATCATCTCCCTCCTCCTCCATGAGATAAATCCTACAGTGTTTGACTTCTCTAAAGGGACTCCTCTTCACCACATGAAGAAAGTCTCAATATCATCCATTCAGAGGTATGACCTCAAGATCATGAACCCTGCCCAAACCTCCAGACAGCAAGCTGTCATCAGGACCCCATCTCCTCCTCAACATCAAATTGCTGACACTCTGGGTGCAGCAATTGAGGGGGAGCCTGCCTCTTCTCTTCCTCAGAATCAGGTCTCTTCAGAATCAGCAATTCCAGAAACAGAAGAAGTAAGAATTCCTACTCCTCCAATCTCTCTTCCTCCAGCAGATATTCACTCAGCAAATCCAGTCTCAGAGATTCCAGACTCAGCAGCCCTTCTGTCTACAGCTGAAGATATCAACAAATTCATTGATGAGCTCAGCTCAGATGCCCCTCTCTTCCAGAATGACTCAGCTGCTAAGTCTCCAGTTCAGTCTGAAGTCCATACTCCAGTTCAGTCTCCTGCTAGAACCCCAGCTCCATCTCCTGCAAGATCTCCAGTCCATTCTCCTGAGAGTGAGCCTAGTACATCAGCTCATATTCTCCTGTCTGATGATGAGATGTCTCCAGATCCTGTGGATGCACCTCTGAAGAATTTGGATTTCTCCATGCCCTCTCTCCTACCCTCAGAAGAAGATGTTGAAACAGTTCCATTCAAGAGAGCAGTCAGCTCTGTGGTGATCTCAGAAATCCCTCCTTGGACTGCTTCTGCTTCTACTTCTGCTCTTGCTCCTGCTGCTTCAGCTCCTGAACCAACCTCAGCTCCCTCCTCTTCATCCTCAGATTTTATCAGCAAGATAGAGCTTATGCTAAAAGAACAGAGAGAATACTTTGATGCCTCTCTGCAATCAGTAACATCCAAGGTCTCTGCTCTTGAAACAGAGATGAGCAGAGGCTTTGCTGAGATTCAAGCAAATACTGATGAGTTAAAAAGGTTGTTCCAAATTGGAGGCAAAGCCATAGACCACACCATTACAAGCATTGGTGAGCTAAGAAATCAGGCTGAGACAGTAGCTCACAATCAGATCAAGCTGGATGAGAGAGCTGAAATGAATGTTGTGACAGTATGTAATGAAGTGGGCACCTTCAAAGATGAAGCCATTGCAAAGCTAAACATAGATATCAGCAAGGGGGAGAAAGTTGTAAAAGAACAAGTGGAAAAACTTTATGAGCAAGCCCAAGCAGTTGCAAAAGAACAAGTTGAAACTCTCTCTAAACAGGCTCAAACTACAGTGGATGGAATTGTAAAGGAAATGAAAGCAGACATTCTCTCTCAACTTCAATCTGTAAAGTTTTATACATATGATACTGCTGTGTGGCTGCATAACATGAACTTCCCCAATGCTCAGCTCAACCCAGCCATCATTCCTCAGCACCTCAATCCTCTTGAAGAGCAACCCTCTGCAGATGCCCCTGTCCAAGCTACCATTCCAGAAAGTGGTGTGCCAGTCTTCTTTCCTAGACCTGAGGGTGATCTGACTGAGCCTCCTCTCAACTACTCTGACTTGTGGCAAGATGATTTTGTTTCCAGTTCTCAAGGTCCATCTAAAAGGAAAAGAAAGTATGGTGAAGGTGCTTCTGCAAGTCGTTCTGAACCCAGAAGAGATCCAGCAATTGTTCACTCAGAGATTTGGAGTCCCACCTCCAAATCCCTTATTCTTGATACCCTGAAATTAGTGACAGATCATGGGGAAAACAGAGACAATCATTACAGCTACTCAGAGTGGAAAGCATATGAAGCTTCACAGATTAAAATCAGACTCCATGACAGAAACTGGGGACACAACAACCCTGCTGCTCCTCCCAGGCCCATGACTTATTTCCCAAAGCCTTACAGCTACCTGGAGAGGCAACAGCTCAAAAGGGAAAGAATGCACAAGGATGCTCCATCATGAGTGGATCTGAGAAAGTGGAATTGGACTATTTTGTTTATGTGTTTTAAAAACATTTCCTCATATATATATATATATTTAATTCTGATTATGGCCATATTTTGTTTACTCTGCTTTAGTTAAGCTTATTCTCCTGTTATATGCTTGCTGTTCTTTTACTCTTAAGCAATTCACCTTAGTATAGAGAGTGCTGACATCTACAAATAGGGGGAGATTGTTGGGATCTGTCTCCACAATACCTCAGATTTGTAGGAGGTCAGACCTTGAACTAAGATGAATTAAGGTGTATTTGATGCTGTGTTTAAGTTGTATGTATGCAGGTTCTAATTGCCAAGTGTAGACCAATGTCAGTCTATAATGGGTCACCAAACACAGGACCATACAATGTAATCCCTCATTGTGTGATCCAAAGTGTTGGCCCATGTATAGCCTCTCTATTGGGATACACTTCCTTCATGCACTTGGATTGATGGACAGAAGCATTGGAGCAAATTTCCTCTTAGAATTTTCCTAAGTCCTTTATACTCGAGTATTTCCTTGTAATACACGAGTAAGTGTTTCCTGATACTCGAGTATATATTCTGATACTCGAGTAGGTATGTTTATACTCGAGTAAGTGTTTCCTGATACTCGAGTATATATTCTGATACTCGAGTAGGTATGTTTATACTCGAGTAAGTGTTTCCTGATACTCGAGTATATATTCTGATACTCGAGTAGGTATGTTTATACTCGAGTAAGTGTTTTCTGATACTCGAGTATATCTTCTGATACTCGTGTAAGTTGTTCATACTCGAGTAATTGATCTTTGATACTCGAGTAAATTCTTCCATACTCGAGTATATCCTCTGATACTCGTGTATGTTAACATTTCTCAGGTATATTTTCTGATACTCGAGTTTAGCCTTTTGATACTCGAGTATATCGTCTTGATACTCGAGTATACTTTCTATTACTCGAGTATACAATTCTGATACTCGAGTATACCATTTTGATACTCGAGTAATTCATTCTTCTCTCCTGTAATTCTCTCTTTCTATACTCGAGTATACTGCTTCTTGCTACTCGAGTAATCCATCTCTCCATACTCGTGTATATCCTCCATTACTCGAGTATCGCAGTCAACTTCTCCAGAATTATTCTAAGTCCATTTTCATCATAAGTAATTTGAATCTGTCAATTCTGATTGGTCCACGTGTCATCAATAATCAATATTTTGACCGTTGGAACCCACCTATAAATAGGTCTTTTCAGAAATGACTTTTCAAGCGTAATTACAGAAATATTCTTTTTAAGAAAGAGAAATTCAGTGAACCCTAATTTTCACGCCGCCGCCATTGCCGTTCACGGAAGAAGAAGAAAAGTTTGGATCGCCACCTTCGTTTTCGTCGATCTTCTCTCCAGCGATCCAGAAGAAAGAGAATCACTCGATCTTGCCGAGCCTTGGAGATTCCAGATCTACTTTCTCGATCGAGGTGGTTCTAGATCTCAGATTCGTGGATCTTTCTCTAGTCGTCTTCTACGTTTTCTGATCTAGCCGAAGTTCCTGAAGAAGAAGACCGTCAAAGATCCAGATCTGAGATTGTTGTTTTGATTTTTATTTTCAAACCAAATTTCATTGTAGGAGATTCTTCTCCGAGACTTGTAGGAAGTTTTGTCTTCCGAGTTTTTGTAGATCCGTTTTGGGATCGAGATTTGTAGGAACGTGGTTCCGAGGTGTAGGATTGTTTTCAATCCGAGATAGTGGAGTAGCCGAGTCTAGTAATTTGCTAGATCGGTGAGGAAAGTGGACGTACCCAAGATTGGGGAACCACTATAAATCTCTTGTCTTCTGTGATTGCTTGATATTTGCTGTGTTAGTTTTTAATTCCGCATTTGACACGCATCTCACCTATTCACCCCCCTCTAGGTGATTTAGGCTAACAACTTAGACCTCTCACGAAGGTATCATGGGTGGTTAGGCTCCAAAAAGGGGGAACTAAAGGTCTGTGTGCACAGAGTCGGGTGGGTGAGTTGCACTTACATGATCAAATCATAGCATATTTACATATCATAGCATCATCATTGCAACAACCCTTGACACCTATTGTATAAAGTGGTATGGGATTCTTTATACATTAGGCCCTACAAAACGACCCCTTGGCTTATAAGTTCGCGTGAGCGTGCTTATAAGTTAAGTTTTATATTCTGTATATAGATATTGTTTGCTTGTAAACCGACACCCCATCGTATAAATTGATATGGGACATTTTATACGATGGGAGCCTTGCCGAAGATCCTTTAGCTTATATGTTTTCATAAAAGTAAAGGTTGCATATTTCATGTTCTGTCTTTCATACTTGTATTACTACTGCTTATTCTCATAGAACTGCTAGATTAGTTCTGTCTCCATCTGCTTACATTTGTTACTCTCCACCTTCATAGCTTTCCTTTCCTTCTCCCAGCTCGGTTCCTAGGAGCCATGGGTGAGGGGTGGGGGATGATAGGACTTAGTCTTTTAGACTAACGGTTTTCGAACCACGTCCTTTTAGGGGATCGTGAAGTCGAACTTGGAGATGCAGCTCTAGAGGTCAGTGCGCGTGGAGATGGAACAGTCTAGCACCGGAGTTCAGACAGTCGGGACAGTGAGTCCCAACCGTTAGTAGTTTATTAGTTTTGATTCCGCTTGAGAGACTCTTGTAGTGAGGATTTGATGTATTGGGCATGAGCCCTATTTTCAGTACGTTATTTTTTTGTGGACTGTCCCTTCGTGGGAATTTATTTTATATACATGTGATTCTTGTGGACTTATTTTGAGTTTATTCTTACTCTAATACTTTATTCTACACTTTTGTGATCGATATGACCGACAGAATTAGCGCATTGTAGTTACGACCTTCCCAGACGTGTTGGCGTCACCGCAAAGCGACGGTTCTGGGCCTAAGACCCCGGTAGTTAAAAAGAAAAAAAAAAAGGGATCTTACAAGTGGTATCAGAGGCGAGACCTCGATTGGAAAAGTAGAAGTCCACTAACCCTGGGTCACCGCCGCATGAGCTTAGTTTGAGGACAAACTAGCAGCGAGAGAAGTGGTGTGCCCATAAGGGAAATCACATGTAAAAGTCCACTTCTTCATTAATTAGAATTTTTCTTTGTAGCCTACGGCAAACCCTGCCATAGCAGGGAGCACCTCCGGCTCGAAGATCTCATTTTATAGTTCTCTTGCCAACGAGTTAGACTCAACCCACAAGGACTCATGACTAACCATGACAACTTATAGTATTCCCTAGTCAGAAATAGACCTTCGGTATGAACTTGGTTAAGGTAAGGAGATGTCAAAAGAGAATAGAGGAGGAGTTTAATACGATAATGGCAACCTAAGACATAAACTCTGGTGACCCTACGGTCCCTTACTCAAACTGGTAGGATTGCTTTAAGGAGAATTGAGAACAATAACCAGTAGTAGAATGGTAGAAGACACATAGTCACAAACCTCGTACCAGTAACAAAATTTCCTAGAGAAAACCACCACAACAAACACCGAGGGTTGGATAGGAATTCAAGTTCGGAAGAGACACAGTTGGGATTGGGAACATGTTGACCCGGATAAGGTTGTCATAAATGTGAGTCATAGAGTTTAAAGTATGGAGTATATTCACTAGTTTCAGGGTGGAACCCCAAGATAAAGATTGATTCCCTTGGGATTGTGCACCCAGCTAGGACAGATATAACAGGGTAATATCAAAGATACATAGCCCAAGGTAGGTAGGGGCTTATCTTTTGTTTATTGGGGGCTTATCTTTTTTTTATTGGGGACTTGTCCTTTATTTATTGGGCAAATTAGTATTGACTTGGGTTTCATTAGACCTAATTTAGAGAATATGGCGTAATAAATATAGTGAGGTTGAATTCGATATAATTTGACGTTATTCAGGCATAGATAAGATTTTGTAAAAACATGTTTGGAATGTTGACCTGTAGCATTACCCAGACAATGATATGGTAATAAGACGCAATAATTACGAGGATTAACTATTATAACATAAAATAAGATGACAGGTAACAAGATTCAGGATATCTGAGAAGGTAAAAATTTAATTTCTATGTTGTATCATCGGAAGTATGATGTATCTCATAACATGTACCCCCGGAGTGAAGAAAGGTGTCATGGGTTTGGTGATGCACGGTAAGGTCTGCTAGTTGATGTAGGCTAAGTGAAAGAGTTTTTGGGGAACTATTATAGCCACTGCCCAAGTTGGAGTAGATGTTCGAGGGTATAATTAAGGATTTTCATACACAGGATTCCTCGTCCCCACTTCGGGCACAAGTATAAAGGGAACATCGAGGATAGACTTGCCGAGGTAGCTAATGTCACCTAGACCCGGAAGAAAACTTCCGTGGGTGTTTCATAAGAGTTGTGAGTATTTGTTCGTTATCAGGGTGTGCTCAAGATGACCATATCAAATCAGGATGGATGGTGTACGTCTAAGGAGAGAGGATAGGTCCAAGCTTATCTGGACTGTCGGCCGACATTCAACACAGCTCTCCACCCTCGTACGGAAGTGCAGGATTCCACTATCATGGATCTAGGACGAGGATCCAAAGGCACTTGACTAAAAATTTATGAAGAACCCAGATACCTAGGTGTGACTAATTCAAGATAGGATGCTGGAGGCCCAGAGCAGACCGAACAAATATTATGATGAGCGACATTGCCATGTAGAGTCTCAAGAGGGAGACCATGATTCCTGAAGATACGTCTAGTGCATGGAGTCTCGTGGGTACGCGAGCATAAGAAGCTCAGTCCATGGAATATGGGGTGTTATAGGATCCGGGAGCGTATCAGCCCTTTGGCTTACGGGCCGGAGCTACCGCCAGAATTAGCGGGTTTGCATGACGTCTTCTACGTCTCCTCTCTTAGGAAGGCTCTATTATGGCCGGAACAGCAGCTTCTTTGCATAGATGGCTCGACAGATTTTTATCAATCGGTAATAAGATTAGCCGGTCAGGATAGATGACATAGCGGTGCGGGTCTTGTGGCGCAAGAAGGTCCCACTAGTCAAGGTCCTGTAGACAAACCATGGGAAGGAGGAGGATACCATGGGAGCCACTGAATCTACTATAGCGGAGGTACCCGGATCTCTCCGGGTAAAGTATATATTCCACATCTTATGGGATGTTACAAGTAGTTACCCTCAGTAGAAACCCCGCAGGCCTAACTTGAAATTCGAGGACAAAATTTTGTTTTTTGTTTTTGTGATTTGGAACATCCCATTTCTAGCTAGACACCCAGGAGTGGTTTTGTCATGACTAGGTCATGAAAAAACCTTAAGAAGCCCAAGAAGACCACGTGAGCTTAGGCATGAAGGTGGAGATCGCAATTGTCTACAAATAGTAGAATTCTAAACACTAGTTTAGGATGACCATAGGGCTTCACTATGACTCCATGACCCCACCACAATATCCCTAAACCATTGGAAGGTCCATTAGAGCCCTAAGGGTCCATTGAAATCAACTCAGGGTGGCCAGGTTGACCTAGGATGATCCTAGGCCTAAAATGGGCAAAGTCCCTAACTAAGGTCAATGTGCCCCTAATGTGCCCAACCAACCCTATCTAGGTCTTCCCAGACCTAGGGTGAATTCAATGGGCCACCCAAGACCCATTAGGGTCAACTTTAGAGGCTGAGTTCACCCAAGTCAACCTTAGCCCTAAAAAGGTCAAAGTGCCCTAATTAAGAGGCAGGTGACCTCCAATATGCCCAACCAAACCTACCTAAGTCTTCCTAGAACTTAAGTGAGGTCAATGGGTCACCAAGGACCCATTGGGGACAAAATAAGAGGCTAGGTTGACCCAAGTCAACTCTAGCCCCAAAGTGGTCAAAGTGCCTTTACTAAGGGTCATGTGACCTCCAAGGTGCAAATTCAACCCTACCCAACCCTACCTAGACCTTATGGGAGGCCAATGGGTCACCAAGGACCCATTGGGGTCAACCCAAATTGTCAATTTGACCAAGGTCAACTTAATCCTTGAAAAAGGTCAAATTAGCCCAAATGGGCTAACCCAAACTCAAACCCATTTCCCCCACATGGGCTTACCTCATTATTATTATTCATATGGGTTATGGGCTGCCAATAGGCTAGAGAGATGAAAAAATTCGGCCTTGATGACTAGGGAGAGAAAACTCACTTTTACCCTTTAATGGAGGAGAGAGAAAGTGGTTTAAAGGGGCCATTCATGGCCAAGGGAGACCAAGGGCCTCTCCAATTAATTCCAATAGCTGAATATATTCTCCCTCATCAGTTTTGAGGTGCTGGAAATCCATGGCTTGCCACCAAAGTGGCTGAATTAAAATCCTCCAATAAGGAAGCGAGTGATTGTGGAGAGAGTGAAGACCATTCATGGCCAAGGGAGGTCAAAGGCCTCTCAAACACTAGGTTCTTCCCCCCATCGATTAGAGAAGATCAAAGTATTTTCCTGGCTTTTCAGAAGCTGGATTTAGTGGGCTAAAGACATGGACGAAATTCACCTAAAATGGCCATTAATGGTTTGAAACCTAGACCCTTCCCCTTCCCCATATGATGACTTAAAAAGCTTCACTATGCAGAGGGGAGGATTTTCCACATTTTTCCTGAAGGAATTGAGCCCTCCCACTGCATGGTTGTAGCATACCCAAAGCTCCAAAATTCGGCCAAGGCACACCACCACCAAATCTGTCGGCAAGCACGGTTAAAGGTCCTCCTCTACTCCTTTCTTCGTGGGCTAAATCCTTAGATATTTTAGGAGAGAAATCGGGCTCAATTGATCCCGATTGGAGAAGAGATTTTCTGAAATTTTCATGGATTTTAAACCTTGAGGGATCGCCAGAAACCGCCCCTCCGGCGGCCGTGCCGCCGCTCGGCGATAGCCCCCACCTCAACGAAGGTGGTGGCGGTGGTGGCCGGCCAGGGAGGTGGATGGGTGGCCAGAAAACATGGCTAGAAATAGCTCCAGGTTCGTCCAATCCCAGCCCTTGGTTGGAGGAAGAAGATGACCAGGATCCCTCTGATCTGCTTTAAGATTCGTGTTGCATCATTTTATTTTTAGTTTTGATTTTTTGTATTTTCTGTCTTGTTTACTAGGCTATATTAAATTAAATATTAAAAATACTTAGGCTCTCCTACAGAAAATATGGCCAATATCAAAGTGGTATCCCATGAAGTCTAGTTTATTTTAAAATATTTTTTAACACATTTGGGTAAGTGGTTGGACCACAGAACCCATTTTTGTGGGATCTATACATAGGCTTGCCCAGAACTTTGTTTGAGTTCCCCCACCAATCCAGCCATCCAAATGACTTGAAATTTTGGATGGGGGTCACTCTTACCTATACCTAGAACCTATCCAAAAATTGGAATTTTTAGAGAATATTTTTCTATAGTTTTTTGTAAATATTTAATAATCCATGAATAAATTAATTAGGTGTCCTCAACATCTCAAACTCCCCCAAATTTGGGTGGGTGGTTTTAGAGGGAATGATAGGGCTCCGGTAAAAATCTCATCTCATTTGGAGATGTTTTGGTTAGGTATTGATCCAACCCTAGGTTTACCCTTATAGGGTTATTTAGTCAAAGTGCTCTTTTTTGTGTTTGAGTGGTCAAATCCCCTCAACAGAGGCTGATATATTGGCCACTGATTTTATATGGTATGTAACACCCTCCAATGGGATTTGGGGTGGTTTGGGGTAGGATAGCCCTAGAACCCTAGGGTAGGCTCCTTTTTTGGAGATTTTTAGGGTTTGAAGGTCATGGGGTCAAATGACCTTGGAATGACTTGATACTTGGTGGAAGGGATTCTATGGTGGCTATGGTCCTCTGGTTGATGTTTTATTTAATTTGGAAGCCTTTAACAACCTCAAATCCCTAATCCAAGTTTAGGGCAGAAGCCTAATAGTTGGGTTTAGGCAATCAAAACACCTCACAATAACTTGAAACTTTTGCAGGATATTTCTCTGATAAAAAGAGTTCGAAAATAATTTTGGTGGAATCTTTGGGCTAATAAAATAAGTACTTCCTTAATAACCCTAGTTGTGTTCTTATGTTTATTTTGCTTGTTATGATATTTCTGTCCATTGATAAGTTGTGAAATTTAGTATTTGGAAGTTTTACATTATGTTAGTTCCCTCTGTATTTTTATTGAAATGTTTAGATGATTATTATAAGTACTTGTTTCATAAATTATGAATTGTTTATTTCTTATCAAAAATAGATATAGAGCCCAATATTACTACGAAAATTATGAAACTTGGTTTGTGAGTGTTTTATGTCATTATGTTGGCTCTGGAATATTCTCATAAATTTTGGGCGAATAAAAATAGTACTTGTTTCACAAAGTTATAAATTTGGAAGAATACTTTTAATTAGATTCAGAAGCCCTCATGATTCAGAAAATTATAAAACTTTGTTAGGTCTAGTTTTAGATCATTATCTATCCCTTGGAATTTTTTCATAATTATTAGATGTTTTTTAGTACTTGTTTCAATAATCAATTGCTATGGAATTAATGATTTAATATTAAATTAGGGGTTACTATTCACTGGAAAATTGGGAGAATACTTCTAGAGTGTTTCTAGGCCATGATGGACTTACTGGATTTTTGTTATTATTTTTAGAACAATATTGCTAGCATTTTCTTCTTAAAAGGGGAATATTGACTTTATATTCTAAATTATGGATTTGGGGCCTAAACAATTCTGAAAATTCTTAGACCTTGTATTTGCTGTAGAAATGTTACCTAGTATTCATCATAATATTGTGGTGATTTGTTTCTAATTTAAAATTGCATTTCATCTTCAAAGTAGGGCATTCAGAGTCTTATGTTAATTAGATTAAATGCCCAAATAATTAGGAAAATTATGAAACTCTAGAGTTAGTCTAAATAGGTCATGGTAGACTCCCAGAAATTGTTATGGATCTATTAGATGAGTAAATGGAGTACCCCCTAGTGGGAGCAACATGTAGCTTAGCACGGTCTTCACATAGTACATAGAATTGAAATAGGCTAGCTCAGAGAGCTTAAACACACTTAGGGGAGTCACACTGAAATAAAAGAGAGGATTGGTCATGGGTAGAAATCAATAATATTAAGTGCCTTGTGAAAGGGATCTTTGGGCTTTAGCCCATCGTAGTTGTTAGTGCCCTCGAGAACCCTTCCCGGGGTATGCCTTGGGCAGTCCTAGGCTAATGTAAACCATAGGAATAATAAATGTTAAAGAGTATCTAGTATAACTAGGGGTTCACTTTCACACACCCTAGTTTCTCAGGAAGATAGGGTGACTAGGATGATCGGTGGTAGGCTTGGTGGTTGTGGAAATGGGCAGGGTAGCCCGGTGAGTCGATGGCTCGGTAGATATTTGTGAAAGGTAGGATAGCCCGGTGAGATTTGGCTCGGTTGATAATACATTAATATCGTATGTGCATAAGATATAAGGTGGTTGGTCTCGGGTATTGGCGGGTCTTCGCACCGACACCAGTACGTTGACTCGGCGGGTGTGGTTTTACACTTAGCCAAATAAAGTCTTGTGCGCCAGGCGGCAATAGTACGTGTAACACCCCTATCCGTCACATAGTATATAATAGTAGGTCCGGCCGGGGCCCGACGCCATATACTACGGACAGACCGGTTGGTTACGCATTGAAACCATTCAACCAATCACAACATCCTACACAACACCTAGCGGAAGCAATTTATTAAAGTTGCAAAGAATAAAGAACCCTGCCAAGCATGAATGTCCACTACTCAAACCCATAGGAATGTATAATACACAAAACGGAAATAGCCTTATGGCCTTACAAGAGTTGCTTAATAAAAGTGTCTTCCAAACCTCGGCACGCAGGCCGACCACATATGAGTACAAAAAGGAAAACACTCAAAACTTGGCCTTCGAGGGCCGGCACAGCAACTTGGGCTTTAGCCCGCTATTTAGCTCTCGGCTCCGCAGCACCTGCAAGCAACAATCCACCGCACGGTGGTAAACAAAGGAAACGGTCAGCTATGCTGACCAAATTATAACGATTCCGCCCCCAAACCGGGGCAGCAAAGCTTCTTCCCTGCACTTATTAGCAAAACAAGCAACACAGCAAAATAAGCATCACAACATAGGTGCACGCTCACACGGCCGTACACCCCGTGCTCTCAGGGCACTTACTCGGCGGGCCAGTCCGAACCCCGTCCGGTCCTTGACTCCGCCACCACCCCCAGGATGGCAACCTCGTGAGCATTTAGTCCTTTCAGCCATAGCCTAGACTCGATCTCCAAACCTCGGTAAGTCCCACGTAAAACTTTAGGTCGCTTTAACCGAGCAGGTGGAGCGGGTAGGGGTCCACCAGTCCGTTGCTCACCCCGTCGTTGCCATTTGGCCTTTGACGTGGACTAAGCTTCCCTAGTCCCAAATACCGTTCAAACATGGTACATAGCCCCGCTATGTACCCGGTTGGCTCCCAGGCCACCGATATGACAGAACTGCATTTCCGTCCAAATTTTCGGGTGCAACTCAGGGTTCATCCCCAAGGATCCCTGATGCATTCAAACATGGTACATAGCCCTGCTATGTTCCCGGCTGGCTCCCCGGCCACCAAAATGGCAGAACCTCGCTTCCGCCCAAATTTCCGGGTGCACCTCGGGGTTAATCCCCAAGATTCCCTGATGCATTCTATCGAATAGCAACCCGAAAACAATCAAAATGCTCGGAGTCTTCTCCTGCTAAAAATACACATCAAATCATCACCGATCCGGAAAACACGTCCGGGCAGGCTTCACATAGCATGCCTATGTCCGTACTACGATTCTGGACTCTAACAAGGGGGACTTCACATATTTACCCTAAGGAATACCACGATCTCGCCGCACACTCGCGGGAGAGGGGTTTTCCCATGCAAAGGAAGAAGGGCATCACATGCTCAAGAAGAGAATCGTTACCCTTTCGCTTTTCCTCGGCGCTATGACGATCAAGCCGGATGGAAAGCACCGTATCGGGCTTGCCTTCGCGGATACGGACTTAGATCGTGATTTGGAGCTCCGAAGCTCCGCCGGTGACCGGATCTAGCTTCTTCTTCCTCCTCCAAGCTCTCTCCTCTCTCTAACTCTTAGAGAGAGAACCAACCAAAGGGAATGAGGGTTTCTAAACCCTATTCCCGGATATAACATCCCAACAATAGCCCCCACCGTTGGATCCAAATCCAAGGGAACGAACGGCCACGATTAGGCCTAAAATACAAAATCTGGGGCCGAACATGGGTTGCAACACGGCCGTGTGCCTGGCCATGTCACTCATTTGCCATCTCGACCGACTCGAAAACCAACACACGGCATTCGACACGGCCTCCGACACGCCCGTGTCACATGTGACACGCCTGTGTCGAGACCTGTGTCATGCCCCCCGTGTGCAATCGGCCAGCTTTCCCAACCCGAGAAGGACACGGCCTGCGGCACGGCACCCGACATGCCCCTGTCGCATGTGACATGCCCGTGTCTGGGCCCATGTCATGGCCCGTGTGCATGACTCAGAAAACGTCCCAAAGTGACACGCCCTGGGATACGCCCGTGTCCCAGGCCATGTGCCTCAACTCGACGATCTCCGATCGTCAAAACGCCAACCACATGACCTGTGGCCGAACACGTCCGTGACACGCCCGTGTCAAAACACGACACGCCCGTGTCATGACCCGTGTCACCTGCTCCAAGTCCCAGACTTGGCTTAAAACGCCACCCGTCCCTCTTTCGAGTTTCGGGGTGTTACAACTCTCCCCCTCTTAGAAGAATTTCGTCCACGAAATTACTAAAGGAGAGAAAACAACAACTCTCAGCGGTACCCAGGCGGAATAACTCTGGGTACACGTCCAGCATAGATTGCTCTCACTCCTAAGAGCTCCTCGCTATCACAAAAGTCCCACCGGAGCACGACTATCCATAACTCCTTGAGACAAAGTCGCTCGACTTCACGGTCTCCAAAACGAACGGGTTTGACCCTAGTCGTCAACCTTTCGTCCACCAATGCTTGATCACTAACGATCAAGTTCGAAGGCTCTTGCGCCGCCTCACCAAGCCGCTCTAGGAATCTCAAGTGGTCCAAGATATACCTGGCTCAGCTTCCCCAAGAGTTGCTCCCATGAAACACTCTTGAACGACTTTAACTTCCAACACGCCATCCGATAACTCATCAATCCATTACGTGGCGTTAAAACACTTAGTCTGCCTCTCTTGAGCGATTAGTAAAAGTTCTCATATGGTTCGCACCAAAAAGGGTAGTGTTTACCACCTCTTACTTTAAATACAACTTCGTGTCATCAGTTTCTAGCCTCGACAACGACATGCGACGACTTCTACCAAAAAGGGCCTCAAAGGGCGCCATTTGTAAGCTCGCTTGGTAGCTAAGGTTGTACACAAACTTTACCAAAATAGATGACCTTCCACTACTTCCCGAAGTCCAGAACGCACATGCGAAGCACGTCCTCCAACGTCCTGTTGACCCACTCGGTCTGCTCATCCGTCCGCGGATGTAAGACTGGACTAAACTACAACTTAGTCTCCAGCACTTTTTGCAACCACCTCCAATCATTGGACGTAGAACGCCCACCTCGATTGCTCGCAATGTTGTGAGGCACACCGTGCCGTCTAACGATGTTATCCATAAACATTTACCAGTTACTCCACCAAATTATCCTTCCTATGCGGAATGAAGTGCGACACTAGTGTCAACACAACTACGATCACCCAAACGGCGTCGTTACCTTACTGCGACTTTGGCATGCCATGCACACATTCCAGTTGAACTTCTATTCCAAACTAGGAAAGGATTCAAGAATCCCCCGGCACTTGGCACTCTGCCTTCACTAAGGCGCAAGGCTGGCATTTTGTCACATATAGTGCCACGACCTTCTAGAGTTCTGGCAACTAGAGTACTTCTTCAGATGTCGGCACAACCTCGTGCCTCCTAAGCGAGTTGAGTACTTGATATAACGTACCAAAACTCCACCCATAGCTTACCCATGCTTGGGCCGCAAAAACGATTGTCTTTCCTTGGTAGCCCACCAAAAACCGTCGATTTGGGATTTTGACCCATCGAGCCGCACCCATGATTTCCTTCATGCAGCTACACAAACCATAGTCTGCCAAATACGATCAGCCAGGTCATACTGGACTTCCGACCAGTTCAACAACGCTTTGGCGCTAGTCCGCTTGTCAACACAACAGATCTCTAACGCTTCCAATTCCCCATGTAGCCTCTCATCATACACCGACAACCAACTGTCTTGGGCGGGAGCCCTGCGAATCAACGCATCCACAACTACATTGCCCTTGCCGGGTGCACGATGAATATTGAACGTATAGTCCCCCAGGAACTCCATTCATCTTCACAGCCTCAAGTTCAGATCCTATTGATCGAACAGGTATTTCGGGCTCTTATGGTCGGTATGAATGTCGACCTTAATGTGGTACAAGTAGTGCCCCCATAATTTAAGCGCAAATATCACGGCCGCCAACTCCAAGTTGTGGACCAGATAATTCCTTTCATGCACTTTGAGCTGACGCGATCCATAAGCTATCACGCTCCCCTGCTGCACCAGCATGCAGCCCAAACCACTACCCGAGGCGTCACTATAGACCTCGAAGCCCTCGGTCCCACTCGGCGAACTAAGCATTGGCGTCGTGGTCAACCGACTCTTCAGCTCTTCAAAAGCTTGCGCACACTCATGCGCCCACACAAAACTCTAATCTTTCCTTGTCAAAGTCGTGAGAGGTAGCGCTATCCGCGAGAAGTTCTCCACGAAGTGCCCGTACTAGCCGGCAAGCCCCAGCAAACTCCGGAATTCCGCTACCGAAGACAACACAGGCCACTCTCGTATTGCAACAATCTATGCCGGATCCACCGCAACTCCTTCCCCACTAACTACGTGACCAAGGAACGCCACTGAAGATAACCACAACTCGCCTTTGGATAACTTTGCGTATAGCTCGTTCCTCCTTAGCGTCTCCAAAACCAAACGCAGATGCTTGAAGCGATCATCTTTGCACTGCGAGCACACCAATAGGTCGTCAATTAAGACGATCACAACATGGTCTAAGTACTCCCTGAACGTTCTGTTCATCAGATCCATAAAAACCGATCGCGCATTAGTCAGCTCGAACGGCATGACCATAAACTCAAAATGCCCATATCTCGCATTGAACGCTGTCTTTGGGATATCGCTTTCCCTGATTCTCAGCTGATAGTAACCATACTTAAGATCCAACTTTAAGTACACCGATGACCCACCCAACTGATCAAATAGATCACCAATTCTTGGGATCAGGTACTTGCTCTCTTTTATCAACTTGTTCAGTTCTCCATAAACGATTCAGAGCCGGAAACTCCCATCCTTCTTCCATACGAAAAGGACCGGCGTGCTCCAAGACGACAAACTTGTACGCACTAGACCTTGCTCCAAAAACTCTTCCAGTTGAACTTTAAGTTCTGACAACTCATTAGGAGTTAGCCGATATGGAGAGCGTGACCCAGGTTTAGCACCTAGCGCCAGCTCACTCGAAATCGATCGCTCTCTACGGAGGGACTCCTGGGAGACCATCAAGGAATCATATCAGGATATTCGGATATACACAAGATACTACCCAATGTAGGCTTAGGCTTCAAAGCCTCCCATGGTGGCAGTAACGACGCTTACACGTCGAATCCCTGACCCCTAAACCGTAATCTTGCTACACAGAAACTCTCTTCGCGCGCATTGAATATCCATTATGCCACAACGCATCCAATTTGTCCTTTGACATCGAAGAAGGTTCTTCCATGCACGATATAAATCCTTTTGACAAAAGGAGCGTGAAGCTTCCATATCGAATAGTGCTCTCGCCGGATTGCCAAAAAAAAATCCAAACAAAGCCTAGAACCTCCAGTCCTAAGATAACACGCAAAAGGTAACAGGTATAAGAAGCTAAATTGCTATCAATTAAACCATACCTGTCTTCCCGACGATCGGCTACATGGCCTCCTGCTGGCCAAGGATGTCCATTCCCAGTTGGGCCGGAGTAAACAGCGGTGCGGTAGACGCCACCGTCTTTCCCTTCTCCTCAGATATTGACCCTAACTTCTTTTTGGACATTGGGCGTCCACTCCAACAATCCCGGGCATAGTGCCCCGGCTTCCCACAGACAAAGCATGCATCCGGGGTTTGGACTATAGTCGCTCCGGATATGCTAGAGGAAGGGAATAGACCCGACCTCCTAGCCTTCTTGTACCACCTACGGTACCCAGATTTTGAGGTTGTCAACTTGACCACTGAATCCTTTGCCATAGCATCTTTGACTGCTTCTGCCAAAACTTTCCTTGTCTTCTAAGCATTCTCCCAACACTCTCTGGCGAGGTGCCCTTTCTTGGCACAAGAATAACAATTGAGGGTAGTTTGGGTAATAGATGACCCAGCCTCTTTTATCGGCGTCTTTCGATAGGCAGTCCCTATCGAATCTATAAGGTTTGGTATCCTATACACTAGCACTTGGTGAGGTTTCCCCAACTCCACTTCCAAAGCTCTGACTGATTCCACCAAAGCTCGGAATCCTAACAACTTTGGTCCTAGCAGTAGGCTACGCAACTCGCTGCGCAGACCGTTATAAAATCTATCAACTCTAGATTGCTCGCTTTCCCATTCAAAGCCTTGGTAGCGCCTTAGCATAAGGAACATCTGTAAATATGCGTCAACTGAATGTGCTTCCTGCACCACAGTCATGTTCATCTGCTGCTCTAATTGACCCCCAAATGCCCTTTGCTCCAACATACCGCCCGATGTTGGGGCCAACTCAGGGACAAATGGTTGCACATTACTCCCATGTTGTGCGTTCGTCACAGCGAACACCGCTTCAACCACCCTTCTTATGGTTTCCAAAGACGTAGGGGTCTCCGACACGTCGCTGGGTGCAGTACTTTTCTCAGAAAGTGTGCATTCAGACTGCCACGCGCCACTCTCGGACACCTACCATCGTACAGAACACCAATAAGGGACCGAACAAAATTGCAAAAAGCAATTATAGAAACACTCAGGTTCCCCAAACATGTGTATTTTCATTCCTAAGTGGACATTCATGGGTTCTTTTCATGTTATAACGATGACGCACATACATGTGCTCACCACCCCTTAAAGTGAATTCGCCCACGAATTCATTTAAGCTTGACCGAAACTAGTAGTCTGATACCAATTTGTAACACCCCTATCCGTCACATAGTATATAACAGTAGGTCCGGCTGGGGCCCGACGCCATATACTACGGACAGACCGGTTGGTTACGCATTGAAACCATTCAACCAATCACAACGTCCTACACAACACCTAGCGGAAGCAATTTATTAAAGTTGTAAAGAATAAAGAACCCTGCCAAGCATGAATGTCCACTACTCAAACCCATAGGAATGTATAATACACAAAACGGAAATAGCCTTATGGCCTTACAAGAGTTGCTTAATAAAAGTGTCTTCCAAACCTCGGCACGCAGGCCGGCCACACATGAGTACAAAAAGGAAAACATTCAAAACATGGCCTTCGAGGGCCGGCACAGCAACTTGGGCTTTAGCCCGCTATTTTCCTCTCAGCTCTGCAGCACCTGCAAGCAACAATCCACCGCACGGTGGTAAACAAAGGCAACGGTCAGCTATGCTGACCAAATTATAACGATTCCGCCCCCAAACCAGGGCGGCAAAGCTTCTTCCCTGCACTTGTTAGCAAAACAAGCAACACAGCAAAATAAGCATCACAACATAGGTGCACGCTCACATGACCGTATACCCCGTGCTCTCAGGGCACTTACTCGGCGGGCAAGTCCGAACCTCGTCCGGTCCTTGACTCCACAACCACCCCCAGGATGGAAACCTCGTGAGCATTTAGTCCTTTCAGCCGTAGCCTAGACTCGATCTCCAAACCTCGGTAAGTCCCACGTAAAACTTTAGGTCGCTTTAACCAAACAGGTGGAGCTGGTAGGGGTTCACCAGTCCGTTGCTCACCCCGCCGTTGCCATTTGGCCTTTGACGCGGACTAAGCTTCCCCAGTCCCAAATATCGTTCAAACATGGTACATAGCCCCGCTATATACCCGGTTGGCTCCCAGGCCACCAATATGAAAGAACTGCGTTTCCGTCCAAATTTCCGGGTGCACCTCGAGGTTCATCCCCAAGGATCCCTGATGCATTCAAACATGGTACATAGCCCCGCTATGTTCCCGGCTGGCTCCCCGGCCACCAAAATGGCAGAACCTCGCTTCCGCCCAAATTTTCGGGTGCACCTCGGGGTTAATCCCCAAGATTCCCTGATGCATTCTACCGCATAGAAACCCGAAAATAATCAAAATGCTCGGAGTCTTCTCCGGCTAAAAATGCACATCAAATCATCACCAATCAGGAAAACATGTCTGGGTAGGCTTCACACAACATGCCTATGTCCGTACTACGATTCTGGACTCTAATAAGGGGGACTTCATATATCTACCCCAAGGAATACCACGATCTCGCCGCACACTCGCGGGAGAGGGGTTTTCCCATGCAATGGAAGAAGAGCATCACATGCTCAAGAAGAGAATCATTACCCTTTTGCTTTTCCTCGGCGCCATGACGATCTAGCCGGATGGAAAGCATCGTATCGGCCTCGCCTTCGCGGATCCGGACTCGGATCGTGATTTGGAGCTCCGAAGCTCCGCCGGTGACCGGATCTAGCTTCTTCTTCCTCCTCCAAGCTCTCTCCTCTCTCTAACTCTTAGAGAGAGAACCAACCAAAGGGAATGAGGGTTTCTAAACCCTATTCCCGGATATAACATCCCAGCAACAGCCCCCCACCGTTGGATCCAAATCCAAGGGAACGAACAGCCACGATTTGGCCTAAAATACAAAATCTGGGGCCGAACACGGGTTGCAACACGGCCGTGTTCCTGGCCGTATCACCCATTCGCCGTCTCGACCGACTCGAAAACCAGCACACGGCATTCGACACGGCCTCCGACACGCCCGTATCACATGTGACACGCCCGTGTCGAGACCCGTGTCACGCCCCCCCCCCCCCCCGTGTGCAATCGGCTAGCTTTCCTAACCCGAGAAGGACACGGCCTGCGACACGCCTGTGTCGCATATGACACGCCCGTGTCTGGGCCCGTGTGCATGACTCAGAAAACTGCCCAAAGTGATACGCCCTGGGACACGCCCGTATCCCAGGCCGTGTGCCTCAACTCGACGATCTCCGATCGTCAAAACGCCGACCACATGACCCGTGTCCGAACACGCCCATGACACGCCCGTGACACCCCCGTGTCAAAACACGACACGCCCATGTCATGACCCGTGTCACCTGCTCCAAGTCCCAGACTTGGCTTAAAACGCCACCCGTCCCTCTTTCGAGTTTCGGGGTGTTATAGTACGCAGGAGCTCCTCTTAGTGCACCAGCATTGAGGGGTACGATAGGTCTGACTGGTAGTGCTTATACCGGTTTAGAGGTGGGCGAGGCCCAACCCACCGCTTCCGTTTACCACTACGGAGGTATCCTGGGAGGTTAGGCTCTAGAAAGGGGGAACTAAAGGTCTGTGTGCACAGAGTTGGGTGGGTGAGTTGCACTTGCATGATCACATCATAGCATATTTTCATGTCATAGCATCATCATTGCATCAACCCCTGACACATATTATATAAAGTGGTATGAGACTCTTTATACAATAGGCCCTACAAAACGACCCCTTAGATTATAAGTTCGCGTGAGCGTGCTTATAAGTTAAGATTTATATTCTGTACATAGATATTGCTTGCTTGTAAACTGACACCCCATCGTATAAATTGGTATGGGACTTTTTATACGTTGGGAGCCTTGCAAAAGATCCTTTAGCTTATATGTTTTCATATAAGTTAAGGTTACATATTTCATGTTCTGTCTTTCATACTTGTATTACTACTACTTATTCTCAAAGAACTGCTAGATTAGTTCCATAATCACCTGCTTACATTTGTTACTCTCCACCTTCATAGCTTTCCTTTCCTTCTCCCCGCTCGGTGCCTAGGAGCCATGGGGGAGGGGTGGGCGATGATAGGACTTAGTCTTTTAGACTAACGGTTTTCGAAACACATCATTTTAGGGGATCTTGAAATCGAACTTGGAGATGCATCCCCATAGGTTAGTGTACGTGGAGACGCGATAATATAGCACTGGATTTTAGACAGTCGGGACTGTGAGTCCCAACTGCTATTAATTTATTAGTTTTGCTTCCGCTTGAGAGACTGTTGTAGTGATGATTTAATGTATTGGGCATGAGCCCTGTTTTAAGTACCTTATTTTTCTGTGGACTCTCCCTTCGTGGAGATTTATTTTATATACATGTGATTCTTGTGGACTAATTTTGAGTTCATTCTTACTCTTATACTTTATTCTACATTTCTGCGATCGATATGTCTGGCAGAATCGGCACCTTGTAGTAACGACCTTCCAGGACTTGTTGGCGTCACCGCAAAGCGACGGTTCTGGGCCTAAGACCCTGGTGGTTAAAAAGAAAAAAAAGGGTCTTATAAGAAACACCTGACACGCCGCCCTGACACGCCCTCCCTAGGCACATCACTGGGCTTGTCACCCTCATCCTAAAGCCTGCAGCTGTATTTAAAGATTTCCCGTTGTTGTACGTCAACAGTACTAACACCCCCCCCCTACACAGGCATGTCTGAGGGCATGTTCCACCTTTTTCGATGACTTACAGATTTCCGACCAATGATTGAGACACAACGTGCCTTATACGCCCCACCTACACAGGCGTGTCCCATGGAATGTCCACCGACGTACAGATATAATCATCATTTCCGTCAGAATTCAGCTCCCGGGGTCAACCCTGTATATAAGAAGCGCCCCTAACACACCCATCCCAGGCGTGTTAGGGGGCATGACCTGTAACATCTCATTTCCAACTAGACCCCTTGGAATGATTTTGTCCTGACTAGGTCAGGACAAACCCTTAGAGAACCAAGAAGGACCAAGTGAACCTAGGATTTCAGTTGAGTGTCACTTGGTCTGCAAATAGTAAATCCCAGAAACCCTAGAATTGGAGGGCCAAGTAAGTCCAACCTAAGTGGACCCTAGGGTTGGTCATAGGGTCAACCATAGGACCCATGTTGACCCCAGTCAACACTTTGACCTAATTAGCCAAAAATGACCCTAAGCCCTATTCCTTGAGTTGGATCCACCCAAACTAACCCAATGCCACCCAATGGGTCAAAGACAACTCATACCCCATAGGGAGGAGAAAAATGGGTTTCATGCATGGATAATTTGAGAATTAACCTAGGAAAGAGAATTTGAATAGAATAGGAGAGAGAAAATTTGGAGGAAGAATATTCATGACCAAGGGCCTCTCTCTCTCCACCATTAAGCCTTGATATCATTCCCCCCCATTTAATATATTATGCATGGGTGGGCTGCCAATGGACTAGAGGATTGACTAGCCAACTTAGTGACTAGGAGAGAGAAAAAAATCTCAAAATTGAGAATAATTAGGAGAGAGAAAGGGGTATATTTAAGGGTGTTAGAGGATTGAGCCACTTGGGCTCATGTTATTAGCCCCCACTTGGGCTGGCCAACCCTTGGTGTCATTTAGGAGGAGGTGGATGGAGTGGGGCCCACCCTTGCATGCATGGTGATAAGAACAAGGCAAAATCACTCCCTCACCTTGATGGTATCGCCCCCCCCCCCTTGATATTATCTCCTCTCTTAATATCCCTTCCCACACGACCACTCTCAGCCTCCCAGCCATTCTCATCCCGACAGAGAGAGAGAGAGAGAGAGAGGCCTCAACCAGAGCTAGAGACCGTGAAACTCGAGGGATAAGCACCGTCTCCGTCGCCATGGTTTCCCGCCGCTCGTCACGTCGCATGGCCGCCGGGAAGGTCCTCCCTCACCTCTCTCTTCATGCTTTAGATCTTAGGATTGTTTAGGGTAGGGTTCGGGCTCGAATTAGCCCGAACCCAGCTTCGTTTTCTCCATTAATGGAGTTTCTTAAAGATCACGGGTTGGGTGGCGCCGCCGTTGTAACATCCCATTTCCGACTAGACCCCTAGGAGTCGGTTGGTCGTGACAGAACCTTAGGAAGCCCAAAAATTGAAATAAATCGACCGAGATTTCGGGTCACGGGTTGGTCACGCCCGTGACCGACCTGTCACGCCCGTGACCTAGGGCGTGACTCCTTCGACGATCGTCGACCTCAGAATTTTCCATTCGGGCATGTCATGCCCGTGACCAAGGTGTCACGCCCGTGACCTAGGGCGTGACCACCCTTCGACGACCGTCGATCTCAGTTCGACGGTCGTCGACCTCAGAATTTGCCATTCGGGCATGTCACGCCCGTGACCAAGGTGTCACGCTCGTGACCTAGGGCGTGACCACCCTTCGACGACCGTCAATCTCAGTTCGACGATCGTCGACCCTAGAATTGGCCACCCGGGCCTGTCACGCCCGTGACCTATGTGTCACGCCCGTGACCTATGTGTCACGCCCGTGACATTGACCGAAACGACGGCTCAGGCCTGAAATTATTCTAACATGCGTGGTAATAAATGCTGGGGTGGGAAGTTACACCAGGAGTAATTACGGGCCGTTTTTCCTTCTGTAATTATATAATAAAGGAGGAAGTGTTGGTCCAATAGGAATCGCCACTTGGCAAACACCTATTCATCTTCCACCGTTTCTTATCCTTTCACTGTAACCGAAAGGTTATTAAGAGGAGCCTTCATGACCATTAAGGCTTTACCGTTTCACCTCCCCACTTGCTGACTTATAAAAGACCCCTTAGAGCAAGATGAGAAGGTTACACTCTTGACCAAATGGACTCAGATCTTTGTACCTTGCTGCAGGAGAAGTTCAGCAACGCCACCACCGCGCCATGGCACCCCGTCATTCATCTCGCCTCCAAACCGCGAACAAGGTCCTCCTCTGCTTCTTCTTTCATGGGTAGATCTTAGGATTCTTAGGAAGGAAGTTCGTGCTCAACGGAGCCGGACCTATCTCTCGTTTTCATGGAAAACCATGATAAATGTATTTTCGAGTTCGTCGGAAACTGCCACCTCCGGCGGCCAAACCACCGCCGACCGATAGCCATCGCCTCAACGGAGGTGGTGGTGGTGGTGGCCGTCCAGGGAAGTGACCGGACGACCGGTGACGGATCGCGAAAGAGCTACAGGATATATGAGTTTCTGTGTTCTGGTTTTCGGGTTCTGTAGAAGATGAACAGTAAAAGCTGTTTATAATATATAAATTATGTAAATAATTTATAAGGAAAATATACTTAGATGAGCACATTTTGATGCTGCAAAACGAGGCACTTAAAGGCCGTTTTAGGAAAAATGACCAGTCACGAAAGTTGTAACCCTTCGAGTCTAGTTTAATTTAAAATTGATTTCAACCCGTTTGGGTAAGCGGTTAGACCGCAGCACCCGTTTTAGTGGAGGTTGTACCTAGAGTTGGGCAGAAATTAAAATGGATGCCCACTCTTCGTCCCTTGTCCAAATGACCTGAAATTTGGGCAGGGGGTTAACCTTAGGTATACCTAAAGGCAGACCAAAAATGAAATTTTTTTGGAGATACTTTGCCTAAAGTTTTTGTTTTAATTTAATTAAGTTAGAGAAATTTATTTAATTGGTCAAATGACCTCCAAACCCTCTCAAATTTTGGTGAGTGGTCCCTGGCTATAAAAGCTAGATCTGTACAAAATTCCAACTAGTTTGGAGGAGTTTGGGGTAGGAAATCTTCTACCCTTAAATAGGCATTAGTGAGACATCATTTAGTAAAAGTGCACTAAGAGTTTGGAAAGGTCAAATCACCTCAACAGAGGCGGATATTCTGACCTCTGACTTAGAAGGGTGTTATAACCTGCTTGGAGAAAAACGGTGAGGTTTAGGGTTGATTTACCCTAGGATCGAAGCTCAAACCCTAAATGAAGGGTTTTGAGGGTTGTGAAGGACATGGGGACAATTGCCCTTGTATTGCCATGAAACTCTATAGAGTTGACAAAAGCCTGATAAGAATCGTCTGGATGGAATCTTGGAGAATTTGGAGACAAGTAGATACCTTAAAACCCTAACCTTAGTTTTAGGGTAAAATATCAAATAGGTAAAACCAGTCACTAAACCTTACTTAAAAGTTGTGAAATTCGGGTAGAGTGAGTTTTGGATCAGGTAGAACTTATAGCAATTTTACTGAAATTTTATGTTGATTATTGCTAGTACTTCATTTTTAAAGCTTGATATGGACTTAAATGATGTTTTAATTGTTTAGAAATTTTTGTTCATTGAAACCTCATGAAATCTTCAAAGTAAATGTTTTAGGTCAGAATAGTTTCCTCTGAATTTTTGTATGATTTTTAGTTGAGTAATTCTAGTACTTCATTCACAGATGTTAGAAAGGGGTTTTATGGTTTAAAAATTAATTATGGATGATATACTTGTTGGAAAATTATGAAACCTGGCCAATGTTATTTTGAATGTCTTATCTGCTTAGTATAATTAATTTACAATTTTTGGATGGATATTTTCTATACTTGATTCATAAATAACAAAAGATAGAGATTATTTCTAAAAAAGTTTTAGTGCCCTTTTGATGATAGAAAAATTATGATACTTTGGATTTACCCTATTGAGATAACCTACTAATTATTATAAAATTTGCTGGACATCTTGCATGAGAACTTAGGGTAGTTCATGTTCAAACTGGTAGCCCTTGGGATTTTTGGGAAAATTAATTAAATGTCAGATAAATTAGGAAAATTACCACATTCTGGATTTAGGCCATTTATATCCTGATAAGTCTCCAGTAAATAATTAAGGGCATTTGGATGAGTTTGAGATCGTTGCATAACATGTTTGTCATATAGTCTAGGTCGGTCTGCATATAGCAAATTTGTGAATTGCAATAGGACATGATCCGAGAAAGTCATTGGAGTTAATCATTTTGTCTGGGTGGACAATTGTTGAGGAAATCACAATAGGAAGATATGAAGAGTAGAGAGAAGTAGTGGCAGCTAGAGATAAGAGGTGCTCGGGTACGACGAAAGATCGTCCACCCCGGTGGGAATGGAAGAGTCTTAATACTCTAGGGTTAGATCTAAAGTAACAAAAAGGGGATCGGGTTAAGGGAGATCAACCAATAACAATAAGTGCCTTGCGAAAGGGAACTTCGGGCCGTAATGCCGCCGTCTTGGTTCCTAGTGCCCCTTGAGAGCCCTTCACGGGGTATGCCGGGGGCAGTCCTGGGCTAACGTAAACTGTAATAACAAACCGACAAGAGTAACTTAGTAACAGGGGCTGAACCTTTCACAAACACTGTTGGCATAGGAAGATTGATGGGAGCTTCGGCTCGGTTGGTTAAGAGACGGACGGGATGGTCCGGGGTGCTTCGGCTCGGTTGGTTGAGAGACGGATGGGATGGTCCGGGGAGCTTCGGCTCGGTTGGTTTGGAGACGGACGTTTCGGTCCGGGGAGCTTCGGCTCGGTTTTTGTGTGTTTACGATTAAACTTGCATGTGCATAAAAAAGAATGAAAATTAAGGTGGTGGGTCTTCGGTATTGGAGGGTCGATGCATCGACGCCAATACGCTGACTCGGCAAGTGTGGTTAACACTTCGCCAACAGAAGTCCGGTGCGCCAGCCGGCAAGAGTACGCAGGCGTCCGCTTAGTGCACCAAGCGTTGAGGCGTACGATAGGTCTGACCGGTAGTGCTTTACTGGTTTAGAGGTGGGCGAGGCCCAACCCACCGCTTCCGTCTGCCACTACGGAGGTATCCTGGGAGGTAACGGCTCCGAAAGGGGGAACTAAAGGTCTGTGTGCATAGAGTCGGGTGTATGAGTTGCACTTGCATGTTTCATCATACCCACTTGCATGTCATAGCATAATCGATTCATTTAACCCTGACACTTAAAGTATAAGTGGTATGGGACACTTATACATTAGGACCTGCAAAACGACCCCTTGGTCTATAAGCTTGTGTGGGCAAGTTTATAAATCAAAGGTTAATTTCAATATATATTTATGCTATTGTTTGATAACCGACACCCCAACGTATAAGTGGTATGGGACACTCTATACGTTGGGAGCCTTGCAGAAGATCCCTTGGCTTATGCGCTTTCGCACATAAGTTAAGGTTACTTTCTTACTTTCTGTTTTCTGTCATATTATTATAGAATTGCTAGATTAGTTCCGCTGCCATTTGTTTCTTGATTAAATCTCCACCTTCATGTCCTTCCCTTTCTTCCTCTCCGCTCGGTACTTAGGAGCCATGGGGGAAGGGGTAGGGGAAGATAGGGCTTAGTCTTTATGACTAACAGTTTTCGAACCGCATCATTTAGGGGATCGTGGAGCCCAGCATGGAGGAGCGGCCCCAGAGACCGGTGCGCTTGGAGATGGGGCAGTCTAGCTCTAGAGGTCATACAGTCGGGACCGTGAGTCTCGACCCTGAGAAGTTTCTGTTTTTGCTTCCGCATGAGAGATTGTAGTGAGGACATGATGTATCGGGCATAAGCCCGCATTTATAGTACTCTGATTATTGTTATTCTGTGGACACTCCCTTCGTGGAGATTTTTATTTTATATATGTGATTTACTTTCAGTGGACTTGCTCTTACTTCAATTGTTGTGCAACCTTTCTGTGATCGAATTGGCCGGCAGAATCGGCGCCTTGTGGTGATGACCCTTCAGGACGTGAAGGTGTCACCGCAAAGTGGCGATTCTGGGCCTAAGACCCCGGGTTTTTAAAAGAAAAAAAAAGGGGTCTTACAAGTGGTATCAGAGGGAAAACATCGATCAGAAGAAAGTAGCAGTCCACAAACCCTGGGTCACCCCCGCGCGAGTTTAGTTTGGGAACAAACTAAGCAGCGGAAGCAGTGGTGTGCCCATATGGGTATCAATATAAATTGTCCACCTTTATGTAATATTTGAACGTTTTCTCAGTATGTGTTTTTGTTACGCAGCCTCTAGCACAGCCTACGCCACAAGGTGGAGTTCAACAGGCTTAGGATGTTGCACCACCCCCACCGGTCCCCACTCCTTTCCTTCAGTCAGACATGGGACAGACTCTTACTGCCATCCTAGAGGCTTTCAGGGCCCAGCAGGTTCCAGTCCCGCAGCCAAATCCGGGGACCAACTGGCTGAGCATCTTCCGGGGTCTTTTTCGCCCTTCCTATTTGGGGACAGAGTCGGCAGTTCGGACGGAAGAGTGGCTAGATATCATGTACAAGATGCTGACCGGGATACGGTGTCCCTGGGAGGAGAGGGTGGCTCTGGTTGTCCCATGGCTGGAGTCCCATGCAAAGAGGTGGTGGAAGACACTGTTGGACACGACATTTGTCGATAGGGAGGTTGCGGAGGTTACCTGGGAGGAGTTCAGGGCCGCGCTGCTGGAGCATTTCTTTCAGCAGTCGGCCAGGGATGAGTTGGAGGAGCGGTTTTTACAGCTGAAGCAGGGCACTCGGACGGTGGTGGAGTACCATCGGGAGTTTGACCATCTGGTTCGATACGCAGATTCCTACCAGTTGGACGAAGCAGGGTATATCAGGAGGTTCTATAAGGGCCTGCGGGAGGACTTGAGGGAGGCTTTGTTGCTTGTATCTGACGGGCCTATCTCCCGGATTTTGGAGATGGCAAAAAGGATTGAGGCAGATTGGCATGCCACCCGGGGCCGGAAGCGGCCAGCAGAGGATCAGGGACGGAGAGGTAGAAATGACCAACGGCGAGGTGCTGTACCAGAGGGGAGGAGGACAGAGGACCAGCCTCGTCAGGACGTGAGGCAGGAGCCGAGGGAACAGGTGATATTGGCCGCTCAACCTCTTCGGATGCAGGAGATGCCGAGACCCGGGGGAATGGCGTATCCCCCACCAGAGTGCTTCCTTTGTCATCAGATTGGGCACATTCGGAGGAATTTCCCCATGAGGGGGGCACCACCTCCAGCACCACAGGGCAGCCCCCCTAGCTCAGCTTTACGGAGGCCGAGGATGCGGCCGCGGTCGAGGATACCAGGAGGGAGACCGTAGACAAGGAAGAGAGCAGGTATATGCTTTGGACCTTGAGCAGCCTCGGAATCCGGAGCAGGTCATAGCAGGTACGCCGCAATGCTTCTTTATTTTCATAGAATTTCCCTTTAAATGGTTAAAACTTTGAATCGCACTAGATAGATTAGCAAGGAAAGTAAAACTCACTATAGAACCCTAAGACATCTAATCACCCCAGGTATAGTCTTCATCAGTGGCATGCCGGCCCGCACGCTATTAGATACTGGAGCTACTCACTCCTTTGTGTCGGAGACGTTCGTAGAAGGACTAGAAGGCGTGGAGCGATTCACAGGCTCGAGGATGAGGGTGCGACTACCGGATGGATCTGAGCTCCTTACCACGGATCACTGCAATATGAAGGCAGAAATTGGTGGAAAGGCATTCGAGGCTCCAGTGATGATTTTGAAGCTGACAGACTACGACCTGATCCTGGGCATGGTATGGCTGCACTGGAACCATGCCCAGATTGACTGCCAGGCAAAGAGGATCACCGTGAGACACGGGGACTCTTTCATTGTCATCGAAGGTATAAGATCTGCCTCTCGTATACTCTTATCTTCAGTACAGGCCGTTAAGGCCCATCTGCAGGGATAGGAGGTCTATCAGATTCTTTTTGAGATGGCGGAAGTTAAGGAGTCAGTGACAGACATTCCGGTGGTGCGAGATTTCGCTGACATATTTCCAGAGAAACTACCAGGACTACCTCCACACCGAGAGCAGGACTTTCAGATACAGCTTGTGCCGGGGGCCAAGCCGGCATCTAGGGCCCCTTATCGGATGGCCCCGAAGGAGTTGGCAGAGTTTCGGACTCAGTTGCAGGAATTGGTTGAGGCAGGATTTGTTAGACCGAGTTCCTCGCCATGGGGAGCTCCGGTCCTATTCGTGAAGAAGAAGGATGGGATACTTCGCCTGTGTATCGATTATCGAGCACTAAACATGCTGACCGTCCGGAATACCTACCCACTCCCACGGATAGACGAACTGTTCGACCAGCTGGAGGGAGCCCATTATTTCTCGAAGCTGGACTTGAGGTCAGGATACTACCAGCTACGGATCCAGGAGGAGGATATCCCGAAGACGGCCTTCAGTAGCAGATATGGCCTGTATGAGTACACCGTGATGCCCTTCGGGCTCACGAATGCTCCGTCGGCGTTCATGAGTCTCATAAACCGGGTTTTCGAGGCCTACCTGGATGTGTTCGTCATAGTATTCATAGACGACATCCTGATCTACTCTAGGACGGAGGAGGAGCACACTCGGCATCTGGCACTGACTTTGGAAAGGTTGCGGGAGCATTGCCTTTATGCGAAATTCAGCAAGTGTCAGTTTTGGTTGAAGGAGGTGGCTTTCTTAGGCCACATTATCAGCGGAGCCGGGTTGGCGGTGGATCCGGCAAAGATTCAGGCAGTCCGTGATTGGCCGCAGTTAAAGACAGCCACCGATGTACGAAGTTTCTTGGGACTTGCCGAGTATTACCGGAAGTTCGTGGAGGGGTTTTCTCAAATTTCCCTCCCACTCACGTCTTAGACGAAAAAGGAGGCACCTTTCGTTTGGACCCCGCAGTGCCAGGCGGCTTTCCAGGAGCTGAAGGACCGACTCATCTCAGCCCCTATTCTGGCCCTTCCATCTGGAAAGGAAGGATTCCAGGTGTATACCGACACATCATACCAGGGGATGGGAGCAGTGCTGATGCAGAATGGACTCGTCATAGCATATGCCTCCCGCCAGCTGAAGACCCATGAGAAGAACTACCCAGTGCACGACCTTGAGATGGGAGCGGTCGTTTTTGCTCTGAAGGTCTGGCGCCATTATCTTTATGGAGTCCACTGCGACATCTACTCCGACCACAAGAACCTGAAATATGTGGACACAAAGAAGGAGCTGAATATCAGGCAGAGGCGCTGGGTGGAGTTCTTAGCAGATTATCAGTATGAGATGCACTACCATCCAGGGAAGGCAAACGTGGTGGCCGACGCATTGAGCCGGAGAGCTACCACTTCCGAAGCTGGGCCCCAGGTTATGTCCATGGAGCTAGTACGGCCATTCAGAGATATGCAGATATCCCTAGTGTCCGAGGATGATACAGAGCTGTATAGGGAGTATCTGACATCGATGGTGGCCATAGACGATATTCGGGATCGCATTCGGGACGGACAGAGGACAGATGCGTGGGCAGAGCCGATGCTCCGAGCCTTGGAGGAGGGTTCGACAGGAGATTATTCCCTGAGAGATGGACTGCTACATTTCAGAGGCAGAGTATATATACCCGCAGGAGGCCAGATCCGAGAGGATATTATGACGGAGGCGCATTGCAGCCGGTACTCTGTGCACCCGGGGATCACAAAGATGACAACTGATCTGAAGAAGACGATGTTTTGGCCGGGCATGAAGAAGGGCATTACGTACTTCGTGACCCATTGCGAGGCATGTCAGTTGGTGAAGGCGGAGTGCAGGAACCCCGCAGGATTGTTGCAGCCACTCCCGGTGGCGGAGTGGAAGTTTGACGATATAGCTATGGATTTTATACATGGTCTTCCCCGGTCTCGGACGGGGAACGACTCGATCTGGGTGATTGTTGATCGGTTGACGAAGGTGGCCCGCTTTATACCAATCAGGAATGATGACTCGGTGGGAGTGCTGGTACGGAAGTTCGTGGAGCAGTATGTCCGATATCATGGCGTACCCCGGACGATAGTGTCGGACCGCGATGGACGATTTACATCCAGGGAGTGGCGGTTAGTGCAGGCATATTTGGGCACCCGATTGACTTTTAGCACGGCCTTCCACCCTCAGACGGACGGGCAGACAGAGTGCACCAACCGGACCTTGGAGGATTTACTACGAGTGTGTATACTGGACCGAGGGGAGCCGTGGGAGAAGATGTTACTGTTGGTCGAGTTCTCCTATAACAATAGCTACCAGTCCAGCATCAGGATGGCACCTTATGAAGCCTTGTATGGAAGAAGATGTAGGACCCCGCATTCTTGGGTTCAAGACGAGGACCCAAAGGTGTTGGGATCGGATTTTGTTGAAGACACCGAGGCATAGGTGAGACTGATCAGAGATAGGATGTTGGAGGCGCAGAGCAGACAAGCTAAGTACTATGATGCCCGACATCGTCAGGTGGAGTTTCAGGTAGGGGACCGAGTGTTCTTGAAGATCTGGCCCATGCACGGAGTCTCACGAGTGCATGGTCGGAGGAAGAAGCTCAGCCCTAGGTATATGGGCCCTTACCGGATCCTGGAGCGGATCGGACCCCTAGCCTACAGGCTAGAGTTGCCACCAGTGCTGGCAGCTCTACACGACGTCTTCCACATTTCTTCGCTGAGAAGGGCTCTACTACGCCCGGAGCAGCAGATTTTGACCACCGAAGGGCCGGTAGCTTCAGACCGATCTGTTCACTTGGAGCCGGTCCGGATCGACAACAGAGGAGTACGGATCTTGCGCCGCAAGAAGATCCCCTTAGTCAAGGTTCTGTGGAGAAACCACGGTCAGGAGGAGCACACCTGGGAACCGCAGGACCTGATGAGGCAAAAATACCCGGAGTTGTTCAGTCAGGTATACCTCACCACCTCTTGGTTTACTATAAATTACCTTCTTGTACAAAAATGGTAAGATTAGATAAGGAAAATTGAGAACCTAGGCATGCGCAGGAAAGTAGGGGCTAACCTTTTGTTTATTGGGGAAATTGTCTTCGTTTATCAAACAAGTAGTCGCTTGAACCCAATAGAAAAATCGTATGGGATGTCACAAGTTTAATTTATTCCGATAGAAATCCCCGTAGGCTCAACCTCAATTTCGGGGACGAAATTTTTGTTTTGTTTATTGGGATTTGTAACATCCCATTTCCGGCTAGACCACTAGGAGTCGGTTGGTCGTGACAGAACCTTAGAAAGCCCAAAAATTGAAATAAATCGACCGAGATTTCGGGTCACGGGTTGGTCACGCCCGTAACCGACCTGTCACGCCCGTGACCTAGGGCGTGACTCCTTCGATGACCGTCGATCTCAAGGAGACGATCGTCGGGCGCAGAATTTTCAACCCGGCCCTGTCACGCCCGTGACCTATGTGTCACGCCCGTGACCAAGGGCGTGACCACCCTTCGACTACCGTCGATCTCAGTTCGACGATCGTCGACCTCAGAATTTGCCATTCGGGCATGTCACGCCCGTGACCTAGGGCGTGACCACCCTTCGACGACCATCGATCTCAGTTCGACGGTCGTCGACCTCAAAATTTGCCATTCGGGCATGTCACGCCCGTGACCAAGGTGTCACGCCCGTGACCTAGGGCGTGACCACCCTTCGACGACCGTCGATCTCAGTTCGACGATCGTCGACCCCAGAATTGGCCACCCGGGCCTGTCACGCCCGTGACCTATGTGTCACGCCCGTGACATTGACCGAAACGACGGCTCAGGCCCGAAATTATTCTAACACGCGTGGTAATAAATGCTGGTGTGGGAAGTTACACCAGGAGTAATTACGGGCCGTTTTTCCATCTGTAATTATATAATAAAGGAGGAAGTGTTGGTCTAATAGGAATCGCCACCTGGCAAAGACCTATTCATCTTCCACCGTTTCTTATCCTTTCACTGTAACCGAAAGGTTATTAAGTGGAGCCTTCATGACCATTAAGGCTTTACCGTTTCACCTCCCCACTTGCTGACTTATAAAAGACCCCTTAGAGCAAGATGAGAAGGTTACACTCTTGACCAAACGGACTCAGATCTTTGTACCTTGCTGCAGGAGAAGTTCAGCAATGCTTCCACCCCGCCATGGCACCCCGTTGTTCATCTCGTCTCCACACCGCGAACAAGGTCCTCCTCTGCTTCTTCTTTCATGGGTAGATCTTAGGATTCTTAGGAAGGAAGTTCGTGCTCAACGGAGCCGGACCTATCTCTCGTTTTTATGGAAAACCATGAAAAATGTATTTTCGAGTTCGCCAGAAACCGCCACCTCCGGCGGCCAAACCACCGCCGACCGATAGCCATCGCCTCAACGGAGGTGGTGGTGGTGGTGGCCGGCCAGGGAAGTGACCGGACGACCGGTGACGGATCGCGAAAGAGTTACAGGATATATGAGTTTCTGTGTTCTGGTTTTCTAGGTTCTGTAGAAGATGAACAGTAAAAGCTGTTTATAATATATAAATTATGTAAATAATTTATAAGGAAAATATACTTAGATGAGCCCATTTTGATGCTGCAAAACGAGGCACATAGAGGCCGTTTTAGGAAAAATGAACCAGTCACGAAAGTTGTAACCCTTCGAGTCTAGTTCAATTTAAAATTGATTTCAACCCGTTTGGGTAAGCGGTTCGACCGCAGCACCCTTTTTAGTGGGGGCTATACCTAGAGTTGGGCAGAAATTAAAATGGATGCCCACTCTTCGTCCCTTGTCCAAATGACCTGAAATTTGGGCAGGGGGTTAATCTTAGCTATACCTAAAGGCAGACCAAAAATGGAATTTTTTTGGAGATACTTTAAATAAAGTTTTTGTTTTAATTTAATTAAGTTTGAGAAATTTATTTAAGTGGTCAAATGACCTCCAAACCCTCCCAAATTTTGGTGAGTGGTCCCTGGCAATAAAACCTAGATCTGTACAAAATTCCAACTAGTTTGGAGGAGTTTTGGGTAGGAAATCTTCTACCCTTAACTAGGCATTAGTGAGACATCTTTTAGTAAAAGTGCACTAAGAGTTTGGAAAGGTCAAATCACCTCAACAGAGGCTGATATTCTGACCTCTGACTTAGAAGGGTGTTATAACCTGCTTGGAGAAAAACGGTGAGGTTTAGGGTTGATTTACCCTAGGATCCAAGCTCAAACCCTAAATGAAGGGTTTTGAGGGTTGTGAAGAACATGGGGGCAATTGCTCTTGTACTGCCTTGAAACTCTGTAGAGTTGACAAAAGCCTGATAAGAATCGTCTGGATGGAATCTTGGAGAATTTGGAGACAAGTAGATACCTTAAAACCCTAACCTTAGTTTTAGGGTAAAATATCAAATAGGTAAAACCAGTCACTAAACCTTACTTAAAAGCTGTGAAATTCGGGTAAAGTGAGTTTTGGATCAGGTAGAACTTATAGCAATTTTACTGGAATTTTATGTTGATTATTGCTAGCACTTCATTTGTAAAGCTTGCCATGGCCTTAAATGATTTTTTAATTGTTTAGAAATTCCTGTTCATTGAAACCTCATGAAATCTTTGAGATAAATGTTTTAGGTCAGAATAGTTTCCCCTGAATTTTTGTATGATTTTTAGTTGAGTAATTCTAGTACTTCATTCACAGATGTTAGAAAGGGGTTTTATGGTTTAAAAATTAATTATGGATGATATACTTGTTGGAAAATTATGAAACCTGGCCAATGTTATTTTGAATGTCTTATCTGCTTAGTGTAATTAATTTACAATTTTTGGATGGATATTTTCTATACATGATTCATAAATAACAAAAGATAGAGATTATTTCTAAAATAGTTTTAGTGCCCTTTTGATGATAGAAAAATTATGATACTTTGGATTTACCCTATTGAGATAACCTACTAATTATTATAAAATTTGCTGGACATCTTGCATGAGAACTTAGGGTAATTCATGTTCAAACTGGTAGCCCTTGGGATTTTTGGGAAAATTAATTAAATGTCAGATAAATTAGGAAAATTACCACATTCTGGATTTAGGCCATTTATATCCTGATAAGTCTCCAGTAAATAATTAAGGGCACTTGGATGAGTTTGGGATCGTTGCATAACCAGTTCGTCATATAGTCTAGGTCGGCCTGCATATAGCAAATTTGTGAATTGCAATAGGACATGATCCGAGAAAGTCATTGGAGTTAATCATTTTGTCTGGGTGGACAATTGTGGAGGAAATCACAATAGGAAGATATGAAGAGTAGAGAGAAGTAGTGGTAGCTAGAGATAAGAGGTGCTCGGGTACGACGACAGATCGTCCACCCCGGTGGGAATGGAAGAGTCTTAATACTCTAGGGTTAGATCTAAAGTAACAAAAAGGGGATCGGCTTAAGGGAGATCAACCAATAACAATAAGTGCCTTGCGAAAGGGAACTTCGGACCGTAATGTCGCCGTCTTGGTTCCTAGTGCCCCTTGAGAGCCCTTCACGGGGTATACCGGGGGCAGTCCTGGGCTAACGTAAACTGTAATAACAAACCGACAAGAGTAACTTAGTAACTAGGGCTGCACCTTTCACAAACACTATTGGCACAGGAAGATTGATGGGAGCTTCGGCTAGATTGGTTAAGAGACGGACGGGATGGTCCGGGGAGCTTCGGCTCGGTTGGTTGAGAGATGGATGGGATGGTCCGGGGAGCTTCGGCTCGGTTGGTTTGGAGACGGACGTTTCGGTCTGGGGAGCTTCGGCTCGGTTTTTGTGTGTTTACGATTAAACTTGCATGTGCATAAAAAAGAATGAAAATTAAGGTGGTGGGTCTTCGGTATTGGAGGGTCGATGCACCGACGCCAATACGCTGACTCGGCAAGTGTGTTTATCACTTCGCCAACAGAAGTCCGGTGCGCCAGCCGGCAAGAGTACGCAGGCGTCCGCTTAGTGCACCAAGCATTGAGGCGTACGATAGGTCTGACCGGTAGTGCTTTACTGGTTTAGAGGTGGGCGAGGCCCAACCCACCGCTTCCGTCTGCCACTACGGAGGTATCCTGGGAGGTAATGGCTCTGAAAGGGGGAACTAAAGGTCTGTGTCCACAGAGTCGGGTGTGTGAGTTGCACTGGCATGTTTCATCATACCCACTTACATGTCATAGCATAATCGATTCATTTAACCCTAACACCTAAAGTATAAGTGGTATGGGACGCTTATACATTAGGACCTGCAAAACGACCCCTTGGTCTATAAGCTTGTGTGGGCAAGTTTATAAATCAAAGGTTAATTTCAATATACATTCATGCTGTTGTTTGATAACCGACACCCCAACGTATAAGTGGTATGGGACACTCTATACGATGGGAGCCTTGCATAAGATCCCTTGGCTTATGCGCTTTCGCACATAAGTTAAGGCTACCTTTCTTACATTCTGTTTATGTCATATTATTATAGAATTGCTAGATTAGTTCCGCTGCAATTTGTTTCTTGATTAAATCTCCACCTTCATGTCCTTCCCTTTCTTCCTCTCCGCTCGGTACTTAGGAGCCATGGGGGAAGGGGTAAGGGATGAAAGGGCTTAGTCTTTATGACTAACGGTTTTCGAACCGCATCATTTAGGGGATCGTGGAGCCCAGCATGGAGGAATGGCCCCAGAGACCGGTGCGCTTGGAGATGGGGCAGTCTAGCTATGGAGTTCATACAGCCGGGACCGTGAGTCTCGACCCTGAGAAGTTTCTGTTTTTGCTTCCGCATGAGAGATTGTAGTGAGGACATGATGTATCGGGCATAAGCCCGCATTTATAGTACTCTGATTATTGTTATTCTGTGGACACTCCCTTCGTGGAGATTTTTATTTTATATATGTGATTTACTTTCAGTGGACTTGCTCTTACTTCAATTGTTGTGTAACCTTTCTGTGATCGAATTGGCCGGCAGAATCGGCGCCTTGTGGTGATGACCCTTCAGGACGTGAAGGTGTCACCGCAAAGCGGCGATTCTGGGCCTAAGACCCCGGGTTTTTAAAAGTAAAAAAGGGGGTCTTACAGCCGTATCCCGCCGCCCTAGTCGCCGGCAAAGACTCGCCCCCACCACCTTGAGCGTAGAGGAGAAGTTTGTCGGGGGTTGCGCCGCCTGTAGCCGCCGGCAAACCTCCCGTGAAAGCCTCCTGTTATCGGGCTGGTTTTCCATGGCTTTTTGAGAAGAAATGCAATGACCATCCGATTGCTTTAAGATTAGTGCCATGCAAAAATTATTAATCCTGGATTATTTAATTACATGAATAGTGCTGTTTTCTGGCTTATATAATAGATTTTTGCATGTGAATATTTAGGGAACTTACAACCCTTTTCATAAATTATTCTCAACATAAAAATTGTAGGTCTTGAAGTTACCTTTAATTTGATATGTTACACATAAATTTAGGTTAAGTATACTGCCTAATAGAGCCATTTTTCTAGGACTAGTCCTAGGCTAGGTCAGAAAATAAAATGTGTGCCCTGACCAAACCCTAAGTCCAAATGGGCTGAAATTTTGTGCATGTGGCTTAATTTGGCATATCTAGATCCTTCCCAAAAATGGGAATTTTTGGGGAAAATAATTCTATAGTTTTAGTCAGAATATTATAAATCAAATAATGTTGATGTTTGGAGCATACCAACACCAATTGGCCCCAAATTTTGGTGACCTTCCCTTAGGGGTATATTAGACCTATGGTAGAAAAATTATTCAATTTAGCCCTCTGCATGTTGAGATATCTCATTTGCAAGATCTGAAAAGGTGAATTGCCTTGGGCTACAAATAACAAAAATGCAGAAATTGGAAGAGATGCCCAAGCCCATCCAGAGGCCCAAATGACCTGGGATTTTGGGCAGTAACTGGTTTAGGGCATAATTAGGCCCTGCCCAAAAATGGAAATAATTAGAATTAAAATAAGGGGGAAATTACTAAAATACCCCTAGGCTTGTTTAGGTGATTCTTGGAGTAGTTCAACTCTAAAAGGCCCCAATTTTTGGTGGCATGCCCATGGGGACATTTTTAAGGCATGGTTAAATTTCCAGCCCATATGGACCATAGAAAGTTGGGTAAATCCCCTTGCATGAGTTGGCTAGTAAAGGGCTTGGTGTGCTTATAGCCATAAATAAAATATTGAATGTACAACCCTTTTGGACCATTGGCTTAGTATTACCCTAAGTACCCCCCCCCCACCCTTGGGGAAGATGGATGAATTAGGGTTGATTTACCCCTGGACCCAAGTTCAAACCCTAAGAAAGGACCTTTGGGAGTTGTGAAGGACATAGGGGCAAATGCCCTTGTATGGCCTTGTAATTTAGTAGAAAGATAGCTTATGTATATTTAAGCCTCTGGTTGAAATGTTAGGAAATTTAGAAGTAGTTAAGTACCTTAAAATTCAAACCCTAGCTTTAGGGTAGAAGTACTATTAGGTCAAAACTATAACTTAACATCATCTAAGAATTTTGAAGTTATGGTAGAATGAATCTTAGGGTGAGTTGAACCCTTAGATATTTTTAGAAGAATTTTATAGATTATATCCAAGATAGTTCCTTTGTTATATATCAAAGTGTCCAAATTAGTACTTGATTTAATTTGATCATTTGGGTTAAATGAATCTAGTAAAATTTGGTCAGTAGAGTTTTGTTTTGACCTAAATAGAGGTCTCTAAATTTTAATATAATTTTTAAAGGATTTTATGCATTGCTTCCTTCAAAAATTTTATAAAGGCCATACTTGGTAAATAAATCATTTAAATAATAATTTAACTTGTAAAAATGTGAATTTTGGCCACTGGTAATTTTAGGATGATATCTACCGTTAGGAATTTAATCATGAATTTTTGAAGTATATTCAAATTACTTGAATCACAATTATTCTCTTTTAAGATTTTTGTATTGAATTTATTTAGAATTAAATATTCTATGAAAAATCATGAAAGTTGGCCAGTGATAATTTTAAGACTGTAGTAGTGTAATATATTTAATTCAAATTATTTGGATGATAATTTCAAGTAGTTGATTTACAAATCTTGGAATATTGGAATTACTGCTAAAATAATTTTAGGAGCCTTAAATGTTTGTAGAAAATGCCAAATTTGGAAATTGTAACTTTTAGACATATGGAATTTAATCATGAATTTATGAAACATTAATCATGTCTAAAATGTATACTTCATGATCAACTTGACAATGATTGGCTCTTTTAAGAAATTATTTAAATAGAAGATTAATTGAGGAAAATACAATATTCTGGAATTAAATCATTTATGTCATGATAGTACTCCAGTAAATAACCTCGGTTATTCGGATGAAAACTTGAAGGACATCCTATCATGAACATCACTTAGTATAGTTGGTCTGCAAATAGTAATTTGGGGAAAAGTTGTATTAGGATAAGAGGTTAAATAGTGTAGAGTTAGTCGTGTTGAATTGTTTGAATGAAAGTAGATGAGTCACCATATAAAGTTCTAAGGAGTGGTGAGAATCGAGTTGGTGCGGGTTAGAAGGTGCGCGGGTTCGACGAAAGATCGTCGTTCCCATGAGAGCGGAATGTCTAAACTACCCTAGGTACAGGTTTAATGTAATATAAAAAGGGAATGGGTAAGGGAAGACAACCAATAATAATAAGTGCCTTGCGAAAGGGAAATTTGGTCTATCATACCATCTTAGTTCCTAGTGCCTATTGAGAACCCCTCACAGGGTATAATTCGGAGGCAGTCCTGTGCTAACGTAAACCTTAAAGAACAAATCGAAAGAGTAATTTAGTAGATAGGGTTTCACACTGCACACACTAGTTGGACAAGACATGGAAATGGTTAAATCATCCCGAGGTGTTCAAAGGGGCGCCATCCCGCGGTGTTCAAAGGGATGAGGTTTGGAAATTGGGCCGGACAGTTTAGTCCAGGGAGCTTAGTCTCGGTTTGAGGTTAATTCGGAAGGTTTGGTTCGGGAGCTTGACTTGTTGGTTTCTTTTAAGAATATTGCATGTGCATAAAAAGGAATATCTAAGGTGGTGGGTCTTCGGTACTGGATTATTGTTGCACCGACTCCAGTACGATGACTCGGCAAGTGTTGTTTTACACTTCGCCAAACATAAGTCTGGCGGTCCAGTCGGCAAGAGTACGTGGTAGTATGCTTTGTGCACCAAACGTTGAGGCGTACGATAGGTCAGACCGGTAGTGCTATTACCTGTTTTGAGGTGGGCGAGGCCCAACCCACCACTTCCGTCTGCCACTACGGAGGTATCCTAGGAGATAACGGCTCCGAAAGGAGGAACTAAAGGTTTGTGTACATAATGTCGGGTGGGTGAGTTGCACTGCTTAAACATAAAATGAACCCACCATATAGATGTATATCATAATCATTCATAATAACCTATGAAATCTAATGTATAAGTTTAATGGGACGCTTATACATTAGGACTTGCTAAACGACCCCTTTGTCTATAAGCTTGTGTGGGCAAGTCTATAAATTAAGGTTATTTCAATATATATATATATACTGCTTGTGATAACCGACACCCCAACGTATTAAGTGGTATGAGACATTTTATACGATGGGAGCCTTATAGAAGATCCCTTGGCTTATGTGTACTCACATATGTAAAGGTTAAATTCTTTTCTTACTTTACCTATTATAACATTAATATAAATTGCTAGCTTGGTCCCCCTGTCACCTGTTTGTTTTACTCTCCACTTTCACGTCCTTTCCTTTCTTCCTCCCCGCTCGGTGCCTAGGATCATGGGGGAAGGGGTGGGGGACGATAGGGCTTAGTCTTATAGACTAACGGTTTTTTAACCACATCATATTAGGGGATCGTGGAGCCCAGCATGGAGGAGTAGCCCAGGAGACCGGTGCGATTGGAGACAGGGCAGTCTAACTCAGGAGTACAGCCAGCTGGGACCGTGAGTCCCGACTTTTAGTAGTTGTTTTATTTTGCTCCCGCATGAGAGATTTGTAGTGAGGATATTGATATACCGGGCTTAAGCCCTTCATTTGTGTACTCTTTACTATTCTGTGGACACTCCCTTCGTGGAGATTTTATTATATGTGATTTGTTGTGGACTTACATGTCTATACTCTTGTACTGCTACATTTGTGATCAATAAGGCCGGCATAATCGACATTTTGTAGTGACAATCTTCCAGGGCACGAAGGTGTCACCGCATAGCGCCGGTTCTGGGCATAAGACCCGAGTTTTTACGAGTTGTTAAAAAGGGGGTCTTACGACTGGTATCAGAGGATAACCTCGATCGATCAAGTAGCTGTCCACTAAAGCCCTAGGCCACCCTCGCACAAGTTTAGTTTGCGGACAAACTAAGCAGCGGAAGATGTGGTGTGCCCATGTGGGGATAACATATATAATTATCCATTTTAGTGAAGGTTGAAAAATTTCTAATGATAAATTTTGTGGTGCAGCCTCCAACACTGCCTACACCACCGGGTGGAATCCCACAGATTCCGGAAGTTGCACCACCGCGGCTCGTTCCCTCTCTGTTCGTACAGTCTGAACTGGGACAGACCCTTACGGTTATCTTGGAAGCCTTCAGGAACCAACCGGCCCCAGCTCCGCAGCCTATCCCAGGAGCCAACTGGCTCCGCATCTTTCGAGGACTCTCTCCCCCATCCTACTTGGGGACAGAGATGGTAGTTCGGACAGAGGAGTGGCTAGACATCGTGGAAGAGATGCTGACAGGGATACGAAGCCCTTTTGAGGAAAGGGTGACACTGGTTTTTTCTTGCTTGGAGTCCCATGCCAAGCGGTGGTGGAAGACAGTTTTAGAGACTACCTTTGCTGGTAGGGAGGCTGTCGAAGTGACGTGGGAGGAGTTCAGGCCAATGTTGTTGGAGCACTTTGTTCCGTAGTCGGCCCGAGACGAGCTGGAAGACCGCTTCTTGTAGTTGAAGCAAGGTGCTAGGACGGTGGTGGAGTGCCATCGAGAGTTTAACCATCTGGCCCGTTTTACAGACTCTTACCAGCTAGATGAGGCAGCATACACCAAGAGGTTCTACAAAGGTTTACAGGAAGATATGAGGGATTCTCTTCTTTTCATTTCGGACGGGCCTATCACTCGTATTCTGGAGATGGCAAAAAGTTTAGAGGAAGATTGGCTTACCACCTGAGGCTGGAAGCGGAAAACGGAGGATCAGAGCGCGGGGAGCCGAGAATGATCAGCGGTGAGGTCGTGCGCCAGATGTATGAAAGGTGGAGGATCAGCCTAGATAGGAGGTGAGGCAGGAGCCGAGGGAGCAGGTGACACTGGCCTATCTGCCTATTCAGATGTGAGATGTGCAGAGACCTGGAGGTGGGGCTTACACTCCGCTGGAATGTTACCACTGTCATCAGGTGGGGCACCTCAAGAGAAACTGTCCCATGAGAGGGATGCCTCCACCAGCACCGCATATTGCCCCATCAGCTCAGAATTATGGAGGCCGAGGATGTAGCCAAGGACGCGGATATCGGGGTAGAGACCCCAGGCTGGAAGGACAGCAGATTTATGCACGGGACCTGGCTCAACCTAGGAAACCGGAGAAAGTGATCACAGGTATGACTGAAAAGTTTCCTTTTTACTTAAGTTCTTTCCTTTCCTAGAAAGTAGTTTCATGAACTTGAATTATTAAGACTAGGCAGGAAAACCAGAAATAGAACTCTAAGTAAATTTACAATCTCAGGCATCATCTTCATATGAAGCAAGCCCGCACACACTCTCTTCGACACGGGTGATTCACACTCGTTTGTGTCAGAGACCTTTATCCAAGGGTTAGGAGGCATGGAGAGGATCCCAAGCAAGACGTTATGGATACGGCTACCTGACGGGTCGGAGCTGTTCGCATCATCCCATTGCGATCTGGAGGCATGGATAGGCGGGAAACCCTTCGAAGCTCCAGCGATAATTCTGTTGATGCCTGATTATGATCTGATTTTGGGTATGGCATGGCTCCATTGGAACAATGCTCAGATTGACTGCTTGGGCAAGAGGATTACCCTGAGATATGGGTACTCGTTTGTCGTGATGGAAGGTATTAGATCCGCCTCCCATATATTCTTATCATCTATTTAGGCCGTCAAGGCCCACATACAGGGCGACGAGATTTATCAGATTCTCTTCGAGATGGCGGAGGTCAAGGGATCTATATCCGACGTTCCCGTAGTGCGAGATTTTGCGGACGTCTTCCCGGAGAAACTACCAGGACTCGCCAGAAACCTTGAGGGATCGCCAGAAACCGCCCCTCCGGAGGCCGTGCCGCCGCTCGGCGATAGCCCCCACCTCAACGAAGGTGGTGGCGGTGGTGGCCGGCCAGGGAGGTGGATGGGTGGCCAGGAAACATGGCTGGAAATAGCTCCAGGTTCGTCCAATCCCAGCCTTTGGCTGGAGGAAGAAGATGACCAGGATCCCTCTGATCTGCTTTAAGATTCGTGTTGCATCATTTTATATTTAGTTTTGATTTTATGTATTTTCTATCCTGTTTACTAGGCTGTATTAAATTAAATATTAAAAATACTTAGGCCCTCCTACAGAAAATATGGCAAATATTAAAGTTGTATTCCATGAAGTCTAGTTTATTTTAAAATATTTTTGAACACATTTGGGTAAGTGGTTGGACCACAGAACCCATTTTTGCGGGATCTATACATAGGCTTGCAAAGAACTTGGTTTGAGTGCCCCCACCAATCCAGATATCCAAATGACTTGAAATTTTGTATGGGGGTCACTCATACCTATACCTAAAATATATCCAAAAATTGGAATTTTTAGAGAATATTTTTCTATAGTTTTTGTAAATATTTAATAATCCATGAATAAATTTATTAGGTGTCCTAAACATCTCAAAACTCCCCCGAATTTGGGTGGGTGGTTTTAGAGGGAATGTTAGGGCTCTGTTAAAAATCTCATCTCATTTGGAGATGTTTTGGTTAGGTATTGATCCAACCCTAGGTTTACCCTTATAGGGTTATTTAGGTCAAAGTGCTCTTTTTTGTGTTTGAGTGGTCAAATCCCCTCAACAGAGGCTGATATATTGGCCACTGATTTTATATGGCATGTAACACCCTCCAATGGGATTTGGGGTGGTTTGGGGTAGGGTATCCCTAGAACCCTAGGGTAGGCTCCTTTTTTTTGGAGATTTTTAGGGTTTGAAGGTCATGGGGTCAAATGACCTTGGAATGACTTGATACTTGGTGGAAGAGATTCTAGGGTGGCTATGGTCCTCTGGTTGATGTTTTATTGAATTTGGAAGCCTTTAACACCCTCAAATCCCTAATCCAAGTTTAGGGCACAAGCCCAATAGTTGGGTTTAGGCTATCAAAATATCTCACAATAACTTAAAACTTATGCAGGATATTTCTCTGATAAAAGGAGTTCTAAAATAATTTTGGTGGAATTTTTGGGCTAATAAAATAAGTACTTCCTTAATAACCCTAGTTGTGTTCTTAAGTTTATTTTGCTTGTTATGATATTTTTGTCCACTGATAAGTTGTGAAATTTAGTATTTGGAAGTTTTACATTATGTTAGTTCCCTCTTTATTTTTATTAAAATGTTTAGATGATTATTATAAGTACTTGTTTCATAAATTATGAATTGTTGATTTCTTATAAAAAATAGATATAGAGCCCAATATTGCTACGAAAATTATGAAAATTGGTCTGTGAGTGTTTTATGTCATTATGTTGGCTCTGGAATTTTCTCATAAATTTTAAGCTAATAAAAATCGTACTTGTTTTACAAAGTTATAAATCTGGAAGAATACTTTTAATTAGATTCAGAAGCCCTCATGTTTTATAAAATTATAAAACTTTGTTAGGACTAGTTTTAGATCATTATCTATCTCCTGGATTTTTGTCATAATTATTAGACGAATTTTTATAGTACTTGCTTCAATAACCAATTGTTATGGATTTAATGATTTAAAATTAAAATAGGGGTTACTGTTCACTGGAAAATTGGGAGAATACTTCTAGAGTGTATCTTGGCCATGATGGACATACTGGATTTTTGTTATAATTTTTAGAACAATATTGCTGGCCTTTTCTTCTTAAAAGGGTAATATTGACTTTATATTCTAAATTTTGGATTTGGGGCCTAAACAATTCTGAAAATTCTTAGACCTTGTATTTGCTGTAGAAATGTTACCTAGTATTCATCATAATATTATGGTGATTTGTTTCTAATTTAAAAGTGCATTTCATGTTCAAAGTAGGGCATTCAGAGTCTTATGTTAATTAGATTAAATGCCCAAATAATTAGGAAAATTATGAAACTCTAGAGTTAGTCTCAATAGGTTATGCTAGACTCCCAGAAATTGTTATGGATTTGTTGGATGAGTAAATGGAGTACCCCCATAGTGGGAGCAACATGTAGCTTAGCACGGTCTTCACATAATACATAGAATTGAAATAGGCTAGCTCGGAGAGCTTAAACACACTTAGGGGAGTCAAAATGAAATCAAAGTGAGGATTGGTCATGTGTAGAAATAAATAATATTAAAAGCCTTGCGAAAGGGAGCTTTGGGCTTTAGCGCATCGTAGTTGCTAGTGCCCTCGAGAACCCTTCCCGGGGTATGCCTTGGGAGGTCCTAGGCTAATGTAAACCATAGGAATAATAAATGTTAAAGAGTAACTTGTATAACTAGGGGTTCACTTTCACACACCCCAGTTTCTTAGGAAGATAGGGTGACTAGGATGATCGAGTGGTAGGCTCGGTGGTTGTGGAAATGGGCAGGGTAGCCCGGTGAGCCGATGGCTCGGTAAATATTTGTGATAGGTAGGATAGCCCGGGGAGCTTTGGCTCGGTGGATAATACATTAATATCGCATGTGCATAAGATATAAGGTGGTGGGTCTTCGGTATTGGCGGGTCGTCGCACCGACACCAGTACGTTGACTCGGCAAGTGTGGTTTTACACTTAGCCAAATAAAGTCCGGTGCGTCAGGCGGCAATAGTACGCAGGAGTTCCTCTTAGTGCACCAGCATTGAGGCGTACGATAGGTCTGACTGGTAATGCTTATACCGGTTTAGAGGTGGGCGAGGCTCAACCCACTGCTTCTGTTTGCCACTACGGAGGTATCCTGGGAGGTTAGGCTCCAGAAAGGGGGAACTAAAGGTCTGTGTGCACAGAGTTGGGTGGGTGAGTTGCTCTTGCATATCACATCATAGCATATTTGCATGTCATAGCATCATGATTGCATCAACCCCTGACACATATTGTATAAAGTGGTATGAGATGCTTCATACAATAGGCCCTACAAAACGACCCCTTAGCTTATATGTTCGCGTGAGCGTGCTTATAAGTTAAGATTTATATTCTGTATATAGATATTGCTTTCTTGTAAACTGACACCCCATCGTATAAATTGGTATGAGACTTTTTATATGATTGGAGCCTTGCAAAAGATTCTTTAGCTTATGTGTTTTCATATAAGTTAAGGTTATATATTTCATGTTCTGTCTTTCATACTTGTATTACTACTACTTGTTCTCATAGAACTACTAGATTAGTTCCATCGCCACCTGCTTACATTTGTTACTCTCCACCTTCATAGCTTTCCTTTCCTTCTCCCCGCTCAGTGCCTAGGAGCCATGGGGGAGGGGTGCGGGATGATAGGACTTAGTCTTTTAGACTAACGGTTTTCGAACCACATCATTTTAGGGGATCTTGAAATCGAACTTGGAGATGCATCCCCAGAGGTCCGTGCGCGTGGAGACGCGACAGTCTAGCATCGGAGTTGTTGGGTACTGTATCCACAATTACCTGGATTTGAGGAAGCCACCTGTCAAGCTAAGATGAATCCACAATGTATTTGATGAATTATTCTCTAGTTGTACTTGCAGATATTCCATGCTAAGTACACACCAATGTCAGGGTGCAGTGGGTCAATATACACGGGTCTGTGCAACGTAATCCCTCGTTGAGCAGATCAGTGTGTTGGCCTACGTGTACTCTCTCTATTGGGGTGTACTTAATTTCAAGTACAGGGCAATGATAAAGCAAGAGCAGACAAGGAGCAAGGATGGGCCAAAGACCAGCTCAAGGGGAGAAAGAGGAGAAACAGCCTAAGTACAAATCGACGAGAATCACTAAGTGATTCTCGCCGATTCGGCGAGAATCACTAGTGATTCTCGCCGAGTCGTCGAGAATCACTAGCTGATTCTCGCCGGTTGAAGCCGGCAGCTTCGACACAGACAGGGAAATTTTCTAAGGCAGAATCGTCGAGAATTACTTATGATTCTCGCCGATTCGTCGAGAATGACCTTGCATTCTCGACGATTCGGTGAGAATCAAAAGTGACTCCCGCCGATTCTCCCCGGCTTCTGTATCTGTGCAGTCAGATTTCGGCTAAGTAGAAGTCGGCGAGAATCATAAGTGATTCTCGCCGATTCGGCGAGAATCACCTATGATTCTCGCCGAATTTGACTTGGCAATTTTTCTGAAAGTTCTGGACCGGTCCAAGTTACCTGCAGCTGTTTGAACCGGACTTTGGTCCTTACTTTGGTGGGACCCACAACGGTCATCTTCTTGACCTAGGGTACAAATACGATACATTGTGAACAGTAAAAGTGACACACGGGATTTCAAAAAGGACAGCCGCCGTCTTGACCTAGCGCATCGCAGATTGTCGTCCGCCGCCGTCGCCGCTCGTGAAGGTGGTCACCGCCGCTGATCGTGGATTCTTCCTGATCTCCCGGTGACAGAAGCTTAGGCTAGCATAGCGTCTCACGCGTCTAACGAGAGATCCCTTGTCTCTTGATTCGTTGATCGGGAAAATCTTTCCCCTTCCAAATCTATCGAGACGATCGATCCTTGTGTGACCGTTGGAAGATCTTGCTTCCTTCGCTACGAAGTTTGAATCAAGTTGGCACTGCTGCTGTTCTCCGTCGCCGCTGCTGATTCCGAGAACCTTGCCGCCGCCTCAAGCCGCAGCCGGTCTCGGGAAAGATTCACTCCAAGTGAGATCTAGGGTTGTGCACTCTTCGTTGACTTCAAGAGCACGTCGTCAAACGAAGAGGGTCACCTTCTCTCCAAACGTCGTTTGTATTTCTTACAAGCTAGTTTTTAATTTCCTTGTAACGGACCGATTGGTCCCTAGTTGTAAGGGTTGGGTGCAACCTGGATTGTGGGAGTGTTGACTCCTACGTGTGGAAGGTTTCCTTCCGTGAGTGCAAGGATTGGATTTCAATCCTGTTGGAGAAGTGACCGAGTCGTCCCGTGTTGGGAGATAGGTCGAAGGGGGAAAGTGGACGTACCCAAATCGGGGAACCACTATATATTGTCTGTGTTCCTTGTGTGCTTGGTTGTTTTGTTTTCTTATGCAGGTAAATCTTTAATTCCGCAATCACGCTGCAGAGTCACCTAATCCCCCCCCCCCCATAGGTGAAGATAGTTGACACTAGGTTGAATTTCAAGTGGTATCAGAGGGAGGTTGCTCATCAAAGGGGTTAACACCTCGAGTAAGCTCCTGCATCTAGTGTCAACTAGAAGAGTAGACTCACGCATGGAGTTGGACTATGATGTCCATCCTCTAAGACTCCCCTCATGTACAAAGGAGTATTATCCTATCTGGAAGATGAGAGTTATGTTTCATCTGGAGGCCATCGACCCTCGGGTGTCAATCATCTTGGAAGAGGGTCCCTTCATTCCCATGAAGGCTTCTGAGTCTGGAGAGGATATCCTTATCCCCAAGAGTCCCGAAGAGATGTCTGAGACCGAGCTCTCACTGTACAACTTGGATAAGTTAATACGTCAGATCATCACTGACGTCTGGTCTGGTGTATCTCGTTCAAGAGTGGACAAGTGTAGGACAGCCAAGTCCATGTGGCAAACCATCTCAGACCTCATGGTGGGATCAGAGAAAGCTGGTACCGGTTGTCAACAAGAGGATGAAGCCTATGTAGGAGTCCTTATTTCTGAAGATGAAGGGCATGATCAATATTTCAATATCAGGGCTCCTGTGTCCTTGTCAGAGACTGAAGAAGAAGCTGAGGAAAGCAGTTCTGATGAAGCTAACACAACAGTTTCTGCCAATCTGGATGGTAACCTTGAACAACAAAGTCTGACGCAGGTAACTTCTTCCTCATGCCCCTCTCCTCTTGAAGTTCCTGAAGACAGGAATAGTTTTGAGAGTAGTCCTTCCAATGATGCATGGGATACACATAGCTTCACTCAACCGATCGATAATCGTGATTCCCTTGAGAGTGCCCTTCAGACGAGCAACTTACTTGTTGAGGAACAAGCTAAGGAGATTGCTCAGCTGAAGATTTTGATGAATCTCTAATTGGAATCCATCAAAGTAAAGGACTCTCAGATCTCGGATCTAGAAAATCGTCTAGAGACCGAGAAGAGGATAGTTTCCAATTTTTCCAAGATTGATGCTATCAAGAGGAAGGCAGAAAATGGGTGGATCTCCCAAATCATTAAGTCATGGAGAAATGGGGAAACGGTGTTCAGACCCCCACCCCGAGTAGGAAGGACACTCACCATGCCTTCAGGTATGACCATAGGAATAACCATGGTCACTGCAAGAATGATCAGTCCTCTTGTGGGAGCACTCAGAATGCAAGGGCTGTCATGGCCCCCCAGAAGAGAATACCTCCGGCTTCCACCAAGCCCTTTGTATTCTCGGCCACAACCCCTACTCGTCATGAATCTGCCTGCATCAGCTCACAATGCGCCTCTCACCTCCCTAGGACTCTGGAAAGGAGGGATAGAAATCATGTTGTTAGGACTCATGAGGTCCTTGGAAGGGGGCTGACTGAAAGGAAGGCACCACCTCCCAGGCCTCATGACGCCTGCCATATGCATTCTTTCCACCCCTCCAATAGTCACGGTGGAAGAGACAATTCTGTGAGCATATCTGGCTCTATTCCGTTTAGACCCAGAACTATGACTATCTCTGTCATGGGTTCAGGTCACAAGCGGCGATACAACATTCATGAGTGTTGGTGTTGTGGCAAAGTGGGTCATTTTGCCATAGACTGTTGGCACAACCAATCTGCATCAATGGCAAGGGGACTTCCACATCCTCGGGGCAATGTTAGTCTTCCCACCAGGATTCTTGAGGGGAGGCACTCAAATTATTATGCTAACAGGAACCTAGGACCCAATACATATTGGGCTCCTAAGGTAAGGTAATATTCTTTGGTGCAGGGTAGTCTAGACTTCCGAGTCATGATGGGAGCTAGACAGAAGATGTTCCTAGAATAATCTGGAACAAGCATCTGGAACGCAAGAAGTACTATCCTCAAAATTGAACACCTGGTATGCTCTTCAAAGGATCTCAATTATGAATCTTACAATCGCAGGTATCATTGATCAGCCTAAATAATTGAGTCATATTGTGACGTCATATACATATATATATATATATATATATATATATATATATATATACAAATATACTTTTACATATCTATGTATGTTCTCCTAAGGGCAGATCAAAGCTGTATAATTAACCCTTAGATATATTACTAACGATGTGTCAGTAAATCTCTGAAAAATTCGAGAAGGCACATCAATAAGCATATATTACAAGTTGAAAATTAAAGTCGACACGTCATTAGGAGTCACTTAGAATGACAACTAACTTCATGAATATCGCATGTATCGATCTCGACTCAAGTTATGAAATCTGCCAGCCTATGTTAGTAAGTTAGAAATGTCAAAGTTGCTATGACTCCTAAGCTGTGTGGTATGGTAAAACACACCTGGAGTAATAAATGATCTTCTCGATTTCGTTACAACCTGTGACAAAAACGTTATGGTGGAATATAGGTGGTCTTTCAAGTGGTATCCTTGACAACCCCGGACAAATAAAATTGAAATTCCGGCAATTCTCATCGAACCGAAGCTCTTAAACCCCGTTATAGCTCAATTCCCGCCTACCCAGCGAATCTCGCCGACCCAGTAAATCCCGCCGACCCTTCGACTTCCCATCATCCCTTCTACTTCTGATTGTCGCCAGTACCTTGTCGAAGTCCCAGCATCCCTTCTACTTCCCGTCATCCCGCCGACCTGGTTTCAAAGCTCTCCCGAAGCAGTGTCCCAGCACCTGGTTTCAAAGCTCTCCCGAAGCAGTGTCCCAATACTCGCCGAAGCTCATCACTTCCCGATTCCAAGTTCCTTTCCGACTCTTCGTTTCCCGAAGCTCTCCCGCTACTAGGTTCTTCGACTTCGGCTTCATCGTGACCTAACAACCCTCCGGAAGACCTCTTGCAGCCGGAGTCAAGCCCTCGCTTGGCCTCTAATCGGCTTGCCGCACCTTACGCAACGTGGTGCCGGAAACTTCACTGCGTCTCCTCCTAAGGTAATGCCTCTCTTATCCCGACCGTGCTTTGAGCATTAGTATAGATATTACTCTCAACCTCTTAGTTTCGACGATCCTTAGACTTGAACCTTGATATTTCCCTTCTTCCTAGTTTGCTATGGCTCCAAGGACCACTGCTGGCCTAGTCACTGGATGTGAACTAGTGACAACCGGGTTCTCCCAGGCCTCAGATGAATTTCGGAATATAATCATCATGCTTGAAGAAGCGGGACTGAAGTTCGTACTGGAGCACCCATGCAAAATTTTGGACAAAGAAGTTTTGGAATTCTTTGCAACTGCGAAGCTCTATCATGATGACACCTCCATAAAGAGCAAAGTGATCGGGAAGAAAATCAAGATATCCTCCAGGAAACTGACTCAGTGCCTGCGGTTATCAAGTGTTGAAGACGAAGAGTACCTGGAGGAAGAGGATAGAGCAAGGACTCTATCCTTCTGTGGGCTAGCAAGGGGCACCAGATCTATAAAGAGAAAAGAAATGAATGAGGAGGGGAAACTCTTGTCCGACATCATTGGGAAGGTACTGATATGCAAACCAGGCTCACACGACCACATTTCAGCCGACATGTTCAAGATTCTTGTGGTGATTGTCTGCCGAAAGAGATTCAACTGGGGGGCCATGCTTTTCGAGAAGATCAAGGACACCCTCAGATCTCCAAGCTTTGGACGAATCATCAGTCTATTTCTCAATCAGTTGAACGGAGATAAGTTCGACATGAGCAAAGGAGTTCCCTTGCATTATTTGAAGAAAGTGGACTCCAGCGTCTTTGACAGATGGGAGCGAGTCATAGGGCAAGCTGCAGTGGTAGTTGAACAAGAAGAATCTCCTGCCGAGGACAACAGAACTTCAGCAGATTTCTTGGCAGCCCCCAGTGAAGTTCCTGACGCCCTGATTGCAGGAACTGCGGGGGAGCCTGTATCCGATTCTGCAAACATTCTGTCTGATATTTCTCTGATAGCTCAAGATGCTGTGAAAATGGTGGCAAAAGAAGTGGCAGATGATGCGGAGGCTGAGGATGATGAGGAGGAAGAGGAAGAAGCAGAAGAAGTGGCAGATGATGAGGAGGCTGAAACCGATGAGGCAACTCATATCGATGCTGATCTGGGAGATGAGGTGGGTGATGAAGAGGAAGAGGAAGAAGTAGAAAAAGATGTGCACATCTCTGATGATAATGGTGATCATTTGGAGACAGAGATAGAGGAAGAAGTACCTGAGAACGAGAAAGCAGCAGATTCTCAGGAGGATGCTGAGGTTCCGTCTGAGGAACAAGCTCCTAAGCAATTAGATGCAAGAATGGAGGGGGAGCAATCTTTTGTTCCCCCTGTGGAGTCCATCCTACTATCCAGCTCTCCCAGTGCTTCTGAGGGGGAGGCTAACCAAGGTATGCCTGCAGCTCCTCCACTTCAAGATAACTTAGCAAATCACACTGTAAATATTGTCCAAGGGATCCTAGATGAGGTCAAGAGATCGTTTAAGAAGTCCCACAAATCGGTGCTAAAGAGACTACAAGAATCTGAGGAACTCATGCTCAAGAACATTGTGCAGATCAACCATAAGTTAGATGTGATGGAGAAGAAATTTGATGACAAGTATACAGAGGCAGGCACAGCAGTAACTCTTCTCATGCAAGGACTCAAAAAGAATACTGATGACCTGGGAGTGGTCAATAGTAATGCACATATTGTGGCAAAGAGCATACAGAAATTTGATGCCAACATGGTGCTCCTCAATCAAAATCAACAAGCCCTGCTGACTGAATTCTCCAAATCTCTAAAGCATATAGATGAGTCCCTGCATTCCTATGCAAACTCCATAGCACTCGAAGCCAAAAAGGGGGAGAAGGAATATACTACTAAGATGGAAGGGCTTCAGCACATCATCATTGAAAACTTCGATCAGTCCAATGTTTTTGTATATGATAGTTGCCAGTGGATGCTTAACCAAGCATTAGGCAAAAATATACCTGAGGTTCATCCTGTACATGAAACCACTGAGCACAATATTGTGGATGACGAAGGGGCAAGTGCAGAGGCTGTTCTGTTAAGCGAGGCTGAGATGAAGAAAGCTGCTGAAAGGGCTGAACGCAGAACTTGGTTTGATCAAGATGCCTTAGCTAAAGCCAAAGGAAAAAGGCAAATCCAAGAGGGAACCTCAAGGGAAACACCAGCTGAAAAGAAGATCCGATTGACGGAGGAGGATGTGAGAAATGAAAAATAGAGTCCTGTATCAAAAAGTATCATCTTGGACACATTCCTGTTACAGCAGAAGGGGCACATAAAACGAAGTGAGGTATACAGTCAATACGAATGGGAGAGGCACAAAGAATTTGAAGCCAAACGCAACTTATTTTTCAGAAATAATACAGTGACAGATAAAGTTCCTCCTCCCAGATATCATCCTAAACCAAAGGAATATTTCGAAAGACAGAGCAAGAAATTCCTGGCTCAGAAGCTTAAGGATGATCTAGCTAAGGAAAAATAGACCTAGGACCTTTTTGTTCCTCACTGCACTTCTATGTTTTTTTATTGTCTTACGAACAAGTATTGTGGTTTTATATAAATATATATATGTGATGACATGTTGTGACTCAAGTATTATTTTGTCTGTTCTTATTGTCTAAAAGTTTTAATTATTCTGTGGGTGGTGGTATTCATCTTAGCTAGTAGGATTTTGGCTTCGTCAAATAGGGGGAGATTGTTGGGTACTGTATCCACAATTACCTGGATTTGAGGAAGCCACCTGTCAAGCTAAGATGAATCCACAATGTATTTGATGAATTATTCTCTAGTTGTACTTGCAGATATTCCATGCTAAGTACACACCAATGTCAGGGTGCAGTGGGTCAATATACACGGGTCTGTGCAACGTAATCCCTCGTTGAGCAGATCAGTGTGTTGGCCTACGTGTACTCTCTCTATTGGGGTGTACTTAATTTCAAGTACAGGGCAATGATAAAGCAAGAGCAGACAAGGAGCAAGGATGGGCCAAAGACCAGCTCAAGGGGAGAAAGAGGAGAAACAGCCTAAGTACAAATCGACGAGAATCACTAAGTGATTCTCGCCGATTCGGCGAGAATCACTAGTGATTCTCGCCGAGTCGTCGAGAATCACTAGCTGATTCTCGCCGGTTGAAGCCGGCAGCTTCGACACAGACAGGGAAATTTTCTAAGGCAGAATCGTCGAGAATTACTTATGATTCTCGCCGATTCGTCGAGAATGACCTTGCATTCTCAACGATTCGGTGAGAATCAAAAGTGACTCCCGCCGATTCTCCCCGGCTTCTGTATCTGTGCAGTCAGATTTTGGCTAAGTAGAAGTCGGCGAGAATCATAAGTGATTCTCGCCGATTCGGCGAGAATCACCTATGATTCTCGCCGAATTTGACTTGGCAATTTTTCTGAAAGTTCTGGACCGGTCCAAGTTACCTGCAGCTGTTTGAACCGGACATTGGTCCTTACTTTGGTGGGACCCACAACGGTCATCTTCTTGACCTAGGGTATAAATACGATACATTGTGAACAGTAAAAGTGACACACGGGATTTCAAAAAGGACAGCCGCCGTCTTGACCTAGCGCATCGCAGATTGTCGTCCGCCGCCGTCGCCGCTCGTGAAGGTGGTCACCGCCGCTGATCGTGGATTCTTCCTGATCTCCCGGTGACAGAAGCTTAGGCTAGCATAGCGTCTCACGCGTCTAACGAGAGATCCCTTGTCTCTTGATTCGTTGATCGGGAAAATCTTTCCCCTTCCGAATCTATCGAGACGATCGATCCTTGTGTGACCGTTGGAAGATCTTGCTTCCTTCGCTACGAAGTTTGAATCAAGTTGGCACTGCTGCTGTTCTCCGTCGCCGCTGCTGATTCCGAGAACCTTGCCGCCGCCTCAAGCCGCAGCCGGTCTCGGGAAAGATTCACTCCAAGTGAGATCTAGGGCTGTGCACTCTTCGTTGACTTCAAGAGCACGTCGTCAAACGAAGAGGGTCACCTTCTCTCCAAATGTCGTTTGTATTTCTTACAAGCTAGTTTTTAATTTCCTTGTAACGGACCGATTGGTCCCTAGTTGTAAGGGTTGGGTGCAACCTGGATTATGGGAGTGTTGACTCCTACGTGTGGAAGGGTTCCTTCCGTGAGTGCAAGGATTGGATTTCAATCCTGTTGGAGAAGTGACCGAGTCGTCCCGTGTTGGGAGATAGGTCGAAGGGGGAAAGTGGACGTACCCAAATCGGGGAACCACTATATATTGTCTGTGTTCCTTGTGTGCTTGGTTGTTTTGTTTTCTTATGCAGGTAAATCTTTAATTCCGCAATCACGTTGCAGAGTCACCTAATCCCCCCCCCCCATAGGTGAAGATAGTTGACACTAGGTGGAATTTCAGGAGTTCAGACAGCCGGGACTGTGAGTCCCAACTACTATTAGTTTATTAGTTTTGATTCCGCTTGAGAGACTCTTGTAGTGAGGATTTAATGTATTGGGCATGAGCCCTGTTTTTAGTACCTTATTTTTCTGTGGACTCTGCCTTCGTGGAGATTTATTTTATATACATGTGATTCTTGAGGATTAATTTTGAGTTCATTCTTACTCTTATATTTTATTATACACTTCTGCGATCGATATGTCCGGCAGAATAGGCGCCTTGTAGTGACGACCTTCCCGTACTTGTTGGTGTCACCGCAAAGCGACGGTTCTGGGCCTAAGACCCAGGTGGTTAAAAAGAAAAAAAATGGGGTCTTATAAGAAACACCTGACACACCGCCCTGACACGCCCTCCCTAGGCTCATCACTGGGCTTATCACCCTCATCCTGAAGCCTGTAGCCGCATTTAAAGATTTCCCGTTGCTGCACGTCAACAATACTGACACGCCCCCCCACCCCTACACAGGCATGTCTGAGGGCGTGTTCCACCTTTTTCGACGACTGACGGATTTCTGACCAATGATTGAGACACAACGTGCCTTATACGCCCCACCTACACGGGCGTGTCCCATAGAATGTCCACCAACGTACAGATATAATCATCATTTTCGTAAGAATTCAGCTCCCGAGGTCAACCCCGTACATGACAAGCGCCCCTAACACACCCACCCCAGGCGTGATAGGGGGCATGACCTGTAACATCTCATTTCCAACTAGACCCCTAGGAATGATTTTGTCCTGACTAGGTCAGGACAAACCCTTAGAGAACCAAGAAGGACCAAGTGAACCTTGGATTTCAGTTGAGTGTCACTTGGTCTGCAAATAGTAAATCCCAGAAACCCTAGAATTGGAGGGCCAAGTAAGTCCAACCTAAGTGGACCCTAGGGTAGGTTATAGGGTCAACGATAGGACCCATGTTTACCCTAGTCAACACTTGACCTAATTAGCCAGAAATGACCCTAAGCCCTATTCCTTGGGTTGGATCCACCCAAACTAACCCAATGCCACCCAATGGGTCTAAGACAACTCATACCCCATAGGGAGGAGAAAAATGGGTTTCATGCATGGATAATTTGAGAATTAACCTAGGAGAGGGAATTTGAATATAATAGGAGAGAGAAAATTTGGAGGAAGAATATTCATGACCAAGGGCCTCTCTTTCTCCACCATTAAGCGTTGATATCATTCCCCCCCCCCCCATTTAATATATTATGCATGGGTGGGCTGTCAATGGATTAGAGGATTGACTAGCCAACTTAGTGACTAGGAGAGACAGAGAATCTCAAAATGGTGAATAATTAGGAGAGAGAAAGGGGTATATTTAAGGGTGTTTGAGGATTGAGCCACTTGGGCTCATGCCATCAGCCCCCACTTGGGCTGGCCGACCCTTGGTGTCATTTAGGAGGAGATGGATGGAGTGGGGCCCACCCTTGCATGCATGGTGATAAGAACAAGGCAAAACCGCCTCCACACCTTGATGGTATCGCCCCCTTGATATCATTGCCTCTCTTAATATCCATTCCCACACGACCACTCTCAGCCTCCCAGCCATTCTCATCTTAAGAGAGAGAGAGAGAGGCCTGAACTAGAGCTATAGGCCGTGAAACCCGAGGGATAAGCACCACCGCCGTCTCCATGGTTTCCCGCCGCTCGTCACGTTGCATGGCCACCGGGAAGGTCCTCCCTCACCTCTCTCTTCATGCTTTAGATCTTAAGATTGTTTAAGTTAGGGTTCTAGGTCGAATGAGCCCGAACCCAGCTTCGTTTTCTCCATTAATGGAGTTTATGGAAGCTCACGGGTTGGGAGGCGCCGCCATCTCCCGCCTCCCTAGTCGCCGGCAAAGACTCTCCCCCACCACCGTGAGGGTAGAGGAGAATAAACTTCGCCAGTACGATGACTTGGCAAGTGTGGTTTTACACTTCGCCAAACTTAAGTCTGGCGGTCCAGTCAGCAAAAGTATGTGGTAGTATGCTTTGTGCACCAAGTGTTGAGGCGTACGATAGGTTAGACCGGTAGTGCTATTACCTGTTTTGAGGTGGGCGAGGCCCAACCCACCACTTCCGTCTGCCACTACGGAGGTATCCTGGGAGGCAACGGCTCCGAAAGGGGGAACTAAAGGTTTGTGTACACAAAGTCGGGTGGGTGTGTTGCACTGCTTGAACATAACATGAACCCACCATATTGATGCATATCATAATAATTCATAATAACCTATGAAACCTAATGTATAAGTTTAATGGGACGCTTATACATTAGGACTTGCTAAACGACCCTTGGTCTATAAGATTGTGTGGGCAAGTTTGTAAATTAAGGTTATTTCTATATATATATACTGCTTGTGATAACCGACACCCCAACGTATAAAGTGGTATGGGACATTTTATACGATGGGGGCCTTATAGAAGATCCCTTGACTTATGTGTACTCACATAAGTGAAGGTTAAATTCTTTTCTTACTTTACCTACTACAACATAATTATAAATTGCTAGCTAGGTCCCCCTGTCACCTGTTTGTTTTACTCTCCACTTTCACGTCCTTTCCTTTCTTCCTACCCGCTCGGTGCCTAGGAGCATGGGGAAGGGGTTGGGTACAATAGGGCTTAGTCTTATAGACTAACGGTTTTCGAACCACATCTAATTAGGGGATCATGGAGCTCAGCATGGAGGAGCAGCCCAGGAGACCAGTGCGATTGGAGACAGGGCAGTCTAGCTAAGGAGTACAACCAGCTGGGACCGTGAGTCCCGCCTTCTAGTAGTTGTTTTATTTTGCTTCTGCATGAGAGACTGTAGTGAGTATATTGATGTACCGGGCTTAAGCCCTTCATTTCTGTACTTTTTACTATTCTGTGGGCACTCCCTTCATGGAGATTTTATTATATGTGATTTTCTGTGGACTTATATGTCTATACTCATGTACTGCTACTTTTGTGATCAATAAGGCCGGTAGAATCGGTGTTTTGTAGTGACGATATTCCCGGGCCCGAAGGAGTCATCGCAAAGCGGCAGTTCTGGGCATAAGACCCCGGTTTTTACGAGTTGTTAAAAAGGGGGTCTTACATGACCGACCCGAAAAATGTCTATAAATTCAGGCCTCCCCTTGTGTCCAGCAAGTAGTATTAGGTGAGAGGGGAGGTGCTGCCATTTTGTTTCTTGGAACTTTTCATGCTTCTCCTCTTCCTCTTTCTCATTTCAATCTTTTTAATCCTTGCTTAGTGTACTCCTTTTGTAATAGTTTTTGTAATTTCTTTAGTAGCTTAGTGTTAATGCTAGCTTAGGATTTTTATTTCAATGCACTTGTACTCTTTATTCCCAGTGGTAACTTTCTTTTAGTATTAATAAAAGTGCTCTTTTTATCTTTGTTCTCTTACTGTTCTTCTACCCATCTCTCTTCCTCCACTTATCCATGATTAACTAATCCTCCTTATACTCGATCTTGATGATCTGAGGTTCGAGTTGATTAAGTTATGATGCTTTAAGTTTACTTTTTCTTTTAGGGTTTAGGCCTTTGATTTACTCTTTAAAAATCTTGTTTGGAGTTATATCATCGATATATAATTTCCATATTTATTTTCACTCTTAGCTATCCGAGAGGCTCATAGTTTGAAGTGAACACTCCAGAGTAAAGAGAGTTGCATGCACCCCTCGAGAGAGGCAACCGTTAAATCTCCTGAATTAGAGTGAAATCCAAGAGTGGGGTTCACTGCGTAAAGCGAGCTTTAGGTCTCCGATTTGGACAAGAGTTCGGTCGGACCTTCCTAATCTCAATTGGGCATGACTTCGAGAGAAGCGTGTTCAAGCTTTAGGAACATCCATAGTCAAGGTCCTTTACCCTATTAAGTTAGGGTTTATTATCGTATTTTTAGTCAACTCTTGCAGAGGTGATTCTCGATCAAGTGCTTTTCTATTTCATCGTTTCAACCCTTCGTTATTATCGCTTTCAGTGGCTCTCTTTCTAGCGTTATATTTATTTACTTAATTGCAATTATCTTTCTCTTAAACCCTAAATCAATCCTTCCATAAGATAATAGTCTTCGTGTGAGTAAGGTTACTCAATAGTTCCCGGATTTTAATACGACACTTGTGTCCCCTAGATACGATTCGAAAGGTATACTTGCCTAGTTGGATTGCTAGTTCAGTTTTTATTCTCTTCACGATTAGTAGACACCAAGTTTTTTTCACCGTTGCTGGGGAGCAACTTTTGTTTATAATTTGAAAACACGAGCCAATTACTTTTATCATTTCTCTTTCTCACCCTATTTCTCAAAAATTGAAAATAATTCAAAAAAAATATTAACGCTCTTAATAGAAATCCACATCATATTTTTTCTAACCCACCTAACTCTCTCGAAAAGGCTAATGTGGCTTTAAATGTCACTATCTTGTCTAGTACCTTGCGAACCCTTCATCGGGTAACCCTTGGGAAGTTCGGGAGCTAAAACATAAAAAAAATCTATTTCAAAAAAAAAAATAGGAACTCTTTTCTAGTTTATTTATTTCTCTTTATTCATCTTCTCTTCTGCTAGTGCATGACCCCTGGAAATCCGTCGGTTATTTTGGACTTGGACCACGAAATTTAGCGTACTCTTCTGAGAAGATTGCAATTTCAAGGCCCTACTCTCCGAATACCAGTTGAGGATTCCAAGTCATTTTCTACCCTAAGAATGGAAGAACCCCCTGCGCTAAGAATGGAAGAACCCATCGTAGAGGAAGTCATGCATAGGCCTATGTCCTATTATGCATGATTGAATCTAGAGGGTACAGAGTCAAGCATAGTTCACCCTGCTATAGCTAATAATAATTTTGAACTTAAGCCTAGCGTAATTCAAATAGTGCAGCAGTATGTGCAATATGACGGACTTCAAGATGAAGATCCGAGTGCGCATATAGCTAACTTTCTTGAGATTTGTGACACCTTCAAGATAAATTGTGTTACAAATAATGCTATTAGTCTAAGATTATTCCCCTTCTCCCTTAGAATTAAAGCAAAATAGTGGCTGAACACTCTACTAAAAAACAGCATTACCACCTGGAATCAACTAACTGAAAAAATTCTGGTGAAGTATTTTCCTCCAGCTAAAACCGCAAAACTTAAGAACGATATTTCTGCCTTTTTTCAAATAGATTCTGAAACTTTGTATGAATCCTGGGAAATATTTAAACAATTCTTAAGATGATGCCCCCATCACGCACTGCCTGTATGGTTACAAGTGCAAATGTTTTATGACAGGCTAAATCAAAACACAAAGAAAATGATAGACGCAGCTTCCGGTGGTACTTTAAACCACAAAAACCCGAAAGCAGCTCTTGAGCTTTTCAAGGACATGGCCATAAACACATATCAGTAGAATGTGCCTAGACCTCTCCCAAACAAACCTGCAGGTATATTTAAAGTGGACAACGTTCCCAGCTAGCTCTGCAAGTGGAAGTATTAAGTAAAAAGATAACGCAGATGACTGCTGCCTCCGCCCCTTAGGTATGGGAATCTACAACTCCTACTCCTGAACAATTAGATTATGTTAATAATATGCCTATAAATGCTTTTCATGATTTTGTTGTTGCTAATTTTCCTGTGCCGGGCTTTACTTTTCCGAATAGTTATAATCCCGTTTTACGAAACCAGCCAAACTTTTCATGGAGTAATCCCTCGAACGTAGTGCGCCCGCCAACACAAAATGATTTTTTTTGCACCACCATCACCTCCTCAAAATTTTCCAAAACCTCCAAGTATGGAGGAAATGTTTTCAAAATATATGAATATTAATGACGCTACAATAAGAACCCTAGCCCGAAGCGTTAAAAGTTTAGAGAATCAAGTAGGATAACTCGCAAAAAATATTTTTGAGTGACCCGCCCTGTCTTTTCCTGCCAATACAAATCCCAATCCGAGAGATCAAGCGAAAGCTATAACTCTTTGGAGTGGGAAGCAAGTTTATGGTATGGTTAGCGAAGAGCCCGAGGTGAGCTCCGCCACCTTTTTAAAAATTCCACCCTCTGTTGAAAAAGAAGTTATTACCCCTCTCCCTATTGAAGAAAAAGACCTCATTCCACCACCCATCTTTAAAAAAGATCCAAGTCCACCATACCCTTCCGAACTTAACAAGCAACATCAGGATGTTCAATACTCCCCCTTCCTAGAAATGTTTAAGCAAATCCACATAAATCTACCCTTCTACGAAGCGATTACCCAAATGCTGAAGTACGATAAGTATCTTAAGGACCTCCTGACTAATAAAAAGAAGTTAGAAAACTTATCGCATATCACACAAAATGTTGAGTGCACTGCGGTCTTTACAAACGGTTTACCAAAGAAGATCAGTGATCCGGGTAGTTTTTCTATACCGTGTGTCTTTGGTGATCTTTTTGTCAAGCACGCATTAGCCGACTTTGGTGCGAGTATCAAATTAATGCCCCTCTCGTTATTCAAGAAGTTAGGAATTGGTAGCCTCAACCCCACATGTATGAGTATCCAGCTCACTGATAGATTTGTTAAGTACCCGTTAGGAATAGTGGAGGATGTTCCAGTCAAAGTCGACAAATTCATCTTCCCGGTGGATTTCGTCATATTGGACATCGAAGAAGACGTCGAGGTTCCCTTGATACTTGGCCGACCCTTCCTTGCCACCTCCCGAGCTATCATTGACGTAAGAAATGGTAAGATCTTCCTTCGAGTAGGCGACGATGAAGTAACGTTCTCTATCACCCCTTCGATGAAGAATACCCTAGAGAATGACGACTCCTATTTTTTCTTAGATGCTTTAGGTGAAGAATCTTTCTACTACCTTTCTGAAAGTGAAAGTGAGATTTCTGATTTTTATTTTTCTTCAACTCTTCTAATGGAATTTTTGCAAGAAACGGCCATGGCCGCGGACTCCACCCTTTCCAATTTTTTGTATAAAGTAAAAGTCTACGAAGACATCATTTTTGAAAAAGAAAGAATTTCCAAAACATCTTATGAAGAACCCCCTACCCTAGAATTAAAAGAATTGCCTGAACATCTTAAGTATGCCTTCTTAGAAAAAGATTCTAAACTACCAGTAATAGTTTTGGCCTACCTAACAGAAGTGCAAAATGATAAACTCATACAAATTTACCTAAACATAGCTGAGTTTTTTATTGGAAGATATCTGATATCAATGGTATAAGCCCATATTTATGTACCCACACAATCCTAATGGAAGATAATTCGCGTAATTCAATCCAACCTCAGTGTTGTATATATCCAAATATGAAAGAAGTAGTTAAGGGCGAGGTTATGAAATTGTTAGACGCAGGAATTATCAATCCTATATCTGATAGTAAGTGGGTTAGACCTATTTAGGTAGTGCCAAAAAAGGGAGGAATAATTGTAGTTAGTAATGAGAATAATGACTTAATCCTGACACGGATGGTGACGGGGTGGGGAATGTGTATTGACTATCATAAGTTAAATGACGCCACTCGCAAGGGCAACTTTCCCTTGCCATTCATCGATCAAATCTTAGAGCGACTATCTGGCTATAGTTTTTACTATTTTCTCGATGGTCTCATGAGGTACTTTCAAATCCCCATATCTCCCGAGGACCAGGAGAAAACTATGTTTACTTGTCCCTTCGGCACCTTCGCTTACAGAAGAATGTCGTTTCGATTATGCAATGCGCCAGCTATAATCCAGCGATGTATGCTCTCTATCTTCGACAAGTACGTAGAGAGCAATATGGAAGTGTTTATTGATGATTTCTCTGTGTTCGGCGATGCCTTTGATAGTTGCTTAGAAAACCTTGAAAAAGTCATAGAAAAATGCGAAGAAACTAACCTTGCCCTAAATTAGGAAAAATGTCATTTTATAGTGAGGGAAGGGTTAGTTTTAGGACATAAGATTTTCACGAAAGGAATAAAAGTAGATATAGTTATGATAGAAGTTATTGAGAAGCAGCTGCCGCCTACGAAAGTAAATGCTATAAGAAGTTTCCTAGGACACGTTGGTTTTTACAGCCGCTTCAAAAAAGAATTCTCCAAAATTACCAAACCCCTTACTCAACTCTTAGAGAAAGACGCCCCATTTAATTGTGATGACCTTTGTCTATCTGCCTTTGAATTAATAAAAGAAAATTTAATTAATGCCCCTATTATGATAGCTCCGGTGTGGGAGCTTTCCTTTGAAATTATGTGCGATGCGATTATTATTGCGGTGGGAGCCGTACTAGGACAACGAATATCTAAAAAACATCCACCCCATCTATTATGCAAGTAAAACACCTACATCGCCACAAAAAAATTATACCACAACCAAGAAGGATCTCCTAGCTGTTGTTGTAGCTTTTGATAAATTTTGTCCTTATATTATGCATTCCAAAATTATCATTTTTACAGACCACTCGGCCCTCAAGTATCTTATTGCTAAGACGGATGCCAAGCCATGCCTTATTCGCTAGGTCTTACTCCTCCAGGAGTTTTACTTAGAAATCCGTGATAAGCGAGGAGCGGAGAATTTGTCCTCCGACCATCTCTCACAATTAGATAATCCATATATAGAAAAATTAGATGAAAAATCTTTTAATGATTTCTTCCCCGATGAGAAGATGCTTTTAATTAACACATCCCCTTCTCCTTGGTTTGCACACATAGCCAACTATTTAGTGTCCCATGTGCTCCCGAAAGAGTTCTCCTCTCAAAAAAAGAAGAAATTCTTTTTTGAGTTGAAGAATTATTTTTTGGAGGACCCGCATCTTTTCCGAGTCTATACGGACCAAGTGATAAGGAGATGTGTCTCTTTTGAAGAAGGATTTGATATTTTAAAAAATTTGCATTAAAGACCTACTAGTGGTCACTATCAAACAGCTCGCACCGCCCAGAAAGTGTTTTGCGCGGGTTTTTACTGGCCTAACCTATTTAAAGACGCGCAAGCCTTTGTGAGTAGGTGTGATAGTTCTTAAAGGTTGGAAAATATTTCCAATAAAAATGAAATGCCGCAAAATTATTTCCTTGAGTGCGAAGTTTTCGACCTCTGGGGAATTGATTTTATTGCCCCTCTTCCTTCTAGCTTCGGGAAGAAATACATTCTAGTTGTTATAGATTATGTTTCACGATGGGCTGAAGCCCAAGCTCTTCCTTCTAACGACGCCCGAGTCATAATTACGTTTTTTTAAAAATTATTTTCTCGATTCGGTACGCCACGAGCCATCGTTAGTGAAAAGGGTTCACAGTTTTGTAAAGCGTAATATTCAAAAACTCTTATAAAATACGGCATTACGCATAAGCTTCAACTGCCTACCACCCCCAAACTAACGGACAAGTCGAAGTAGTGAACAGAGAGATAAACAGAATTTTAGAAAAGACTGTTTCCAGCTCTAGAAAAGACTGGTAAACCAAAATAGACGATGCTCTATGGGCCTACCGTACAGCGTAAAAAACCTCCATCGGATTTACGCCATATCGGTTAGTTTATGGAAAAACATGTCATTTACCCGTAGAATTAGAACATCGCGCTTTTTGGGCCTTAAGGTTTTTAAATTTCAATCCCCACTCCGTCGACGTTTTTCGAAAATTTCAACTTAACAAACTCAACGAGTGGTGCACTTACACTTATGAAAATAACAAATTTTATAAAGAGCAGACAAAACGTTTTCACGACAAACACTTAAGGCACCCTAAAACTTCAAATCGGGCGACCAACTTCTTTTATATAATTAATGTTTACGTTTATTTCCTAGAAAACTAAAGTCACGATGGTCTCGGCCATTTTTTTTAAAGAAGTTTTTTTGTATGGCACCGTGTTAATTTCACACCCTGATAAGGGCAATTTCAATGTAAATGGGCAGTGTCTTAAACTCTATTTTTTTAGTGATGATGATGTCAGTCCAAACAATGTTAATTTTTATCTGCAGGAACTTTAAACTAACTTGAGTCTATTTATTTTTGTTAAAAAAATTTAATTATTATTTTGGACAATATTTTTTTGAATAATATTACTTTGTTGCGTTGAGCTCAAACAATGTTTTAAACAAAGGCGCTCCTGGGAGGCAACCCAAGTTATTTTTCTATTTTCTTTATTTTACATTTTTTACCCCGAATGGCTCCGACAAGATAAAGCTTGTGCGATCGCCTGCTCGAATGCTACTGAATCAATTACGTTGTCTAACGAAGAGTTTTCAAGAAGTTCCAAGTGCAAGCATGGGGGAGATGCATCAATCAACATTCACAATGAATAAATCTGTGGAAGTACCTTTTTTTCAATTCTGTACTTTTATTTCTATTTTAATTTCTCTCTCTCTCAATCCCCTCCTTTCTCCATTGAGGACAATGTCTATTTTAAGCTTCGCGTAGTATTTCCTCATTCTCTTATCTTTATTTTGTTTCCCTTAAAAAAGAAATCAAAATTTTTTTTATGTATATCTTAAAAATACAAAAAAGATAATATCTTAAAAATCCAAAAAAAATTAGAATATATTTCAAATATATATATATATATATATGTATGTATATACTATTTGTTTTTTACTTTAATAGTTTAAATGAATTTTTGTATTTCAATAATACCCCTTGCTTTTGTTTTGTTTTTCTCAAAATTCCATATAACGACTTAGCTAATTATAATATTTCTAATCATTCTTTTTAATTATGTTTCACAAGTAAAATGTTGGTCATGCTGTGTTTCTAATTCACGGTAGCATGTTAACGTGAAACGTTTTTCTAAAACTCGCATTATTATTATGGTTTTCGTTCTTTATTTTCTTTACTTTCTCGAAAAATCTTTCATCCACTATTTTCCTTTTCATTATTGAATAATTTTTGTAATGTCAACTTTTGATTAGCGTAGTAGATGTGAACGATCCAAGTCGATTATTATTTCTATTTTCAAGATAATTTCATTAGTCTTCATTTATTATCTAGGATTTCCTTTATAAAATTTTTCAAAGATTATGCTTTAGATAAATTTACAAACATGAAAATGATTTAGGCCATTTTTGTTTTCTTTTGACCCTTCTTGCGACCCTAAAAACTTTTATCCCTAGTTTGCCACTTTTGAGCCTTTTTTCGATTTCAATTGATAGCTCCATTTATCATTTCATTTTCAGCAAAGCTAAAATTTTTCCAACCTATCTAATCACACTAACCTTTTAAGTTTCATAAAAAATATTTTCATGATTATGATGGGTTTGTTTTGTCATATATTTGGAGAACATTTTTAAAAAGTTTTGCTCAAAAGAAGTGTTTGTTTTTGTTTGGCCAATTTCAAAAAAAAAATTATTTAAGGCCTTTGTTTTGAAAAAGAAAAAAAATGAAAAAAAGAAAAAAAGTATTTTTTTATGATGAAATTTTTGAATCTTTTTGTTTTAGTTTAGTGTGATTTTTGAGCCTCCTTGTTTATCTTTGAATTTCACTCTTAATCATAATCCTAAACCAAACATTTCGGTCCTAATAAGCCCTTTTGATTCATGTTTTTGATTTTTTTTAGCTAAGTGAAGAAGAAAAGAAAAATAGTTAAATTTTTGATTTAAATTTAGATTTATTTTATTTGATTGATATAGTTATAATGTGTCTCTTGGATCTAGTAACAACTCAATGCATTTTTTTCATTTTGATGCTTTGCTTAAATTTATTTAAAGAATTTTGTTAAAATTTTAGATGATTTATTTTCGTTAGTAAATTTTACAAATTGTAAAACCCTATTTAAGTAATTGTATTAAGTTTACGTTTCACCTTCTCCCTACTTAGAATTTTGTATAGTACTTGTGTAAGCATAATTAGAACTTTTTGATTAGTAACTTTTTATGTTAGCTAGTTTTTATATCTTTGCTTGGGGACAAGCAAAGATTAAACTGGGGGGAATTTGATAGTAAATTTTGTAGTCGAAACTATTAGGGTATTTTTAGGTTTTTAATACACAAATCATATTTTGTAAGTTTATATATTGAGCTCCTTTTGTATATTTTATTGCCACTAATGTTTTCTCTTCTTTTTTGCAGATTTTCTCAGTGTTCGGCCAAAATGACCTGACCACCCCCTGACACGCCCTCCCTGGGCGTGTCATAGGGTGTGTAACCTGATCCCGAGGAAGATTGCTGCAAGAACTCAGATCCCAAGAAAAACACCTGACACGCCCCCCTGATACTCCCTAGGCGTGTCACTAGGAAGGTCACCCTCATCCCGAAGCCTGCTGCCGCATTTAAAGATTTCTCTTTGCTACACGTTAACAATACTGACATGCCCCCCCCCATAAATGGGCGTGTCTAAGGGTGTGTTCCACCTTTTTCGACGACTGATAGATTTCCGACCAATGATTGAGACATGATGTGCCTTACATGCCCCACATACACGGGCCTATCCCAGGGCATATCCACTGACGTACAGAAGTAATCATCATTTCCATCAGAATTCAGCTCCTGAGGCAAACCTCGTACATAAAATGCCCCCCTGACACGCCCACCTCGGGCATGATAGGGGGCGTGACCGACCCAAAAAATGTCTATAAATTCAGGCCTCCCCCTTGTGTCGAGCAAGTAGTTTTAGGTGAGAGGGGAGGTGTTTCCCTTTAGTTTCTTGGAGCTTTTCATGATTCTCGTCTCCCTCTTTCTCATTTCAAGCTTTTTAATCCTAGCTTAGTGTACTCCTTTTGTAATAGTTTTTGTAATTTCTTTAGTAGCTTGGTGTTAATGCTAGCTTAGGATTTTTATTTCAATGCACTTGTACTCTTTATTCCAAGTTGTAACTTTCTTTTAGTATTAATAAAAAGTGCTCTTTTTATCTTTTTTCTCTTAATGTTCTTCTACCCATCTCTCTTCCTCCACTTCTCCATGATTAACTAATCCTCCTTGTACTCGATCTTGATGATCCGAGGTTAGAGTTGATTAAATTATGATGCTTTAAGTTTACTTTTTCTTTTTAGAGTTTAGGCCTTTTATTTACTCTTGAAAAATCTTGTTTGGAGTTATATCATCGATATATAATTTCCATATTTGTTTTCACTCTTAGCTAGCCGAGAGGCTCATAGTTTGAAGTGAACACTCAAGAGTAAAGGGAGTTGCACGCACACCTCGAGAGAGTCAGACGTTAAATCTCCCAGATTGGAGTGAAATCCAATAGTGGGGTTCACTGCGTAAAGCGAGCTTTAGGTCTTCGATTTGGACGAGAGTTTGGTCAGACCTTCCTAAACTCAGTTGGGCACGACTTCGAGAGAAGTGTGTTCAAGCTTTAGGAACCTCCAAAGTCAAGGTCCTTCACCCTATTAAGTTAGGGTTTATTATAGTATTTTTAGTCAACTCTTGCCGAGGTGATTCTCGATCGAGTGCTTTTCTATTTCAACGTTTCAACCGTTCATTATTATCGCTTTCAGTAGCTCTCTTTCTAGCATTATATGTATTTCCTTAATTGCAATTAGCTTTCTCTTAAACCCTAAATCAATCCTTCGATAAGATAATAGTCTTCGTATGAGTAAGATTACTCAATAGTTCCCAGATTTCAATTCGATACTTATGTCCCCTAGCTACGATTTGATAGGTATACTAGTCTAGTTGGATTGCTGTTGCGCGCTAGGGTTCGAAGAAAATAAACGCAACCGAACTAGCAATCCAATGAGGCAAGTATACCTATCGAATTGTAGTTAGGGGACACAATTGTGGTATTTAAATCCGGGAACTGTTGAGTATGCTTACTCACACGAAGATTATTATCTTATCGACGGAAAAACTAGGGTTTTGAGAAAATAAGTGCAACTAAAGAAAAAAAAGCTAAAGCTAGAAAGAGAGCTGTTATAGTTAATTAAAGAGCCTAAGAAAATCGATTACTACGAAAGGTTGAAAATATGAAATGGAAATGCACTCGATCAAGAATCACCTCGGCTAAAGACGTTTAAGAAAATGCAATAAAAATCTAAACTTAATTGGATAAAGGTCCTTGACCGTGGAGGTTCCTAAAGCTTGAGCACGCTTCTCTCAAAGTCATGCCCAACTGATTTTAGGAAGGTCCGACCGACTCTCGTCTAAATCGGAGGCCTAAAACTTGCTTTACGCGGTCAACCCCACTATTGGATTTTACTCCAATCCGGGAGATTTGGACGTCTTCCTCTCTCGAGGGGTGCGTACAACTCCCTTTACTCTTGAATGCTCACTTCATTATATCGGACTCTCGGCTAGCCCAGAATGAAAGCAAAGGTGGAGGGTATATATCGATAATATACCTCCAACCCATGATTAATCAAGAGTAATTCAAGGCCCTAACCTAAAAAGAAAAGATTAATTAAAACATCATAACTTAATCACTCTAACCTCGTGTAAGACCCCCCCTCCCGGAACACAAGACACGGCACGAGAGGGGTCTTATGCCCAGAACAGCCGCCTTGTGGTAACACTAGCACACGGGCTTGCCTGTACCACAAGACGCCTATTCTGCCGGCAACAACCAATATCAACACATAATTGCCAACCTAACCATAATAGTATAAGAAAGTCAATCCACACTAAGCATATATCCATAATCATCACAAAAGAGAAGCTATCAAGCTTCTACATAATCAGAGTACGTGAATATATTTGCCTCGAAGGGCTACAACAAAATCTCTCTCACTCACATCTGTAACTGACGGTAGCGAGGGTACCGTCACTTCAGGCCCTGTCGTCCTGGGCTGGCTGTCCGGCTGCATAGCATGCTGCTCCATCTGCGGGGTTTCCTCCTAAAAAGGAAGACGTAGCAACCGTTAGTCATTAAAGACTAAGTGGCTTCACATCCGCTCCCCCGACGACTCCTCGGCACCGGGCGGAGAAAAGAATAGGTACAATATATAGATAACAGTAGTACAATAAGTGAAGTGAGTATACATATCATAAGCAGCAACAGCAGTAGTGTATAATAAGCAAGCTCTTAGTTTAAAAATCTACTATCTATAGCAGCAAGAGAGTATATAGCTACAACAGTAAGTAACTCAACTTATATGGATGCCCATACAAACATATAAGTTGAGGTTCGTTCAGCAATAAGTAACTCATCGTATAGGAGTGCCCATACAAACGTATATGATGAGGGTCTTAATTATGCAATGAAGTGTAATGCTATGAATGCAATGCAATGACAAACCCATGATCATGCACATGTAACTGCTATATTGACACAGACTTATAGTTCCCACTATTCGAGCAGGTAGCTAACCTCTCAGGCGTCATCCGTCGTGGCCAAGCGGTGACAGTAGAGCGGGCATCTCCACTACTAGGCTGGTCTCCACACTACCTGGCCTAGGACTCCGTACGCCTCAACGCTAAGAACACAACAGCGAAGCTCACATGCGTACTACGGCTCAGCGGGTTCTCCTGGGTAAATGATCACCAAGATCCTAGCCCCGAACTGGCCTATGCGTGACACGGAAGGAGCCTCAGAAAAACACGAGGACCAAGCCCAATCGTTCACTTGGCACGGAAGGAGCCTCGGGACATGAACACCGAGGACCAAGCCCAACTGCCCAAGGTCTAGCTGTCGACTCCCATCGGTGTGACGATTTGCGAGCCCGTAGACCTGCCACACTATCCTTGACCCGGGATTACGATATCGTGTGTCGACTCACACCACATGCAATTTCACAATATCGTGGCATGGAAGGAGCCTCGGGACGTGAACACCGAGGACCAAGCCCAACCATCCATCAAATGCGGAAGGAGCCTCGGGACATGAACACCGAGGGCCAAGCCCAACCGTCCAACTTTACTCATCTCAATCTCATTCCAACTAGTGACAGTCAACACCACACTTGTTACTTCCACAATGATACCCATAGGGAGACGACACTCTAAGCATTGGATTACTAATCCCCTTTTTATCCATTCAACATGTATCATGGCCATAGTTAAATTAGTTATACTCTTGCCCGATCATATCTACCCAATTATATCAGGTTCCTTCGTTCAATTAAACTTGTCCACAACTCGTTATATGAATTTAGATTCATAACCTCAACTTATCATGTCACTATGATGATTATGTCAAAAGAGTCCACCTAAGCTTCGAGTTGGATCACAACATTAAACTCCATCACATCGCATTCCACGTTACACAAGCCCATAATTTAGGTGCAGCCTTAACCCGGGCAGCAACTTCGACCAAGGATTCCCTAGGCTACAGAGATCCGACGAGTGCGTGTAACCACTCGTTGGAAAGATAATTTTGTGGGCTACGACTTTTGTGTTTGATCGAAATCCCAGATTTGATCGCATCACACCAGAAATCCACTCGAAGCCTGTTGTGTATAGGGTACAAATTTCCTAGGTGGAATTTCCCCCAACCGCAGCAGATTTGAACAGACTTTCACGTGGCTACAGGTATCACCTGGGAACGTGCAACCACTCGTTGGAAAGATAATTTTGAGGTCTACGACTTTTGTGTTTAGTCAAAAACCCATATATGATCAGAACACCCCCGAAATTGGCCACAAAGGTCGCTGCGTGCAGAAAACAGATTTTTGCACGCATCTTAAGGCGAGATGAATGGCATCCGTTCATCTTCCTCCTTACACCAAACTCCCAAAATCTCCTCCAGAAAATCATCCACCCTTATTCACCCTCACGAAGACATATTTCTCCACGAAACCTTATCTCATCTTCACCTTGAAGGATGAAGAGGTTGGAGGGGGCTAAAGCCTAGAAAACAAACCTAGGCATGGCTTTCCTAGGAAATCTCCTCCTCACCATCAAGACTCTATGGAGTCGATATCTCTCCTAGAATATATCTACAGATCTAGCACCAAAGGAGAGGGGAGGAAGCTCACCTCGTTTCCGGCAGTACCAAAATTCCCGACAATGGATCTAGTCGTTCTCCTTTGCGGCATCTCTCAATTGGTGCGGTTGTTCTTCACGGCAAGGAATGAGAGAGAGAGAAAGAAGGTCGTCTCCAAAAGTTCCGCCTGCTTCCGTAGGTTTTGCGAGATCCACGATGACGGTAAGGTCGGTCGGCGCAAGGCTAGGGTTCGGCTTTTAATTCCCTTTTTATAGACTGATGTATTAGGTTTAATCACCTCTTCTACGTATCAACGCCTCATTGGACCGCCCATAATGGGTCATATTGAAGTGACCCGGTCCAAGGAACCATCCAGCGTGAATACCGAAATCTGGTTCGGTCTGCCTGTACAAGGCGGTGAATCTGCTTGTGCGAAGAAAACACACAAGTCAAATTCGACGGGAATGACCTGTCATTCTCGACGATCGGCGAGAATCGTTGAGCATTCTGGACGAATTTCCCTTGGTCAATTTAACTGAAATCCTGGCATTGAGTGCGTTTAGTATCAGTTGGCGATACTCGACGATCGGCGAGAATCGTTGAGCATTTCTCGACGAATTTCCCTTAGTCAATTTAACTGTAATCCTTGCGTTGAGAGCGTTGAGTATCCTCATCGATACTCGACGATCGGTGAGAATCACCCGGTGATTCTCGACGATTTTCCCTTAGGCCATTCTTATTGGAAATCTGGCATTGAGAGCGTTGAGTATTCTCATCGATACTCGACGATCGGCGAGAATCACCAGGTGATTCTCGACAATTTTCCCTTAGGCCATTCCCTTTCGATCCATTGGATATCACTCCACCCTACACTCCATCCAACGTACTTGACACCTTTTTCCAGTGTGCCCCTAGCCCAAGTCAAGTTTCTTGACTCAAAACTCGTGCGAGGGGCCTAGCGCGAATTGGGATGTTACACCTCGGATTATCAAGATCGAGTACAAGGAGGATTAGTTAATCATAATGGAGTGGAGGAGGGGGGATGAGTAGTAAAGCATATAAAAGGAACACTAGTAAAGGAAGAGCACTTATATTAATTAAAAGGAGCAAGTTACACTAATGAAATTGAAATTACAAGTGCATGAATTAAAGTCCTATTCTAGCCCTATATTAAGCAATAAGAAAAAGCAAGATTATAACAAAAGCTAAGGCAAACTAAAAACTAAACTATATTTAAACAAAAATTACAAAGAGAGAGAGAGAGAGAGAGAAAGAAAAGCATAAAAAAGATCAAGAAACAAAGGGGCAGCACCTCCCCCCACTCAACCAAAGCTTGTTGAAATTAAGAGGGGGGGTCTCAATTTATAGATTTTTTCTCACGGGTTGGTCACGCCCTCCGACACGCCCTAGGGGGGGCGTGTCAGGGGGCGTGACAGTACTATATTGACCTCGGGCTCTGGACTCTAGCGGGAAGGATCATTGCCTTTGTACGTTGGTGGTCACGCCCTAGGTCACGCCCGTGTAGGGGGGGCGTGACACTCACGTCATGTCGAAATCATTGGTCGGAAATCCGTCAGTCGTCGGAAAAGTTGATGTCACGCCCCAGGTCACGCACGTGATGGGGGGCGTTACAGTACTGTTGCGTGCTGTGGCAGAACCTGCATTCAATGCGGCGGCAGGCTTTGCGGCAGGGGCGACACGCCCTCGGTCACGCCTGGAGACACGCCCGGGGAGGGCGTGTCAGGGGGGGCGTGAAAGCCATTTTGTTCGTTTTTCTGTCCCTTCCAGCAGGAGTCCTCGGGATCGGGTGACACGCCCTAGGTCACACCCAGGGAGGGCGTGACAGGGGGGCGTGTCAGGTCATTTTTGACCAATTTATGAAAACCTGCAAAAAACAAGAAAATGTTAGTGGCATTAATATTTACATAAAAAGGATAAAAGATAAACTAAAAAGACATGATTTGTACATTATAAACTAGAAAAATACGATAATAGTTTTGGCTACAAAACGTATTATCAAATTCCCCCAAGCTTAAGCTTTGCTTGTCCCCAAGCAAAAATATAAAAACTAGATATTTATAAAAAGGACTAATCAAAAACTTGTAATTATGCCTACACAAGTACTATGCGAAATTCTAAGTATGGAAAAGGTGAAATGTAAGTCTAAAACAATTATTTAGGTATGGTAAAACTTTTATAAACTTTACTCAATAAAAACAAATTATTCAAAATTTCAATGAAATTCTTTAAATAGACTTAAGCAAAGCAACGAAAATGAAAAACATGCATTGAGTTGTTACTAGATCCAAGCAATGCATTATAATTATATCAATTTAATTAACAAAAATCTCGGTTTAAATCCAAAACTAAAACTGATTTACTTTTTTCTTTTTTTAGTTGTTAAATAAAAATCAAAAAGCGTGAATCAAAAGGACTTAAATAGGACAGAAACGTTTGGTTTAGGAATATGATTGGGAGTGGAATTCAAAGATAAACGTGAAGGTTTAAAATCACACTAAACCAAAGCAAAGAGTTTCAAAAACTTTCATAAAAATATATATACATTTTTTTTTCTTTTTCTTCTTTTTTCCATTTTTTTCAAAATAAAGGCCATAACTATTTTTATTTTCCTTTTCAATTGGCCAATCAAAAATAAACATCACTTTTGAGCATACTTTTTTCAAAAACCTTTCTCCCACAAAAAATCGCAAAATATCCTATCAAAATCGTCAAAATAATTTATGAAACTCAAAAAGGCTAGTGTGATTCGATACGTTGGAAATTTTGGCTTTGGTGAAAATGAAATGAAGGGAGGAGCTATCAAATGAAATCGGAAAAAGGCTCAAAAACGGCTAACTAGTGGTAAAAGTTTTTAGGTTGGCAGGAAAGCTCAAACAAAAACAAAAACGGCCTAAATCATTTTCACGCTTTTGAATTTATTTAAAACAAAGGTTTGAAAAATTTCAAAAAGCGAGTCCTAGATAATAAAAGAAGATTGATGAAATTAACTTGAAAATAGAAATAATAAGTGACTTGGATCGTTCACATCTACTACGTTATTCAAAAGTTTACTTTACAAAAAATTATTCAAAAACGAAAAAGAAAATAGTGGATGATGAATTTTTGAGAAAGTAAAGGAAATAAAAAACAGAGAACCATAATAGAAATGCGAGTTTTAGAAAAATATTTCACCTTAACATGCTACCGTGAATTAGAAACACAGCATGACCAACATTTTACTTGTGAAACATAATTAAAAAGGATGATTAGAAATATTATAATTAACTACGTTGTTTATAGAAAATTTTGAGTAAAACAAAAACAAAAACTAGGGGTACTATTGAAATACCAAAATGTCTAAACTATTCAAAAACACACATATATTTTTTTTAATTTTGTCAAATATTCTCTTTTTTTTGGATTTTGGAAATTTTTTCTCTTTTTTTTTGGAATTTTAAGATATTCATTTTTTGTTTTTTTGGAAATATTTAAAATATATACAAAATGAAAAATATTTACACTAAGCAAAAATGAAGGTGGAAGTCCTCCCCCAAGCTTAAAATGGACATTGTCCTCAATGGCTAAAGAAGGGGATTGGAGAAGGAGAGGAAAATAAAGTACAGAATTGAAAGACAGAATTAAAAGACAGGTACTTCCCCAGATTTATTTGCTGCGAAAGCTGAGTGATGCTGCTCCCACGAATGTCTTCTTTGGACTTCGTGATGGATTCAACCACGTTGGAGCAGGCGATCGCAGAAGCTTCAGCTTGTCGGAGCCGTCCGAGGCAAAAATTGTAAAATAAAGAAAACAGAAAAAGATAACTTGGGTTGCCTCCCAAGAGCGCCCTTTGTTTAAAGCGTCGTTGAGCTCGACGCATCAAAAAATAATATTGTCCAAAAATATTGTTGTCCAGAAATAAAATTGTTTTTAACAAAAATTAAGAGTTCAAAGTTAGAGTTCGTGAAGCAGAAACTTAATAATGTTTGGACTGACATCATCATCACCAGAGAAATACAGTTTAAGACGCTGACCATTCACTTTGAAATTACCCTTATCAGGGTGAGAAATTAAAACAGTTCCATAAGAAAATACTTCTAAAACAGAAAACGGGCCAGACCAGCGAGATTTTAATTTGCCTGAAAATAAACGTAAACGAGAATTATATAAAAGGGCTTGGTCGCCCGACTTAAATTTTTTGGGTGCCTTAAGTGTTTATCGTGTAAACGCTTCGTCCGCTCTTTATAAAGTTTATTATTTTCATAAGCATAAGAGCGCCACTCATCGAGTTCATTTAGTTGAAATTTTCGAAGGTCACCGACTGAGTGGGGATCGAAGTTTAAAAATTTTAAGGCCCAAAAGGCGCGGTGTTCTAACTCTACGGGCAGATGGCACGATTTTCCATAGACCAGCCGATACGGCGTACATCCGAGGGCGGTTTTGTACGCTGTTAGGTAGGCCCATAGAGCATCGTCAAGCTTGGCTGACCAGTCTTTCCTAGAAGTTGAAACAGTCTTTTCTTATATTCTTTTTATTTCTCTATTAACTACTTCGACTTGTCCGTTAGTTTGGGGGTGGTAGACAGTGGAAAGCTTATGCGTAACGCCGTATTTGGTAAGGATTTTTGAAAATTGTGCGTTACAGAAATGGGAACCCCTATCGCTAACGATTGCGCGTGGCGTACCGAATCTAAAAATAATTTTTTTTTAAAACGTGACTACAACTCGGGAGTCATTCGTAGGAAGAGCTTGGGCCTCAGCCCATCGTGAAACATAATCAACAGCAACTAAAATATATTTGTTTCCGAAGCTAGAAGGAAGGGGGCCAACAAAATCAATTCCCCAGAGGTCGAAAATTTCGCACTCTAAGAAATAATTTTGCAGCATTTCATTTTTATTAGAAATGTTGCCCAACCGTTGGCATCTATCACACCTACTCACAAAGGCTTGCGCGCCTTTAAACAGGCTAGGCCAGTAAAAACCCGCACAAAGCACCTTGTGAGCAGTGCGAGTAGCTTGATAGTGCCCACCTGTCAGACCATCATGCAAATGTTTTAGAATATGAATTCCTTCATCATAAGAAACACATCTTCTTATCACTTGATCAGCACAAATTCTGAAAAGATGCGGGTCTTCCAAAAAGTAGTTCTTCAGCTCAGAAAAGAATTTCTTCTTTTGCTGAGAGGAGAACTCTTTTGGGAGCACCCGGGCCACTAGATAGTTGGCGATGTGCGCGAACTAAGGAGAAGTAGATGTGTTAACTAAAAGTAGCTTCTCATCAGGAAAATAATCATTAAAAGATTTTTCATTTAATTTTTCTATAAAGGGGTTATCTAATCTGGATAGATGGTCGGCGGCCAAGTTCTCGGCTCCTCTCTTATCACGGATCTCTAAGTAAAACTCCTGGAGGAGTAAGACCCAGCGAATCAAGCGAGGCTTGGCATCCGTTTTGGCAAGAAGGTACTTGAGGGCCGAGTGGTCCGTAAAAACAATGATTTTTGAAAGTGTAATGTAAGGGCGGAATTTATCAAATGCGAATATAATAGCTAAGAGCTCCTTCTTGGTTGTGGTGTAATTTTCTTGTGTAGATGTGAGGGTTTTACTAGCGTAATAGATGGGGTGGAAGTTTTTAGATATGGGTTGACCTAATACGGCTCCCACCGCAAAACTACTCACATCGTACATAATCTCGAAAGGAAGGTCCCACACCGGAGCTATCATAATCGGTGCGTTAATTAACTTTTCTTTAATTGATTCAAAGGCAGAGATACAAGAGTCATCAAAAATGAATGGAGCGTCTTTTTCTAAGAGATGGGTGAGGGGCTTAGTGATCTTGGAGAAGTCCTTTATAAAACGACGATAAAAGCCAGCGTGGCCTGGGAAACTTCTTATAGCTTTTATGTTTATAGGCGGCGGCAACTTCTCAATAACTTCTATCTTGGCAACGTCTACCTAAATACCTTTAGCAGAAATTTTATGACCCAAAACTAACCCTTCCCTCACCATAAAATGGAATTTTTCCCAATTTAGGGAAAGGTTAGTTTCTTCGCATCGTTCTAAGACTTTTTCGAGGTTTTCTAAACATCTATCGAAGGAATCGCCAAACATGGAGAAATCATCCATGAATACCTCCATAATGCTTTCTACGTACTTTTCAAATATTGCGAGCATACATCGTTGGAATATAGCTGGCGCATTGCATAATCCAAACGGCATTCTTCGGTAAGCGAAGGTGCCGAAGGGACAAGTAAACGTAGTTTTCTCTTGGTCCTCGGGAGAGATGGGTATTTGAAAGTACCCCGAGAGGCCATCGAGAAAACAATAAAAGCTATGGCCGGAGAGACGTTCTAAAATCTGGTCGATAAACGGCAAAGGAAAGTGGTCCTTGCGGGTGGCGTCATTCAACTTACGATAATCTATACACATACGCCAACCCGTCACCATCCGTGTCGGGATTAATTCATTATTCTCATTACTAACTACGGTTATCCCTCCATTCTTTGGCACTACCTGAACGGGGCTAACCCACTTACTGTCCGAAATAGGGTAGATAATTCCTGCGTCTAATAATTTCATAACCTCGCCCTTAACTACATCTTTCATATTCGGGTTTATACGGCGCTGAGGTTGAATAGAGTTACACGAATTATCTTCCATTAAAATTTTATGGGTACAGAAAGATGGGCTTATGCCCTTGATATCAGAAATTTGCCAAGCAATAGCCCGGCGATGCTTACGTAGAACTAGAAGAAGTTTATCATTTTGCGTATCCGTGAGGTAGGCCGAAACGATAACTGGTAACTTGGAATCTTTTTCTAAGAAAGCATACTTAAGGTGTTCAGGAAGTTCTTTAAGTTCTAGGGTAGGGGGTTCTTCATAAGAGGATTTAGAGATTCTTTCTTTTTCAAAAATAATATCTTCAAAAACTTTTTTATAAGGAACGTAATAAGGGATGGGGCTAGCAGCCAAGACGGCTTCTTGTAGCCATTCAACAAGAAGAAAAGAGGAAGAACAAAAATCAGAAAATTCTTTTTCAAACTCAGAAAGACAATCAGAAGATTCATCACTTCCCTGCAGTGATTTAGCGGGAAGAGAAGAATAAAAACAAAAATCACAAAGTTCCTTTTCAAAGTCGGAGAGGCAGCAGGAAGATTCATCACTCACGGCGTCTATGAAAAAACATGAGTCATCATTTACTAGGGTGTTCTTCATCGAAGGTGTGATAGAAAAAGTGACTTTGTCGTCGCCTACTCGAAGGAAGAGCTTACCATTGCTTACATCAATGATGGCTCTAGAGGTGGCAAGGAAGGGTCGGCCAAGGATCAGGGGAACCTCGACGTCTTCTTCGATGTCCAAAATGACAAAGTCCACCGGGAAGATGAACTTGTCGACTTTTACTAGAACGTCCTCCATTATTCCTAACGGGTACTTAACGGATCTATCGGCTAGCTTGATACTCATACGTGTGGGGTTAAGGCTACCAATCCCTAACTTTTTAAACAACGAAAAGGGCATCAGGTTTATACTCGTGCCTATGTCGGCTAACGCGTGTTTAATAAAAAGATCACCGAAGACACACGGGATAGAGAAACTACCCGGGTCACTGATTTTCTTCGGCAAACCGTTTGTTAAAACAGCAGAGCACTCGGCGTTTAGCGTGACGTGCAAAAGATTCTCTAGCTTCTTCTTGTTAGTGAGGAGGTCCTTAAGATACTTGGCGTATTTCGGCATCTGCGAAATAGCCTCGTGGAAGGGAAGATTAATGTGGATTTGCTTGAAGATCTCTAAGAAGCGGGAGTACTGATCATCTTGAAGTTGTCTATTAAGTTCGGAGGGGTATGGAGGAGTTGAATTATTTTTAAAGATGGGTGGTGGAGTGAGATTTTTTTCTAAAATAGGGGTGATAACTTCTTCAGCAGAGGGTGGAATTTTTAAAACGGGAGCGGAGCTTTGATTTTTAGAGGCGGGAGCAGAGCTTGCCTCGAGCTCTTCACTTACCATATCGGAGACTTGCTTCCCACTCCGAAGAGTTATACCTTTCGCTTGCTCTCTCGGGTTGGGTTCGGTATTGGAAGGAAGAGACCCTGCGGGTCACTCAGAAATTATTTTCGCGAGCTGTCCTACCTGATTTTCTAGACTTTTTACGCTTCCGGTTAAAGTTCTTATAGTAGCGTCATTTGTGGTGATATATTTAGAAAGTAATTCCTCCAAGCTTGGAGGTTTTGGATAATTTTTAAGAGGTGGTGGTGGTGCAGAAAAATCATTTTGCGGTGGTGGGCGCATCGCATTCGATGGATTACTCCATAAAAAGTTCGGATGATTTCTTAAAGCAGGGTTATAACTATTCGGAAAATTAAAACCAGGAGGATGAAAATTCGCAGCAAAAAAATTATTAAAAGCAGTTCTAGGCATATTATTAACATAATCTAAATGTTCTGGAGTAGGGGTTGCAGATTCCCATACCTGAGGGGCGGAGGCAACAGTCATCTCCGTGATTTTTTTGCTTAGGATTTCTACTTGCAGAGCGAGCTGGGAGACGTTGTCCACTTCAAAGATACCTGCAGGCTTGTTTGGACAGGACCTAGGCACATTCCACTGATAAGTGTTCATGGCCATGTCATCAAAAAGCTCAAGAGCGGCTTCCGGGGTCTTATGATTTAAAGTACCGCCAGAAGCTGCGTCTATCATTCGCTTCGTGCTTTGATTTAGCCCGTTATAGAACGTCTGCACTTGTAACCATACAGGCAGCGCGTGATGTGGGCATCATCTTAATAATTCTTTAAATCTCTCCCAGGTTTCATATAGGGTTTCAGAGTCTATTTTTCTGAAGGCAGAGATGTCGTTCCTAAGTTTTGCAGTTTTAGCTGGAGGAAAATACTTCGCCAAAAATTTTTCAGTTAATTCATTCCAGGTGATTATGCTATTTTTAGGTAGAGTGTTAAGCCACTGCTTAGCTTTAGTTCTTAAAGAGAAGGGGAAGAGTCTTAGCCTGATTGCATCATTTGTGACACCATTTATCTTGAAGGTGTCGCAAATTTCAAGAAAGCTAGCTATATGTGCGTTCAGATCTTCATCTTGAAGTCTGTCAAATTACACATATTGTTGCACCATTTGAATTATGCTAGGCTTTAATTCGAAGTTATTATTTGCTATAGTAGGGCGGACTATACTATATTATGTTCCCTCGAGGTTCGGTCGTGCATAATAGGACATATTCCTTTGCACGGCCTCATCTACGTTGGGTTCTTCCATTCTTAAAGTAGCAAATGACTCGGAGTCCTCAACCGGCACTTGGATAGTAGGACCTTGAAATCGCGATCTTCTCCGAAGAGTACGCTCAATTTCGTGGTCCAAGTCAAAAATAACCGACGGACTCCCGCGGGTCATGCACTAAAAGAACAGAACAGAAGAAAAGAAAGAGAAAAAGGATAAACTAGAATGAAAAAAAACTAGATTAGAAATTTTATTTTTTGAAATAGATTTTTTTTATAGATTAACTCCCGAACTTCCCAAGGACTACTCCGTGAAGGGTTCGCAAGGTACTAGACAAGATAGTGGCGCTTAAAGCCCTTTGCCCTTTTCGAGAGAATTAGGTGGCGTAGAAAAATTGTGAAGTTGGTTACTATTAAGAGCGGTGATAAATTTTTTTGATTTTTTTAAAACTTTAAAGAAAGAGGATGAGAAAGAGAAGAGATAAAATTAATAGGTTTGTGTTTTCAATATATCAACGGATGTTGGTTCCCCGGCAACGGTGCCAAAAACTTGTTGCGCACTAGGGTTTGAAGAAAATAAACGCAACCGAACTAGCAATCCAATGGGCAAGTTTAACTATCGAATTGTAGCTAGGGGACACAAGTGTCGTATTGAAATCCGGGAACTGTTGAGTATGCTTACTCATACGAAGACTATTATCTTATCGCCGAAAAAACTAAGGTTTTGAGAAAATAAGTGCAACTAAAGAAAATAAAGCTAAAGCTAGAAAGAGAGTTGTTACAGTTAATTAAAAAGCCTAAGAAAATCGATTACTACGAAAGGTTGAAAATATGAAATGGAAATGCACTCGATCAAGAATCACCTCGGCTAAAGACGATTAAGAAAATGCAATAAAAATCTAAACTTAATAGGATAAAGGTCCTTGACTGTGGAGGTTCCTAAAGCTTGAACACGCTTCTCTCGAAGTCGTGCCCAACTGAGTTTAGGAAGGTCCGACCAACTCTCGTCTAAATCGGAGGCCTAAAACTCGCTTTACGCGGTGAACCCCACTATTGGATTTTACTCCAATCTGGGAGATTTGGACGTCTGCCTCTCTCGAGGGGTGCGTACAACTCCCTTTACTCTTGAGTGCTCACTTCATTCTATCGGCCTCTCGGCTAGCCCAGAATGAAAGCAAAGGTGGAGGGTATATATCGATAATATACCTCCAACCCATGATTAATCAAGAGTAATTCAAGGCCCTAACCTAAAAATAAAAGATTAATTAAAACATCATAACTTAATCACTCTAACCTCGGATCATCAAGATCGAGTAAAAGGAGGATTAGTTAATCATAATGGAGTGGAGGAGGGGGGATGAGTAGTAAAGCATATAAAAGGAACACTAATAAAGGAAGAGCACTTATATTAATTAAAAGGAGCAAGTTACACTAATGAAATTGAAATTACAAGTGCATGAATTAAAGTCCTATTCTAGCCCTATATTAAGCAATAAGAAAAAGCAAGATTACAACAAAAGCTAAGGCAAACTAAAAACTAAACTATGGTTAAACAAAAATTACAAAGAGAGAGAGAGAGAGAGAGAGAGAGAGAAAAGCATAAAAAAGATCAAGAAACAAAGGGGCAGCACCTCCCCCACTCAACCAAAGCTTGTTGAAATGAAGAGGGGGGTCTCAATTTATAGATTATTTCTCACGGGTTGGTCACGCCCTCCGACACGCCCTAGGGGGGGCGTGTCAGGGGGCGTGATAGTACTATATTGACCTCGGGCTCTGGACTCTGGCGGGGAGGATCATTGCCTTTGTACGTCGGTGGTCACGCCCTAGGTCACGCCCGTGTAGGGGGGGCGTGACACTCACGTTATGTCGAAATCATTGGTCGGAAATCCGTCAGTCGTCGGAAAAGTTGATGTCACGCCCCAGGTCACGCCCGTGATGGGGGGCGTGACAGTACTGTTGCATGCTGTGGTGAAACCTGCATTCAATGCGGCGGCAGGCTTTGCGGCAGGGGCGACACGCCCTCAGTCACGCCTGGAGACACGCCCGGGGAGGGCGTGTTAGGGGGGCGTGACAGCCGCTTTGTTCATTTTTCTGTCCCTTCCAGCAGGAATCCTCGGGATCGGGTGACACGCCCAGGGAGGGCATGACAGGGGGCGTGTCAGGTACTTTTTGTACCAATTTTCTGAAAACCTGCAAAAGAACAAGAAAATGTTAGTGGCAATAATATTTACATAAAAAGGATAAAAGATAAACTAAAAAGACATGATTTGTACATTATAAACTAGAAAAATACGATAATAGTTTAGGCTACAAAACGTATTATCAATTGCTAGTTCGGTTTTTATTCTCTTCACAATTAGTAGACACCATTGACCCCAAATGGGTTTTATGGCTTATAAGGGTCCTTATGGGGTTGAAAGTTGTATGGTAGGGAAAGGTAGTCATGCTGGGAGCCATTGGCCAAACCCTAGCTTTGGTTTCCAGAAATCACTATTTGTAGACCAAGGTTCTTTCACCTATTTACCTTGGCATCCAAGGTTCTCTTGGTCTTCTTAAAGCTTTGTCATGACCTTGTCATGAAAATGAGAACCTCCTAAGGGTTTGGTTGTTTTTGGGATGTTACACCAATACTCCGTCCTTCCTATCGAACATCATAGAGTCCATATTTCTCATGTGATGTATCTTAGCTCCTAGCCTCACATTGTGGATCTATGGAGCAGAGCACTGCAAGAACAAGGACAGTATTCTACCCAATTTGGGTTCTTGAATACATTCCCCTATTCTCTCAAAAAGAATCCTTCCTCAGTTAATCCTCTTAGACACAATCACTCTTGTCATTATCTAAAACATCTTCCTGGAAATCTTATCATATGACCCTGTTTTGCAGATTAATGCCTTGCCTATTACATTAACCAATAAATTCCCCTTCAAATTCATCACTTTCCTCAGTATAAAACCAGTGGGGTGCTTTGATAGGCAACACTATTTAAGAGCTGACTTCATATCCTCAAGAAAAAGTTCATCTTCCTCATATGTCGGCCCAAACTTAGTCAGGTTTAGAGCTTTGTTCAACCTCTTTGAAGAAATCTTAATCATGTTTCCACTGATTGAAGTCTTAATCTTATTAGAAGAAGAGTACACTTTGGCATTTGAGTATAGTTCTAACACTTCACATTTCCAGATTAAGATTGGTTCTGACAAAATGAATTTTTGGTCAGCGGCAGTCAGAAAATGAAAATCTAGCTGTATTTCTTTAGGAGCGTACTTGAAACCATTCCTAATATGTTCATAGCCCTCGAATAGGAAATATACTTCTTTAGGTGCCATTGAATCCTGGAGTTGCTGGTAAATTGAAGAACTTTGCTTGTTAACACTTCGGCAGGTACATAGAGAGTCGAATGGGGCAAGGACTATGTGTATTATTCTAGGCACACATTTCTATTTATAGTTACCCATATTCAAGAATGTGGAGAGGCACGTACCTGTCTTGATTTACATGATATGATCAATGACTATGCTTACTCCTAAGAATTAGCAAGAATGTAATTCGACAGACAGAATGTGTATAGTGCACTTGACATACTTGACGTTTTCAATGCCATGAGTTATCTCAACGCACTCCCTTGAGTTGCCTCAGCGCACTAGATTCCTGGATAGATAGTTCATTGCTTTCTTGATTACCTGCAAAAGGTTTTAATCTTCCAAATGCACATATGCATGAAAAGATAATTATGTTACTCCAAGTTAAACAAACCTAACTCAAATTTGAAGGTGTTGAACTTTGCTTCATCTAGTGGCTTAGTGAATATATCAACCACTTGTTTGTCTGTGAAGACAAACTGAAGACTGATGTCTTCCTTCTCAACATACTCTCGAATGAAATGATATCTAATCTCAATGTGGTTTGTCCTACTATGAGAGACATGATTTATAGCAATTGAGATAGCACTAGATGAATCATAATACATTAGAGTTTTAATTAGCAAAAGATTATAGTTCTGGAGTTGATCTTCAATCCATAGAAGGTGTGTACAATAACTCCCACCTAAAATATATTATGATTCTTTAATGGAGATGGCTATACTGGTCTGCTTCTTTCTGCTCCAAGAAACCAGTCTCCTTCCTAGAAATTTATAGGTGCCAAATGCGCTTTTCTTGACTTCTTAACAACCCGCAAAATCTGCATCTGAATACCTAATAAGTTAAAAATCACTATTCCTAGGGTACCACAGACCAGGATCAGGTGTGACTTTGAGATATCTCAGAATTCTTTTAGAAGTAGAATAATGAGAGTCTTTAGGGCATGCCTAGTACCTAGCACAAACACTTGTAGCATACAAAATATTTGTCCTACTAGCAGTCAAGTATAGGAGGGAGCCAATTATTCCTCTATATAAGGTTTCATCAACTGGTTTCCCAATCTCATCCTTGTCTATTGACACACTTAGCCCCATAGAAGTTTTCATTATGGAGGCACTCTCTATTCAAAATTTTTAATTAACTCCTTGGTGAACATAGACAGAGATATTAATAATCCATCCTCTGACTATCTAACTTGGAGGTCCAAGAAATATTTGAGTTCACCCATACTACACATTTCAAACTACCCTTGCATAAGTTTTGCAAATTACTTGCAAAGGCAATCATAAGTAGACCCAAAAATTATGCCATCTATAGAAATTTATACTAGGATTATCTTACCCATGACTTTCCTTAGGAATAATGTCTTATCTATCTTCCTCCTTGAGAATTTATTCTCAATAAGAAAGCAAGACAGGATTTCATACCATGCACTTGGGGCCTGCTTTATCACATATAAAGGTTTTTTTAACTGAAAAATGTAATCAGGAAAGTTAGAATTTACAAAACCTGAGGATTGCTCAACATAGACCTCCTCTTTCAGGTCACTATTTAGAAAAGTTGACTAACATCCATTTGGTATACCATAAATCCTTTATATGAAGCATATATACTAAAGAGTCTTATAGCCACTAGTCTAGCAACTGGTGCAAAGGTTTGATCAAAATTAACACCTTCTGTAATGCCTCCATCCGTCACAAGGAATATAATAGAGGGTCCGGTCGGGGCCCCACGACATATTTTACAAACAAACGGAGGAATCACATATGAATATGAAAATACCTTCTACTCGCACCCTAACTCAGAGAATTCTAGCGAAAGATTTTAAGTTGCAAGAACTCAACATATTGAATGTACACTAATATATAAATAACATATTTATATATATCACCAGGAATGCATACAACACCAACGCTCATGGACTTAAGGCCTTACAAGTTTCTCTTTACAAGATGTGGTTTCATACATTGGCATGCAGGCCGACCACACATGAAAACACACTTCTTCACACGGCCTTCATGGGCCTACCAGAAGCAAGGGCTTCAGTCCGCTCAATCCAATCCATCCCGCTAGCACCTGCATATGGGCATCCACCCCAAGGGTGACAAACAAAGCAACGGTCAGCATTCAGCTGACCAATTATAATAACCCTACCCCTTGCCCGGGATAGTGGTTCGTTCCCTGCATGCATCGCAATCACAACAATATATATATATCACAACAAGTTCCCTCATGCACAACAACATCACAAATGCTGGCCTTCGTGCCAAACGCTCCATGCACACAGGGCATGCTTACGGTGTACTGAATCATCCTTAGTACCACCACCGATTAGAAGTTCTCCACTTGGTGGTCGGGCACTAGTCTACTACAACACGCATGCTGGAGACATCCTCGCCCATCCCACTCAGAGGTGTTCACCTCATGACAACCATTGAGCATTTTAGATCGACCTACAACCATAGTGTAATACGCCGGGAAGGCCCGTAACCCCCCATTTTCAATACCACCAATTGATCTCTCACCACGCAGGTACAGGTCAACCCTTTTCCATTGCTCAACTCGTCAATAGCCCAGATCTTGACGCGGGTCATCTTTCCATTTCCGGATAAATCCACAGCTCACTCAGAGCCACTATCCAATCCAGCACACAGCTCGTGCAAAGCTGCTTAATCCCAATGCCACAAAGGCTCCACAACCACATATAATTGCTCTCACTACCATAACACATATAGCTCATGCAGAGCATACAACACAAGGAGCTCACAAGCATCCTCTCGAACTCATATATAGAGCCTTCTACGATTCACAATATAATCATAACCAATCCCGACTAACCATCCAGATGGGCTTCACACTACATGCATATACCGTAATACAAACTTCCGGATCTAGATGCAAACTCAACCGAGGATATCAACTATCAACCCGCTAGAATCACTTACGCATTCCACCTCTTGGCGGAGGATTCCATGCACATGGATAAAAGAGGACTTCACTTGTCCAAGAAGGAGATTATTACCCTTAACAATCGCTTTGGAGCCATGTAAATCTAGCTAGATGAAAAGCACTGCACCGGCCTTGCCTTCACGGAATTGAACTCGGCTCGCGATTCGGAACTCCGAAGCTCCACCGGGGGCCGGAATCCTTCTCCTTCTTCCTTCCTTGCTCTCCCCTCTCTCCAGCTCTTTAGAAAGAGAAAGGCCAAAGATAAATGAGAGTTTATCCTCAACTCTCGGCCTTAAAATAGCAGGAAGGTATATGGACCATTAGATCAAAATTGAAGGAAATGAACGGCAACGATTCGATCTAAAATGCATCTTCCTGGGCCGAACACGGCTTGTGATACGCCCGTGTCATAGGATGTGTGCCTTAAGCGGCAACACTACCGACTCAACCAGACCAGAGCATGGGATAAAACACACCTGTGTCAAGCCTTGACATGCCCGTGTCAAGCAGTACACGCCCGTGTTGCAGCGTGTCCCACAATAGACATAGGAACAATAAATCTCGAAAGGGACACGGGTTACCAAAACGCCCGTGTAGCTTTAACACACCCGTGTCACCCAGAACACACCTGGGATCCAGGGCGTATTCCTCACCCGACACAGCCCGACTACAAACCCGAGCAGGACACGGTCAAGGAACACGCCCGTATCGCAGGCCATGTACCCGACCGACACTCCTCTCGAATATCGTCGAATGTATTTCATCGAGTACACGAGACAACATAGAGAAGTAAATGTCTTGGGACACGCTTGTGTCCCTTGACGTGTTGTCCAGTCTTTAGTCCAAAGATGTTTTTTGGGTGTTACAACCCTCCCCCCTTACAAAAATTTCGTCCCGAAATTTAGCTCAACGTAGACACCAACACAAAAAATCCATTGATGCACATTACAGAACGATCCGGGTTTAGAGCTAAGAGGCTGCAGCTTGTCTCGCCCCACGGCATCGCACAAACACAAGTCTTTACAAACACACATAAAACTGGTACTTTATTACATCACGACAACAGTAAAGTACACTCTTTCTTTTATTTCCGCTCGTCCGCATCACTCATAATCCGCTTTACGGCCTCGTGTAATTCCAGATTATACAAGCGAGGTTACTGCTCTTCATAATTTGAGCTTTGCGGCTCCTGCAATTTGAGGTTATACACTCGAGGTTGTGCCCGTGATGTAGATGATTCTGCCACTACTTTTCCCCTTTCCTCATAAGACACACCTTTCTTTTTCTCACCCTTTGAAGGGCCACTCCAACAATCACAGGCTATATGACCTTGCTTCCCACAATTAAAGCATGTACGTGGCTCATCACATCCTTGCCCATATGTTGCTCCCGAAGAAACATTCGACTGAGTTTGTTCAGTAGGCCTGAACCTCTTCTTGTCTTTCTTCCTAAACTCCGATTGTACTGACTGCGGAACTTTGAACTCTAGTATTTCCACATCCAAGTTCTTGTCCTGCATCCATTTCAAATCATTCTTCAGTGCACAGGCTATATCTAGTAACGCTTGGAAGCCTTGGTTCACCGAACTTGGGAGCGCCAACCGTAGCTCATCACGAAGAACCTCAAAGAACATATTCGTTTTCTGCGCTTCCTTAGTGAAAGTAGACCCCGCATAGTGGCCCATCCTGGTAAACTCATGCAGGTAAGTATCAACATCACTCAAACCCTGCACCATATGTTGGAACTCATTTTCCATTGCAATTCGCCGCGACACTGATAAATACTTTGCCGAAAATAATCTTTAAAATTGCTCCATCGATATTTCCCCTAGGCCTCTTCTTACCAAGTAGTGCAATTCCATTTCATCCCACACAAGGCTGGCCTCTCCCTCCTGTAGGAAAGTGGCTAAAGTAACTTTCTACCCTTCGTCAGTCATGATTGCTGTCAAGATCCTCTTCACTCTTACGAGACAATCCTCAGCCTGTGTTGGGGTACCCGCCCCTGCAAACTTAGGTGGATTAAATTCCATAAACTGTTTTAGTTGCTCGTCAGCTGTGTGCTCGTCAATCAGAGCCTCAACACGCTCTAATCTAGCACCAACCCATACTGGCTCCACTGCAGGCCTTGCCTGCCCAATAAGCTGTGCATTTAACATCGCAAATAATTCCTCAGCAACTAAGCGTACTGTTTCCACAGAAGGAGGTAAAGGCACCTCAGCTGGTGCCACACTCTCATCAGATTTTTGGGGTCCGATCGCCCCGCACCACTCCTCGTCACCTATAGGTTAACAAGACATCATTAATGTCCATTCCAAAATGGTAAACATACCGAATATACACGCTCATGCTCGTCAAACACATGTATTGAATTCCTAGTGGACATTAATGAGTTCAATTATGTTATCCCGACTCAACCATATCCTCTGATACCAATTTGAAACACCTCCATCTGTCATAGGGAATATAACAGAGGGTCCGGTCGGGGCCCCATACCATATTTCACAGACAAACGATGAAATCTCGTATGAATATTAAAATACCTTCTACTCACACCCTAACTCAGAGCATTCTAGCGGAACATTTTAAGTTACAAGAACTCATCTTATTGAATGTCCACTAATATATAAATAACACATTTATATATATCACCAGGAATGTATACAAAACCAACACTCATGGCCTTAAGGCCTTACAAGTTTCCCTTTACAAGATGTGGTTTCATACATTGGCACGCAGGCCGACCACACAAGGAAACATACTTCTTTGCACGGCCTTCATGTGCCTACTAGAAGCAAGGGATTCAGCCCGCTCTATCAAATCCATCCCGTCAGCACCTGCATATGGGCATCCACCCCAAGGGTGACAAACAAAGCAACGGTCAGCATTCAGCTGTCCAATTATAACGACCCTACCTCTTTCCCAGGGCAGTGGTTCGTTCCCTGCATGCATCGCAATCACAACAATATAAATATCACAACAACATCACAAACACTAGCCTTCGTCCCAGGCGCTCCATGCACACAAGGCAAGCTTACGGCATACCGAATCATCCTTAGTACCACCACCGATTAGAAGTTCTCCACTTAGTGGTCGGGCACAATCCTACTACAACAGGCATGCGGGAGACATCCTCTCCCATCCCACTCAGAGGTGTTCACCTCACGGTAACCATTGAGAATTCGAGATCGAGCTACCACCGTAGTGTAACATGCTGGGAAGACTCGCAACCCCCCATTTAGAATGCCACCAATCGATCTCTCACCATGCATGTATAGGTCAACCCTTTCCTGTTGCTCAACTTATCAATAGCGCAGATCTTGACGCGGGTCGGCTTTCCCTTTCCTGATCAATCCACAGCTCACTAAGAGTCGCTATCCAATCCAGCACACAGCTCGTGCAGAGCCGCTTAATCCCAATGCCACAAATGTAACATCCCATTTCCGGCTAGACCCCTAGGAGTCGGTTGGTTGTGGTAAAACCCTGGGGAGCCCAGAAATCGAAATAAAACGACCAAGAATTCGGGTCACGGGTTGGTCACGCCCGTGACCGACTCGTCACGCCCGTGACCTAGGGCGTGACTCACTCGACGATCGTCGACCTCAGGGAGACGATCGTCGGACGCCGAATTTTCAACCCGGCCCTGTCACGCCCGTGACCCAGGTATCACGCCTGTGACATGGGGGCGTGACTCCTTCGACGATCGTCGATCTCAGTTAGACGATCGTCGGGCGCGGAATTTGCCTCATGGCCTGTCATGCCCGTGACCCGCAATGTCACGCCCGTGACATAGGGCGTGACCACCCTTCGATGATCGTCGATTTCAGTTCGCCGGTCGTCGACAAGGAATTGGCCACACGGGCATGTCACACCTGTGACCCACAATGTCACGTACGTGACATAGGGCGTGACCACGCTCGACGATCGTCGATCCCAATTCGACGATCGTCGAACCAGAATTGGTCACACGGGCTAGTCACGCCCGTGACCCGGGTGTCACGCCCGTGACCACCCTTCGACGATCATCGATCTCAGTTCGACGATCGTCGAACCCAGAATTGGCTAACCAGGCCTGTCACGCCCGTGACCTATGTGTCACGCCCGTGACCAAGGCCGAAACGTCAGCCAGACTGAAAATTTCGGTAACCGACGCCATAATAAATTCTGATTATGGGAATGAAAACCAAGGGTATTTATGGGCCATTTCCTACTTTAATTATTTAAATAATTAAGGAAATGTTGGTCCAATAGGAAATCACCACCTGGCGAGCACCTCTTCATCTCCAGCATTTCAACTGCCATTCGTCATAACCGAAACGTCATTAAGGGAATTATTAATGGCCGCGGACGTTTCATCCTTTTCCCTCCCCACTTGCTGATCTATAAAAGACTCCTAAGAGCAAGAGGAAAAGGTTACACTCTCCCTCAAACTGTTTCAGATTTTCCCCCTTGCTGTTGAAGAATTTCCGGCGACGCCACCACCGCGCAAATGGCTTCCCGACGCTCTGCACGCCTCCAACCCGCGAACAAGGTCCTCCCCTCCCTCTTCTTCTGCGGATAGATCTTAGAAATCGTCAGGAGAGATATCGGGCTCAAAAGAGCCAGATTTGGTGAGCATATTCGTGGTTTTCCGAAAATTTCATGGTGGCGGGTTCGCCGGAAACCGCCTCTCCGGCGGCCGTGCCGCCGCCCGACGATAGCCCTCACCTCAACAGAGGTGGTGGTAGTGGTGGCCGGCCAGGGAGACGGCTGGTTGGCCGGGAAATAGCTTGGTAAAGCTACAGGAAATTAGGTTTTCAGGGCTCTGTTACGGGCTGTAGAAGAAGATGAACAGTGCCATTTAATTAGATTTTATTTGTGAATCAATTTCTGTATGAGAATATCTGTCACTTTAAATAATTTGGGAAAAATATCTAGAGGCTCCTACAGGAAAAGTGGTCAACATAGAAAATGTAGCCCTTGAAGTCTAGTTTAATATAAAATTGATTTCACTCGATTTAGAATCCTGGTTAGACCACAGCACCCTCTTTGGTGAGGTCTATCCAGAGGGCCGTCTGGACCTTAGAAAAATTCCCCACTCTAATCCAGTCATCAAAATGACTTGAAATTTGGGGTGTGGCCTAATATTACCTATATCTACGTGCTATCCAAAAATGAGAATTTTTAGGAAATATTTTTCTATAGTTTTCAGAAAAATTCAATAATCCTAGTTTAATTTAATTAGATGGTTAAATAATTTCCAAACCCTCCCAAATTTTGGTGAGTGGTCCCTGGGTTCACCATAGGGTTCTGTATAATTTTTCATCTCATTTGGAGATGGTTAGGATTAGAAATGATCAACCCTAAGATTTGCCCTAATAAGGGGTCTTAGGTTAAAAGTGCACTTTTGAGATTTAAGTGGTCAGATCACCTCAATAGAGGCTGAGATTTTTACCACTGGCTAGTAATATTCTCTAGCACCCCCCCCCCCTCATAGAGTTTGAGGTGGATCAGGGTAAGTTTTCCCTAAGAACCAAGGCCTAACCCTAAGGATGGATCTTGGTGGCTTGTGAAGGTCATGTGGTCAAATGACCTTGGATTGACCCGAAATTGGGTGAATAGAACCATAGGGCCAATATCGTTCTCTGGATGAAATCTTAGTAGAGTTGGAGACCGTTGGGATACCTAAAAATCTAACCCTAGTTTAGGGTGCAAAACTTGTAGAGATAGGAAATGACACTAAATCACATTGAAAGGTGTTGAGATTTGGGTAGAGTGAATTATAGGGATGGTATAAGCTCTGGATATTTTACTATGAATTTTAAGATTGTTATTTTGGGTACTTCATTAACGATTTAGTAGCTTGTATGATTTGCTTAGAAAATTTATTATGGAACACACATTTCCTGGAAATTGATGAAATTTAGACAGAGAACGTTTATTATGGTTTTAAATCTCTGTGAATTTTTATGGGATTTTTGGAAGTTTAATTCTAAGGCTTGCTTCATTAAGTATGTTTAAATCTTTAGTGTTGTTTAGCAAGCTAGTAAAATTATGATTCTTTGCACAAAGATCTTTTATATGTCATGCTACTGATTAGTAATTTTTTTATAATTTTTCGATGAATAATTTCAGTACTTCCTTCATTACGTAGAATTAACGTGATTATACTGGATAAATTATTTAGAGGCTAGATACTTTCTGTAAAATTCTGGGGATTTATATTTGACGTTATCTTGCTGTTATTTAATGATCATGATTTTTGAGTAGCCATTACTTAGGAGGATCATGTAGTTCATGTTTAAAATGACCCATGGCCCATCCTTTGGGAAAATTAAATAAATATCAGATTAATTAGGAAAATTATAAGTTTCTGGATTTAGACAAATTATGATATGGTAGACCTCCAGTAAATATTATAGGAGATTTGGAAGATAATTTGGTGTACCTCCCCTTGTGTACCTCATATTGCTTAGGATGGTCTGCATATAGTAAAACCACGGAATTTTGATAATTGAAGGTTGGTAGGGTAAGTTAAGATTGAGTTCATCATTGGAAGTCAGGACAAGTAGAGTGTGAGACTGGTCGAGGATAAGGGAGTATGGGAACGACGAAAGATCGTCCATCCCGGGAAGAAGAGGAAGAGTCTTAATACTCTAGGGTTAGAACTAAAGTAACTAAAAGAGGATCGGGTTAAGGGAGATCAACCAATAATAATAAGTGCCTTGCGAAAGGGAACTTCGGGCCGTAATGCCGTCATCTTGGTTCCTAGTGCCCCTTGAGAGCCCTTCACGGGGTAAACCGGGGCCAGTCCTGGGCTAACGTAAACCATAGGAATAATAAATTGAAAGAGCAACTAGTATAACTAGGGTTGCACATACACACACCTCGGTAGCTAGGAAAGTAGAATTATAGGATTGGTTGCCATTCAGACAGTAGCTCTGAAGATAGATGCACGGACGGACTGTCCGGGGGGCCGAGGGCTCGAGGGTTAGAGTACAGAATAAAGGTGGTGGGTCTTCGGTATCTGATTATCGTTCACCCCGACATCGGTACGCTGACTCGGCGGTGTGGGACACTTAGCCAAAGAAAGTCTGGTGGGTACAGCCAGCAGTAGTACGCGGATACTCTAGGTTGTGTTCTTCTAGGGGCGTACGGAAGGGCTAGGCCTGGTAGTGTGGATGCCTGCCTAGGAGTGGGGGGCCCGACCCACTGTCTCCGTTTGCCACTACGGAGGTTCCTGGGAGTGAAGCTAGCTGCCCGAACAGGGGGAACTAAGGTCTGTGCTCATAGTGTCGTGTGCGTATGTTGCACTTGCATGAATCATGGCATAGCATATCACTACACTCATAATTGCATACAACCGACACCCCAACGTATAAATCGGTATGGGACTTTTTATACGATGGGAGCCTTGCAGAAGACCCCTTAACTTATAAGTTTGTATGGGCATTCATATAAGTTAAGGTTACATACTTACTTACTTGTTTGTTTACTTACTGTTCTCTAGCTGCCCTTTTTATACAATGTGCTACTTATTAATTGCTCTACCTATTACAACATTTAAACTGTTCACCTGTTATAACTTGCTAGTTAGGCCCACCGTCACCTGCTTGATTATTCTCCACTTTTGTAGCTTCCCTTTCCTCCTCTCCGCCCGGTGCTTAGGAGCCGTGGTGGGAGGGGTAGGGGATGATAGGTCTTAGTCTTTATGACTAATGGTTTTCGAACCAAACATTACAGGAGCTCCGGATGGGAGACAGGGACCAGCACCAGCGGAGTACGGTGCGCATGGAGGTGGGACAGTCTAGCACCGGTGCACCTGCGACCAGCTCCGTGAGTGATTAGTATTTTCTTAGCTTCCGCGATGAGTGACTTGTAGTGAGGACTCTGATGTACTGGGCTCGAGCCCATTTATCTATTTTCCTATTATTACTATTGATGGACTGGTTATGATTTCACTTTTATTTACATGTTTCTGTGGACTTGTTTACATTTTTGTATGAATGCTTCTCTCTCTTGTGATCGAAAAGGGCCGGCAGAATTGGCGTTTTGTAGTGGTTGCCTTCCCGTGAGTCGGTGCCACCACAAAGCGGTAATTCTGGGCTAAGACCCCGGTGGTTGAAAAAGAAAAAAAAAGGGGTCTTACAAGTGGTATCAAAGCAGACCTCGATCGAAAGAGAAGTAGTCCACAAAAAAAAACCTTGGGCCACCCCCGTGCGAGCTTAGTTTGCGGACAAACTAGCAGCGGAAGCAGTGGTGTGCCCATGAGGGAAATCACATGTGAAAGTCCATCCTAACTCTTCTTAAATCCCATTCATTCGCTCTCTAACAAATGGAATTTTTACTTGTAGCCTGCGACGAACCCTACTTCGCAGCAGGGGACACCTCAGGCTCCGAATGTGGTCCCGACTCCGCCAGCACCAGTTCCGTTCCAGCAGACGGAGATGGGGCAAACACTGACGGTCATCCTGGAGGCCTTCAGAGCCCAGCCAGCCCCGGCCCCACAGCCAAACCCCGGGGCCAATTGGATGACTGTCTTCCGGGGACTTTCCCCTCCATCCTACCAGGGGACGGAGTCTGCAGTACGTACGGAGGAGTGGTTGGACACTATTTACGAGATGCTGGCAGGGATTCGCTGCCCCACGGAGGAAGCAGTCGCTTTGGCAGTCTCCTGCTTAGAGTCACATGGAAAGAGATGGTGGAAATATCAGCTGGACACCACCTTTGCAGGGATGGACTGTGCTGATATTACTTGGGAGGAGTTCAGAGCAGCGCTCTTGGGACATTTTGTACCTCAGTCGGCGAGAGATGACCTGGAGGATAGGTTCCTGCGGTTGAGGCAGGGGAACATGACTGTGGTGGAGTACTATCAGGAGTTCACTCACCTGGCCCATTATGCGGACGCTTACTAGTTAGACGATGCTGGCTATGCCCGGAGGTTTTATAAGGGGCTGCAAGATGACATGAGGCATGCCCTCCTTTTCGTCTCAGAGGGGAGTCTAGCCAGGATTCTGGAGATGTGTTGGAACACCCTTTTTATATTTGGGTCAGGATAACTATGCTAAGGATGTTGACCTAATTGTATAGCATAGGTCATTGAGTGTGAGTTTAGAACTTAGGTTATTTGAGATTTAGTTCTGCTCAGCTCGACGGAGAGTCGACCCCAGCTCGACGTAGAGTCGTCCTCAGCTCGACGCATAGTCGACCGCTGCTCGACGCACAGTCGATCGCAGCTCGACGCAGCGTCGTTCTCAGTTCGACGTAACGTCGAGTTCTGCTCGACGTTTTGGCGTGTATCTCTCTGCTTCAATTTTACTCTCTGATCGACGGTCAGTCGAGCTCAGATCGACGCTTCAGGATGAGTTCGACGTTTTAAGTTCTCCCGTCTGTCGACATTTGAAATTCAAATGAGAGATTTTTCAAGCAGTTATTGCAAGAGATCCCCTGGCCGTTTCAAGACTTAATTGCTCCATATCTCAAGGAATTTTCAATGGAAATCAATTAAGGCTTTCCTTCTAGGCATGGACAGTTATGGAATACATTAAATGCCCTGCCAACGGCTATCAATCAAAAAAAAGTAATAATCCCATTACTCAGAGATCTATTCGAGAGAGACAAGGAGAACAGGAAGAACATTCATTCTGATAACACAGAGAACATCTATCTTCATCTCTCTCTCAAGAAATCGGTCTGCAGAGAATTTACAGAGAAGAACTACACTCAGAGAAGCATCTTGATCAACATTCTCTGAAACCTCTTCTGCCTCTGCATTCAACTCTTCTCAATTTGCTTTCTACCTTCAGACATCAAACACTCAGTTTCTGAGTCATCTATTGCTGAAGAAGGACAAGCAGTGAAGAGCCTGTCACCCTTGTGCAAAGCTTCTTCTACCTGAACTTCTATATCTCAGGGGGAGCTTTGATAACATCTACATCCACTAGCTTCTCTCTGATTGTTCACAGAGAAGCAAACTCAACCCTTCTTACCTTACCTCTTCTGTACAGGGTTTTAACTCCCTTCAAAAGTTACCTTTTGGTTAGCTGAGACCTTGTCAAAATCAGTGGTGGCAAGACACCTTATCAAAAAATCTGGTGGTGCCCAGGACACCTGATCAAGCATCCTGCAGTGGATTCCTATCAAGGGGTGATAGAAGAGTGGACTACCCAAGTTTGGGGAACCACTATAAATTTCCTTGTGTCTTCTGTGGATTGCTTTTCTTCTTGCTTGTGTGCTGTGTGATTTTACTTTAAATATATTTAATCTGTTTGCATCACTCACTACCTACACTAAGTAAATCTAAAGGTTTTAAATATATCAATTTATTTGAACTTACTCTATTCACCCCCCTCTAGAGGCTGTTAGATCTTATCACCTAACTTTCAATTGGTATCAGAGGCAGGTTGGTCTTTACTTCAGGCTAACACCTGGACCACAAAGATCTTTGATAAGATCAAACCCTATAGAGTGGTTACTTTATTTTGTTTTGTTATAAATTGTTTTTATAAAACTCATGGCACAAAACAAGGAGTATGCAAGCACAAGACCTCCAGTGTGCAATCTTTCCAAGTTTGGACTCTGGAAAGCAAGGATAAAACTTTACATGAATTCTTTTGATGAAGATATCTTTAATTGTGTCTTAACAGAATGTCCAAGACCTCCTACTTCAACAAGTACTTCAGCTGTTCCACCTCCTGCAGGAACAGACACTGATATAAAGAAGTGGAAAGTTGCTGATGCAAAAGCAATGAACATATTGGCACAAACTATGTCTGATGACATATTCCAAAAAGTTGCTGAATGCAATTCTGCCAAGGAAATCTGGGACAAATTAACTGAAATAGTCTCAGGTTCAGCTGATGAAAGAAAGGATAGAAGAGCTCAACTGATAACACAGTATGAGAACTTCAAAATGGCTCCAGCTGAATCTGTGGCTGACATGTACAACAGATTCAGTCTCATTGTCAGTGAGTTGAAAACTCTGGACAAGGATATATCTCTCACTGAGATAAATGATAAAATTCTCATGTGCCTACCTAGCACTTGGGATTCAAGAATCTGGCCAATCAAAGATGGCAGAAGTCAAATTGAGCTATCCACTGAAGCTCTCTTAGGCAAGCTCAAGTCCTATGAGCAATTTGTCAAGACAAGAGAAGGGGAGCAAAACACATCTTCTCCTGCACCCAAAGTGGAGAAGACAATAGCTCTCAAAGCTTCAGAGGAAGTACCTAAAGAGAAGGAGATAGTCAATGAAGAACTTCTAAGCCTACTAGCCAAAAGATTCAACAAGATGGCTAGGAAGAATTTCAGAAAATGGTCTTCTAAGGACCAAGACAAGCCAAGGTATGATAGATCTAATAATAAAGAAATTATTTGCTATGGCTGCAGGAAACAGGACACATTGCACCAAACTGTCCTGAGAATCAAGGCAAAGACAAGAAAGATAGAGAGAAAGAAAAGACAAGAAAAGAGAGAAAGATTCAAAGAAATATTATGAGAAATCCTCTTCCAACAACACCAAAAATACAAGGAAAGGATTTGTTGCAGAAACTTGGAGTGATACTGAAGATTCTGAAGAATCATCCAGCACAAGTGATGATGAGGATGATGCCACAGAAAAAGGATTCTGCATGATGCAATCAATGCATCACAAAGCAGCTCAGATTCAGAGCATGAATCTGAATATGTGACTGATCAGGAATTGAGTGAAGATCAGGTACTTGACTCATTTGATTTTTCTTCTGATGATTTCAAGTTTAGATTTAAATCAATGTGCATAGACTTGCTGACAGCAGAGAAGACAAATGATTCTCTTAGAAGTCAACTGTCTGATTACAGCACATTAAGTGCAAATAATCTCAAGCTCTCTGATGAGTTAGAGTGCTGTAGGGAGGAGATAGCTTCACTAAAGAGTGAGCTATCCAAGGCTAAACAGCTAGAGGAAACTCTCAATGGGAGGAGCCTCAAGCTAATAGACATCACAAGCACAGTGAACTCAAGAATGAGTGGTTCACTAGGTTTGGGTGCCTCTCCAAGCCAACCTATAGTGCTAACAACTCCCATAAAATTTACCAGTAACAAGGGTAAAGGAATTATGGTAGTAGCCAGAAAAAATTCTGATCTACCTAAGCAACTTCAAGTTCAACAGAAAACGTCGAACAGAGCTCGACGTCCTTCGACCAGAGCTCGACGCCGTTCTAACAAGAATCAGCAACACCTTGCTGAAGCGTCGAACTCAGGTCGACACACGTCGAACTCAGGTCGACTTGCTGTTGTCCCTGAAAGTAGGCCTGTTCAAGCGTCGAATGGAGCTCGACGTCCTGAAACTTCAGCGTCGAACTTAGGTCGACGTGCGTCGAACAGAGCTCAGAGTTCTGGGTTGTCTGCACAGGATAAATCTAAATTGAATATCAAGTATCCTACATCTCAGCCTAACCCTTATGCTGAATGGGTGATTCCTCCTAGGAGATATCATCCTGAAGGCTATAAGAGTCAGCCTGAAATGTCATTCATTTCTGATTTCATTGGTTATCAACCTCAACCCAAGGTGAACTGGGTGAAAAACAACTAAGCTGTTACATGTGCAGATGAAGAGCTATCCAGTGGTGAACCAGCATTGGTACCTGGATAGTGGTTGCTCCAAACATATGACAGGAACCAAAAGCAATCTTTCATCCTTCAAAGCAAAGCTTGGACCAAGAGTAATCTTTGGTGACTCCAATTTTGGACAAACCAAGGGATATGGTCAAGTCAAAATAGGCTCAATCACTTTCAAGAAGGTAGCCTATGTGGAAGGACGGAAGCACAACTTAATCAGCATCAGTCAACTTTGTGATGCTGGTTATCAGGTTTGGTTCACTGATCTAGTATGTAATATTGCTCTAGATAATAATATTGTGTTGATTGGAAATAGGCAAGATAACATATACCTAGTAGATTTTAATTCTTCTAAAGTAGACATATGCCTTTTTAATTCCCTTAGTAAGCCAAATGAGCTTTGGCATAAAAGATTAGGACATGTTAACCTTAGAACTATTGCTAGGTTGTCTAAACTCAACCTTGTTAGAGGACTACCTTCTGGTCCCTACAAGAAGGAAGGACTCTGCAAGGCTTGCCAACTAGGAAAGCAAACTAAAAATAGTTTCAAATCACTTAACAAGAGTGATTCACCTAGGGTTTTGTATCTATTGCACATGGACCTTTTTGGACCTACTACAGTACAAAGTCTAGGGGGGAAATCTTATGCCTTAGTGATTGTAGATGACTTCTCAAGATTCACTTGGGTGTTCTTCCTAAGAAAGAAGTCTGATAACTTCAAAATTTTGACAGATTTTCTCAAGAGCATACAGATTGAGTTCAATACTCATATAGCCCTGATCAGAAGTGATCATGGGACAGAGTTTGATTCTCTTCTTATGCAAGAGTTCTGTCAAAATGAAGGGATCAGGCACACTTTCTCAGCTCCTAGAACTCCTCAACAAAATGGGGTAGTTGAAAGGAAAAATAGAACCTTAATTGAATCAGCCACAACATTATTGACAGATGCTCATCTTCCTCTAACCTTTTGGGCAGAGGCTGTGAACACCTCCAATTATGTTTTGAATAGAAGCCTGATACATAAACTAAAGGATAAGACTCCTTATGAATTGCTCAAAGGGAAGAAACCTAAAGTTAGCTTTTTCAAAATTTTTGGTTGCATTTGTTTCATTCACAATAATGACAAGAGATATTTAGCAAAATTTGAAGCTAAGGCTGATGAAGGAGTGTTTCTGGGATACTCTTTGAACAGCAAAGCTTATAGGGTGTATAACAAATCATCTCATAAAATTGAAGAGTCCATGCATATTACCTTTGATGAATCTAATATGTCTTATAAGGAGAAGAATTCTTCTACCATAGATCACTTACAGGTACAATCATTAGCTGAAAATATTAATCAGTTAACCATCATGGATGAGGGAAATCTATCTTCAACAACTCAACAAGAAGCTGCTAGCAATAAGAGTGAAGATACAGATCAAATTTCAGAACCAAATGGAGAGCCAGTTGTTGTTCCACAAGAGGAAACAACAACACAGGTTGGTGAACAATCAACACCCACTGTTGATTTAGTAACAATAAGAGATCATCCAATCTCCCAAGTGATTGGAGAAATTTGAGAAGGTGTGCAAACCAGAAATCAGATAAATCAACATCTGATGCACACCTGTTTTCTCTCCCAAATAGAGCCTCAAACTATTCAAGATGCAGAGCAAGATCCAAACTGGATCATTGCAATGCAAGAGGAACTAAACCAGTTTGAAAGGAACAAAGTATGGGAATTGGTTCCAAAACCAAGAAACCATCAAATTGTTGGAACTAAGTGGGTTTTCAGGAATAAGCTAGATGATCAAGGGATCATTGTGAGAAACAAGGCAAGGCTTGTTGCTCAAGGCTATTGTCAAGAAGAAGGGATTGATTATGACCAAACCTTTGCACCAGTTGCAAGGTTGGAGGCCATAAGAATTTTCCTTGCTTATGCTGCACACAAGAAGTTCAAAGTTTTCCAAATGGATGTTAAAAGTGCATTTCTCAATGGAGACATCAAGGAAGAAGTCTATGTCAAGCAACCTCCAGGTTTTATCTCTTCAACCCTTCCTGAACATGTTTTCAAATTACATAAGGCTTTATATGGCCTCAAGCAAGCTCCAAGAGCATGGTATGAGACCTTAGCCTCCTTTTTGCTTGAGAATGATTTTAAAAGGGGTAGAGTAGACCAAACTCTTTTTATTAGAACCCATAAGTCCCATATCCTACTAGTACAAATATATGTAGATGATATAATATTTGGGTCTACTGATACAAGCTTATGCAAAAAGTTCTCACAACTTATGCACTCAAAGTTTGAAATGAGTAGCATGGGTGAGCTTTCCTTTTTCTTAGGATTGCAAATCAAACAACATGCTGATGGCATATTCATCTCTCAAACCAAGTATGCAAAAGAATTGGTTAAGAAATTTGGTATGTCAGATGCATCTTCTATGAAAACACCTATGCCTACTAATGCTGTCTTAGATGCTGATGAATCTGGTAAACCAGTTGATCAGACTAATTTTAGAGCAATCATTGGCTCTCTTTTATATCTTACAGCTAGCAGACCAGATATTATGTTTGCTACATGTGTATGTGCTAGGTTCCAAGTGAGCCCTAGAGAGTCACACCTCACATTAGTTAAGAGAATTCTTAGATATGTAAAAAGTTGTCCAAATCTAGGTCTCTGGTATCCACATGATTCAGGATTTGATCTCACTGGATTTTCAGATGCTGATTATGCTGGATGTAGAGTAGACAGGAAAAGCACCAGTGGAACTTGTCAATTCCTGGGTGATAGACTTGTCTCCTGGTTTTGCAAAAAGCAAACATCTGTGTCTACATCAACTGCTGAAGCTGAATACATGGCTGCAGGAAGTTGCTGCTCACAGATATTGTGGATTCAAAACCAGCTCCTAGACTATGGTTACAACTTAGAGAAGTCAAAAATTCTTTGTGATAATACTAGTGCAATTTGTATTGCTCAAAATCCAGTTCTCCATAGTAGGACAAAGCACATAGAGATCAGACATCATTTCTTAAGGGATAATGTAGAAAAGAATAAAATAGCACTAGAGTATATTTCTACTGATTTACAAAGGGGAGATATTTTCACCAAACCTTTGGATGAAAAGAAACACTTCTTCTTCCTTAATCAGTTGGGAATGATAGATGGAGATAGCATAAATTAATTTACAAGATTTTGAAACCATAAAAATAACAAAATCTAGGCAAATGTATCTCTTCCTTAAGGATCTAGAGGCTGTTAGATCTAGAGGTTCTGTCTGAACTCTGCTCGACGCTCGACACTTTTCACTTGAAAACGTCGACCGGAGATCGACTGACCGTCGACCGCTATATAGCGTCGACCGTCGACCTCATCTTTTGCGTCGACCAGAGATCGACTCTGTCTAGAGTTTGTTAAGTTTCTGTTTCGGTCGACGACGTTAATTGACGTCGACCAGAGCTCGACGTTCAGCATCCCTAATAGCGTCGACCGTCGACCTTCAAAACGGCGAACGTCGAACTCAGCTGAACGCCATCGAGTCTCTTCGTTTCCCCTAGAGCCTCTTAGCGTCGAACTAAGCTCGACGTTATTTCCTTTTCTGCGTCGAACCCTAGTATAAAATCATCTTCTCGGCGTCGATGTCATTTGTGCTTTCGTATTTCCTGCAACTACATTCTCCCTCCAAAGCTTTTACACTTGTTCTTGAGAGGTATTCTGCAGATAATGGCGATTCCAGCAAACATATTGACGGCAATGAAGTTCGATTATGGTTTCGACATCGACTTGGATTCCTTTGAAGGTTCCTCACAGAATTTTCTGGATATCCTGGAGCTATTTAAAGAACAGAAACTAGTGAAGTTTATGTCAACAAGAATGCCCATGGCAGAGACTGAAATTAAAGAGTGGATATATACAGCAGCTAATACAGATGAGAGCACTATTACTGGTTCTATTTCTGGAACTCAGGTATCAATATCTCCTGCTACTTTTACTGAAGCTTTTGAATTAGAGAATGGAAATGACAGCTTGGAATTGTCAAATGAGGAGTATGCTGCAATGCTAGACAGAATGGGTCATTCTTCTGAGAATGCCTCCAAATTGCTGAAAGTGGATCTTGCCATTGAATTTAGGCTTTTAGCTGATGTGGTAGGCAAGGTCATCTGTGCTAAGAGGACAGCACATGATGCTATTACCAGGCAATAATTCTGCATCATGGCTGCCCTCCTAGATAAAAAGCACCTAAATTGGGGAGAATTACTGTTTGATTTAGTGAAGAAAATGGTCAATAAGACCTATGTTCATTTTGGAAGGACTTTGGGATTGTTGCTTCATCATGTCTGCCCACAGCTTCTGGTAACCTCCAAGCACATTAATGCTTCAAAGAGGTTGACCTGTGCCCTGATTGGAAAATGGGACAGGAAGATTGTAAATCCCAAGGCTGCTGCAGCAATGAAATCCTCTACTGAAACAAGGGCTGTTGTGGCCACTCACCCTCAGTCAACTGACCTAGTAGAAGAAGCCAGGCCATCAATCACCATCTCTCCTTCATTCAGCTTTCCAACCACCTTCACTCCATCAACTTCTCAGCTCTCATCCCTTTGCAAACATCATCCATTGACACTATTGCATCTTCTCTTCCTCCATCCATTACCACCACTTCTGAAGTATTTGATCCTCTTCATTACTTCCCTCCAATGGACATTGAGATCAATTAAGATGATTCCTTCTTGGATGATTCACATGATAACATTGCTGAGCCCTCATTCTCAGACCTCATCATGTCCTCCATTATTGAACCCTCCATTCCTCTTCCTTCTATACCATCATCTTCTCCTGCTGCATCTGTTTCTCTCCCCTCTACCTCTGCTCAACAGTCTGAGCAAGTAGATCTGCTTCCCTTGGCTAATAAGCTCTATGAGCTCTTGGCTCCAAGGTTGTCCTCCTTATTGGATGCTTCCCTAGCTCCAATAATCAGATCTTTGGACTCTATTTCTTCAAAGCTCTCTTCCCTCTCTCCTGCTGTGGCTGGCCCTTCTTCTAGGGGCCTAGAATCAGTTGCTACTAAATCTAGGCAGGGGGAGATTTTGGTAGAAGAAGAGCTGCCTTCTGTTGATTGTGAAGAGATGCTTGTTTCAGATGTTCAGATTGCAGATAGAGAATTCAGTCCACCTCCAGTTGAAGATTCTATTGTGACAGTACCAGCATCATTTTTCAGAAGATCCTTCAGCTCTCACAAGTTACTGCTTGCTGAAGATCTGTCCAGGGCCATCATTCCCTTTGTTGCTGCTGTTGTTGGTTGTGATAAGATGATTCTTGAAGATGATGCAGTGGTAGCTGATGCTCCTGCAAATGAGTCTGTTGCTCATATTTGTTCTGATTCTGTTGATATTATTGATGATGATCAGTCTGTTGATAACATGACTGTTGATAAGGTTCTTAACACTTCTGATGCAGTGGAAGCCCTTGCTCCTGCTGAAGTTGTTGTTTCTGAGGCAGTGGTAGCTGTTGCTCCTGCCAGTTCTTTTGTTTCTTCTGTTTCTGATGCAGTGGTAGCCTCAGCTCCTGCTAGTGAAAGTTATCCAGCCATTTCTGTTGAGGCTGTGATTTCTGAAGTCTTGAGTGACTTAGCTGATTCAGTGCCTGCTGCTCCTGAAACCATTTCTTTCCCTGCAGTGCTAGATAAGTAATCTACACTGGCAGATGCTCCTCCTCCTGTTTCAGAAAGTGCATCAAAAGATGATTATTATGATCCCTATGATCATATCCAAAGCAGCTCCTCTGATGAGTTTGCAACTAGCTCTGATGACTCTTCTGCAACTATTGCTAAAAAGAGGAAAGCTAGAAGCAAAGCTCTAAAGAGAGTTCCAATGGAAAGGGCTACTGACCATGACATCCCTTATTACATACAGCACAAATGCAAGATTACTGAGCCATGGATGCAGTTCTCTAAAAATCAGCTCAAGGCAATGAGAAAGAAAAAGAAGTTCAAGAAAGGAGATTCCAAGTCTTTTGACTTTCCTCCTCCTCCACCTCCTCCTTCTCCAGGTGCAGGAGGCAGTGCTAACCCAGTAAGCAAACCTCCAACATCCTCTTCCAAGGCAAGACTTATCAGTCAAGGAGAGGACAAGGAGGTGGCCAATCTAGAGGTTATCAATCAAGAGGAAATCAATCCAAAGGATCTTCTAGAGGTAATCAAGCTAGAGGTCAAGCCAGACCCCAACCTTATCAAAGGGAAGGAAAGACCATTGCTTCAACCACTGGTCCCTTTCCCTTTAAGCTCAATGAGGGTGTAAGGCAGAAACCTATTCCTTCAGATCAAAGTAATAAGTATGAGCCTCCTATTCCATATGATGATCCAGTTAACAACCCTACTGCATGGAAGGCTAGGATGGCTGAGCTTGCTGCCCTAGACCTAATTAAGAAGAACAAAGAAAGGGGACTGGACACATCCAACATAAGCACAATGTCAGACCAAAGAAGACAGGAATTAGACAAATATCATTCTAGCAAATTCTTTGATGCTGATAGATACATGGAGTTACATCCTGCTGCTGTTCCTCCCTCTGGAAAGAGCATAACTTCATTGGGGACTTCTGAAGATTACAGATCAAAGAAAGACATTGCCAACCCTCAAAGGGAAATCAAATTCAAGAAAGGCTTTGAAGAAGAGCCTAAGAAGAAGTAAATGTAAGATGGCTTATCTTCTATGCTACTGCCATAAACATCTTTGATAGTTGCTTATCTGCTCCTGCTTCCATCTGTGTTCTTGATTTTCAGTATTTCAAATGTCTGTATGCATTTTTAATTTCCTTAAATTCATGTGAATAGTAATCCTAATCCAAATAGGGGGAGATTGTTGGAACACCCTTTTTATATTTGGGTCAGGATAACTATGCTAAGGATGTTGACCTAATTGTATAGCATAGGTCATTGAGTGTGAGTTTAGAACTTAGGTTATTTGAGATTTAGTTCTGCTCAGCTCGACGGAGAGTCGACCCCAGCTCGACGTAGAGTCGTCCTCAGCTCGACGCATAGTCGACCGCTGCTCGACGCACAGTCGATCGCAGCTCGACGCAGCGTCGTTCTCAGTTCGACGTAACGTCGAGTTCTGCTCGACGTTTTGGCGTGTATCTCTCTGCTTCAATTTTACTCTCTGATCGACGGTCAGTCGAGCTCAGATCGACGCTTCAGGATGAGTTCGACGTTTTAAGTTCTCCCGTTTGTCGACATTTGAAATTCAAATGAGAGATTTTTCAAGCAGTTATTGCAAGAGATCCCTGGCCTTTTCAAGACTTAATTGCTCCATATCTCAAGGAATTTTCAATGGAAATCAATTAAGGCTTTCCTTCTAGGCATGGACAGTTATGGAATACATTAAATGCCCTGCCAACGGCTATCAATCAAAAAAAAGGTAATAATCCCATTACTCAGAGATCTATTCGAGAGAGACAAGGAGAATAGGAAGAACATTCATTCTGATAACACAGAGAACATCTATCTTCATCTCTCTCTCAAGAAATCGGTCTGCAGAGAATTTACAGAGAAGAACTACACTCAGAGAAGCATCTTGATCAACATTCTCTGAAACCTCTTCTGCCTCTGCATTCAACTCTTCTCAATTTGCTTTCTACCTTCAGACATCAAACACTCAGTTTCTGAGTCATCTATTGCTGAAGAAGGACAAGCAGTGAAGAGCCTGTCACCCTTGTGCAAAGCTTCTTCTACCTGAACTTCTATATCTCAGGGGGAGCTTTGACAACATCTACATCCACTAGCTTCTCTCTGATTGTTGACAGAGAAGCAAACTCAACCTTCTTACCTTACCTCTTCTGTACAGGGTTTTAACTCCCTTCAAAAGTTACCTTTTGGTTAGCTGAGACCTTGTCAAAATCAGTGGTGGCAAGACACCTTATCAAAAAATCTGGTGGTGCCCAGGACACCTGATCAAGCATCCTGCAGTGGATTCCTATCAAGGGGTGATAGAAGAGTGGACTACCCAAGTTTGGGGAACCACTATAAATTTCCTTGTGTCTTCTGTGGATTGCTTTTCTTCTTGCTTGTGTGCTGTGTGATTTTACTTTAAATATATTTATCTGTTTGCATCACTCACTACCTACACTAAGTAAATCTAAAGGTTTTAAATATATCAATTTATTTGAACTTACTCTATTCACCCCCCTCTAGAGGCTGTTAGATCTTATCACCTAACTTTCAAGATGGCTAAGAAGAGAGAGGCGGATCAGCTTACAGTGAGGAGCCGGAAGAGACCGGCTGATGATACAGTGATTGGAGGACGTAGAGACCGTCCTCGAGGCCAGGTTATTGGAGAGAGAAGGAACGGGGATCAGCCTCGTCAAGAGTTTGGGCAGGAGCAGAGGAGTCAGGGGGTATTGGCTCCCCAGCCTATACAGATGCTGGAAATGCCCAGGACAGCAGAGCAGCCACCGGTATGCTATCAGTGCAACCAGCCGGGGCATATCAAGAGAACTGCCCTGTGAGGCGAGCACCCCCACCAGCACATCAGGGCGCTCCACCTCCCCGACAGTTTGGCGGACGAGGACATGACCGAGGACGGGGATTTCAGGATCGAGGCAGCATGCCAGAGAGAGAGCAGGTGTATGCTCTAGACCTGACACAGCCCCGGAACCCGGAGCAGGTTATCACAGGTATGGCACTACTTGTAAATTTTCTTCATATAAACTACTATTTTAAACATAACCTGGTTAGAAATTAAGAGAAGATAAACTACAACAAGAATACTAAGACACTTAATTACCCCAGGCATAGTATTCGTTAGCGGCAAGCCCGCTCACACCCTCTTCGACACTGGTGCGTCGCAATCATTTGTGTCGGAGGATTTCGTGAAAGGACTGGCAAGAGTGGAGCCATTCACCGGGAAGATGATGAGGGTGCGCCTACCCGACGGGTCAGAGATATTGACCTCTGCTCATTGTAATATGGAAGCAAGGATCGGCGGAAAGGCGTTTGAGGCACCAGCGACGGTTCTGAGGATGCCAGATTACGATCTGATCCTTGGCATGACTTGGCTTCATTGGAACCATACCCAGATCGATTGCGTGGCGAAGAGGATCACCGTGAGGCACGGCGACTCCTTCATTGTTATCGAAGGTATTATATCAGCACCCCGTACTTTACTATCGTTTGTGCAGGCCGTTAAGGCCCACCTTTAGGGGGAAGAGGTTTATCAGGTCCTCTTTGAGGCGGTCGTAGCCAAGGATTCCATTGCAGATATTCCGGTAGTGCGGGACTTCGCCAACGTGTTTCCAGAGAAGCTACCAGGGTTACCCCCGCACCGAGAGAAGGACTTTCAGATTCAGCTCGTACCGGGGGCTAAGTCGGTATCCAGAGCTCCCTATCGAATGGCCCCAAAGGAGTTGGTGGAATTCTGAAGCCAGCTTCAGGAGTTAGTGGAGGCCGGGTTCGTTCGACCTAGCTCTTCACCGTGGGGAGCTCCGGTGCTGTTCGTTAAGAAGAAGGACGGGACCCTTCGACTGTGCATCGATTACCGGGCTCTGAACAGGTTGACAGTCCGGAATACTTATCCCTTACCACGGATAGACGAGCTTTTTGACCAGCTGGAGGGAGCCCATTGGTTCTCAAAGCTGGATCTGAGGTCAGGGTACTACCAGCTTCATATTCGGGAGGAGGACATCCCGAAGACGGCCTTCAGCAGCAGATATGGCTTGTACGAGTTTACCGTGATGCCGTTCGGGCTGACGAATGCACCCTCCGCATTCATGACTTTGATGAATCGGGTGTTCGAGGAGTATCTGGACGTCTTTGTCATTGTATTCATCGACGACATTCTCATCTATTCAAGGACGGAGGAGGAGCACGCGAGACATCTGGCCTTGACCTTGGGGAAGCTGCGTGAGCATGAGATGTATGCCAAGTACAGCAAGTGCCAGTTCTGGCTAAAGGAGGTGGCCTTTCTGGGCCATGTCATCAGTGGAGCAGGTCTGGCAGTGGATCCTGCAAAGATCCAGGCAGTACAAAATTGGCCATCGCTAAAGTCGGCCACGGATGTTCGAAGTTTCTTGGGACTTGCCGGTTACTACCGGCAGTTCGTCGAGGGGTTCTCTCAGATTGCCCTCCCTCTTACGTCTCTGACAAAGAAGGAGTCCCCTTTTATATGGACGCCTCGATGCGAATCTGCCTTCCAGGAGCTGAAGGATCGTCTCACCTCGGCCCCCATCCTTGCTCTTCCATCAGGGAAGGAGGGATTCCAGGTATATACAGATGCTTCCTATCAGGGGATGGGTGTCGTCCTTATGCAGAATGGGCACGTAATAGCCTATGCCTCCCGTCAGTTGAAGCAGCACGAGCAGAACTACCCCGTGCACGATTTGGAGATGGGGGCAGTCATTTTTGCTCTTAAGATCTAGCAACACTATCTCTACGGAGTACATTGTGATATCTTCTCCGACCACAAGAATCTGAAGTACGTCGACACCCAGAAGGAGTTAAACATCAGACAGAGACGCTGGGTGGAGTTTCTGTCGGACTACCAGTATACCATGCACTACCATCCGGGGAAGGCGAACGTGGTCGCAGATGCTCTGAGCCGGAGAGCGAGTACGACAGGAGTAGGCCCGCAGCTGATGGCCTTAGAGTTGATTAGATCATTCGAGGAGATGCAGATTTCGCTAGTGTCTGAGGATGACCCGGAACTGTACATGGAGTACCTGGGGTCGATGGCTACTACTAATGACATTCGGGACCGCATCAGAGATGGGCAGATGCTGGATGAGGGAGCTGAGCCGATATTCCGAGCCTTGGAGGAAGGCACGACGGGAGATTACACCTTGAGGGATGGGCTCCTGTGTTTCCGAGGCAGAGTCTATATACCAGCAGGAGGACGGATCCGGGAGGATATTTTGACGGAAGCTCATTGCAGCCGATATTCGGTACACCCGGGGATCACCAAGATGGTAAAGGATTTATAGAGGACGATGTACTGGCCGGGTATGAAGAAAGATATTACGTATTTTGTGACGCATTGCGAGGCCTGCCAGCTCGTGAAGACAGAGTGTAGGAACCCGGCAGGTTTGCTGCAGCCGCTTCCGGTGCCGGAATGGAAGTTTGAGGATATAGCCATGGACTTCATACATGGGCTACCTCGATCCCGTGCGGGGAATGACTCGATCTGGGTGATAGTGGACAGGCTAACAAAGGTGGCCAGATTCATTCCAGTGGCAAAGGGCGCAGCTATCAGTGTATTAGTACGGAGGTTCATTGAGCAGTTTGTGCGTTATCATGGGGTGCCCAAGACTATCGTTTCGGATCGGGATGGGTGGTTTACATCCAGGGAATGGAGGTCAGTCCAGGCCCATCTGGGTTCTCGGTTGACATTCAGCACAGCTTTCCACCCTCAGACCGACGGACAGACAGAGCGCACTAACCGTACACTGGAGGCTCTATTGCGACTATGTATTTTGGATCGTGGCGAGCCTTGGGAGAGATTGCTACCACTGGTCGAGTTTTCGTACAACAATGCTCATCAGTCCAGCATAGGCATGGCTCCATACGAAGCGTTGTACGGAAGGAGGTGCAGAACCCCACTATCATGGGTTCAGGATGAGGATCCGCAGGCACTAGGCTCGGAGTTTGTGGGAGATACAAATGCTCAGATTAGATTGATCCGAGACAGGATGTTGGAAGCCCAGAGCAGACAGGAGAAATACTACGATGCGAGGAATCGCCAAGTAGAGTTCCAGGTAGGAGACCGGGTTTTCTTAAAGATACGGCCGATGCACGGAGTCTCGCGGGTTCGCGGGCGGAAGAAGCTCAGTCCGAGATATATGGGGCCCTATAGGATCCTGGAGCGGATTGGCCCCTTAGCCTATAGACTGGAGCTACCGCCGGAGTTAGCGGGATTGCATGATGTCTTCCACGTCTCCTCACTTCGGAGGGCTCTGCTACGCCCTGAGCAGCTGATTTCCTCGGCAAATGGCCCGGTGGCCTCGGATCAGTCAGTCAACTTGGAGCCTATCAGGATTGACGACACGGCAGTGCGTGTCTTACGACGGAAGAAGGTTCCGTTGGTCAAGGTTCTGTGGAACAATCATGGGCAGGAGGAGCATACATGGGAGCCACAGGACTTGATGCGGCAAAAATACCCGGAACTTTTTCGTCAGGTATACCTCACAACCCCTCTGGACAATCAATTTGCCTCCCTATTTTAAACCAATGGGACTGAAATTTCAAGAATAGGGGCTAATCTTTTGTTTATTGGGGTGAATATACCTAGTTAGGTGGGCGAATTAATCTTAGACTTGAAACCGCATAAAGCGAACATAACATAGGGATGTAATTTCTTTAATTCTCATGGGATGTTACAAGCTTCTTTTCCCGATTTGAGTCCCGTAGGCTTAACCTTGATTTCGGGGACGAAATCTTTGTTTTGTTTATTGGGATTTATAACATCCCATTTCCGGCTAGACCCCTAGGAGTCGGTTGGTTGTGGTAGAACCCTGGGGAGCCCAGAAATCGAAATAAAATGACCAAGAATTGGGGTCACGGGTTGGTCACGCCCGTGACCGACCCGTCACGCCCGTGACCTAGGGCGTGACTCACTCGACGATCGTCGACCTCAGGGAGACGATCGTCGGACGCCGAATTTTCAACCCGGCCCTGTCAAGCCCGTGACCTAGGTGTCACGCCCGTAACATGGGGGCGTGACTCCTTCGACGATCGTCGATCTTAGTTAGACAATCGTCGGGCGCGGAATTTGCCTCATGGCCTGTCACGCCCGTGACCCGCAATGTCACGCCCGTGACATAGGGCGTGACCACCCTTCGATGATCGTCGATTTCAGTTCGCCGGTCATCGGCCAGGAATTGGCCACACGGGCATGTCACGCCCGTGACCCACAATTTCACGCCCGTGACATAGGGCGTGACCACGCTCGACGATCGTCGATCCCAATTCGACGATCGTCGAACCAGAATTGGTCACACGGGCTAGTCACGCCCGTGACTCGGGTGTCACGCCCGTGACCACCCTTCGACGATCGTCGATCTCAGTTCGACGATCGTCGAACCTAGAATTTGCTAACCAGGCCTGTCACGCCCGTGACCTATGTGTCACGCCCGTGACCAAGGCCGAAACGTCAGCCAGACTGAAAATTTCGGTAACCGATGCCATAATAAATTCTGATTATGGGAATGAAAACCAAGGGTATTTATGGGCCATTTCCTACTTTAATTATTTAAATAATTAAGGAAATGTTGGTCCAATAGGAAATCGCCACCTGGCGAGCACCTCTTCATCTCCAGCGTTTCAACTGCCATTCGTCATAACCGAAATGTCATTAAGGGAATTATTAATGGCCGCAGACATTTCATCCTTTTCCCTCCCCACTTGCTGATCTATAAAAGACTCCTAAGAGCAAGAGGAAAAGGTTACACTCTCCCTCAAACTGTTTCAGATTTCCCCCTTGCTGTTGAAGAATTTCCGGCGACGCCACCACCGCGCAAATGGCTTCCCGACGCTCTGCACGCCTCCAACCCGCGAACAAGGTCCTCCCCTCCCTCTTCTTCTGCGGATAGATCTTAGAAATTGTCAGGAGAGATATCGGGCTCAAAAGAGCCAGATCGGGTGAGCGTATTCGTGGTTTTCCGAAAATTTCATGGTGGCGGGTTCGCCGGAAACCGCCTCTCCGGCGGCCGTGCCGCCGCCCGACGATAGCCCTCACCTCAACAGAGGTGGTGGTGGTGGTGGCCGGCCAGGGAGACGGCTGGTTGGCCGGGAAATAGCTTGGAAAAGCTACAAGAAATTAGGTTTTCAGGGCTCTGTTATGGGCTGTAGAAGAAGATGAACAGTGCCATTTAATTAGATTTTATTTGTGAATCAATTTCTGAATGAGAATATCTGTCACATTAAATAATTTGGGAAAAATATCTAGAGGCTCCTACAGGAAAAGTGGTCAACATAGAAAATGTAGCCCTTGAAGTCTAGTTTAATTTAAAATTGATTTCACTCGATTTAGAATCCTGGTTAGACCACAGCACCCTCTTTGGTGAGGTCTATCCAGAGGGCCGTCTGGACCTTAGAAAAATTCCCCACTCTAAACCAGTCATCAAAATGACTTGAAATTTGGGTTGTGGCCTAATCTTACCTATATCTAGGTGCTATCCAAAAATGAGAATTTTTGGGAAATATTTTTCTATAGTTTTGAGAAAAATTCAATAATCCTAGTTTAATTTAATTAGATGGTTAAATAATTTCCAAACCCTCCCAAATTTTGGTGAGTGGTCCCTGGGTTCACCATAGGATTCTGTAAAAATTTTCATCTCATTTAGAGATGGTTAGGATTAGAAATGATCAACCCTAAGTTTTGCCCTAATAAGGGGTCTTAGGTTAAAAGTGCACTTTTGAGATTTAAGTGGTCAGATCACCTCAACAGAGGCTGAGATTTTTACCACTGGCTAGTAATATTCTCTAGCACCCCCCTCATAGAGTTTGAGGTGGATCAGGGTAAGTTTGCCCTAAGAACCAAGGTCAAACCCTAAGGATGGATCTTGGTGGCTTGTGAAGGTCATGTGGTCAAATGACCTTGGATTGACCCGAAATTGGGTGAAGAGAACCATAGGGCCAATATCGTTCTCTGGATGAAATCTTAGTAGAGTTGGAGACCGTTGGGATACCTAAAAATCTAACCCTAGTTAGGGTGCAAAACTTGTAGAGATTGGAAATGACACTAAATCACATTGAAAGGTGTTGAGATTTGGGTAGATTGAATTATAGGGATGGTACAAGCTCTGGATATTTTACTATGAATTTTAAGATTGTTATTTTGGATACTTCATTAACAATTTAGTAGCTTGTATGATTTGCTTAGAAAATTTATTATGGAACACACACTTCCTGGAAATTGATGAAATTTAGACAGAGAACGTTTATTATGGTTTTAAATCTCTGTGAATTTTTATGGGATTTTTGGAAGTTTAATTCTAAGGCTTGCTTCATTAAGTATGTTTTACCTTGATTATTTGATTAAATCTTTAGTGGTGTTTAGCAAGCTAGTAAAATTATGATTATTTGCACAAAGATCTTTTATATGTCATGCTACTGATTAGTAATTTTTCTATAATTTTTTGATGAATAATTTCAGTACTTCCTTCATTACGTAGAATTAACGTGATTATACTGGATAAATTATTTAGAGGCTAAATACTTTCTGTAAAATTCTAGGGATTTGTATTTGAGGTTATCTTGCTGTTATTTAATGATCATGATTTTTGAGTAGCCATTACTTAGGAGGATCATGTAGTTCATGTTTAAAATGACCCATGGCCCGTCCTTTGGGAAAATTAAATAAATATCAGATTAATTAGGAAAATTATAAGTTTCTGGATTTAGACAAATTATGATATGATAGACCTCCAGTAAATATTATAGGAGATTTGGAAGATAATTTGGTGTACCTCCCCTTGTGTACCTCATATAGCTTAGGATGATCTGCATATAGTAAAACCACAGAATTTTGATAATTGAAGGTTGGTAGGATAAGTTAAGATTGAGTTCATCATTAGAAGTCAGGACAAGTAGAGTGTGAGACTGGTCGAGGATAAGGGAGTATGGGAACGACGAAAGATCGTCCATCCCGGGAAGAAGAGGAAGAGTCTTAATACTCTAGGGTTAGAACTAAAGTAACTAAAAGAGGATCGGGTTAAGGGAGATCAACCAATAATAATAAGTGCCTTGCGAAAGGGAACTTCGGGCCGTAATGCCGCCGTCTTGGTTCCTAGTGCCCCTTGAGAGCCCTTCATGGGGTATACCGGGGGCAGTCCTGGGCTAACGTAAACCATAGGAATAATAAATTGAAAGATCAACTAGTATAACTAGGGTTGCACATACACACACCTCGGTAGCTAGGAAAGTAGAATTATAGGATTGGTTGCCATTCAGACAGTAGCTCTGAAGGTAGATGCACGGACGGACTATCCGGGGGGCCGAGGGCTCGAGGGTTGGAGTACAGAATAAAGGTGGTGGGTCTTCGGTATCTGATTGTCATTCACACAGACATCGGTACGCTGACTCGGCGGTGTGGGACACTTAGCCAAAGAAAGTCTGGTGGGTACAGCCAGCAGTAGTACGCGGATACTCTATGTTTTGTTCTTCTAGGAGCGTACGGAAGGGCTAGGCCTGGTAGTGTGGATGCCCGCTTAGGAGTGGGGGGCCCGATCCACTATCTCCGTTTGCCACTACGGAGGTTCCTGGGAGTGAAGCTAGCTGCCCGAACAGGGGAACTAAGGTCTGTGCGCATAGAGTCGTGTGCGTGTGTTGCACTTGCATGAATCATGGCATAGCATATCACTACACTCATAATTGCATACAACTGACACCCCAACACATAAATCGGTATGGGACTTTTTATACGATGGGAGCCTTGCAGAAGACCCCTTAACTTATAAGTTTGTATGGGCATTCATATAAGTTAAGGTTACATACTTACTTACTTATTTGTTTACTTACTGTTCTCTAGCTGCCCTTTTTATACAATGTGCTACTTATTAATTGCTCTACCTATTAAAACATTTACACTGTTCACCTGTTATAACTTGCTAGTTAGGCCCACCGTCACCTGCTTGATTATTCTCCACTTTTGTAGCTTCCCTTTCCTCCTCTCCGCCCGGTGCTTAGGTGCCGTGGTGGGAGGGGTAGGGGATGATAGGGCTTAGTCTTTATGACTAATGGTTTTCGAACCAAACATTACAGGAGCTCCGGATGGGAGACAGGGACCAGCACCAGCGAAGTACGGTGCGCATGGAGGTGGGACAGTCTAGCACCGGTGCACCTGCGGCCAGCTCCGTGAGTGATTAGTATTTTCTTAGCTTCCGCGATGAGTGACTTGTAATGAGGACTCTGATGTACTAGGCTCGAGCCCATTTATCTATTTTCCTATTATTACTATTGATGGACTGGTTATGATTTCACTTTTATTTACATGTTTTTGTGGACTTGTTTACATTTTTGTATGAATGCTTCTCTCTCTTGTGATCGAAAAGGGCCGGCAGAATTGGCATTTTGTAGTGGTTGCCTTCCCGTGAGTCGGTGCCACCGCAAAGCAGCAATTCTGGGCTAAGACCCCGGTGGTTGAAAAAGGAAAAAAAAAGGGGGTCTTGCACAAAGGCTCCATAACCACAAAGAATGGCTCTCACGGACACAACACATATAGCTCATGCAGAGCATACAACATAAGGAGCTTACAAGCATCCTCTCAAACTCCGTAAAACACTCGTTTCATATACGGAGCCTTCTCAGATTCGCAATATAATCATCACCAATCCCGAATAACCATCCGGATGGGCTTCACACAGTATGCCAATTGCGTACTACACACTTCTGGATCTAGATGCAGACTAGACCGGGGATATCAACTATCAACCCGCTAGAATCACTTACGCATTCCATCTCTTGGCGGAGGATTCCATGCACATGCATAAAGGATTACTTCACTTGTCCAAGAAGGAGATCGTTACCCTTGACGATCACTTTGGAGCCATGGAAATCTAGCCCAATGAAAATCAGCGCACCGGCCTAGCCTTCACGGAACTGAACTCAACTCGCGATTCGGAACTCCGAAGCTCCACCGGTGGCTGGAATCCTTCTCCTTCTTCCTTCCTTGCTCTCCCCTCTCTCTAGCTCTTTAGAAAGAGAATGGTCAAAGATAAATGAGAGTTTATCCTCAACTCTCGCCCTAATAATAGCAGGAAGGTCTCTGGACCATTAGATCCAAATTGAAGGAAATGAACGGCCATGATTCGCTCAAAAAAGCTTCTTTTTGGGCCGAACATGGCGTGTGACACGCCCGTATCATAGGTCGTGTGCCTTGAGCGGCAACAGAACCGACTCAACCAGACCAGAACACGGGATTAGACACACCCATGTCAAGCCTTGACATGCCCGCGTCAAGCAGTACACGCCCGTGTTGCGGGGAGTGTCCCTCAATCGACACAGGACCAACAAATCCCGAAAGGGACACGGGTTACCAACACGCCCGTGTAGCTTGGACATGCCCGTGTAGCTTTTACACGCTCGTGTCACCAAGAACACGCCTGGGCTCCAGGCCATATTCGTCACCCGAGACAGCCCGACTACTAACCCGAGCAGGACACAGCCACGACACATACCTGTATCGCAGGCCGTGTACCCAACTGACATGCCTCTCGAAGATCGTCAATTGCATTTTGTCGAGTACTAGAGACAACATAGAGAAGGACATGGCTAGGGACACGCCCGTGTCCCTGGCCGTATTTCCCAGTCTTCAGTCCAAAGATGTTTTGTTCCTCTTGCATGTATCTCTTGGCAACCAATCTTGCTTTGTTCTTGATTATAACACCATTTTCATCAAGTTTGTTTCTATAAATCCATTTGGTTCCAATCATATAATTTTCATGATGTATGGGAACCAGCTTCTAAACATTATATCTCTTGAACTAGTTCAGTTCTTCTTGCATAGCCACAATCCAAAATGGATCAAAGCTGGCATCTTCAAACTTCATCACAGTCTTATTCTTTACAGAAGGAGCATGGGTATTGAACATTGCCTTACCCTTGAGAGTGGGAGCTGGAGTACCTAAAACAAATGGTCCATAATGGTCCATCTAGATTTCCTCATCGGGAGTCTTTAGTGCACTCAATCTCATGCCATTTCTTCTTCCATTGGAAGTAAAATTTATGCTCTTATAGGAATAATTTTCATTCTTCTAGTGACCATACATACTATCATGTTCATACCTGTTAGAAGGGAGAATAACCTTCTGAAAGGTGGTTTAAGGTACAACTGGAGCCTTGTCTTTCCCATTGGAATGGACAGCTCTATTATTCTACTTGAACCCAAATCCCCTCTTATTATTTTGAGAGGTGAAGAAGTCAGTTAGTGGCAGCACTGTCTTGGGCTTAGAAAACTCAGCCACTATCATCGTCTCTTTGAGGAGATTCTCTTCAAGATCCTTGATGATCTTATTCTTCTAGCTAATGGTGCCTTTTTGGATGATTGAGATTGTCTTCAACTGACGGACTTCCCTCCTCATCTGGGCTAGAATAGGAGCTGACTCGGAATGTAGCGAAGTAGCTTGCTGAAGAGAGGCAATCTCCTCAGCTTGTCTCTTGACAATCTTCTTGCTCTTCTTAAGAGCTTCCAGGATAGCACCATACTTGTCAATCAATTGATTGAAATCCTCTTCAGATTCTGATCTATCATCCCCATTAGATAAAGTGGATGCCTCAGAGTAAGAGATAGTCTCAAAGATAGAATGAGAGTTTGAGAGCGAGTGCACCACATCAGGAATAGAGTTGTCTTGATTGAATTTAGTTAAGGCCATGAGGCTGAACTCCTCTTCATCTTCAAAATCACAATCAAAAGAGGACAGTGGTGCTCATATGATAATTGTGGCAGTATGAAAGTGAGGCTAAGATCTATCTCAACTCTAGAGGGGGGGTGAATAGAGTATGTTAAAATAATTTTTCACAGTTGAAATAAACAGCACATATAAAATTCAATTTATGATATAGTGTAGAGTGCTAGTAAGAAGTTAAAAACTAAGAAGTAAAAAGCACAGCACACAGCAAACAAATCACACAAACAAACCAGAAGACACAAGGAATTATAGTGGTTCCCCAAAAACCTGGGTACATCCACTCTTCTACCACCCTTGGTAGGAATCCACTCAGGATGAGTTGATCAAGTGTCCTGACACCAATGAGCTTTTGATAAGGTGCCCAAAAACCAAAACTAGATTTTTTGATAAGGTGTCTTGCCACCACTGAGTTTTGACAAGGCTCTCAGAACCAGACAGAACTTTTGAAGGGAGTTCAAGAACCCTTTTACAGCAGGAAAAGAAAAATAAGACTGAAGGGTGTCTTCTCTGTTCTCAATCAAAAGAGAGAAGCACAAGTGGATTGATGATGTCAAAGCTCCCCCTGAGATGTAGAAAGGTTCAGGAAAAGAAGCTTTGCTCTAGGGTGATAGGTCTTCAGAACTTTGATCTCCAGCACAGGATGGTTTCAGCAAGAAGGCTGAAGGTAAGGTGTCTGGAGTGATGAGATTGTGAACACTTTTCAGTCAGCAAGAAGATTTTTGGAGTCACAGTTCTTCTGTTGTTCTTCTGCTATTAGTATTCTCTATTCTGTGTGTTCGCTTCTTTTTTTCTTGTCAATCTCTGTGTATCTTCTTCTTGTGTATTCTGTAAATCTTAATAACACAGAAGAAAGAAATAAAAGTTTTCTGACGTTTCCTTGTCCAAAATTAGCCGTTGGGAGTCATAAATGTCTTCCAAAAATAGTCTTGTCTTCTAGAGGAAAGTCGAACAAACATTCTCTGAATAATTCCTTGAAACTTGCTCCAGAAATAAAGACAAACGGCTGGGAGATCTTCTGACATAAATGCTGATAATATTCAAAAACATTCCAAAGAACAGCAGCATTTGAATTCCTGAAAGCGTCGATCTCTCCAAAGAAAACGTCGATCTGAGCTCTACGATCGTCGAACTGAGCTCAGAGATTAAATGGACAAGCAGACAGAAAACGTCGATCTGAGCTCGAAGATCGTCGAACCGAGCTCAGAGACCTGAGAAATAACTTTAGGGAGGGATCGTCGAACTGAGCTAGAAGATAGTCGAGGGGAGTTCGACGACTCAGCAGAAGCTAGACAAAAGCAGATAGTCGATCTGAGCTCGAAGATCGTCGACCGGAGTTCGACGTTTTATTGAAGATGAGCTCAGAGAGCGTCGAACGGAGTTCGACGATTCGTCGACCTTAGCTCGACGTAAATTACCTTAGACTAAGCTCTTCAACCTTGATCTTGGAATGATCCTGGGGGCAGCCTCAAACCTAAGTTCTAAGCCCTAGACTCATTCTAATGTTGACCTTTTCAACTATACAACTAGGTCAACTGGGATTCCTAAGACAAGCATAGTGATCCTTACCCAAATTAGTAATAGGGTGTTCCAACACAGTATGATGACCAGCCTCCTCTTCAATAGAATTGAGACAAATATATGCCTCTTCTTCTTTTGATTCTAATGACTCAGATTCACTATCTGACAAGCTGATTTTCTTTTTAGCCAAGAAGCACTTTTCATCCTTATTGTCCTTGTGATTCTTCTTATTATCAGATTTCTTATTCTTCTTCCTCTTGATTGGACAGTCAGTAATGACACGTCATTATAGTAATAACAAATAACATTAGTCTTAAATTATTTGTTCTGCTTAGAATCATACCTTTCCACAGAGGGGTCTTTTTTGGACTTCACCATGCTGGTATATGGATTTATTGACCTAGAGCTAGAAGGGCCTTTGTTCTTCCACTACCATCTCCTTCTCAACATCTTTTTAAACTATTTGGAGAACAAGGTAAGTTCTTCATCTGACAGTTCATTGTCTGAGGAGCTGGGATCTGAGCACTCTGACTCAACAGATCTCCTTGGCGGAGGAGTATTTTCCCTAATATTCCTTGTGGCTTCAGATCTGAAGGCCACAGTCTTCTCTCTATTGAGGGATCTAGCAACATCTTTTTCTACTCTTCTGTATTCAATTGCAGCTCATAGGACAATAGCTTGCCAAATTGGTTTTGGGGCAGAGTGTTTGCTAGGTTTCCAACCACCCTGATGACACAGATCTTGATTTCTCATTCCTTAATGAGAGATCACAAGAACTTGTCTTTCATCTCATAATTTGTGAACTGTTTGCCATAAATGATCAGACTTTTCACTATCTTGAAGAACTTTTCATAGCATTCAGCTATGGATTCTTTCTTACCTTGCTTAAAGGCCTCATACTGCTAATTCAGGAGGGATTTCATATCATCCCTCACCTCCTCTGTCCCTTCCATATACACAATCAGAGAATCCCACATCATTTTAGAAGTTCTGTAGTGGACCAAGTTTTGCAATATGGAGTCATCTATGACACTTACAATAATATTCTGAGCCCTTTTGTCCATAGTTGCTAGAATGACTTCATTCTTGGTTATCTCAATGTATTTCTTGGGTGTCTGGATATTGGCATCTGTAGCAGAGACCTTCATTGGAATGAAAGGTCCCTCTTGAATAATTATGAATATCCTAGGGTCTGAGGCTTCCATAAATAGCCTTACGCTCTCCTTCTAGATTCCAAAATTTTCCTTCCTATAAATAGGTAGTTTAATAGATCCTAACTCATTGTAGTTCTCACTTGAAGTTATAGAGATAAACTTCTGCTATCCTTGGAGATCTTCTCAGACTGTTATGTCCTTTTTGAACAACCTCCCTCTGATACCACTTGAAAGTCTTTTTTAAGGGTAGCTAAATATTTAGAGTGGGGTGAACAGGTTTGTTTTGACTTTTTTAGATATTTTGAATCTATAACCTTAATGTGTATTAATGTTAGTGGTTAGCATTCAAGAATAACAAGAATGCAAAAGATATATTGTGGTTCCCCTATATATGGTACATCCACTTAACCCCTCCACCTATGTAGAAGTATGCTAGATTCGGATAACCTCTTCTATTTCCTCAGCTCTTTACGCTTGCACCTCAGATCCCTTAGGATATTACATCTCAAAGTTAGACTCACTCCTATAGCTCAATCTAAAGATAGACTTACCTCAGGCTCAGCAGTCATACCTTAGAGATAAACAAAATCTCCTACCTCAGATCCCTAATGATCCTACCTCGGATCCACTCTTGGATCCTACCCACTCAGATCCACTCCTTGATCCTATAACTTAGCCTTTATATCACTGGATTACAGATAAGATCACACAATGATCCTATAGTTTGAATAAAGTTTTCTTGAGATTGACTCCAGAGAACTAAACCTATGAGTTAGCTTTATTACTGTGTATAACTTGCCCTAACTCTTCACAGCACCAAGAATGCGGATCTTCAAGTTTGTTCTGCTTGTGCTGAGAAGATATGTTGTTGAACTCTATTTCTTCAAGCTCGTGTTGATTAGAAGTTTAGTGCAACAACCTTGAAGAAGAAAAACAAAAATCAAGAGTGCTCTACTATCTAACCCTTCCAGGTTATTTGGGTTCTAGTTCTTGTCGAAGTCTCTTTTGACTTCCTCTTCAATCACTTCTTTTAGCAAAGAATATGTCTCTGATTAATTAAGAAACATCTTTTAAGAAGTTTATCTATTCTGATTGTTTATCTAGTAAAGCAACAACTCTTTTATCTATATGGGCATGTCGAAAAGATAGTTGTAAAGTTACTTTATCTTGAACTACTCTATAGAAAAGTATACGATGTCATTTGTCTTCTAGCGTGCAAAACCCACTTCATTTTAATCTGGATGTCGTCAACATGACTCAACGCTTGTGGACTTGGAAAATTTCACAAAAAATCTGCTCAGGCATTGAGTGAAGTCTTGTGACTCTACGCATAGAGGTGTTGAGTATTGTCTTGAGACTCATACATCTAGAGTTAACATAATTATTCTGGTAAAAGGCATTGAGTGAACCTCATTCACTCAACGCTATTGGACTTGGCTGTTATCCTGACTGAAGGCATTGAGTGAACCTTCTAAACTTAATGCTTCTATACTTGTACATAATTTCTGAATGAAGGCGTTGTTGGTTCTACCATGGTGATCTGGAAGTGATCAGACATGTTGTAACACCCCTATCCATCACATAGCATATAGCAGTAGGTCCTGCTGGGGCCCAACGACATATACTACGAACAGACCGATTGGTTACTTATTGAAACCAATCAACACAATCACAACGTCCTACACAGAGCACCTAGCGGAAGCAAATTATTAAGTTGCACTGATAAAAGAACCCAGCCAAGCATGAATGTCCACTATAATAAACTCATAGGAATATATACTACACAAATATTGGCCTAATGGTCTTACAAAAGTTTGCTAAATAAAAGTGTCTTCCAAACCTCGGCACGCAGGCCGGTCATACATGAGTAAAGAAAAACACTCAAAATTAGGCCTTAAAGGGCTGGCACAGCAACCTGGGCTTTAGCCCGCTATTTACCGCTCGGCTCTACAGCACCTACAAGCAACAATCCATCACACGGTGGTAAACAAAAGCAACGGTCAGCTATGCTGACCAAATTATAACAAACTCGCCCCCAACTCGGGGCGGCGATGCTCTTTTCCCTGCATTTTGTTAGCATAATCAAGCAGTATAGTGTAAACACACTTCATCATAGGTGTAGGCAGGCACGACCACACAACCTGTGCACTCAGGGAACATTCACGGCGAACCGGCCAACGTCACGTCAATTTAAGCCATAGACGTTTCCATCTCACCACCGTCCCTTGGACGACCAACCTTATGAGCATTTGGACTTCCTGGCATTGGTCACGTCAATTTAAGCCATAGACCACCGAAGACCCTCATCTATGCCAATGATTCCACCGAACGACATAGATCGGGTACGGTTCCACCTGACCCGTAATCATACCGCAACGTCAATTTAAGCAATATGCGCAAGTTAAGACTCCCCGAGTCCCATTTCCATCACACAATTCACATTACCCAGTTATGTTCAAGTTGGCTCCCCGGCCACCATATTGGCAACATCGCGCATTTGCCCAGTTTTCCGGGTGCACCTTGGAGTTATTGCCCAAGGCTCCCTGCTGCAATCTACCCCGTAGAAAACCCGAAAAAGAAACATTCGCACGGAGTCTTCTCCGGCCATATATGCAATGCAACATCACCAATGAAGACAGACTTGTCCAGGTAGGCTTCACACATCATGCCTATGTCCGTTCACGAATGTTGAAGTTGAGACCGGGCGGTCTGTCGGTCTGGCTTGGCGGGTTATTGACCGGGCGGTCTGGCGGTTTGCCATCAGCGGTTTGGTTGTTGTGTTGAGGTCTGAGGTCCAAGCGGTCTAGCGGTCTGTTACTGGCGACTAGGAGACCGGGCGGTCTAACGGTCTCACATGGCGGCTTGTCTCTCTCTCTGGCAGTGGCCGAGCGGTTAGCCCTTATGTCTAACCGCGCGGCTTGTTCCGTTCTGATGTTCTAGCCGCCCAGATTTTTTGTATAGTTTTAGTCTCACATCTCTTATTTGTATTCTCTCTTCTCTCCTCCATTCTATATAAGGGAGGTCATACCTTTGTAATTGATACCTTTTTCTGATAATAAAATTTCAGTTATACCATTTCCGGCTTGTTTTAGTTCGCTTCTCACATGGTATCAGAGGAATCGATCCTTTCCTACTGATTCTGTGCTCCTCTCTGTCCGCGCGACTTGCTTCTCCGGCTTGCGCCCTGTCCGCGCGGTCTCATTGTCGTTGCCCTCTGTGTGCGCGACCTGTTGCCTTGTTCGCTGCGATCTGTCGCCTAGTTCGCCGCGACCTATCGCCGTGTGCCTTGCCCTCTCTTGTGCTTCTGTTCGAGCGGACTGTCTGCTTGCCGCTCGACTTCTTCCCCTCTGCTTGATACTGCGGATTGGTCGTGGTCTTTTTGTCCGCTGGTGTTTGACATCCTGACCGCTGCAGTTCCTCTTCTGCCTATCCGCGCGGCTTGTTCCCTAACCACGCGGCTTCCTGTTGTTTGCTCTTATGGCTCTTTCTGATGCTTCCACTGCCACCACTCCTGCCGCCACCCCTGTAGCCAATCCGGCTCCGCCTCTTCCTCCTACTCCTTCCGGGAACCTTGGCACCGTTTCCAAGCTTGTCGGCTCCAACTACCCGGATTGGAGCCTCTCTTTCACCTTTCTCCTTCACTCGCAACGCAAACGCCACCATCTCGTTGATGACCCTCCTCCTACCACTTCACCTCTCTTTGATGACTGGGATGCGAGTGACGCACTTGTGCGTACTTGGCTCGCTAACAGTCTATCCGATGAGTGCCTTCCCGTCATCCGTCATGATGAGACGGTGAAGGCCGCTTGGCTTCATCTTGCTGCTTTGTATTCCAAAGGGGCTCAGACGTCCCACATCTATACTTTGTATGCGGACCTCTTTGCCCGGCCTATCTTGTCTCATGCTGCTGCCTACCAACAAGTTCAAGCTCTTGGAGCTGAGATTCTTCAGAATCGCCCCTTTTCTGCGGATCTGGCTCAACAACACAAGAACTTCCAGGAGCTTCAGGTTGTGTGTTATCTGCTCCGTCTTCCTGACACTTATGACATGATCCGCCAACAAATTCTGGGTGAGGCGGAATCTCCTACTTTAGATGCCACCGCTGCTCGCATCGCCGCTGTCACCTCTCTCCTTCAGCGCCCGCTTCTGCCCGCTCCTTCTCCTCCGGATAACTATGCTCATCAAACTTAGCGGAGTGGCTTTGGTAGCCGCAATCATCAGTCTGGCGGACGTCCTTCCCGCTACCTCTGCTCTCACTGCGGCCGCATCGGACACACTCTTGACCGCTGCTGGACAAAGCATCCCCATCTTCGCCCCTCGGGAGACTCTTCCGCCTCTTCTTTCAAGCCGTCTGCTTCCGTGGTCACATCATCAGGTAGTGCCCATGTGGTCACTCAAGGTAAATGGCTTATCGACTCCGGTGCAACTAATCATATGACGGGCAATCCTTAGTGCTTCTCTCTCCTCGAACAGCATGATCGGTTGCCCCCGGTTCTCATTGCAGACGGTTCTCCCTCCCCGGTTCATGGGTCGGGAGTGGTTTATGTTACTCCGTCCCTTCGGCTAGAGGACACTCTATATGTGCCCAAGTTTCCGTGCAATCTGTTGTCGGTTACTTCTTTGTGCAAGCAGCTTCAATGTTCTGTAACGTTTACTCCATCTTCTTGTTCTTTTCAGGATCCGATCTCCCAGCGGACGATTGCTACTGGGACTGAGAGCGGCGGCCTCTACTTCCTCGACAAGGTTTTCGCTTTGTCCGCCTTCTCTTCTTCTTGTACGGATCTTCTCCAGTGGCATCTCCGTCTCGGTCATCCTCCACCACGGCTTCTACATCAGCTTCTGCCCCACCTCCCTCCCTCCAATACTCCTCTCCACTGCGAAGCATGTCAACTTGGCAAGCATCATCGTTCCTCCTTTCCACCGAAGCAAGGTCGGGGCTCTACCCGTCCGTTTGATCTAGTCCACTCCGATATCTGGGGACCTGCTCCTACCCTTACTATTGGTCGGGGTAGTTCTTATTTTGTAACCTTTATTGATGATTTTACTAGATGTACTTGGGTGTATCTCTTACGAGATCGCTCTGAACTTTTTAATGTATGGACCTCCTATTATCATTTAATCAAAAATCAGTTTGGTGTTGGTATTAAAACTTTTCGCTCTGATAATGCAAAAGAATACTTAAGTCATGCTTTTACCTCCTTCTGTGTGCAACATGACGTTATTCATCAGACAAGTTGTGTCTATACATCCCAACAAAATGGGGTGGCGGAACGCAAAAACCGTCACCTCCTCGATGTTGCTCGCACATTGATGACTCAAATGCATGTCCCTCGCTCATATTGGGGCTATGCTGTTCTTCTTGCCTGCTATCTCATCAATCGCATTCCCTCCTCCGTTCTCAAGGGAAACCCCCTTTTTCCATCCTTTATCCAGGCAAGGAGCCTTTTCCTCTCCCTCTCCGAATCTTTGGGTGCACTGCTTTTGTGCATGCCCCATCTGCCACCCGTGATAAGCTCTCCCCTCGCTCCACCAAATGTGTCTTTCTGGGGTACTCGGCCACTCAGAAAGGCTACTACTGCTTTGATCCTGTTCTTCGTAAGCAGTTCGTCTCCGCTGACGTTACCTTCTTCGAGAATGCCTCATACTTATCGGATGACTCCTCTTCTATTCCCCCCACCTCTGATTCTCCTGTTATTCCGTTCGTTCCCTCGTCTCCTACTGCGATATCCGCTCCTCCTCCGTCTCCGCCCACTCCTCTTCCTCCGCCTCTCTCTCCGCCTCCATCTCCCTCATCTCCGCTGTCGTCGCTCTCTCCTCCCGGGCTAGCTCTCTCTGCTACGGATGCTCTGGATGCCGAGGAGCCCGCCGACATGGATCTTCCTGTAGCTCTTCGCAAAGGGGTGCGGACGTGTACCATACACCCCCTTGCTGCTGTTGTTTCATATGCTCGTCTTACCCCTTCTCGCAGGGCCTTTGCACTAGCTATCTCTGATACTACCACACCTCGTTCCTACCAGGAGGCCCTTGCCATTCCTCACTGAAAGCTGGCCATGGATGAGGAAATGACGACCCTCACAGAGCGGGGTACCTGGACTCTTGTCCCTCCTCCCTTTGATACAGATGTTGTTGGCTGTCGCTGGGTCTTTGTAGTCAAATTTGGCCCAGATGGCACTGTAAACCGTTACAAAGCTCGCCTGGTGGCTAAGGGCTTTACTCAAACCAATGGGGTTGACTACATTGACACCTTCTCTCCCGTGGCTCGTCTCAGCACTATACGGGTCCTCCTCTCTGTGGCGGTCAACAAAGACTGGCCACTTTCCCAGCTGGATATCAAGAATGCCTTCCTTTATGGTGATCTTTAGGAGGCCGTCTACATGGAGCAACCTCCAGGGTATGTTGCTCAGGGGGAGACACGAGTATGCCGGCTACAGAAGGCAATCTATGGCCTCAAGCAGAGCCCTCGAGCTTGGTTTGACAAGTTCAGCGGCATCGTGGCGGCCGTTGGTTTTGCTCGCAGCGCTGCTGATCACTCTCTATTTATTCGCAAAACCTCTTCGGGACTGGTGGTTCTTGCAGTATATGTTGATGATATTCTTCTCACTGGTGATGACCAGGAAGGGGTAGCCTTGACAAAGCGGCATCTTCGCCAACATCTAGTCACGAAAGATATGGGTTCTCCGAAGTACTTTTTGGGGATCGAAATCTCTCGGAAGCCCAACTCTTTAGTCCTCTCTCATCGTAAGTATGCTCTTGATATTTTAAAAGAAGCAGGATTGACTGGGGCCAAGCCTGCCCGATGTCCCATGGCTGTTGGAGAAGACAAAACCTGGACAGATGATTCGCCTCTTCTTTCAGATGCTTCGCGGTACAGGCGTCTAGTTGGTAAGCTCATATACCTCACCGTGACTAGGCCCGACATTTCCTATGCTGTGGGCAAGGTGAGTCAATTCATACAAGCTCCCAGGGAGTGCCATCTACAGTTCGCCTTACGGATCTTGGAGTACGTCAAAGCAGCCCCTGGGAAAGGATTGCTCTTTCAGAAGAATGATCATCTGAGGGTTGAAGCTTACTCAGATGCGAGTTACGCTGATGACAAAGGGGACCGCAAGTCTACCTCCGGTTTCTGTACCTTTGTTGGGGGTAATCTGGTAAGCTGGAAGAGCAAGAAGCAATCTGTTGTCTCCAGGTCCAGTGCTGAAGCAGAGTATCGGAGTATGGCATCGACCACTTGCGAGCTAAAATGGCTACGGGCTCTCATGTTGGATTTAGGAGAGGTCTACAACCATCCTCTACCTATGTTCTGTGACAACAAGGCTGCTATATACATCTCCAAAAATCCAGTCTTCCATGAGAGAACCAAGCACATTGAGGTCAACTGTCATTTCATTCGTGAAGAGATTCTGAAGGAACAAATTTGCACTCCCTTCGTCACGTCTGAAAAAGAGCTGGCTGACATCTTCACCAAGCCAGTATCCGCCTCGTTTCTTCATATATGTGACAAGCTGGGCATGATCGACATATATTCTCCAGCTTGAGGGGGAGTGTTGAAGTTGAGACCGGGCAGTCTGTCGGTCTGGCTTGGCGGGTTATTGACCGGGCGGTCTGGCGGTTTGCCTTCAGCGGTTTGGTTGCTGTGTTGATGTCTGAGGTCCAAGCGGTCTAGCGGTCTGTTACTGGCGACTAGGAGACCGGGCGGTCAAACGGTCTCATATGGCGGCTTGTCTCTCTCTCTGGCAGTGGCCGAGCGGTTAGCCCTTCTGTCTAATCGCGCGGCTTGTTCTGGTCTGATGTTCTAGCCGCCCAGATTTTTTGTATAGTTTTAGTCCCACATCTCTTATTTGTATTCTCTCTTCTCTCCTCCATTCTATATAAGGGAGGCCATACCTTTGTAATAAATACCTTTTTCTGATAATAAAACTTCAGTTATACCATTTCCGGCTTGTTTTAGTTCGCTTCTCACAACGAATACGGACTCTACACAAGGGGGGGGGGATTTCACATATCTACCCCAAGGGATGCCACAAACTCACCGCATACTCGCCAGAGAGGGCTTCCCATGCAAAGGAAAAGAGGACTTCACATGTCCTAGGATGAGAATCGTTACCCTTGCATTTTTCCTTGGCGCCATATAAATCTATGCGGATGAAAATCCCCGCAATCTTCTTGCCTCTGCAGATCCGAAGTCGGATTGCGATTTGGAGCTTCGAAACTCCGCCGGTGACCGGATTTAGCCTTCCTTCTTCCTCCTTGCTCTCACCTCTCACTAGAACTTAAAAAGAGATTGAATCCAAGCAAATGAGGAAGTTACACCCCTGAACCGGCCTTAACCCTAAGGGGAAAGAGCCTAAACCATCAGATCCAAAAGCAAGGAAATGAACGGCTGTGATTCAGCCTGAATTTCCAAACCTGGGCCGAACACGGGTTCCGATATGCCCGTATTCAGGGCCGTGTCACCCATTCGCCGTCGAAACCGTCATGCCCCGAAAAGAACATGGGAACATGACACACCCGTGTCAGGCCTGACACGCCCATGTCAGCCAGCACACGCCCGTATTGCTGGGCGTGTTCCCTCAACGACATAGGTCCAAAATAACCCGAGCACAACACGGCCATGCGACACGCCCGTGTCACATGCCATGTGCTAGACATGCCCTGGGGCACGACAGTGTCCCAGGCCGTGTAACTGCCTTAGCTCAAACCGCCACACAACCCGAGGAGGATACGGGTATTCGACACGCCCGTGTCAAATTGCACATGCCCGTGTCGGACCCGAACACGACTGGGCTCAGGTTGTGCGTCCCTCACTCAACGATCGTTAAATGCAAGGCTCTGAGTGACTGACATGCCCTGGGACACTCCTGTGTCCCAGGCCGTGTTCACCCCCTGACGATCGTTGACTCCAAAATCATAGACCATGCGACCAATGCCGAACCCAAGCACGACACGCCCTGGGACATGCCCATGTATCAGGCCGTGTCAACCCTACCAAAACCCAGATTTGGCTCGAAATACCACCCGTCACCCATTTGAGTTTCGGGGTATTACAACTCTCTCCCTCTTAAAAGGATTTCGTCCACGAAATTCGCAAAGGAAAGATAAACAAAACCAAAAGCATTACCTGAGTAAAATAACTATGGGTACTCCTCCAGCATGGTCTACTCCCATTCCCAAGAAAGCTCCTAACGATCGCAATTGTCCCAATGGACCTTAACCATCCTGATCTCCTTGTTATGGAGTCGCTTAACCTCAAAGTCTTCAATTCGAACGGGCTTGACCTTAGTCGTCAACCCTTCGTCCACCGGCACTTGATCAACTACGATCACCTGCGAAGGCTCTTGCACTGCCTTCCGCAATACTGAAATGTGGAATACATCGTATAGACCACTCAACTCCACTGATAGCCTCAAATGATAAGCCACTTTGCTGACCCGCTCCAGAATCTCAAAGGGTCCAAGGTATCTTGGGCTCAGCTTCTTCAAGCGTCTCACCCGCGAAACACCCTTGAACGGCTTTACTTTCAACTACACACAATCGCCGACCGCGAACTCCACGTTCCGGTGCTAGGCATTGTAGTACTTAGCTTGCATGTCCTGAGTGATCAACAAATGCTGTCGAATGATCCGCACCAAAGAAGTAGCACTCTCCACCAACTGTTTCTTATACAACCTTGCCTCACCCGTTTCTAGCCACGATAACGGCATGCGACACTTCCTACAATACAATGCCTCAAAGGGTGCCATTTGAATACTTACCTGGTAGCTGTTGTTGTGAACCTACTTCAAATCAAATTTGAAAATTAGTTGCAACTTATGCAAAGTTTCCTTTAAATGCGACAACTATATCCACATCCTCCACCAAATATAGGTGGTCTTCCCAATGCTTCCTGAAGTCTAGAACACACATGCGGAGCATGTCTTCCATAGTTCTGTTGACCCTCTCGATCTGCCCATCCGTCTGCGGATGGAAGGCTGTGCTGAACAACAATTTAGTACCCAGTATTTGTTGCACCAACCTCTAATCATTGGACGTAAAATGCCCATCGCGATCACTCATGATGCTGCGGGTCATACCGTGCAGTATAACTATATTATCCACATATAGTTTCGCCAGTTTCTCCACCGAGTCATCCTTCCTATGCGGAATGAAGTGCGACACCTTTGTTAACCGATCTACGATCACCCAGATGGCGTCGTTTCCCTTCTGCGACCTTGGCAAGCCATGCACAAAGTCCATTGATATGTCGTCGAACTTCCATTCCGGAATATGCAAGGATTTCAAGAATCCTCCTGGCTTTTGGCACTCCGCCTTTACCAAGGCGCACATTTGACACTTAGCCACAAATAGTGCCACGTCCTTCTTGAGCCCTTGCCACCAAAACAACTTCTTTAGGTCCCGGTACATCTTCGTGCTCCCTGGGTGGATTGAGTACTTGGTATTATGAGCCTCATACATAACCTCCGCCCATAGATTTCCCTCGCTTGGGACGTACAACCGATGGCCCTTCCTTAACAACCCATCCTCAACTGAAAACTGGGAATTTGACCCATCCAAAGCTGCATCCATAAGCTCCTTCATGCTACCATCCAACTCTAATGCTTGCCGAATGCGATCAGCCAGGTTATACTAAACTTCCGTGCAGTTCAACAATGCTTTAGCGCTAGTCTGCTTGTCCACGCAACAGATCTCCAATGCCTCCAACTCCTTAACTAGCCTCTTATCATGAACTGACAACCAGTTGGCTTGGGCGGGAGCCTATGACTCAACGCATCCGCAACTGCATTGCCCATCCCGGGTACATAATGAATCTTGAACGTGTAGTCCACTAGGAACTCCATCAATATCCGCTGTCTCATGTTGAGATCCTTCTGATCCAACAGGTACTTCAGACTCTTGTGGTCGGTATAAATATCAACCCTTACGCCATACAAGTAGTGTCTCCATAGCTTAAGAGCAAATATCACGGCCGCCAACTCCAAGTCATAGACCGGATAATTCCTTTCGTGCACTTTCAGCTGACGCGATCCATACGCAATAACTCTCCCACGCTGATACTGCATGCAGCCCAAACCACTGCCCGAGGTATCACTATAAATCTCGAAACCTTCGGTCCCACGCGGCGAACTTAGCACTGGCTCCGTGGTCAACCGACTCTTCAATTCCTCAAATGCTTGCGCGCACTCCTACGTCCACAAGAACTTCTAATCCTTCCTTGTCAACTTCATGAGAGGTAATGCTATCCACGAGAAGTTCTCCACGAAGCGCCTGTAATAGCCTGGCAAGCCACAGAAAACTCCGGACTTCCGCTACCGAAAACAACACAGGCCACTCCCGTATCGCAACAATATTTGCCGGATCTACCGCTACACCTTCCCCACTGACAATATGACCAAGGAATGCTACTAATGGTAGCAAGAACTCGCATTTGGAGAATTTTGCGTAAAGTTCATTCCTCCTCAGCGTCTCCAACACCATATGCAAATGCTTGAAGTGGTCTTCATCGCTCTGTGAGTACACCAATATGTTGTCAATGAAGATAATCACAAATTGGACTTTGTACTCTCAGAACGTCCTGTTCATCAAATCCATAAGCACAGATGGCGCATTCGTCAGTCCAAACGGCATAACCGTGAACTCGAAATACCCATACCTTGTGCTAAATGCCGTCTTTGGGATATCACATGATGCGGTGGGCCCAGAGCCGCCCTGCTATGACGGCAGTCACAACCTAGCCAGAGGAGCACGTCCAGCGACACACAACCGGACTGCAGCATAAGCACCCCACCCATGACCGCACCTATTCTCAGCACGGCGAGATGTTGAGGGGAGGTCTCGAACCCAGCCCCCTTGATAAAGAGCTTTCCTAACAGCTATCATCACCAACAGAGCTGCAGCTCAGTTGGTGATGATAGCTGTTAGGAAAGCTCTTTATCAAGGGGGTTGGGTTCGTGACCTCGCCTCAACATCTCGCCGTGCTGAGAATAGGTGCGGTCATGGGTGGGGTGCTTATGCTGCAGCCCGGCTGTGTGTCACTGGACGTGCTCCTCTGGCTAGGTTGTGATTGCCGTCAGATAGGGCGGCTCTGGGCCCACCGCATCAAAAAAGTGCACTTTTGATGTGGTGGGCCCAGATCCTCCCCTCTCTGACGGAAGTCGCAGCCTAGACAGAGGAGCATGTCCAGCAACACACAGCCGGGCTGCAACCCAAGCACCCCACCAATGACCGCACCTATTCTCAGCACGGCGGGATGTTGAGGCGAGGTCTCGAACCCATCCCCCTTGATAAAGTGCTTTCCTAACAGCTCTCATCACCAATTGAGCTGCAACATCTCGCCGTGCTGAGAATAGGTGCGGTCATGGGTGGGGTGCTTGGGCTGCAGCCCGGCTGTGTGTCGCTGGCCGTGCTCCTCTGGCTAGGTTGTGACTGCCGTCAGAGCGGGGCGGCTCTAGGTTTGTGTTGATTTCTCAATCGACACCGTCCTTACGCTTCCCTACCATAGGACGTCGACCCACACGTGGTCGTGCACGTTTCGTAGTCACAAAAATCTTAAATTTTCTCCATTTGGTCTGCATATAACAAAAATAATAAAAAAAAATTCTGCAAAAAAAATTACAAAAAAATTCTGAATTTTTTACCTATTTTTCTAAGCATAAAAGTCTAAAAAAATATTTTCGTTCTCCAAGTCATTAATTGTATAAAAATCCTGATTTATAAATTTCTTGTCCAAACAGTCTTTTGTCTATGTGAGACACCCTGTTTCAGTGTTGTTCATGCGCACGAGGCTTGGCACAGAGTATCCTCCATCCACCTCACACATACCTGACAACCATGATGATGAGCAAGCTCTTGCAACAATTGCGGCGCTTAGGGAGGAGTTTAACACCAGGTTCGATGCACTCACTCAGTTATTACAAGGGTTGGCTGTAAATCAGGCGGTGCCTCAAAATCCCGGCTTTGGGATAAATCGACCGGGGCAGCCACCCCAGCCCGCCAACCAACGAGAAGAGGGACAAAATCACCCTCGTGATCAGGACTATGAGTACGCACCTCGAGCCCCTTATGAGTTCGACTTAACTAGGGCCGTTAAAATGGAATCACCATCCTACGATGGCATGGGTGAACCCCAAGTATTTCTAAACTGGATCATGGATATTGAGTGCTATTTTGAGTGGCACAACCTGACGGACGTTGAGAAGGTGCGGGTAGCACGAATGAAACTTCTGGGTAGAGCCAAAACGTTCTGGTTGAACGAAGAGAGGCGTCTAGGCACCATGAATGGAGCACCCCCAATTGGGTGGGCTGCCATAAAGGCACTCCTGCATGACCAATATGTCCCGACGTATCACCAAACCAAAATGTTCGACGAGCTAGCCACCCTTCGTCAAGGGGGCCAATCGGTAGCGGAGTACATGGGACAACTCAAGGATATGATGGTGCGTTGTGATATTCGAGAAATGCCCGAGGTCACACTATCTCGCTTCCGTAAGGGACTTAATACGGACATCCAAGGCAAGCTTTTGCGTTATGGTCACACGGACCTTAACACAACATTCAATGCAGCATTGGATATAGAAAAGCACAATGCCAACAAGTCCAAGGGATGAGCATTTCAGAAAGGAAAATCCATCTTATGACCCCCACCTTCGTCATCCATGCGAGACAAAGGAAAGTTCCGGTCGACTTACTCAAGTTCCATAGTAACTACCACTAGGAACAATAGAAATCCCAATGGTGAGAGAGTTCCAATAGGACGAATTAATAAGACCAATGCTACCTGTTATTCGTGCGGAATTCAAGGACACTACTCTAGTGAGTATCCTACTAAGAGTAAGCCACTGGCACTATTAGAGTCCACGTCTGAGCCTGCCAAGCTCGTTTATGAAGCTGGCGGTGAATCAGATGCCGAGCCGAGTGATATTGAAGAGGAGTCTTATATGATTGTTATGTGGTGTATCTTGGCCACACCGCGTGCACCGGATGAGCACAATCGGACGAACATATTTTCTTCGAAAGTTAAATGTGGTGAAAAGTGGTGCAAGTTAATAATAGACAGCGGAAGTTACATGAATGTCATTTTGGAAAACGCCGTCACTCGTATGCACCTAGTCCCCGAACCACACCCTCAGCCATATAAAATAGCGTGGGTGAACAAAACATCTATCGCGGTTTCTAAGCGTTGTTTAGTGCCACTTATGTTGAAGAGCTATGTCAATAAAGTGTGGTGCGACATCATCCCCATGGATGTATGTCATGTACTCCTAGGGCGCCCGTGGCTCTATGATTATGACGTGACCCACTTCGGGTGAGCCAACACCTACGAGTTCAAGTATAATGGTAAGACCATTGTACTGAAACCCACACCGCCCAAGGATCCATCGGTTTCCCCCAAAGACACAAGTGTTCCTGCGAAAAGAAAACTTATAAGTTTGATAAGTAAGAGGGAGATGAAACGCAAGACCTTCTTGGACAGCGTCCTGTATGCTTTAGTATGTCTACAAGCTAAGGAAGACTCGCTCACTTTAGAGAATATACTGTTATCTCTGCGCACTATATTGGAAAAGTATACTGACGTCTATCCGGAGGACTTGCCATCTAAGTTGCCACCCATGAGAGATATTCAGCATGAGATTGATTTCGTCCCGGGCTCGTCATTTCCTAACCATCCACATTAACGGCTCAACCCCTCCGGACATGAGGAGTTACAAGCTTTAATTTCGGATTTGTTAGCAAAGGGTTTTATCCGCAATAGTAAGAGCCCATGCATCGTACCGGCCCTCTTGGTTCTAAAGAAAGATAAGTCTTGGCGATTGTGTGTAGACTACCGGGCCATAAATAAAATTACGGTCAAATATAGGTTTCTCATTCCCCGTTTGGACGACTTATTGGATATGCTATCGAGAGCCGCCATATTTTCCAAATTGGACCTCAAAAGTGGTTTTCATCAAATACGGATACGGGAAGGAGATGAATGGAAAACGACTTTTAAATCTAAGGATGGGCTCTATGAGTGGTTGGTGCTTGGAGAAGGGCTCACCAATGGACCGAGTACTTTCTCTCGATTGATGACCCATGTTTTTAAGCCATACATGGGTAAGTTCGTAGTTGTATACTTTGATGACATCTTAGTATTCAGCCGTTCGCAAAAGGATCATGACACACATCTAAGGACAATCCTATCAACCTTACGCCAAGAGAATCTATATATTAATATTAAAAAGTGCGCCTTTGGTGTGACGTCCGTAGAGTTTCTAGGCTACATAGTGAGTTCCGAAGGCATTCATGTTGACCCAAAAAAGGTCCAAGTGATTAAAGATTGGCCTGAACCAACAAATATTCGAGAAGTTAGAAGTTTTCATGGCTTGGGCATATTTTATCGAAGGTTCATCCAAAACTTTAGTAGTATCATGGCACCGATCACTGAATGCATGAAAAAAGGAGAATTTTCTTGGACTAAAGCGGCCACTCGCGCGTTTCAAATGATTAAGGACCGGATGTCCGAGGCCCCATTATTACGATTGCCGGATTTTAGTAAAATGTTTGAATTATCATGCGACGCATCGGGAATAGGGATCAGAGGAGTTTTAAGTCAAGAGGGACATCCGATAGGATATTTTAGCGAAAAACCTGCCGGTCCAAAGTTAAATTATTCCAATTATGACCGTGAGTTCTATGCCGTGATACGTTGTCTCCAACATTGGCGACACTATCTTATTTCAAAAGAATTTGTAATCTTATCCAATCATGAGGCTTTAAAATTTGTAAACTCCCAAAGTAAGATCAGCCCTCGGCACGCCAAATGGGTCTCATACCTTCAGGATTATACTTTCATTATCAAGCACCTCAAGGGTACGTTGAATCGTGTGGCGGACGCCCTTAGTCGAGTCACCCTATTACTTTCTACCATGGAGGTATCAGTCATAGGATTTGAAAGAATCAAAGATTAGTATATACAGTGTCCGGATTTTAAGGATATATATTTCGCCGCTCAGGACAATTCCCCTTCCACTATTTCGGCATACTACATCCGTGACGGGTACCTATTTAAGCATACGCAAATATGTATTCCCCACTCTTCATTACACCATTTTATTATATGGGAGCTACATAGTGGGGGATTAGGTGGACACTTCGGTCGCGATAAAACGATCACACTTGTAGAGGATAAATTCTTTTTGCTGGGTCTCAAGCCAATGGTCAATAAAATCGTAGGGAGCTACCGCGTATGTCAATTAGCAAAGGGTAACAAGACCAATGCTGGTCTTTACACACCCCTTCTGATTCCCTCTGCCCCATGGGTGGATGTTAGCATGGACTTCATATTGGGCCTTCCACTGACATTTAGGCGTCACGATTCTATCTTGGTCGTAGTGGATCGATTCTCATAAATGGCTTACTTTATCGCTTGTCATAGCACCAACGATGCTCCACATGTCGCTAAGTTGTATTTTAAAGAGGTCGTGACACATCGGGGTGTCCCCAAAACCATCGTGACCGATAGAGATGTTATGTTTACTAGCTACTTTTGGAAAACACTTTGGAAACTGTTGGGCACTAGACTTATGTTTTTGTCAACCTATCATCCCCAGACGGATGGGCAAATGGAAGTTGTTACCCAGAGTTTGGGTGGGTTACTTCGTTGCTTAGTGGGAGATCATAAGGGTACATGGGACCTGATTCTTCCTCACGATCAACTAGCCTACAATAATTCTAAGAATAGGTCCACCGGGTTATCACCAAATGAGATAGTGCATGGAAATAAGGCTCCCGTGCCTCTTGACTTAATTCCATTACCACCATCATTTAAATCAAGTCTATTTGCACAGGACTTCGCCTCGCACGTTCACACTCTCCATGATAACATAGGCAAGACGTTAGCTAAACAATTTGCTATTTATCAATCGAATGCTAACATACATAAGCGAGCAGTCACCTTAAATATTGGCGATTTGGTAATGGTACGTCTTATCCCTGAACGAATGCCTTCGGGCACCATAAAAAAATTTGCGAATAGGAGAGCAGGTCCTTTTCGGGTTTTGAAGAAGCTAGGTGAAAATGCTGATTTATTAAAGTTACCAGCTGATTGGGGAATCTCCCCTATTTTTAACATTTCGGATTTAACGCTCTATGTCGCTCCACCACCTTAACTGTCAGTCTCTCCATTTCATAATTCCACTATACTGTCTAAAGGGGCGGGGGGTGAGAATATTTCTGGACCACTCTCCCTTTCGGATTCTTCGGGAGGTACGTTGCCTATTGATAATACAACTTGTTTTTCTTCTTCACCTAACGCTTTTCCAAGGTTCCCCCGGACCGATTTCTTGCCTGACAAGATTTTGCAGGATGCGGTGTTTTCTACTCCCGATGGCGACGTTCACAGGTTTTTGGTCTGAAGGCGTGGTCGTCCTGCTTCGGACGACTCTTGGGTTTCTTCGGTAGAGAACTGACTCTTCTGGATGCAGAACTCCTCCACCGTTACCGTCCAGCCCACTCATCGGTGATGAGTACTTTTGAGAGTGGGAGGATTGATGGAGACGGCCACCACGACGGCCAACTGGGTGATGAAGACGACGTCCATGGCGGTGTTACCGTGGTAGAAGATGACGACGATGCTCCTCCAACAAAAGACTTTCGGCGCCGTAGCGGGCATGGCTACAATCTTCGCCCACGCAATAAGAATAAGAGTTAAATTTATTTAACTAGTGGTCTGCATTTATCTTTTATATGTGGTATTTAAAACTATGTTATTTTCTATTTTCTGTCATTTTATTTCGGGACAATATTTATTTTGGGCTGATAATAGCCACATGGTTGTAAGCCTTATATAGGCCATATTTTCATTTGTTATGGAGCTAATATTGAAATAAAGAAAAATTGCTTGCCTAAACCTAATTTTCCTCTCCTCCTCCTCTTAGCCGCCGCCCCCCTCAAGGTTTCCTCTCAAGGAATTCGGCCACCCCTCTCCTCCATTGCTTGGCCGCACCCTTCCACTCCTCTCTACCTCCAACAATCCAATGTTCTCCCCTCTCTCTATCTATTCTCCACCAAATCACCTTCAATCCATTTGAAGTTTTCGGCCACCTTGGAGGAGAAAGATCTCGTGCAAGGAAGAATCAAGGTGTGGGGTAATCGTCCACAGTGAGAAGCGAAGGAGACGAACAAGATCTTCATTCGCGGTGCATTTCCTGTGGATCTCGAAAGGAAGAGCGGTCATTCTTTGTGGATCCAACATCTCGGATCTACGTTTCTGAGTGGGGTAACAAAATTCCTACATAAGAGATTCCCTTCTTTGATTAGTTTTTGTGGTGGACGGAATTTGCGTGATTTCTCGAATCGTTAATTTTTCGCGGTGTTTCTAATAATAGATTTGATGTTTTCATTTGGTTTTCCGAAAGAACTAGCGAGAGGATTGGCGCTCCTCGCTTTTTTTTATTGGGATAGATCCTACCACTTTCTAATCGTGATTTTTTTTGGTGGATCTATTTTGGTACAACTCCAAGCTCGATCGGAATCAATATTATTCCATTTAGCCGGAAAGGATTTTGGCCTATAGCCATTCTCCGTTCCGTTAGTGCAAACGATACATAAAATTCATTGTGGTCGCTGCGTTTCGTTTGTGTGCGGGTTATGGAGCGTTAAACGTTGTAAAGGTCGTAGTATCGCCTTCCGTGTAGGATCCTTAAGGCATAGCCTACATCAATTTTGGTATCAGAGGCCCAGAGCGGTGGGCCCAGAGCCGCCCCGCTCTGATACCTGATGCGGTGGGCCCAGAGCCGCCCCGCTCTGACGGCAGTCATAACCTAGCTAGAGGAGCACATCCAGCGACACACAGCCATGATGCAGCCCAAGCACCCCACCCATGACTGCACCTATTCTCAGCACGGCAGGATGTTGAGGCGAGGTCTCGAACCCAGCCCCCTTGATAAAGAGCTTTCCATGGGTGGGGTGCTTGGGCTGCAGCTCAGTTGGTTCTGAGAGCTGTTAGAAAAGCTATTTATCAAGGGGGCTGGGTTCGAGACCTCGCCTCAACATCCAACCATGCTGAGAATAGGTGCGGTCATGGGTGGGGTGCTTGGGCAGCAGCTCCGGCTGTGTGTCGCTAGACGTGCTCCTCTGCCTAGGTTGTGACTGCTGTCAGAGCGGGGCGGCTCTAGGCCCACCGCATCAAAAAGTGCACTTTTTGTGTTTGGGCTGCAGCCCGGCTGTGTGTCGCTGGACGTGCTCCTCTGGCTAGGTTGTGACTGCCGTCAGAGCAGGGCGGCTCTGGGCCCACCGCATCATCACACTCCCTTATCCTCAGCTTATAATACCTAGAGTTTAGATCTAACTTTGAATATAGAGACAATCTGACTAACTGATCGAAAAGATCATCAATCCTTGGGATCGGGTATTAATTCTTCTCCGTTAGCTTGCTCAACTCCATGTAGTCGATACACAGCCGAAAACTCCCGTCCTTCTTAACAAAGAGGACCGGTGCACTCCAAGGAGACGAGCTGTGACGCATATACCCTTGCTCCATCAACTCCTCTAGTTGAACCTTCAACTCCGCCATCTCCTTAGGCGCCAACCAATAAGGAGAATGTGACACAGGTTTGGCACCTGGCATGAGCTCGATCGTGAAGTCGATCTCTCGCTGCGGTGGGGCTCCGAGAAGATTATCTGGGAACACATCGGGGTACTCACAAACCATGGGGATACTACACAAAGTGGACTTTGGCTCTATAGCCTCCAATAACGTGAAGAACAGCTCTGTGCCAGCACGAACTGCCCTTACCACCTGAAGAGCAGACATCAACGTCTTGCTTGACCCCTTCAGTCCCGCAAATGTTGTCTCCCGCCCAACACCCAGCTTGACCTCCTTACGGTTGCAATCGATACATGACATCTGCTCCGAAAGCCAATCCATACCGAAGATAACATCGAACTCTACTAGCGGCAACAACGACGCTAGCAAGTCAAACTCTTGACTTCCAATATGAACCTTTACGACACATACTCTGTCTGCACGCATCGAACACCCATTCGGTAGCAAGACATCCAATTTGTCCTTCTCCATTGAAGAAGGGGCTCCAATGCGCGATATAAAACTTTCGGACAAAAAGGAGTGTGAGGATCCCGTATCGAATAATGCTCGTGCCGGACTATCGCCAATCAGAACAAAGCATACACAAATAGTATTAAGCTAACAAGCATTGGGTAATAGTATTTAAAGCTAACTTGCTATAAATTAAACAATACCTGTCACCACATCGGCCTGTTTGATGGCTTCCTGCTGGCCCAAGTTATAATCTCTCGGTTGAGTCAGAGAATAGTGGGACGCGGTTGACTCCACAACCTTGCCCTTTTATTCATAAGTGGCCCCTTGCTTTCTCTCGGACTTCGGACGTCCGCTCCAACAATTGCGGGCAAAGTGCCCCGTCTTTCCCCAAGTATAACAAGCGCTCGGGGTTCAGTTGGTAGTTTCCCCTGAGGCACCTGAAGAAGGGGTTGGACCCGACGCCTTAGCCTTCTTGTAGAACCTGCGATATCCATACTTCGAAGTGTTCGGCACTTTAAACTCCGATTTCTTTCCACCGGATTCCTTCTTCGCTTGAACATTCTTCATGTCCTTTTCCAAGGATCGGGCCGAGTTGACCAAGGTCATGAAACCCTCCGCCATAGGCCCCGAAAGTAACAACCTCAAATCATCTCTTAACCCTTCATAGAAACAGTTCTTCTTGCGCTCCTCATCGGCAAAGGTAGCGCTTGTATATCGTCCCAAACGAGTGAACTCGTGGAGATACTCGTCCACGGTGCTGTCTCCTAGCCTCAACTTTTGAAACTCATTTTCCAACGCAATCCTCTGAGCTGAGGAGAGGTATCAAGCCATAAATAGCCTCGAAAATTGCTCTATAGAGACATCAGCCCACTGCCTTCCCCTCAGGTGGTGTAGCTCTAGCCCTTCCCACCATAACCTTGCGTCCCCGTCCAGCAAGAACGTCGCAATCGTGGTCTTCTACCACTCTTCAATCTCTGTTGCTGTCAGCACTCTATTGACTCTCGATAGCCAATCCTCTGCCTGAGTCGGGGTTCCTATTCCTGAGAACACTGGCGGATGGAAACCCATCACATGCTTAAGTTGTTTCTCAGTTGCTCTCCGAGACAACTTTGGCTCCACCATCACCTGTTCCACCCTACTAGGCTCTGCTGCTTGGAGCGGTACTTTCTCCACAGCAGGAGCAGGCTACTGCACCTGCCTCACAGGCTGTGCATTGATCATTGCAAATATAGCTTCCGCCACCAATCTAATGGTCTCGGCTGAAGGAGGTTTTGCAGGCGCATCATTTGGTGCGCTGCTTGCCTCAGAACCTGGCCGTTTCGACGGTCTAGCACCACTCCTGGTCACCTATAATCGTGCAAAACACCGATAAGAGACCAAACAATATTGCAAACATCAATTATAGGAACACGCAGGTTCCTCAAACATGTGTATTTTCATTCCTAAGTGGACATTCATGGGTTCTTTTCATGTTATAACGATGACGCACTCACATGTGCTCACTACCCCTTAAAGTGAATTCGCCCACGAATTCATTTAAGCTTGACCGAAACCGGTAGTCTGATAACAAATTATAATACCCCTATCCGTCGCATAGCATATAGCAATAGGTCTGGCCGAGGCCCGACGCCATATACTACAGACAGACCGGTTGGTTAATTATTGAAACCAATCAACCAATCACAATGTCCTACACACAACATCTAGCAGAAGTAAATTATTAAGTTGCACTGATAAAAGAACTCAGCCAAGCATGAATGTCCACTACAATAAACTCATAGGAATGTATACTACACAAATATTGGCCTTATGGCCTTACAAAAGTTTTCTCAATAAAAGTGTCCTCCAAACCTCGGCACGCAGGCCGGTCACACATGAGTAAAGAAAAACACTCAAAATTTGGCCTTCGAGGGCCGGCACAGCAACCTGGGCTTTAGCCCGCTAATTACCGCTCGGCTCCGCAGTACCTGCAAGCAACAATCCACCGCACAGTGGCAAACAAAGCAACTGTCAGCTATGCTGACCAAATTATAACTACCCCGCCCCCAAATCGGGGAGACGATGCTCTTTTCCCTGCATTTTGTTAGCATAATCAAGCATTATAGTGCAAACACACTTCATGAGATGTGCAGGAACGCACGGCCACACACCCCGTACACTCAAGGCACATTCACGGTGAACCGACCAACGTCACGTCAATTGAAGCCATAAACGTTTCTGTCTCACCACCGTCCCTTGGAAGGCCAACCTTATGAGCATTTTGTCTTCCTGGCATTGGTCACGTCAATTTAAGCCATAGATCACCGAAGACCCTCATCTATGCCAACGGTTCCACCGAACAACATAGATCAGGCACGGTTCTACCTGACCCGTGCTCATACCGCAACATAAATTTAAGCCATATGCGCAGGTCAAGACTCCCCGAGTCTGGTTTCCATCACACAATTCACGTAACCCGGTTATGTTCAAGTTTGCTCCCTGGCCACCATGTTTGCAACATCCCGCATTTGCCAAGTTTTCCGGGTGCACCTTGGAGTTAGTCCCCAAGGCTCCCTATCGCAATCTACCCCGTAGAAAACCCGAAAAACAAACATCCGCACAGAGTCTTCTCCGACCATATATGCAATACAACATCACCGATCCAGACAGACTTGTCTGGGTAGGCTTCAGACATCATGCCTATGTCCGTTCACAAATACGGGCTCTACACAAGGGGGACTTCACATATCTACCCCAAGGGATGCCACAAACTCACTGCATACTCGTGAGAGAGGGCTTCCCATGCAAAGGAAAAGAGGACTTCATATGTCCTAGGATGAGAATTGTTACCCTTACATTTTTCCTTAGCGCCATGGAAATCTATGCGGACGAAAAGCAATGCAATCTCCTTGCCTCCGCAGATCCGAAGTCGGCTTGCGATTTGGTGCTCCGAAACTCTGTCGGTGACCGGATTTAGACTTCCTTCTTCCTCCTTGCTCTCTTCTCTCTAGAACTTAGAAAGAGATTGAATCCAAGAAAATGAGGAAGTTACACCCCTGAACCGGCCTTAACCATAAGGGGAAAGAGCCTAAACCATCAAATCCAAAAGCAAGGAAACGAACGGCTGTGATTCAGCCCGAATTTCCAAACCTGGGCCGAACACGGGTTCTGACACGCCCGTGTTCAGGGCAGTGCCACCCATTTGCCGTCAAAACCGTCGTGCCCCGAAAATAACCCGGGCACACGACACGCCCACGTCAGGCCTGACATGCCCGTTTCAGCCAGCACACGCCCGTGTTGCTGGGCGTGTTCCCTCAACGACACAGTTCCAAAATAACCCGAGCACAATACGGCCATGTGACACGCCTGTGTCACATTTTGTGTGTTAGACACGCCCTAGGACACGCCCGTGTCCCAGGCTGTGTAACTGCCTTAGCTCAAACTGCCACACGACCACAGGAGGACACGGGTATTCGACACGCCCGTGTCGAATTGTACACGCCCGTGTCGGACCCGAACATGCCTAGGCAAAGGCCGTGCGTCCCTCACTCAACGATCGTTGAGTGCAAGGATCTGAGTGACTGACACGCCCTGGGAAACGCCCGTGTCCCAGGCCATGTTTACCCCCCACCCCACCCCCATGATCATTAACTCCAAAATCGTCGACCACGCGACCAACGCCGAACCCGATGTAACATCCCATTTCCGGCTAGACCCCTAGGAGTCGGTTGGTCGTGACAGAACCCTAAAAAGCCCAAAAATTGAAATAAATCGATCGAGATTTCAGGTCACGGGTTGGTCACGCCCGTGACCGACCCGTCACGCCCGTGACTTTGGGCGTGACTACTTCGACGATCGTCGATCTCCGTGAGACGATCGTCGAACTTGCTGCCCGGGCATGTCACGCCCGTGACCAAGGTGTCACGCCCGTGACCTAGGGCGTGACTCCTTCGACGATCGTCGATCTCCGTGAGACTATCGTCGAACTTGCTGCCCGGGCATGTCACGCCCGTGACCAAGGTGTCATGCCCGTGACCTAGGGCGTGACTCCTTCGACGATCGTCGACCTCCGTGAGACGATCGTCGAACTTGCTGCCCGGGCATGTCACGCCCGTGACCTAGGTGTCACGCCCGTGACCACCCTTCGACGATCGTCGAACCCAGAATTGGCTATCCGGTCTGGTCACGCCCGTGACCTATGTGTCACGCCCGTGAGCAAGGCCGAAACGTCAGCCAGCCTGGAAATTTCGGTAACCGACATTATAATCAATTCTGATTATGGGAAGTTACACCCGGAGTATTTATGGGCCGTTTCTTTCTTTAATTATTTAAATAAATAAGGAAATGTTGGTCCAATAGGAAATCACCACCTGGCGAACAGCTCTTCGTTTTCCAGCATTTCAACTGCCGTGCATCATAACCGAAATGTTAGGGGAGAACATTCATGACCATTAAGGATTTACCCTTTCATCTCCCCACTTGCTGACTTATAAAAGCCCACTTGGAGCAAGAGGAGAAGTTTACATGCTCAATCAAACGGATCAGATCTTTGTTCTTGCTGTAGGAGGAGTTCGGCTACGCCACCACTGCGCCATGGCACCCCGTCATTCATCTCGCCTCCAAACCGCGAACAAGGTCCTCCTCTGCTTCTTCTTTCATGGATAGATCTTAGGATTCTTAGAAAGGAAGTTCGCGCTCAACTGAGCCGGACCCATCTCTCGTTTTCATGGAAAACCATGAAAAATGTATTTTTGAGTTCGTCAGAAACCGCCACCTCCGGCGGCCAAACCACCACCGACCGATAGCCATCGCCTCAACGGAGGTGGTGGTGGTGGTGGCTGGCCAGGGAAGTGACCGGACGGCCGGCGACGGATCACGGAAAGGTTACAGGAAAAATGGTTTTCTGAGTTCTGTTTTCGGGTTCATGAAGAAGATGAACAGTAAAACCAATTTTATAATTTATAAATTATGTATATAATACATAGAGGAAAGATATATTATCTGAGTATATTTTGAGGCTGCGAAATGAGGTGTTTAGAGGCCGATTTAGGAAAAATGACCAGTCACAAAAGTTGTAGCTCTTCGAGTCTAAATTAATTTAAAATTGGTTTCAACTCGTTTGGGTAAGCGGTTCGGCCGCAGCACCCGTTTTAGTGGGGGCTGTACCTAGAGTTAGGCAGAAATTAAAATGGATGCCCACTCTTCGTCCCTTGCCCAAATGACCTGAAATTTGGGCAGGGGGTTAACCTTAGCTTTATCTAACGGCAGACCAAAAATGAGAATTTTTGGAGATACTTTGCCTAAAGTTTTTGTTTTAATTTAATAAACTTAGAGGAATTTACTTGAGGGGTCAAATGACCTCCAAACCCTCCCAAATTTTGGTGAGTGGTCCCTGGCTATAAAACCTAGGTCTGTACAAAATTCCAACTGATTTGGAGGAGTTTTGGGTAGGAAATCTTCTACCCTTAACTAGACATTAGTGAGACATTTTTTTAGTAAAAAGTGCACTAAGAGTTTGGAAAGGTCAATTCACCTCAACAGAGGCTGATATTCTGATCTCTGACTTAGAAGGGTGTTATAACCTGCTTGGAGAAAAATGGCGAGATTTAGGGATGATTTACCCTAGGATCCAAGCTCAAACCCTAAATAAAGGGTTTTGAGGGTTGTGAAGGACATGGGGGCAATTGCTCTTGTATTGCCTTGAAACTCTATAGAGTTGACAAAAGCTTGATAAGAATCGTCTGCATATAGTCTTGGAGAATTTGGAGACAAGTAGATACCTTAAAACCCCAACCTTAGTTTTAGGGTAAAATATCAAATAGGTAAAATCAGTCATTAAACCTTACTTAAAAACTGTGAAATTCGGGTAGAGTGAGTATTGAATCAGGTAGAACTTATAGCAATTTTTTCTGGAATTTTATGTTGATTATTGATTGCACTTCATTGGTAAAGCTTGCTATGGACTTAGATGATGATTTAATTATTTAGGAATTTCTGTTCATTGAAATCTCATGAAATTTTGGAAATATAGATTTTAGAACAGAATGATTACCCCTGAATTTTTATATAATTTTTAGTTGAGTACATCCAGTACTTCTTTCATAAAAGTTAAAAAGTGGTTCTATGCTTGAAAAATTATTTAGGGATGATTTTATTACTGAAAAATTATGAAACTGGGCCAGTGCTAATTTTAGGCCTTTATCTGCATGTCATAAGTTATTTGTAATTTTTGTAAGAATATTTTCTGTACTTGATTCATAAATAACAAAAGATAGAGATTATTTCTAAAATAGTTTTAAGGCCCTTTTGATGATAGAAAAATTATGATACTTTGGATTTAACCTACCAAGATAACCTACTATTTGTCATAAATTTTCTTGACATCTTGCATGAGAACTTAGGGTAGTTCATGTTCAAACCGGTAGCCCTTGGGAATTTCGAGGAATTTAATTAAATGCCAAATAAATTAGGAAAATTTCCATTTTCTGGATTCAGGTCATTTATATCATGGTAAGTCTCCAGTAAATAATTTAGGGCATTAGGATGAGTATTGGATCATTGCATAACCAGTTCGACATGTAGTCTAGGTCGGTCTGCATATAGCAATTGTGAAATGCAATAGGACATGATCTGAGGAAGTCATTGGAGTTAATCGTTTTTGTATGGGTGGGCAATTGTGGGTGAAATCATGATAGGATGGTATGAAAAATAGAGAGAAGTGGTGATAGCTAGAGTTAAGAGGTGCTCGGGTCCGGCGAAAGATCGCCTTTCCCGAAGAGAGGAAGGTTAAAAAATCACCCTAGGATAGTCTATCGTAATATGAGAAGGGCATGGGTTAAGGGTGATCAAACAATAACAATAAGTGCCTTGCGAAAGGGAACTTCGGGCCGTAATGTCACCGTCTTGGTTCCTAGTGCCCCTTGAGAGCCCTTCACGGGGAATACCGGGGGCAGTCCTGGGCTAACGTAAACTGTAATAACAAACCGACAAGAGTAACTTAGTAACTAGGGCTACACTTTTCACAAAACACTGTTGGCACAGGAAGATTGATGAGAGCTTCGGCTCGGTTGGTTGGAGACGGACGTTTTTGGGTCCGGAGAGCTTCGGCTCGGTTGGTTTGGAGACGGACGTTTTGGGTCCGGAGAGCTTCGGCTCGGTTGGTTTGGAGACGGACGTTTTGGGTCCGGGGAGCTTTGGCTCGGTAGGTTTGGAGACGGACGTTTGGGTCCGGGGAGCTTCGGCTCGGTTTTGTGTGATTACGATTAAACTTTCATGTGCATAAAAAAGGAAAAGTTAAGGTGGTGGTTTTTTCGATATCGGGGAGTTTGATTGCACCGACACCGATATCGTTGACTCGGTGGGTTGATTAGCACTTCGCCAGCAGAAGTCCGGTGCGCCAGCCGGCAAGAGTACGCAGGCGTCCGCTTAGTGCACCAAGCGTTGAGGCGTACGATAGGTCAGACCAGTGGTGCTTTTACTGGTTTTGAGGTGGGCGAGGCCCAACCCACCGCTTCCGTCCGCCACTACGGAGGTATCCTGGGAGGTAACGGCTCCAAAAGGGGGAACTAAAGGTCTGTGTGCACAGAGTCGGGTGTGTGAGTTGCACTTGCATGTTTCATCATACCCACGTGCATGTCATAGCATAATCGATTCATTTAACCCTGACACCTAAAGTATAAGTGGTATGGGACGCTTATACATTAGGACCTGCTAAACGACCCCTTGGTCTATAGGCTTGTGTGGGCAAGTTTATAAATCAATGGTTAATTTCAATATATAAACATATGCTGTTGTTTGATAACCAACACCCCAACGTATAGGTGGTATGGGACACTCTATACGATGGGAGCCTTGCAGAAGATCCCTTGGCTTATGCGCTTCCGCACATAAGTTAAGGTTACTTTCCTTACTTTCTGTTTCTGTCATATTACCATAGAATTGCTAAATTAGTTCCGCTGCCATATGTTCCTTGATTAATCTCTACCTTCATGTCCTTCCATTTTTTTTCCTCTCCGCTCTGTACCTAGGAGCCATGGGGGAAGGGGTAGGGGATGATAGGGCTTAGTCTTTATGACTAACGGTTTTCGAACCGCATCATTTAGGGGATCGTGGAGCCCAGTATGGAGGAGCAGCCCCAGAGATCGGTGCGCCTGGAGATGGGGCAGTCTAGCTCCGGAGTTCATACAGCCGGGATTGTGAGTCTCGACTCTGAGTTGTTTCTGTTTTCGCTTCCGCAAGAGTGATATTATAGTGAGGACATGATGTATCGGGCATAAGCCCGCATTTATAGTACTCTGATGTTTTCTGTGGACACTCCCTTCGTGGAGATTTTATTCTATATATGTGATTTATTATTGTGGACTGCATTGCTCTTACTTCTATTATTGTGCTACCTTTCTGTGATCGAATTGGCCGGCAGAATCGGCGCCTTGTGGTGATGACCCTTCGGGACGTGAAGGTGTCACCGCAAAGCGGCGATTCTGGGCCTAAGACCCCGGTGGTTGAAAAAGAAAAAAAAATGGGGTCTTATAAGTGGTATCAGAGGGAAACATCGATATGAAAAGGTAGCAGTCCACTAACCCTGGGTCACCCCCGCTCGAGTTTAGTTTGGGGACAAACTAAGCAGCGGAAGCAGTGGTGTGCCCATATGGGGATCACATATAAATTGTCCACCTTTATGTAATATTTGAATATTTTCTCAGCATGTGTTTTTGTTACGCAGCCTCCAGCACGGCCTACGCCACAAGGTGGAGTTCAACAGGCTCAGGATGTTGCACCACCCCCACCGGTCCCCACTCCTTTCCTTCAGTCAGACATGGGACAGACTCTGACTGCCATCCTAGAGGCTTTCAGGGCCCAGCAGGTTCCGGCCCCGCAGCCAAACCCGGGGGCCAACTGGCTGAGCATCTTCCGGGGTCTTTCTCCCCCGTCCTATTTGGGGACTGAGTCGGCAGTTCGGACAGAAGAGTGGCTAGATATCATGTACGAGATGCTGACCGGGATATGGTGTCCTTGGGAGGAGAGGGTGGCTCTGGTTGTCTCTTGCCTGGAGTCCCATACAAAGAGGTGGTGGAAGACGCTGTTGGACACGACATTTGTTGACAGGGAGGTTGCGGAGATTACCTGGGAGGAGTTCAGGGCCGCACTGCTGGACCATTTCGTTCCGCAGTCGGCCAGGGATGATTTGGAGGAGCGGTTCTTACAGCTGAAGCAGGGCCCCCGGACCGTGGTGGAGTACCATCGAGAGTTCGACCATTTGGCCCGATACGCAGATTCCTACCAGTTGGACGAAGCAGGGTATATCAGGAGGTTCTATAAGGTCCTGCGGGAGGACTTGAGGGAGGCTCTGTTGTTTGTATCTGACGGGCCCATCTCTCGGATTTTGGAGATGGCAAAAAGGATTGAGGCAGATTGGCACGCCACCCAGGGCCGGAAACGGCCAGCAGAGGATCAGGGACGGAGAGGTAGAAATGACCAGCGGCGAGGTGCGGTACCGAAGGGGAGGAGGACAGAGGACCAGCCTCGTCGGGACGTGAGGCAGGAGCCGAGGTAACAGGTGATATTGGCCCCTCCACCTCTTCGGATGCAGGAGATGCCGAGACACGGGGGAATGGCGTATCCCCCACCAGAGTACTTCCTTTGTCATCAGATTGGGCACATTCGGAGGAACTGCCCCATGAGGGGGGCACCACCTCCAGCACCACAGGGCGGCCAACCAGCTCAGCATTACGGAGGCCGAGGACGCGACCGCGGTCGTGGATACCATGAGGGAGATCGTAGACAGGGAAGAGAGCAAGTATATGCTTTGGACCTTCCGCAGCCTCGGAATCCGGAGCAGGTCATCGCAGGTACGCCGCAATGCTTCTTTATTTTCATGGAATTTCCCTTTAAATGGTTAAAACTTTGAATCACACTAGATAGATTAGCAAGGAAAGTAAAACTCACTATAGAACCCTAAGATATCTAATCACCACAGGTATAGTCTTCATCAGCGGCAAGCCGGCCCGCACGCTGTTCGATACTGGAGCTACTCACTCCTTTGTGTCGGAGACGTTCATAGAAGGACTAGAAGGCGTGGAGCGGTTCACAGGCTCGAGGATGAGGGTGCGACTACCGGATGGATCTGAGCTCCTTACCACGGATCACTGCAATATGGAGGCAGAAATTGGTGGAAAGGCATTCGAGGCTCCAGCGACGATTTTGAAGCTGATAGACTACGACCTGATCCTGGGCATGGTATGCCTGCACTGGAACCATGCCCAGATTGACTGCCAGGCGAAGAGGGTCACCGTGAGACACGGGGACTCTTTCATTACCATCGAAGGTATAAGACCTGTCTCTCGTATACTCTTATCTTCGGTACAGGCCGTTAAGGCCCATCTGCAAGGAGAGGAGGTCTATCAGATTCTATTTGAGATGGTGGAAGTTAAGGAGTCGGTGACAGACATCCCAGTGGTGCGAGATTTCGCTGACATCTTTCCAGAGAAACTGCCAGGACTACCTCCACACCGAGAGCAGGATTTTCAGATACAGCTTGTGCCGGGGGCCAAGCCGGCATCTAGGGCCCCTTATCGGATGGCCCCAAAGGAGTTGGCAGAGTTTCAGACTCAGTTGCAGGAGTTAGTTGAGGCAGGATTTGTTAGACCGAGTTCCTCGCCATGGGGAGCACTCCGCCTGTGCATCGATTATCGAGCACTAAATAGGTTGACCGTCCGGAATACCTATCCGCTCCCTCGGATAGACGAATTATTCGACCAGCTGGAGGGGGCCCATTATTTCTCGAAGCTGGACTTGAGGTCAGGATACTACCAGCTACGGATTCAGGAGGAGGATATCCCGAAGACGGCCTTCAGTAGCAGATATGGCCTGTATGAGTTCACCGTGATACCCTTCGGGCTCACGAATGCTCCGTCGGCGTTCATGAGTCTCATGAACCGGGTCTTCGGGGCCTACTTGGATGTGTTCGTCATAGTATTCATAGACGACATCCTGATCTACTCTAGAATGAAGGAGGAGCACACTCGGCATCTAGCACTGACTTTGGAAAGGTTGCGGGAGCATTGCCTTTATGCAAAATTCAGCAAGTGTCAGTTTTGGTTGAAGGAGGTGGCCTTCCTAGGCCACATTATCAGCGGAGCCGGGTTGGCAGTGGATCCGGCAAAGATTCGGGCAGTTCGCGATTGGCTGCAGTTGAAGACAGCCACCGATGTACGCAGTTTCTTGGGACTTGCCGGTTACTACCGGAAGTTCGTGGAGGGGTTCTCTCAGATTGCCCTCCCCCTCACATCTTTGACGAAGAAGGAGGCACCTTTCGTTTGGACCCCGCAGTGCCAGGCGGCTTTCCAGGAACTGAACGACCGACTCATCTCAGCCCCTATTCTGGCCCTTCCATCTGGAAAGGAAGGATTCTAGGTGTATACCGACGCATCATACCAGGGGATGGGAGCAGTGCTGATGCAGAACGGACACGCCATAGCATATGCCTCCCGCCAGCTGAAGACCCATAAGAAGAACTACCCAGTGCACGACCTTGAGATGGGAGCGGTCGTTTTTGCTCTGAAGTTCTGGCGCCATTATCTTTACGGAGTCCACTGTGACATCTACTCCGACCACAAGAACCTGAAATACGTGGACACACAGAAGGAGCTAAATATCAGGCAGAGGCGCTGGGTGGAGTTCTTAGCAGATTATCAGTATGAGATGCACTACCATCCAGGGAAGGCAAACGTGGTGGCCGACGCGTTGAGCCGGCGAGCTGCCACTTCCGAAGCTGGGCCCCAGGTTATGTCCATGGAGCTAGTCCGGTCATTCAGAGATATGCAGATATCCCTGGTGTCCGAGGATGATCCAGAGCTGTATAGGGAGTATCTGACATCGATGGTGGCTATAGACGATATTCGGGATCGCATTCGGGACGGACAGAGGACAAATGCGTGGGCAGATCCGATGTTCCGAGCTTTGGAGGAAGGTTCGACAGGAGATTATTCCCTGAGAGATGGATTGCTACATTTCAGAGGCAGAGTATATATACCCGCAGGAAGCCAGATCTGAGAGGATATTATGATGGAGGCGCATTGCAGCCGGTACTCTGTGCACCCGGGGATCACAAAGATGACTGCTGATCTGAAGAAGACGATGTTTTGGCCGGGCATGAAGAAGGACATTACGTACTTCGTGACCCATTGCGAGGCGTGTCAGTTGGTGAAGGCGGAGTGCAGGAACCCCGCAGGATTGTTGCAGCCACTCCCGGTGCCGGAGTGGAAGTTTGACGATATAGCTATGGATTTTATACATGGTCTTCCCCGGTCTCGGATGGGGAACGACTCGATCTGGGTGATTGTTGATCGGTTGACGAAGGTGGCCCGCTTTATACCGATCAGGAAGGATGACTCGGTGGGAGTGCTGGTACGGAAGTTTGTGGGGCAGTATGTCCGATATCATGGCGTGCCCCGGACGATAGTGTCGGACCGCGATGGACGGTTTATATCCAGGGAGTGGCGGTCAGTGCAGGCATACTTGGGAACCCGATTGACTTTTAGCACGGCCTTCAACCCTCAGACGGACGGGCAGACAGAGCGCACCAACCGGACCTTGGAGGATTTACTACGACTGTGTATACTGGACCGAGGGGAGCCGTGGGAGAAGATTTTACCGTTGGTCGAGTTCTCCTATAACAATAGCTACCAGTCCAGCATCAGGATGGCGCCTTATGAAGCCTTGTATGTAAGAAAATGTAGGACCCCGCTTTCTTGGGTTCAAAACGAGGATCCGAAGCTGTTGGGATCGGATTTTGTTGAAGACACCGAGGCTCAGGTAAGACTGATTAGAGATAGGATGTTGGAGGCGCAGAGCAGACATGCTAAATACTATGACGCCCGACATCGTCAGGTGGAGTTTCAGGTAGGGGACCGAGTGTTCTTGAAGATCTGGCCCATGCACGGAGTCTCACGAGTGCATGGCCTGAACCCAATAGAAAGATCGAATGGGATGTTACAAGTTTAATTTTTTCCGATAGAAATCCCCGTAGGCTCAACCTCAATTTCGGGGACGAAATTTTTGTTTTGTTTATTGGGATTTGTAACATCCCATTTCCGGCTAGACCCCTAGGAGTCGGTTGGTCGTTACAGAACCCTGGGAAGCCCAAAAATTGAAATAAATCGATCGAGATTTCGGGTCACGGGTTGGTCACGCCCGTGACCGACCCGTCACGCCCGTGACTTTGGGCGTGACAACTTCGACGATCGTCGATCTCCGTGAGACGATCGTCGAACTTACTGCCCGGACATGTCACGCCCGTGACCAAGGTATCACGCCCGTGACCTAGGGCGTGACTCCTTCGACGATCGTCGATCTCCGTGAGACGATCGTCGAACTTGCTGCCCGGGCATGTCACGCCCGTGACCAAGGTGTCATGCCCGTGACCAAGGGCGTGACTCCTTCGACGATCGTTGGCCTCCGTGAGACGATTGTCGAACTTGATGCCCGGGCATGTCATGCCCGTGACCCAGGTGTCACGCCCGTGACCACCCTTCGACGATCGTCGATCTCAGTTCGACGATCGTCGAACCCAGAATTGGCTATCCGGGCTGGTCACGCCCGTGACCTATGTGTCACGCCCGTGACCAAGGCCGAAACGTCAGCCAGCCTGGAAATTTCGGTAACCGACATTGTAATCAATTCTGATTATGGGAAGTTACACCCGGAGTATTTATGGGCCATTTCCTTCTTTAATTATATAAATAAATAAGGAAATGTTGGTCCAATAGGAAATCACCACCTGGCGAACAACTCTTCGTTTTCCAGCGTTTCAACTGCCGTGCATCATAACCGAAACGTTAGGGGAGAACATTCATGACCATTAAGGATTTACCCTTTCATCTCCCCACTTGCTGACTTATAAAAGCCCACTTGGAGCAAGAGGAGAAGTTTACATGCTCAATCAAACGGATCTTATCTTTGTTCTTGCTGTAGGAGGAGTTCGGCTACGCCACCACTGCGCCATGGCACCCCGTCGTTCATCTCGCCTCCAAACCGCGAACAAGGTCCTCCTCTGCTTCTTCTTTCATGGGTAGATCTTAGGATTCTTAGAAAGGAAGTTCGCGCTCAGTGGAGCCGGACCCATCTCTCGTTTTCATGAAAAACCATGAAAAATGTATTTTTGAGTTCGCCGGAAACCGCCACCTCCGGCGGCCAAACCACCGCCGATCGATAGCCATCGCCTCAATGGAGGTGGTGGTGGTGGCTGGCTGGCCAGGGAAGTGACCGGCCGGCCGGCGACGGATCACGGAAAGGTTACAGGAAAAATGGTTTTCTGAGTTCTGTTTTCGGGTTCATGAAGAAGATGAACAGTAAAACCAATTTTATAATTTATAAATTATGTATATAATACATAGAGGAAAGATATATTATCTGAGTATATTTTGAGGCTGCGAAATAAGGCGTTTAGAGGCCGATTTAGGAAAAATGACCAGTCACAAAAGTTGTAGCTCTTCGAGTCTAGATTAATTTAAAATTGGTTTCAACTCGTTTGTGTAAGTGCTTCGGCCGCAGCACCCGTTTTAGTGGGGGCTGTACCTAGAGTTGGGCAGAAATTAAAATGGATGCCCACTCTTCGTCCCTTGCCCAAATGACCTGAAATTTTGGCAGGGGGTTAACCTTAGCTATAACTAACGGCAGACCAAAAATGGGAATTTTTGGAGATACTTTGCCTAAAGTTTTTGTTTTAATTTAATAAACTTAGAGGAATTTACTTGAGGGGTCAAATGACCTCCAAACCCTCCCAAATTTTGGTGAGTGGTCCCTGGCTGTAAAACCTAGGTCTGTACAAAATTCCAACTGATTTGGAGGAGTTTTGGGTAGGAAATATTCTACCCTTAACTAGACATTAGTGAGACATTTTTTAGTAAAAAGTGCACTAAGAGTTTGGAAAGGTCAATTCACCTCAACAGAGGCTGATATTCTGATCTCTGACTTAGAAGGGTGTTATAACCTGCTTGGAGAAAAATGGCGAGATTTAGGGTTGATTTACCCTAGGATCCAAGCTCAAACCCTAAATAAAGGGTTTTGAGGGTTGTGAAGGACATGGGGGCAATTGCTCTTGTATTGCCTTGAAACTCTGTAGAGTTGACAAAAGCTTGATAAGAATCGTCTGCATGTAGTCTTGGAGAATTTGGAGACAAGTAGATACCTTAAAACCCCAACCTTAGTTTTAGGGTAAAATATCAAATAGGTAAAATCAGTCACTAAACCTTACTTAAAAACTGTGAAATTCGGGTATAGTGAGTATTGGATCAGGTAGAACTTATAGCAATTTTTACTGGAATTTTATGTTGATTATTGATTGCACTTCACTGGTAAAGCTTGCTATGGACTTAGATGATGATTTAATTATTTAGGAATTTCTGTTCATTGAAATCTCATGAAATTTTGGAAATATAGATTTTAGAACAGAATGATTACCCCTGAATTTTTATATAATTTTTAGTTGAGTACATCTAATACTTCCTTCATAAAAGTTAAAAAGTGGTTCTATGCTTGAAAAATTATTTAGGGATGATTTTATTACTGAAAAATTATGAAACTGGGCTAGTGCTAATTTTAGGCCTTTATCTGCATGTCATAAATTATTTGTAATTTTTGGAAGAATATTTTCTGTACTTGATTCATAAATAACAAAAGATAGAGATTATTTCTAAAATAGTTTTAAGGCCCTTTTGATGATAGAAAAATTATGATACTTTGGATTTAATCTACCGAGATAACCTACTATTTGTCATAAATTTGCTGGACATCTTGCATGAGAACTTAGGGTAGTTCATGTTCAAACCGGTAGCCCTTGGGATTTTCGAGGAATTTAATTAAATGCCAAATAAATTAGGAAAATTTCCATTTTCTGGATTCATGTCATTTATATCATGGTAAGTCTCCAGTAAATAATTTAGGGCATTAGGATGAGTATTGGATCATTGCATAACCGGTTCGACATGTAGTCTAGGTCGGTCTGCATATAGCAATTGTGAAATGCAATAGAACATGATCTGAGGAAGTCATTGGAGTTAATCGTTTTTGTATGGGTGGGCAATTGTGGGTGAAATCATGATAGGATGGTATGAAGAATAGAGAGAAGTGGAGATAGCTAGAGTTAAGAGGTGCTCGGGTCCGGCGAAAGATCGCCTTTCCCGAAGAGAGGAAGGTTAAAAAATCACCCTAGGATAGTCTATCGTAATATGAGAAGGGCATGGGTTAAGGGTGATCAACCAATAACAATAAGTGCCTTGCAAAAGGGAACTTCGGGCCGTAATGCCGCCGTCTTGGTTCCTAGTGCCCCTTGAGAGCCCTTCACGGGGAATACCGGGGGCAGTCCTGGGCTAACGTAAACTGTAATAACAAACCGACAAGAGTAACTTAGTAACTAGGGCTGCACTTTTCACAAAACACTGTTGGCACAGGAAGATTGATGAGAGCTTCGGCTCGGTTGGTTTGGAGACGGACGTTTTTGGGTCCGTAGAGCTTCGGCTCGGTTGGTTTGGAGACGGACGTTTTGGGTCCGGAGAGCTTCGGCTCGGTTGGTTTGGAGACGGACGTTTTGGGTCCGGGGAGCTTCGGCTCGGTAGGTTTGGAGACGGACGTTTGGGTCCGGGTTGTAACACCCCAAAAAGGCCCCAAAAAGACTCAATATGAAGTTTGAGTAGCAGGCTGTTTGACACGGCCTGGGACACGGGCGTGTCCCAGGGCGTGTCGGGTGTACACGGCCTGGGACACGGGCGTGTCCTAGGGCGTGTTCGAATTATTTCTCGAAATTGGCCTATTCAAGTCAGAGCCGGACACGGCCTTGAACACGGCCTTGAACATGGGCGTGTCAGGCTGGACACGGGCGTGTCAGTTGCCGTGTTCCGACCCGTGTACTGGTTGCAGCTCGATGAAGCAGGAGACACGGGCGTGTCAGGTTCGACACGGTCGTGTAGATGCCCGTGTTGTTCAGTCGGTTCAAACTGTGTGTGCCGCTTAAAGGGTACACGGCCTGTGACACGGGCGTGTCACAGGTCGTGTCGGCCAAAAAGTGGTTTTTTTGGGAAAATCTTGGCCGTTCAGTTTTCTCTCTTTTGATCCAAGGGCCAAGGTGGTTTCCTGGCTGGATTAATACGTAAAGGAATGATGAAGAGTCATTCTTCATTTGTCCTTAAGGAAGAGAGGAAGAGAGAGAGAAAGAGGAAGAAGGAGGAGGAGAGCAAGCCACCGGCGGAGCTCCCGTGGTCCGATTCGTGATCCGAAGCCGGCGTTGTGATGGCAAGGCTGCTGCGGTTCTTTCTCACCGGCTAGTTTTCGATGGCACCGAAGAGATCGGCAAGGGTAATGATCTCCCTCCTTGGACATGTGAAGTCCTTCTTTTCTGCATTGCATAGGGAAAACCCTTCCCCGCGAGTGTGCGGTGGGTTGTGGTGTCCCTTGGGGTAGATATGTAAAGTCCCCCTTGTTAGAGGCCAGAATTGGAGTACGGCTCTAGGCATGCTGTGTGAAGCCCATCTGGATGTAATCTGGATTGGTGATGCATGTTTGCATATCGGAGAAGGCTCCGTGATTATGGCTTGTGATGCCTATGTCTTGTGATGCCTTGTTCCTACCTGTTGCTTGGTGCGGCAGGAAGTACTGGATGATGTCCAGGAAATGAAGAGGGTTGGATGCAACTCTTGTGGCCGTGTGTTGCCACTTTGTGAGTAGTTGAGTCGTTGGGCTGCAACTCGATGAAAAGGCAGATTGCCGAACAGGAAAGGTGAAACCGACCCGCGCCTATAAATAGCCATGGATACTTCCGTATTCGAGGTGGCACGGCGACTTGAGCAACGGGGGGTGGCTGATCCGTACCTGCGTTAGGTCCGTCCGACTTGGAAGCCTGGTTATAGGTTTTGTTGGAGCGCCTAATGAGAGTCTTAGGCCCGCGCGCCGGAAAGACTAAAATGCTCAAATACCGTGTAGACGGTGGTGTTGACCCTGGTATTCCGGTACACCGAAAATGTGCCCTGAGTGCACGGACTGTCGGGCCGGGTGGCCGATGGTTGTGATGGCTTGAATGTGCCTGCGCGCACATAGTTGCTATTTGATGATGCCATGCTTGTAGGGAAAGAATGCTCATGCCCCGAGAAAGGGGTAGGATTGTTATAATTGGGTCAGCTGAATGCTGACCGTTGCATTGTTTGCCACCGGTTGGGTGGATTATTACCGTGCAGGTGCTGGAGAGCCAAGTGGTAAGTGATGGGCTGAAGCCCTACTACTGTTGCTGCTGCTGCTGCGGCTAGCCCTTGAAGGCTAAGCGAATGGCTTTGTTTTGTTTTCTCTTTTACTCATGTATGGCCGGCCTGCGCGCCGAGGTTTGTAAAACATGTTGTATGTAAGAGGAACTGTAAGGCCTTAAGGCTAAACTCTTGTGGTTGTGTACATTCCGTGGTATATATATATAAAGGTGGTTTTATATATTGGACATTCCGGTTGAGAGTTCAAAGTTGTAACTTAAAGCTTCCGCTAGAATGCTCTGAGTTAGGATTCGTATGGTTTGGTATTATCCTGTGACCTCACCGTCTGTTTGTGGCATATAGTGTGGGGCCCCGGCCGGACCTTCTACTATACGTCATTTAACGGATGGGGTTGTTACATTTTGGTATCAGCTTTTGTCGGTCTTCCTCTTTCGAATTCGTGGTCGAATTCTTTTGTGGGGTGGCGAGCACGTGTTTGTGCGACCTGCTGTAACGCTAATGAACTCTGGAATGTCCACTAAGGAATGTACAAAATCTTGTTTGAGGAATCTGCGCGTTACTTTTTGTGTTGTTTTGCTTGCATACGTTCGCTAATGTGTGTCTTGTCCACCTATAGGTGACACGTAGTGGTGCTGGGCAGTCTGAGCCCCAGCGCTCTGATGAGAGTGCGGCACCAGCTGAGGTGCCAACACCTCCTCCATCTGCGGAAACTGTTCGTTTAGTGGCTGAGGCGCTATTTGCCATGATTCAGCCGACCGGGCAAGCGCAGCCGGCAGTAGTGCCAGTTCGTGTTAATGTAAGACCCGAGCCGGTTGAGGCTGTAGATCCACGAGCAGCTGACCGACAGTTGAAGCAATTCATGAGCTTCAGTCCTCCTACGTTTGCGGGAATGGGATCCCCAACGCAGGCGGAAGATTGGTTATCGCGTGTCAAGAGGATAATGACAGCGATCAGGGCGGAGGAAACTCTCAAGGTCACCTTAGCCACCTTCATGCTTGAAGGGGAGGCGCGGTTGTGGTGGGACGAGGTTGAGTTACACCATTTGGCGGGCAGACAATTAACACAAGTGTCGATTGAGGAGTTCTCTCGAATATTTCTGGCGAAACATGTCCCAGCGGCGCAACGCATTGCTATGGAAAATGAGTTCCAACGGTTAAAGCAAGGGGAAGATAGTGTGGATATCTACTTGCACGAGTTTACCAGGTTGGGACGATATGCGGGAACAATCTTCGCGGATGACCAAAGGAAAACGAATCGGTTCTATGAAGGATTGCGGGATGAGTTGCGATTCCTGCTTTCGAGTTCTGTGAGCCAAGGGTTTCAGGCGTTGGTTGATACTGCGTGCGCGTTGGAGAAGGACATGAGGCGAGTGCAAGGGAACAAGGGCTTGGTTGCGTCGAAGCCAGAGTTTCAAGCACCTCGCCCAAGCAAATCGTTTTATCAGAAGAAAGGGGGCAAGAGGTCCAAGCCATCTGGGCAAGTGACTACGACCGTTGTGTCGGGAGCGACATCAAGGCCGGATGCTCGTACATGCTATAACTGTGGCCGGGTGGGGCATATTGCTCGTGACTGTCGGGTTGTGCAGCCCAAAGGGGAAAAGAAGACGGGTGCGTCTTATGCTGAGAAGGGCAAAGCGGTGGTGGATTCCTCTGCTTCCCAGGCGCAGCCCCGAATCTATCAACTTGGCCAACAGGAAGTGATTAAGCAAAGTGACGTCGTCACAGGTACGAGTTGAGTTAGTTTACTTGCTGTGCTTTTGGTTTTGGTTATGTTTAGCTTGTGCATGATGTGTGTGCTGCAGGCTTTGTCCTGATTCGGAATAATTTAGCGAGAGCCCTGTTTGATACGGGTGCTTCGCATTCTTTTCTGTCTGAGGATTTCGTATCTCGAATTGGGGTACCAAGTCATGTGACGGTGGATAGTACAAGGGTGCTATTGCCGAATGGCTGTATGATGCTTGCGGATAGGGCTTGCGATGTGGATGTGCAAATAGGAAGTCGGGATTTCGGTTTGAGTGCAGCTGTGCTACCGTTATCGGAGTTTGATGTGATCTTTGGTATGGACTGGCTCTCGGAGCAGCGTGCCTTTATTGATTGCAACTCCAAGGAGATTACACTGGGCCAGAATACCGGGCTTGTGACGAAGTTCGCTGGTATGCGAGGAGTTGGCGGGACTCTGTTGTCTGCACTCCAAGTCGTCAATGCTGTTCGAAAGGGCGCGGAGTTATTCTTCACGCTAATTCAGGCTGTTGAGCCAAAGGCCAGTGTCGGTGAAGTGCCAGTTGTGTCAGAGTTTGCCGACGTGTTTCCTAAAGATCTTCCTGGGTTACCACCCCAGCGGGAGATTGACTTCTCTATCGAGTTGGTGCCAGGTGCGAAACCTGTGGCCCGCTCTCCATATCGCGTCGCGCCAAAAGAGATGGCTGAGTTGAAAGTCCAATTGCAAGAGTTGTTGGAGCAGGGATATATACGCCCAAGTATGTCACCTTGGAGCGCGCCTGTTCTATTTGTGAAAAAGAAAGACGGTAGCTTACGGTTGTGTATTGACTACCGCGAGTTGAATAAGCTGACGGAGAAAAACAAATATCCGATTCCGCGGATTGATGACCTCTTTGATCAGCTGGCAGGATCAACGGTCTATTCCAAGTTGGATTTGAAATCGGGATATTATCAGCTAAGGATTCGGGAAGGTGACATTCCCAAGACGGCGTTTGGAACACGCTACGGGCATTATGAGTTCACGGTAATGCTGTTTGGCCTATGTAATGCGCCTTCGGTATTTATGGACCTAATGCATCGAACGTTCCGAGAGTACTTGGATTTGTTTGTTATTGTGTTTATCGATGACATCTTAGTATACTCTCAGTCGGATGAGGATCACGCAAACCATTTGCGGTTGGTTTTGCATACCCTGCGGAGGAATAAGCTTTTTGCCAAGTTCTCAAAGTGTGAGTTTTGGCTCTCTTCAGTAGCCTTTTTAGGCCATGTGGTAAGCGGAGAGGGTATTGCGGTGGATCCGTTGAAGATAAGTGCCATCCGAGATTGGCCAGTGATGTCTTCAGTGGCCGAGGTCAGGAGCTTCCTTGGACTTGCGGGCTACTATAGACGGTTTGTGGAAAACTTCTCACGGATTGCTTTACCTCTGACCACGCTGACGAGAAAAGATCAAAAGTTCATTTAGACGCCGGAGTGCGCGCGAGCTTTTGAAGACTTGAAGAGTCGTTTGACCACGGCGCCTGTGTTGACATCGCCATGTGGTACCGATGGGTATGAGATCTATAGTGATGCATCAGGGAGCGGCTTAGGCTGCGTTCTTCTGCAATTTGGTAAAGTGATTGCTTATGGCTCGCGTCAGTTGAAAGTGCATGAGCGGAATTACCCCGTCCATGATTTGGAGTTGGCGGCGGTAATCTTTGCGCTCAAGTTGTGGCGGCACTATCTATATGGCATGAAGGTGGATATCTATACGGATCACAAGAGCCTAAAGTATTTGTTGGATCAGAAGGATCTGAATATGCGACAACGAAGATGGATGGAGTTCCTTGGGGACTACACCTTCGAGATTCACTATACTCCCGGGAAGGGAAATGTGGTCGCTGATGCTTTGAGTCGAAAGACTCCGGTACGAGCAAGCTGGTTGCAGAGGCATGATCAGCGTTTGATCCAGGAATTGCAAGCATTGGAGATATCTTGCGTTGACAAGGGTTCGTCAACCGATGCATGTTTGAACTGGACGGAGGTGCAATATGACCTTACGGACAGAGTTCGGCGAGCAACGGAGCTTGATGAAAGTCTCCAGCGCTATGCTAAAGATGGGCCGGATGATCAATTCTCTTGGGATAACGGGTTATTACGGAGAAATGGTCGAGTGTGCGTCCCAAGTGTGGGTAAATTGAGGGAAGAGTTGATGTACGAAGCTCACTTTGCAAAGTACTCAGTTCACCCAGGGAGCACAAAGATGTACAGGGATATGAAAAAGCTGTTCTGGTGGCCCGGACTAAAGAAAGATGTGGCTCGTTATGTGGCTAAATGCAACACCTGTGCATTGGTGAAAGCAGAATGCCAGAAGCCTGGCGGTTTCCTGAAGTGGTTACCTATTCCGGAGTGGAAGTTCGATGATATTTCGATGGATTTCGTGCACGGGTTGCCGAGATCTCAACGCGGTCATGATTCAATCTGGGTGATTGTGGACCGGTTGACGAAAGTGGCGCACTTCCTTCCAAACAGAAGAGACGATTCAGTGGAAACCTTGGCCAAGCTTTATGTGGAGCAGGTTGTTCGACTGCACGGTGTTCCTCGGAGCATCGTTAGTGATCGTGATGGGCGGTTCACATCGAATGATTGGCGGCTCGTTCATCAAATGTTGGGTACAAAGTTAGCGTTTAGTACGGCCTTTCATCCCTAAACGGATGGCCAGACTGAACGAACCAACAGGACGATGGAAGACATGCTCCGCATGTGCGCCCTAGACTTTGGTAAGAGATGGGAAGATTATATATTTCTCGTCGAATTTGCCTATAATAATAGCTACCAAGCGAGTATTGGTATGGCACCATTTGAGGCGTTGTATGGTCGGAAATGCCGTACACCGTTAGCTTGGGCAGAAGCAGGCGAATCTAAGCTGAATGGGAAAAAGGAAGTCGAAGAAGCGACCTCGCTCATACGCTCTATTCGGGAGAGGCTATTGATAGCCCAAGATCGTCAAGCAAAGTACTACAATGCCAAACACCGGAACGTGGAGTTCGCGGTGGGTGATTGGGTATATTTGAAGATCAAACCCTTCAAAGGTGTGTCCAGGATTCGGCGTTTGAAAAAGCTAAGTCCGAGGTATCTTGGTCCGTTTGAGGTGGTGGAGCGAGTTGTGGAAGCTGCTTATCGACTAGCACTTTCAGCGGACTTGGGTGGATTACATGATGTGTTTCACATCTCAGTCCTTCGTAAGGCGGTAAAGGATCCAGCTCAAGTAGTGGAGAATGATCGGGTACCGGTCGAGTATGGGCTAACGACGAGGGTTAGACCCATTCGGATCGAGGATCGAGCCGAGAAACAGTTGCGGAACAAAGTGATCGGGATGGTCAAGGTCCGATGGGACAATTGTGGCTGTGAAGAGCTAACATGGGAGCGAGAGCAGACCATGCGAGCTGAGTTTCCCGAGTTATTTGTATAAACTGTAGACCGTGTACTTTTTGTTATAACAGCGTTATAGCATTGCTGGTTTTTGTTTCCTTACCGTGCAAATTTCGGGACGAAATTTTGTTAAGGGGGGAGGGTTGTAACACCCCAAAAAGGCCCCAAAAAGACTCAATATGAAGTTTGAGTAGCAGGCTGTTTGACACGGCCTGGGACACGGGCGTGTCCCAGGGCGTGTCGGGTGTACATGGCCTGGGACACGGGCGTGTCCCAGGGCGTGTTCGAATTATTTCTCGAAATTGGCCTATTCAAGTCAGAGCCGGACACGGCCTTGAACACGGCCTTGAACACGGGCGTGTCAGGCTGGACACGGGCGTGTCAGTTGCCGTGTTCCGACCCGTGTACTGGTTGCAGCTCGATGAAGCAGGAGACACGGGCGTGTCTCAAGAATGACACGGGCGTGTCAGGTTCGACACGGTCGTGTCGATGCCCGTGTTGTTCAGTCGGTTCAAACTGTGTGTGCCGCTTAAAGGGTACACGGCCTGTGACACGGGCGTGTCACAGGCCGTGTCGGCCAAAAAGTGGTTTTTTTGGGAAAATCTTGGCCGTTCAGTTTTCTCTCTTTTGATCCAAGGGCCAAGGTGGTTTCCTGGCTGGATTAATACGTGAAGGAATGATGAAGAGTCATTCTTCATTTGTCCTTAAGGAAGAGAGGAAGAGAGAGAGAAAGAGGAAGAAGGAGGAGGAGAGCAAGCCACCGGCGGAGCTCCCGTGGTCCGATTCGTGATCCGAAGCCGGCGTTGTGAAGGCAAGGCTGCTGCGGTTCTTTCTCACCGGCTAGTTTTCGATGGCACCGAAGAGATCGACAAGGGTAACGATCTCCCTCATTGGACATGTGAAGTCCTTCTTTTCTGCATTGCATAGGGAAAACCCTTCCCCGCGAGTGTGCGGTGGGTTGTGGTGTCCCTTGGGGTAGATATGTGAAGTCCCCCTTGTTAGAGGCCGGAATTGGAGTACGGCTCTAGGCATGCTATGTGAAGCCCATTTGGATGTAATCTGGATTGGTGATGCTTGTTTGCATATCGGAGAAGGCTCCGTGATTATGGCTTGTGATGCCTATGGCTTGTGATGCCTTGTTCCTACCTGTTGCTTGGTGCGGCAGGAAGTACTGGACGATGTCCAGGAAATGAAGAGGGTTGGATGCAACTCTTGTGGCCGTGTGTTGCCACTTTGTGAGTAGTTGAGCCGTTGGGCTGCAACTCGATGAAAAGGCAGATTGCCGAACAGGAAAGGTGAAACCGACCCGCGCCTATAAATAGCCATGGATACTTTCGTATTCGAGGTGGCATGGTGACTTGAGCAACGGGGGGTGGCTGATCCGTACCTGCGTTAGGTCCGTCCGACTTGGAAGCCTGGTTATAGGTTTTGTTGGAGCGCCTAATGAGAGTCTTAGGCCCGCGCGCCGGAAAGACTAAAATGCTCAAATACCGTGTAGACGGTGGTGTTGACCCTGGTATTCCGGTACACCGAAAATGTGCCCTGAGTGCACGGGCTGTCGGGCCGGGTGGCTGATGGTTGTGATGGCTTGAATGTGCCTGCGCGCACATAGTTGCTATTTGATGATGCCATGCTTGCAGGGAAAGAATGCTCATGCCCCGAGAAAGGGGTAGGATTGTTATAATTGGGTCAGCTGAATGCTGACCGTTGCATTGTTTGCCACCTGTTGGGTGGATTGTTCCCGTTCAGGTGCTGGAGAGCCAAGTGGTAAGTGATGGGCTGAAGCCCTACTGCTGTTGCTGCTGCTGCTGCGGCTAGCCCTTGAAGGCTAAGCGAATGGCTTTGTTTTGTTTTCTCTTTTACTCATGTATGGCCGGCCTGCGCGCCGAGGTTTGTAAAACATGTTGTATGTAAGAGGAACTGTAAGGCCTTAAGGCTAAACTCTTGTGGTTGTGTACATTCCGTGGTATATATATATAAAGGTGGTTTTATATATTGGACATTCTGGTTGAGAGTTCAAAGTTGTAACTTAAAGCTTCCGCTAGAATGCTCTGAGTTAGGATTCGTATGGTTTGGTATTATCCTGTGACCTCACCGTCTGTTTGTGGCATATAGTGTGGGTCCCCAGCCGGACCTTCTACTATACGTCATTTAACGGATGGGGTTGTTACACGGGGAGCTTCGGCTCGGTTTTGTGCGATTACGATTAAACTTGCATGTGCATAAAATAGGAAAAGTTATGGTGGTGGGTTTTTCGATATCAGGGAGTTCGATTGCACCGACACCGATATTGTTGACTCGGCGGGGTGATTAGCACTTCGCCAGCAGAAGTCCGGTGTGCCAGCCGGCAAGAGTACGCAGGCGTCCGCTTAGTGCACCAAGCGTTGAGGCGTACGATTGGTCAGACCAGTGGTGCTTTTACTGGTTTTGAGGTGGGCGAGGCCCAACCCACCGCTTCCTTCCGCCACTACGGAGGTATCCTGGGAGGTAACGGCTCCGAAAGGGGGAACTAAAGGTCTGTGTGCACAGAGTCGGGTGTATGAGTTGCTCTTGCATGTTTCATCATACCCACGTGCATGTCATAGCATAATCGATTCATTTAACCCTGACACCTAAAGTATAAGTGGTATGGGACGCTTATACATTAGGACCTGCTAAACGACCCCTTGGTCTATAGGCTCGTGTGGGCAAGTTTATAAATCAATGGTTAATTTCAATATATAAACATATGCTGTTGTTTGATAACCGACACCCCAACGTATAGGTGGTATGGGACACTCTATACGATGGGAGCCTTGCAGAAGATCCCTTGGCTTATGCGCTTCCGCACATAAGTTAAGGTTACTTTCCTTACTTTCTGTTTCTGTCATATTACCATAGAATTGCTAGATTAGTTCCGCTGCCATCTGTTCCTTGATTAATCTCTACATTCATGTCCTTCCCTTTGTTTTCCTCCCCGCTCGGTACCTAGGAGCCATGGGGGAAGGGGTAGGGGATGATAGGGCTTAGTCTTTATGACTAACGGTTTTCGAACCGCATCATTTAGGGGATCGTGGAGCCCAGCATGGAGGAGCAGCCCCAGAGATCGGTGCGCCTGGAGATGGGGCAGTCTAGCTCCGGAGTTCATACAGCCGGGACCGTGAGTCTCGACTCTGAGTAGTTTCTGTTTTCGCTTCCGCAAGAGTGATATTGTAGTGAGGACATGATGTATCGGGCATAAGCCCGCATTTATAGTACTCTGATGTTTTCTGTGGACACTCCCTTCGTGGAGATTTTTTTCTATATATGTGATTTATTATTGTGGACTGCATTGCTCTTACTTCTATTATTGTGCTACCTTTCTGTGATCGAATTGGCCGGCAGAATCGGCGCCTTGTGGTGATGACCCTTCAGGACGCGAAGGTGTCACCGCAAAGCGGCGATTCTGGGCCTAAGACCCCGGTGGTTGAAAAAGAAAAAAAAGGGGGGTCTTACACCCGAGCACGACACGCCCTGGGACACGCCCGTGTCCCAGGCCGTGTCAACCCTACCAAAACCCAAATTTGGCTCGAAATGCCACCCGTCACCCTTTTGAGTTTCAGGGCATTACACATGTAGCCTCACTGCCAACACAGGGTGAGCTTATGAGGTTGCATATAAGAGCTTTGGAAAAGTTGGATAGGTTTGTATTATACTTGCTCATATGTGCTATGAGTAAAGGAACAAGCCAATAACGATCTGGACATGATGGAATTTGGTTCCGGGACCTGTATTGTGAATTTGGGTTGACAGGTATGTAGTCGGTGGAAGCTAAGGGAAATTCATCGAGTATGGGTAAGGGGTTTCGAATAATAGGCTGGATTCGTCGAGTATCGTTGTGATCATTCAACGATTCGTCGAATATTCAAGTAATATTCGACGATTAATCGTGTATCATCATGAATGCACTTCAATTCGCTGTATTTCGTCGTAACCATTCGCCGATTCGTCTTGTTTTGACCTGATACTCACCGAATTCTGTCTCGACCGGTTTATTTCTTCTAAGTATGTTTTTCGGCGGGTCTGCAGTTACCTGCTCTCTTGGTTCCCTATATAAATTGGTTTTACTAATGAACCAAAAAGGAGAATTGTTCATTCCCGACCAAAATCGCAAAGCCGACGGTGCATCTCATCTCGATGGAACTTTTTCGCTTTCGCGATCTTCGCCGACCGCCTCCTGCTATCGCCGATCGCAACTGATTGTCTGTCGTCCTTTTCCATCACCCAAAAGAGTTTCTAGGGCATCGTGCTAGGTTATGCTGCCTCTCCTTGAACAGATCTAGTCACTAGTAGAGAAGTTGAGGGCAAGCTTCTTTCCGACCTAGATCTTATGTGACAAGACTCTAGGGTTTTCTATGCTCGTGTAGATACTCTTAGAGGCGTGGACACTATTCTACGCTCGAAACTCTGGATGTTGTCGTTCGTTGGAATCAATCGGAGCACTTAGGTTTTGTATTAATTCAATCCCACAAAGGTATTCATTTATTTATTTCTCATTACTTCTTTATTAATGGTCATCGCAAGATCCACCACAAACTTTTGGGTTTTCCTTGTTTCCTTATTCCGCTGCGCACAAATGTTGTGATGATTAGCAAAACCCAACAGGCGCTGAGTGAATCTTATATACTTAATGCTTCAGGACTTTCCTAAATCTTTGATAAGTCATTGAGTGAGCTTTCTTCACTCAACCCTTATGTATTTGGGCAGATTTATTTTGGGTAGGCATTGAGTTAAAGGCCCTCACTTAATGCTTTTGGACTTAGCCAGATTTGATTTCAAGACCATTGAGGCTTTGTGTGCCTTAGCTTCTGTCAATGCTTATAGGCCTCTAGCATTGGGTGAAGTATACTCCCTGAATGCTTTTGGACTTTGTAAAATTTTTGCCTCTTTATTGTGTCATGTCTTGAGTCCAACCAAAGTTCTGATTGAATCAATTTGTCTAATCATATAATAGTAGACAACCTACATATATTGAACTTTAACATATATCAAATACAAATATGTGTATACTATTGACTTATACGCCTTCTTCAAATCTGGGACATTATAATCAATGGACCCAACAATACCTTCGAAGGTGCAGAACTCAACTTTTTTCTTTAGAGGGTGGAGATGTGACATGCGCTTCGGGTTAAGTAGTAGGACCTCCTTGCTGTAGCTCAATGAGTCTTTGAGTAGGCAACCACTTCAAATTAGCGAAGGCTATTTCCCGAGCTAGAATTGACCAACCTCGAGCACTCGACGACAGGTTAAGTAACTTTTACTCTCCCTCCTATCCGAACTCCATTGAACTGATATCCCAATTTCAACATTTTTGGTGAGGTGAGCCTGGACTGGTAGTTCTTGAAGAAAATACTTGTCTAACGGAGTCATGGTCGGATTAGGAGAGAAGGGAGATAGCCTGGGGAACATGCACCCATATGTCGAGTTCATGACACACGACCTATTCACCGAGTTCACTGGGATGATGAAGTTTATAGAGAAGATGGTGCAGGGTTTGCTCGTGGAATGATGAGAGGTAGCAAGCCCATCTCAGGATGATGTCTTACAGGGCGGGGCGTGTAGGGTACAATGACCTGACAAGGAGGTGTGGCCATATAGTGATGACCAAATAATGTGGCCTAGGGTCCTCTTTGAGAGCCCCCAACGAGTTGCACCGTAGAGGAGGAGTGCTTGCCTAGGGCACCAGCTCGCACCTGCGAGCCCATTAATTTCTTGGCCGGAAGAGATGACCCCTTGTAGCACCTACAATGGTTTTGAAGAAATGGTATTGATTTGGCCGATATTCGACGCTTTCAAGTGTTAGTTGTTCGTCATTACCTTCAGGGAAAGTCAAGGGATTGGTTTCATCAGTTGCCGGTAGGATCAATCTACAATTTAAAAGACCTTAGTCGAGGATTTCTCCTTTGTTTCTCTACATTAAAGAAGAGGAAAAAAGAGGCAGTGGAAATCTTTCTCATTAAGAAGGGACTGTAGGAGCCACTGGGGTCATACATGGATTGTTTCTAGGAAGAAATCCTCCATGTCCAAGAGGTTCCAAGACACACTCTGATGATTGCTTTCGCCCTGGGCTTGTAAGGAGGGATGTTCTAGATAGAGCTAAAAAGGATTCCCTCGGTATCGTTTGAGGACTTGTTAAGCCGGACAGCATGGTACATCAAAGGAGAGTCTTCCAGCAAAGGGTTTGTGACCAAACTGGCAAAGTTGAGGAGTTAACTTGGTATTCCGATGCAGATTTTGTAGGTTGTAAAGAAGACAGGAAGAGCACATCTGGCTCCTGATATTTCTTGGTTGGAAGGCTGATATCTTGGAGCAGCAAGAAGCAAACTAGTATTGTAATATCAATAGTAGAGTCAGAATATATATAAGCATGATATTGTTGTGCTCAGTTGCAGTAGATCCAATTCCAACTCCAGGATTTCAACATAAAGCTAAGTAACACTCTGTTATATTGTGATTCAACTAGTGCAATCTCTATTGCTAGGAATCCCGTCTCGCACAATAGGACTAAGCATATAGATATTAGGTATCACTTCATTAGAGAGCATGTAGAAGTGAAGAAATCTATCTTGAATTTGTCCCCACAGATAAGCAAGTGGCTGGCATCTTCACTAAGCCACTTGATGAAGCAAAATTCAACACCTTCAATTTGAATTGGGTATGTTGAATTTGGCCCCGCTTCAGTAACTCTCCATATAGTTGTTGCTTGTTGCAGGTAGTTTTAATCCCTACAGAATAAATAAATGAGAAATGGACTAAGTGTCCAGGCGTCGAGTGGGCTGATACAAGAACGGGCGTCAAGTGCGTTGTGTCTAAGTGCTTAGGCATCGAGGACATTGAATGAACTACAAGTGACGAGGCTATTGAGAGCATTAATTTCACTCAACGCAAGCTCCCAATAAGTCTATTTTGTAGTTAAATATCAGAATCAATCCCAGTCATTGATCATTTATTGATCATAAATAGGTATGTGCCTTTCCAACTTCTAAAAATAGAAATCACTATAAATAGATGATTATGCGTATTAAACAAAATACACTATTCCTCATCCTTCTCTGCCCCTTACGACGTATCGACAAAAGCTTGAAATATTTTCAGCAATTCGTAGAAGAAATGGCACCAAAAGGGTTGGATTTCTTGTTTGAGGGTTCAGATCTGTTCCAAAATGGATTCAAAGACACAGCTGAGGAAGTTCAGTTTGTTCTCCACCTTCTTTAGGTTGCTGGCCTAGAATTTGTTCTGTCCAAGCCCAGTTTGCTATGGAATCGAGAAGTGCTTGGGTTATTCTCAAATGCTACGATCGGCTCTTCCTCCACTAAACTCAGGACCTAAATCAGTGGTAAAAAGATTAAGATAACCCCAAAGAGACTGAGTAAGGCACTGAGAATGCCCAAGTTCACAGTGTTAGATGAAGAAGATGATCTGGATCAAACTGATATCAAATTAGCACCAAAGTGGTGTGGACTCTCTAAATACAGTACTAGATCGATTATAAGGAAGGAGTTGAATCTAAAGGGCAAATTTTTGGCTGATGTAATTGCGAAATTCCTATTATATAGACTGGCTTACATGAGAAGATCTCCAAGAGAATGTTTGAAGTAAATTCCTAGTTGAGATCGCTTAAAGGATTGGGGAAGAATACTATTTCAAAAGATAGTTGACTATATAGCAGAGTCAAACATGAGAAGGATTCTTCTTTGTATCTGCTAAAGAGTGTTCTAGGGATCCTTAATATAAGTCAAGGAACAAAAATCCATCACATGAGGAGGATGGACTTGAAAATGCTTGATAGATGGGATAGAGTTCTGTTGCCACATTATCAGACTGTTGTCAAGAAGAAGAAGAAAGTAGTACCAGTTCTATAGGAAAGTACTGACAGCAACTCATCAAAATAACTGAGGAAGAGCTTCATGGTCCAAAACTTTCTCAACCTACTAAAGCGACCAGGAGGGACATGAGTACCAAGGTGTCAATTTCATCTAAACCTTAACCAAGGACTCAGGTGAGAAGGTCTCAGTCTGAAGAGGCTCTAGTTGATGTTATGGTGATGCCTTCAGCTGAGATTGCTGATAGGAAGGCTGAGGAGATAGTCACAAAGATTTCTGCAAAGATTGAGGGGGAGACTGTCAAAACTCTATCTCCTATTGAAGAAGAAACATCTCCTATAGATCAAGATGTACAAGGTAGATACAGTCATCTGCATGAGGGGGATAAACTTCTAAAGCAAGTGATGGAATATGCTCTAGCTAAGAGGGAGCAAATACAAATTTTGCAAGAAGACATTCAGCTTCCTCTTATGAATGAACTACCTACAGATACCATCACAAATGATGTTCTGGATGTCCCTGTGGACATGGCAGAGATTGAGGTGGAGATTCAACCTGAACTCCCTACTCAAGGCACAGTTTATGATATAATCTCTTCTGAATCAGATAAGGGGAATGCGGCTGCTGATGAAAATGCATCTTCACACTCTTTTGAGTATCAAATGGCTGATTCTTAGGTCAGAGAAGAGGTCAGGCTAGAGCAACACAACATCTGTGATGAAGGTACATCCCATAAGAGTGATTAGATGTCCCCAGTCTTCCTAGCTCAACTAAAAGGATTACTGGATGACCAGAGAAGAAAACAAGAGAAATTTGTGGATGACTCCATTAAGAACCTCAGGAATGAGTTATCAATGTAGATAAAATCCATCATATTTGAAATTAATCTGCTAAAGGACGAGACTTTCAAATTCTTCTTAAGAGCAGCTCCTGCAATTGACTTTACTTAGAACAAGTTGGAAGAGATCAACACACTTCACAAAGCAATTATGGAAAATCAAAATATTCTTTCTAGAAACATGCTGGCTATCCATAATGTAGAGAAGGAAATGTTAGTAAAGCACAAGACAATTCTTGAAAGATGAATAAATGTATGTGCTCAAGTTATATATAATCATTTACTCGAAGTCAGAACAATCTCACCCTAGGTGTTAACTACCTGGATGGTCAATTGACAAAGGCCAGCACCTACTTGACTCATAATATATGTGAAGAAGTCAAAATGGGGGAGAAGGGTGTGTTAAAGGGCAATACAAAAAATGTAGTTTGTACCGCAAATGTTATCAGAGGCTCAATGGGTCTTGAGCTATTATCATATAAAAACATTTAAGCTGCTCCTATCCCTAAAAATCTGTATGGTGGTCAATATGTTTATCAATATGATGGCCAATACTATGATAAGAATGCCAAACAGAATGATACTCAAGTTGATACTCATCAGTATGATAATCAAGATGAAGCACAGTGGGTTGAACCTTCTACAACATCTTACATTCCTACCATTCTAACATTCAACCCTACTATTGACCAAGTGATAAGATCCGGAGGAAAATTTAATACTGAGGAAGATAATGAGGCCAGTATGAGCAAGAAGAGATACATGGAAGAGCTGGAAACAAGTCCTGATTTTGAACAGTGGAGTCCTTAATCAAGGACCATAATTCTGTCTGCCTGGGATCTTGTCAATAATAAGAACACTGAAAGGCGAAAGCTGAAACTTAGAATAGTGATAAGAGAAACTGAAACTTAGAAAAGTTTCTTGTCTTTCTTAAAGGGCTGTAGGAAATGTACTTTGTCTTATGCACACTACTAAAACATGACTTTTATTAATGAAAGTCATATTTATGGTTGTGTATACATTTGTAATGCTTTCTTATGCAATGTGATATTTGTTGCTTATGTGTTGGTGCATATCAATGTATAAGGTTTTTAATTCTTCAAATATAGGGAGATTATTGGGTCCATTGAACACAATGTTCCAGATTTGAAGAAGGACAATAGGACAATAGTATACACATGTTTGTATCAGATCTATGCTATAAGTTTTATGTATGCAGGTGGTTACTTGTTACACTGATTAGACTGGATCTCTAAGTAACAATGACAGGTGGACATATGGAAGAATATTGACAAGAAAAAAATCTTTCTAAGTCCACAAGTGTTGAGTGAAGATAGTTCACTGAACGCCAAATGTCCTTAAGCATTGAGTAAAGACTAGACAGTCAAAGACACGACATTTCCAAAGCAGAAATATCGTTAAGTCTAGAATCATTGAGTGAAGGAAGTTCACTCAACACCTAGATCCAGAAGCATTGAGTAAAGCTCAAGCATTTAAAGCCGTAGAGAATCAATCAAGAAATATTGTTAAGTCTAGAAGCATTGAGTGAAGGCAGTTCACTCAACACCATGCAGAAAAAGCGTCGACAGAACATTGTTAAGTCAGAGCTATAGTACTAGTTGATAAAAATTCTGACTAAGGACCGATGCGTTAAGTGATGTCAACTCACTCAATGCTTATTCAACAGTAAATCTGTCTAGGGAAAGATGCATTTAGTGAAGGCCATTCACTCAACGACTCTTTAAAAAATAGAAGATGTAGACAGGAAATCTATCATAGTCCAGAAGCATTGAATAATGGAAATTCACTCAATCCCAACTCAACAGAAATTCAACAGTATAGAAGTGTTGAGTGAAGGATGTTCACTCAACACCTCAGCGAGATATCAGGAAATGGTAGAAAGCGTTGAGTGTAGAAGCTTCACTCAACGCCTTCATACAAAGAAAATCTGCTAAGTCTAAATGCGTTGAGTGATGAAGGTTCACTCAATGACTAATCTGTTAGACAGCTATAAGTCTATATTCATTGAGTGATGACTAATCACTCAATGCATGGTGTTTGAATAAAACTGACAAATTATTTTGGCGTTGAGTGACAAGCCTTCACTCAATACCTATGATGAATTGTCTGAATTTAACAAGTCCACGGGTACTGATGTCAGCAGAAATTCAAATGTTACGGGAAGTAATAGTTCATGACAAATGACATCGCTTGCCTGTTGTACATCATTTAATGCAAAAGTAGACCTACAACTACCAACTCCAGGTGGTCCCAATGCTCAAAGAGTCGTTGGACAGCGTGATAGAAAAGACGAGATCAAAGAAGGAGATATTAACTTTTGGAAAGAGCTGAACTTCATTTTCCTCATCTCAACTATGTTGTAGAGATTGAAGAAATAATTAATTCTCCTGATCTAAAAGTTCAAGAAAGATAGTTGTTTATCTATTCATGTTCAATAGCAAATTCAGAGAGCTTTCTCTCTGAGTTAGAAGTTACAGCACAAGCAAACCCTAGCTGTAGTGTCTTCATAGCTTAAGCAGAACTACTCCTAAAGATATATTCCTAGAGCTGTGAAGAAAGGAGGACTGAGTCATCCCAGTTAAGGAAGAGAAAGACAGAGTTTATTTCTCTAGTTTCTTACATCAACAACAACTATATTCATTATGTAGGATCTTAATAGATCTAAGTTATAAGCCTAAATCATAAAGGCTGAGTGGTACGACATTTGTGCATGATTTGTAGGATTTAGTTGTGAATCTGAGTGGTAGGGCATTTGACCTGACATAGGATCTGGTTAAGATCTGAGCTGTAGGAGAGTTATTCTCTCTGAGTTGTAGGGCTATATATCCTCCTTGCCTGAGGTATATGACTTTGAGAAAAGTTTGAGGTAGGTGATCTGTGGATCACTGAGCTGTAGGAACATTTCTTGCTCTGAGTGGTAGGTCCTTGGTTCTAAGGTATGACTTGGAGGTGTCTAACAGATCCCAAGGGATATGAGTTGTAAGCTCATTGAGCCGAGTTTTGAGAAGTTGCCTTGTCTAACAATCTGTTGGAAAGGTGGGATGGACAGTGGATGTACCCATAATCTAGGGAACCCCTATAAATTACTTGTGTTGGTTGTGTAATCTTGAAAGATAACTAAAAATAAATTACAATACACCAAAGAATAAAGAAAGCTCAGAAAGACTTAAAAACCTTTTCACCCCCCTGTAGCGGATCAGCTACTCTTGAAACTATATACTTTCAGAGCGTGAAAGTGAAGGGATAGATACTACTCTAGAGGGGGGGGGGGTGAATAAAGTAATCAAAAATTGCACTAAACAATCTTGACAATCTACTCAACTCCCTTGGAGTGAATGTGGAATGGAAAACTATAGATATTTAAGATAACCCTAAAGCCTAATACAAGTGTTGTGCATAGACACAAGCTAACTGTAATTACAGCTAAGGCTTGGAAAACCTAATCAGCAACTAGCAACCTAGTTATATCTAATCACAGCCACAATGCAGGAATTAAAATAAACAAGCCAGACGACACAAGGAATTTAAGTGGTTCCCCAAACAACTTGGGTACGTCCACTCTTCTACCACCAAGGTAGGAATCCACTACAGGTTTTTGATCAGGTGCCCTGCCACCACAAGATCTGCTTCAGGTAGATCTAGAAACCCTTTAGACTTTTGATCAGGTGTCTAAAAACCAAGCACAGGTTTTTGATCAGGTGCCCTGCCACCAAGGGATACTGTTGAAGGGAGTAATAACCCTGTACAGGAGGGGGAAGAAGGTTAAGATGTCTTCTCTATTTTACAATAGATTAGAGAAGCACAAAAACTTGCACTGAGCTAGAAAGCTCTAAAGAATCAAGGCTCCCCTGGCTCAAAGATGTCCAGGTGAAGTCTTGCTTCAGTGCAGAAAACTCTTCAGAAAGCTCTGAAGGAAAAACTACAAGAAGATAATAAATAATAAAAATTAAAGATCTTCAAGCAGCTATCTTCTTCTTCTTCTTCTTCAAAAGAACTCTGAGTTTGAACTTCCTGAAAGCAGGAGAACTCAGGTTGAAGAAGAGTAGAAGATCTTAACACTTCTCAGTTGGATGAGTATTGCTGAGAGCAGATGACTTGATCTTTATGAGAGCTTGAGAGCAGATGAACAGGTTAACTAGTTAGCTATATGCTGGCTTGAATCCTTCTTCAAAGGGTCCTTTATATAACAGCAGCAAGCAACGGCTCTCCTCAATTTGAATTACTTGTCTTCTTCTAAAACTTGAGACCTGGGCTACAAATAACACACAGCAAAAACAAACTCTGCAGCAAGACATCCTATAAAAGGAATGAACCTCTTTCTAAGAAGCTGCAGGATCAAATCAAATAACAGAAGGACTAAATAAAGTCACATCAGAGAAATGCTCTTTATAGCAGAAGGAATACTTTTCAGTCTAACGACTATAAAGGACTGTCAGCAGATAAAGTAAAATACAAAGTCAGCTAATAAGACAAACAACTTTATCTGAAAAGATTTGACTCAGGCAAAAAGGATGGAGCATATATTGCCTGGAAATATTATCATAAAACAACTGAAAAGATATGCCAGATAATGTATTAATTAATTAAATATAATAAATAAATACAAAATATAAAGGCAGACAGAAAACGTCGAACGACCTTCGGAGATCGTCGAACGACGCACGGAGATCGTCGAACTATCGGACAGATAGTCGAACGATCCAGATAGTCGAACTATCAAAGGAGATAGTCGAACTATCACAGCAGATAGTCGAACTACCAGAAGATAGTCGAACTATCAGATAGTCGACCTATCAACAGATAGTCGAACTATCAGGGCAACACAGATAGTCGAGCTATCAACAGATAGTCGAGCTATCAGATAGTCGACCTATCAACAGATAGTCGAACTATAAAAAACAAACAGATAGTCGACCTATCAACAGATAGTCGAACTATCAGATAGTCGAACTATCAAAGCAGATAGTCGAACTACCAAGCGAGAATAGATAGTCGACCTATCAACAGATAGTCGAACTATCAACGCAGAACAGATAGTCGAACTATCAACAGATAGTCGAGCTATCAGATAGTCGACCTATCAACAGATAGTCGAACTATCAAAAACAAACAGATAGTCGAGCTATCAACAGATAGTCGAACTATCATATAGTCGACCTATCCAAGCAGATAGTCGAACTATCAAAGCACACAGATGGTCGAACTATCAACCGATAGTCGAACTATCCACGCAGACTGAAAGTCGAACAACTGATAGACGATCGTCGAACAGTTAGTCGTCGATAGTCGAGCGGCGTTCGATGATAGTCGAACGAACAAACAACTTAACCAAATTCTCAATCTGGAAAAGTGAGGACTCTACAGCTAGACTACTAACCATTGACCATAGATATTTCTTGGGTCAAGGGACTAAAAAGACAAGACTAAACTCAAATCAAACTAGGGTACCAACAATCTCCCCCTATTTGAGTTAAGTCTCTTAAAAATTAAAACACAGAGCTAGCTATAGAACACTATAATCAATACAGAAAATAGATAGCAATTAACTAGCAATTATCAAACAGATAGATATAAAACAGCAGTCAATCACAAAAATTAAGAGTCTACAGAATCTGGCAGAGTCAGAAGAACTTGGAACAAAAGAAATTTTCCTCAGAGGAGCATCAGCCTCTTTCTTTGACATCTTCAAGTCCTGCACACCAATGATTTTCAATTCTGCAGCCCTTGGAACAATTGCTTCAGGGTGCTTTTCCATATACTTTGAGGGGTCAAATACATCAGGATTAACCTGGAACTTTTCGAACTCTTTCTTTCTGAATGTAGACATGGTGGTTAAGCCAGTGGTGTCTTTCCCTTCAGCTTTTGCTTTTCTGATCTGAGCTGCTCCAACCAATTCGTGAAAACGAGCCATCCTAAAGTTAGGATCAAGCTCAGGACTTTCATAAGCAGTCTCAGAAGGAGCAACCTCTTTATCTTGATTAACTAGATAAGACATGGGAGCAGACTTAGCAAAGTTCTTGCTAGAATATTTAAACAAAATAAACTACTTACCTTTTGAAGTAATTTTTTCAGACTGCACTGGTATTGGGGAAGAAACTCTTTTCTTTGGAGAAGGAGGAGGGGAAAAGGTTGGTCTATGATACACAACCTCCTTCACTTGTCTTTGAGAACCAGAATAAGATCTGCCTTGGGAACTTTGAGAGCTTTTCCTTGGCTGAGGCTGAGAAGGTGCAGATTTTCCAGAAGAGGCAGATGGATTAGCAGAAAGGTTCCTAGAGGCTCCTGCACTGGGAGGTGGAGGAGGAGGACCTCTGGGAGTCCATCTTGAAACAGGACTATCATACCTCTTAGATCTTTTTCTCTCTTTCTGCTGGTTCTTGGAGAACCACATCCAATGTTGAAATTCCTTTGATTTGGGGTCAATTCCTTTAAGAATATAGTATGGAGTATCATTATCTCGGCTGGGAGGAGGAGGAGCAATTGCTTTCCTTTTCTTTTGAGCAGCTTTCTTTTTCTTAGCATTCTCAGATAAATCAGAATCATCTTCATCATCAGAGTGAGATGATGGAGGATTGTCATAAGGATCATAGGCTTCAGAAACAGCCTTTTCTTTTAAAGCAGCTTTCTCTTTTTCTTCTTCAATGGCATCTTGAGCCAGAAGGACATCCAAATCCAACCCTGGTGAATCATCCCAAATAGTTGAATTTTCAACATGCAAATCTTTTTCTTTCTCTAACAAAGATTGAATTCTTTGATTCCAAGCAATTCTTGCTTTCTCTTCTTGATTCTCAGATACATCTTCCATGTCATCTAAAAAAGAATCCAATTCTGGATCTTCTTGAACATCAGGATCAACTGGATCAGCTTCTGAGACAATTTCTATAACTTGAGCAGCTATGTCTTCTTTAATATAATCTGTAGATTTATGAATACAGATCTGCTAAATAAGCTAAAATCATTCCTTCTAGGTATTCACTAGCTAGCAAATTAATTGACTCGTCAATAAAGCGAATGAGTGAATTACCTTCATATTTGACCAACTCCCAAGACTCAACTAAGTAGGATGTAATAATCCCTTCTAGGAAATTTGCAATCACGGGAGAGGTGAGATCTTCTAAGCAAACTTTCACAACAAATTCAGATAACATAATAGCATTAGATATTTCCTTTTCCGATAACACAGAAACTGATTCTTTTTCAGCTGGAGCAGACACTACTTGAACTGTCATCACAGTATCTGTTACTGCTGGAAGGGAGGCAGGAGGCTCTGAGGCATCTTCACAGAACATCTCCCCCTGCCTGATTTCAGTGGAAACTGAAACCAGGCCCGAGGAAGAGGGCTCAGCAGATTTGGAAAGTGATTTGATGGTAGCGGTTAAGATATCAATGGAGGAGGAAAGAGGGGCGATTGCCTCTTCAATCATGGTTTTGATTGAAGGGGTAATCAACTCCATAATGCTGGAGATGAGTTCAGGGGTTATCTCAAAAGAATGGGGAATTACAGTGGATGGAGATGCAGCAGAAATGGTTGTAGTGTTGGGATGAGAAGTGGTGTGGACTGGAGATAGAATTGGAGAAGGAGCTGGAGAGTTAACCGGAGTGTTAATTGGAGAATGAATAGGAGACTGAGGAGGAGTTGGAATCCTCTCAGATCCTAACAGATCAAAACTAGGAGCAGATATCCTAGCCTGATGAGAAGGAAGAGGAGATGTTGGAGGGGAAGGAAGAACAACCGTGGTTGTTTCTCTAACAGGAGAAGGGGAAAGTCGTACTTCAGCTGAAGTTGATGGAACTTCAACTGAAGCAGACTGCATAGCAGAAGATGAGGGAAGGGAAGGAGCTGAGCCAGCTTCTACAGGGTGAGGAGCGACCGAATCAGTCCTGGTGCTCTCTGATGTCGCTGGAGCAACCCCTGTGAGAGCGGGTTTCACAAAAGTCCTCTTCCACTTGGAGAACAGGTTTGGATCCATCTTCTTGCTTGCATTTATTGTTGTTGCGGTTGAACTCAGCAGCTGAGGGTACTTTTCCTTCAGGAAAATTCCAATAACCCTTCCTAGGGTAACCTCTTTCTTATTGTTCTTTTTCCTTATCAAATCAAACATTACCCCTGCCCAATCAATCTTTTTCTGATTAACAATTGCACACATCAGTGCAAATTGTTGCCTTGTTATATTGTCATGAGCAGAGTGCTTTCCGAGGAGCACTTTTCCAACTAACTCAGCGAGAAATTTAATCTTAAAGGGAAAGTTGACCTTGAGCAGCTTGGTAGGAATGCCCTCCGCATGTCCCAGCTCAGTCAACATCCTTCCAAATTCTTGAGCATCTTGCTCATAATCTTCTTCACCATTTATCAAACCAAAAACATCAGTCAGAACGGCCGGAGTTAAAATTACCTCTTCTCCGCCGATGGTGCCAGTCATCGAATCGTCGGTGGATGACGAAGTGAAAGCCCATTCCTTGATCTCGGGTATATTTAATTTAATCCTTGATGACATTAATCTCTCTAATCCTTGATCCCGGCATAGCTGAAGAACTTCCACAATCCCTGCTTCGCAGCAACTAAACGCGTCAAAATCAACACTGAAGCCTGCATCGAACTTTACAACTGCTAACACTGCGAGGAGAAATCGCCATTGATTGCTGGAGAAAGCGCGAGAAGAACGGCGAAGATGAAGGGGACGAAGCGCCAGAAAATTGCAAGCGGGAAGACAGAATGCGAAAAGTCACGCTCCGTCGACGATAGAACAAAAGATCTTTTAACCTAGGTCGACTATCGGCTTTATATTAGACCGGAGATAGTCGATCTATTAAAAAGATACTAGACCCGATAGTCGAACGGCCGTTCGACGATCGGCCCAGAAGCAGAGTAGTCGAGCCATCGTTCGACTATTTCTGGCTTCTCAAACAAACAAGTTGTCGTCGTTCAGAGATCGACGATAAGCTCGACCTGTTCGACGATCTTCGAACGCCGGTCGACGATCTTCAAACAGATAATCTATCATTTACCAGAGGTCGACGATAGGCTTAATCCATTCGACGATCTTCGATCATCGTTCGACGATCTTCAAGCAGGTTTCAACATAGGCAGATATAGTCACACTTAGTCTCGTCCATTGATCATGCCTAGTTGAACTAAAAAGAACAGATGCTTCTGTTCATCTAAAGGCTTGGTGAATATATCACCTCTCTGAAACTCAGTGGATATGAACTCAAGACAAATCTTGTTCTTTTCCACACAATCTCTTAGGAAATGGTGCCGAATCTCAATGTGCTTCGTTATAGAGTGGTGCACTGGATTTTGTGCAATTGAGATAGCACTGGTACTGTCACACATGATTTTGGTATTCTTGTGTGAGTAACCATAATCCACAAGCTGGTTTTGAATCCACAGGATCTGTGAACAACAACTAGCAGCTGCTATATATTCAGCCTCTGCAGTTGAAGTTGAGACAGAAGCCTGCTTCTTACAGAACCAAGAGACCAATCTCTCTCCCAGAAACTGACAAGTTCCTGAGGTGCTCTTCCTGTCAACTCTGCAACCAGCATAATCAGAATCAGAATATCCAATTAATTCAAATTCTGACTCAGCTGGGTACCAAAGTCCTAGATCTGGACATCCCTTCAGGTATCTCAGGATTCTCTTTAGAAGAATCAGATGAGATTCCTTGGGGTTGACCTGGAATCTAGCACAAAGGCATGTAGCAAACATTATATCAGGCCTACTTGCAGTTAGATATAATAGGGAACCAACAATGGCCCTATAATTCTTTTGATCAACTGGCTTGCCGTGATCATCAGAATCAATAACTACATTAGTAGCCATAGGTGTAGGCATTGCTGAAGCATCAGCCATCCCAAATTTCTTTACCAATTCCTTGGCATATTTGGATTGGGAGATGAAAATACCATCAGCATCTTGCTTAACTTGGAGACCAAGAAAGTAAGACAGCACACCCATACTACTCATCTCAAACTTAGAGTGCATCAGGTCAGAGAACCTTTTGCAAAGTTTGGGATCAGTGGAGCCAAATATAATATCATCTACATACACATGAACTAACAGGATTGTTTCCTTGTGATGCTTGACGAAAAGGGTTCTATCAACTACTCCCCTAGTGAAGTTGTGCTCTAAAAGGAAACTGGCTAGAGTCTCATACCAGGCTCTTGGAGCTTGCTTTAGTCCATATAGAGCTTTCTGTAACTTAAACACATGCGAGGGCTGAGTTGAAGAAACAAACCCTGGTGGTTGTTCAACAAACACCTCTTCCTTAAGCTCACCATTCAGGAATGCACTTTTGACATCCATTTGGAACACCTTAAACTTCATGTAGGCTACATAGGCCAAGAAGATCCTTATTGCTTCTAGCCTTGCAACAGGAGCAAAGGTTTGGTCATAATCTATACCTTCCTCCTGTCTGTAGCCCTGAGCTACAAGCCTTGCTTTATTCCTTACAATAATTCCATTTGCATCCAACTTATTTCTATACACCCACTTAGTGCCTATGATCAGTTGGCCTTTAGGTCTTGGAACCAAATTCCAAACTTTACATCTCTCAAACTGATTGAGTTCCTCTTGCATAGCAATGATCCAGTGGGGATCTAGCTCTGCATCTTTAAAGGTGAGGGGCTCAACCTGTGAGAGGAAACAAGCATGCATCACATCCTGTCTTAATTGGTGTCTTGTTTGCACACCAGCTGATATGTCTCCAATCACTTGAGATGTGGGGTGATCTCTAAGTGTGACAATATCAACAGGTGGGATGTGATCTTCAGCAATAGTTGGGATTAATTCCTCAGGAGGAATTTGATCTACTGTTGGTGGTACAACAACAGCTTCTACAATGTCCTCATCACTGTCTGATTCAGTGATCTGAAGAGTTGATAGTTGAAGAATTTCTTGAGGGACATCAGGTACCTGCAATGAACTAGAGGAAGGAGAATTTTCTTTCTCCTTGTAAAACATCTGAGATTCATCAAAAGATATATGCACAGATTCTTCAATTTTACAGGTTGATTTGTTATAAACCCTATAAGCTTTGCTTACTTGGGAATATCCAAGCATGATTCCCATTGAAGCTTTTGCTTCAAATTTTCTAAGGTAGTCTTTATTGTTATTATGAATATAAACAACACAACCAAATATTCTAAAATAATTAATTTTAGGTTTCTTTCCTTTAAGCAACTCATAAGGAGTTTTACACTTAAGCTTGTGTATCAAACTTCTATTCAAGACATAATTGGCTGTACTAACAGCTTCTACCCAATAGGAGAGAGGCATGTTAGCATCTGCCAACAATGTACTAGCAGCTTCAATGAGTGTTCTGTTCTTCCATTCAACTACCCCATTTTGTTGGGGAGTTCTAGGAGCTGAGAAACTATGTTTGATACCTTCTCTCTCACAGAATTCTTGCATGAGAAGAGAGTCAAACTCAGTACCATGATCACTTCTGATCAAGGCCACATGAGTAGAGTACTCAGTCTGCACACATAGTAGAAAGTCTGTAAGGGCTTTGAAGTTATCAGCCTTAGTTCTCAAAGTGAAAACCCAACTGAACCTAGAGAAGTCATCTACAATTACTAAGGTGTAATACTTCCCTCCTAAACTCTGTACATTTATTGGGCCAAATAGGTCCAAATGTAATAGGTACAGGATTCTAGGAGAATCACTCTTATTTACAGATTTAAAAGAGTTTTTGGTTTGCTTGCCTAGCTGACAAGCCTTGCATAGGCTCTCCTTCTTGTAGGGGCAAGGAGGTAAACCTCTAACAAGGTTGTGTTTAGATAACCTAGATATATTTTTAAGGTTAACATGACTAAGCCTCTTATGCCACAAAGAATTATTATTAAGTGTTACTTCATTAAACAGGCAGATTTCAGAATGAGATGAATTGAAATCTACTAAATAAATATTACCTATTCTAATGCCTACTAAAACAACAATATTATTTAAAGTAATATTGCAAGAAGAGTTAGAAAATGAAACCTGGTAGCCAGCATCACATAGCTGGCTGACTGAAATCAAATTGTGCTTCAGTCCTGTCACATATGCAACTCTCTTGAAAGTAACATCTCCAATAGTAATCCTGCCATAGCCTTCTGTCTGACCACAGCTGGAATCTCCAAAGATAACCTTTGGGCCGAGCTTAGCTTTGAATTTTGACAGATGATCTTTATTTCCTGTCATATGCTTGGAACATCCACTATCCAAATACCACTTATTTTGAGTGATTGGATAGGCCTTCACCTACAAGACATTTATTTAGACAGAGTGGACCCAGGTAACCTTGGGTCCCTTGTTTTTCACATAAGAAGAACTGGAAATGTATGAAAATGCAGGCTGAGGGTGATAACCTAATGGGTGAGATCTCCTAGGTGGGATTCTCCATGCAGATGATGGGTCAACAAACCTAGGGTTTCTATTTTCATTTAGGTTTCTATGGTACTGATGATGATTTTGAAAATCATATTGAAAACGTCGATCGACGTTCGACGATGGGCGCTCAGATCGTCGAGCTTCGTTCGACCATTGAGCTTCCGATCGTCGAGCGGCGTTCGACGCTCTTTGCATTTCTTTAAAAAATTTCTTTCTCTTTTCTCTCTTAGCTTTATTTAAAGTTTTATTAACTAGGTTTACTTGCTCAGTGTTCTTCATTCCACTAGCTGAAATGAAGTTCACTGGAGTTGAAAGATTATTTTTAAGAATAACTGGGGGTTCACTTGGAGAAGCTCCTAAGCCTAGTTTGTCATTACCTGACCTAGTGTTAGTCATGCTGGTAATCTCTAACAACTTAAGGCTTCTACCATTAAGTGATTCTTCTAATCTCTTAGACTTAGCTAACTCCATTTTAAGAAATTTAATTTCTTCACTACAAGTAGTGAGATCTTCCTTTAACCTAACATTTTCTGTAGCAATTGATTCTGAGTCAGCTAACTTATTTCTAAGTTCTTTTATCTCCTTTTCTGAGCTAATCAAATCTAAGCATAAAGATTTAAAATCTAATTTAAATTCTTCAGAAGTAAAGTCATAAGAAGATAGTACCTCATCTTCTGTTGGCATCTCTTCATCTGAATCTGAACTCTCTGCAACTGAGTGGTTGCTGCAGGCATCTATTGCCATCAGGCAAACTTCTTTTGCCTTCTTCTCTTCCTCATCCTCACTGGAGCTTGATGAGGAGGATTCTTCATCAGAATCACTCCAGGTTTCAGCAATGAAACCTCTCTCCTTCTTCTTGCTTTTGTAGGAGGATGGCTTGGAGTGCTTCCTTGTACTGTTCTTTTTCTTTTCTCTTGTCTTTGTTCTTCTCCTCTGGACACTCTGGTAAGATGTGTCCAGGCTTCCTGCAACCGTAACAAATAATTTCTTTAGCAGGTGAACGATCATACCTTGGTTTGTCTTCATAGCGTGAAGACTTCTTTCTGAATTCCTTTCTCCCCATTTTGAGAAATCTCTTGGCAAACAATGCCATTATCTCCTCATTTGATTGGCTGCCTTCAGAAGCATCAGCAGCCTTAAGAGCTAGAGATTGCTCTTTCCTTGTTGGAGTAGGGGTCTTTGCTTCTGCTTCTGCTTCCCTTGTCTTCAGCACTTGCTCAAAAGACTTGAGCTTGCCGAGAAGAGCCTCAGTGGAGATCTCATTTGTACTTCTGGCTTCCTTGATGGGCCAGATCCTTAGATCCCATGTGCTAGGGAAGCACATAAGAATCTTATCATTGACCTCTGTCAATGATATGTCCTTGTCAAGGGTCCTCAGCTCATTGATGATTGAGTTGAGCCTGGTGTACATGGCTTCAACTGATTCAGCATCAGTTTTCTTGAAGTTCTCATATTGTGAGATAAGGTTGGACCTTCTGTCCTTCCTTTCATCAGCTGAGCCAGCTACAATCTGGTTCAGTGTATCCCACATAGCTTTTGCTGAGGAGCAGTCAGCTACCTTCTGGAATACCTCATCAGACATTGTCTGAGCCAGTATATTCATTGCCTTGGCATCTGCTATCTTGGCCTTCTTGTACTGGTCGTTGTAATCTGGAGGAGGCACTGCACTCATATCAGTTGATGATGAGGCAGTGGCAGCAGCAGGTGCTCTTGGGGGACCTGACAAAATAGAAGCAAAGATGCTTTCATCAATAGAATTCATATATAATTTTATCCTTGCCTTCCAGATGCCAAACTTAGCTAAGTTGCATGCTGGAGGTCTAGTGCTAGAATAATCCTTGGACTGGGCCATGATAGTGAATATCTATAAGCTTTGGTATCTATCAGGATCTTGTGACTTAGGTGTTAGCCTATTCAGTCAGTCAACCTCCCTCTGATACCAATTGAAAGTGAAGGGATAGATACTACTCTAGAGGGGGGGTGAATAGAGTAATCAAAAATTGCACTAAACAATCTTGATAATCTACTCAACTCCCTTGGAGTGAATGCGGAATGGAAAGCTATAGATATTTAAGATAACCCTAAAGCCTAACACAAGTGTTGTGCACAGACACAAGCTAACTGTAATTACAGCTAAGGCTTGGAAAACCTAATCAGCAACTAGCAACCTAGTTATATCTAATCACAGCCACAATGCAGGAATTAAAATAAACAAGCCAGACGACACAAGGAATTTAAGTGGTTCCCCAAACAACTTGGGTACGTCCACTCTTCTACCACCAAGGTAGGAATCCACTACAGGTTTTTGATCAGGTGCCCTGCCACCACAAGATCTGCTTTAGGTAGATCTAGAAACCCTTTAGACTTTTGATCAGGTGTCTAAAAACCAAGCACAAGTTTTTGATCAGGTGCCCTGCCACCAAGGGATACTTTTGAAGGGAGTAATAACCCTGTACAAGAGGGGGAAGAAGGTTAAGATGTCTTCTCTATTTTACAATAGATTAGAGAAGCACAAAAACTTGCACTGAGCTAGAAAGCTCTAAAGAATCAAGGCTCCCCCTGGCTCAAAGATGTCCAGGTGAAGTCTTGCTTCAGTGCAGAAAACTCTTCAGAAAGCTCTAAAGGAAAAACTACAAGAAGATAATAAATAATAAAAATTAAAGATCTTCAAGCAGCCATCTTCTTCTTCTTCTTCTTCAAAAGAACTCTGAGTTTGAACTTCCTGAAAGCAGGAGAACTCAGGTTGAAGAAGAGTAGAAGATCTTAACACTTCTCAGTTGGATGAGTATTGCTGAGAGCAAATGACTTGATCTTTATGAGAGCTTGAGAGCAGATGAACAGGTTAACTAGTTAGCTATATGCTGGCTTGAATCCTTCTTCAAAGGGTCCTTTATATAACAGCAGCAAGCAACGACTCTCCTCAATTTGAATTACTTGTCTTCTTCTGAAACATGAGACCTGGGCTGCAAATAACACACAGCAAAAACAAACTCTGCAGCAAGACATCCTATAAAAGGAATGAACCTCTTTCTAAGAAGCTGCAGGATCAAATCAAATAACAGAAGGACTAAATAAAGTCACATTAGAGAAATGCTCTTTATAACAGAAGGAATACTTTTTAGTCTAACGGTTATAAAGGACTGTCAGCAGATAAAGTAAAATACAAAGTCAGCTAATAAGACAAACAACTTTATCTGAAAAGATTTGACTCAGGCAAAAAGGATGGAGCATATATTGCCTGGAAATATTATCATAAAACAACTGAAAAGATATGCCAGATAATGTATTAATTAATTAAATATAATAAATAAATACAAAATATAAAGGCAGACAAAAAACGTCGAACGACCTTCGGAGATCGTCGAACGACGCACGGAGATCGTCGAACTATCGGACAGATAGTCGAACGATCCAGATAGTCGAACTATCAAAGGAGATAGTCGAACTATCACAACAGATAGTCGAACTACCAGAAGATAGTCGAACTATCCGATAGTCGACCTATCAACAGATAGTCGAACTATCAGGGCAACACAGATAGTCGAGCTATCAACAGATAGTCGAGCTATCAGATAGTCGACCTATCAACAGATAGTCGAACTATCAAAAACAAACAGATAGTCGACCTATCAACAGATAGTCGAACTATCAGATAGTCGAACTATCAAAGCAGATAGTCGAACTACCAAGCGAGAACAGATAGTCGACCTATCAACAGATAGTCGAACTATCAACGCAGAACAGATAGTCGAACTATCAACAGATAGTCGAGCTATCAGATAGTCGACCTATCAACAGATAGTCGAACTATCAAAAACAAACAGATAGTCGAGCTATCAACAGATAGTCGAACTATCAGATAGTCGACCTATCCAAGCAGATAGTCGAACTATCAAAGCACACAGATAGTCGAACTATCAACCGATAGTCGAACTATCCACGCAGACTGAAAGTCGAACAACTGATAGACGATCGTCGAACAGTTAGTCGTCGATAGTCGAGCGGCGTTCGACGATAGTCGAACGAACAAACAACTTAACAAAATTCTCAATCTGGAAAAGTGAGGACTCTACAGCTAGACTACTAACCATTGACCATAGATATTTCTTGGGTCAAGGGACTAAAAAGACAAGACTAAACTCAAATCAAACTAGGGTACCAACAGAGCGTTAGGGCTATCCTCCTTGGTTGTGTTGTAAGGCTTCTTGATAAGCCTTAGGTAGGTGATCTAGAGGGTCACTGAGCTATAGGAGTAAACATTAGTCTGAGTGGGTAGGGTTGTGGCCTGAGCTAGGGCATGGAGGAAGCTTGAGAGATCCTAAGGGATCTGTGTTGTAAGCTCTTTGAGCCGAGTTTGGATAAGATTTCCTTGTATAACAAACTGTTAGAAAGGTGGGAGGGGATGTACCTATACCTTGAGGAACCACTATAAAATCTGGTGTGTTTTTCTTATTCTTGAAAGCTAACATAATATTCAAACATAGATCTTACCAAAGTTTAAGAAAACTCAAAAATACTAGAAGACCTATTCACCCCCTCTAGGTGTATAGCTACTCGTGAAACAAAGACTTTCAACTGTTATTAGAGGGAGGTTGTTCAAAAAGAGTCTCAACTGTCTGAATAGATCTTTAAGTGGGAGTTGAAGATTAACTCAATGGTTTCAGGTGAGAACAATAAGGAGTTGAGCTCCATGAAGCTCCCTATTTCCAGAAAAGAGAACTTTGGGATTTTGAAGGAAAGGGTTAGGCTATTCATGGAACCCTTAGACCCAAGGATCTTCATTACAGTTCAAAAGGGACCCTTTATTCCCATTAAGGTCTCTGTCATTGATGTAAATGTCAAAACTCAAAAAAAGTACACTGAGATGACCAGGGACGAAGTTATCTTGACAACCATGGATAAAAGAGCTCAAAACATTATAGTCAATGCCATAGATGACTCCTCCTTCCAAAACCTGGTCCACTCCAAAATTACTAAAGAGATGTGGTATTCTCTTATAGTTTACATGGAAGGGATAGAGGAAGTGAGGGATGATAGAAAATCCCTCCTGAATCAGCAATATAAGGCCTTCAAACAAGGCAAGAAAGATTCCATAGCTGAATGTTATGAAAAGTTCTTCATAATAGTGAATAGTCTGATAACCTATGGCAGATAGTTCACTAAATATGAGCTAAATGACAAGTTCTTGAGATCCCTAAATAAGGAATGGGATATCAAGATTTGTACCATTAGAGAGGTTGACAACTTAGCCAACACACTACCTTAAAATTTATTTAGGAAGTTATTATCCCATGTGATGCAGCTGAACTCCAGGAAGGCAGAAGAAGATACTACAAGAAATCTGAACAAAGACAAGTCTATGGACTTTAAAGCTGAAGCCACAAGAAGCAGCATTGAAAAGACTCCCTCTCCACTAGGGAGAGCTATAGAGTCAGAAAGCTTAGATCCTATCTCCTCTGGGAATGAACTATTTGATGGAGAATTGACATTGTACTTAAAGCAGTTCAAGAAGTTATTCAGTAGGAGAAGACAGTGGAAGAATAAGGGCTCTTCAAGCTCCATATCAAGAAGCCCCATCCCAGTAAGGACAAGTCTAGAAAAGACCCATATGGGGAAAGGTATGACTCTAAGAAGAACAAACATATTAAGACTAATGTTGTCTGATGTTATTATAACAGGAGTGGACATGTCATTGCTGACTGTCCAATCAAGAGAAAGTAGCACATAAAGTTTGAAGACAAAAAGCATTACAAGGACAAGAAGGCTGAAAAGAGCTTCTTGGCCAAAGAGGAAAGTCAGCCTATAGGACAGTGATTATGAGTCTTAAGAATCAGATGAAGAGGAGACCTACATTTGTCTCATGTCCATTGAAGTAAAGGCTGATCATCCAGCTGCCCCATCTAGCATAAGGGCCCAACTATCCTCTATTGACAGTGAATAGGATGATGAGTTTGTCTCATAGCCCTAATTGAAGATAATCAGGACAATTCTATTCCTGATGCGGTATACATTACCTTAAGCTCTCCCTCTATCTATGAGTCTGGCTCAGACTCTGAAGCATCCACTTACTCCAGTGGGGATGATGGATCAAAATCTAAAGATGATGTTAATCAAATAATTAACAAGTACGGTGCAATTCTGTATGCTCTGTAGAAGAGAAAATGGCTTGTCAAGAGACAAGCTGAGGAGATTGACTCTCTTCAGCAAGTTGCTTCCCTACATCCCGAGTCTACACCCTTGCTAGCTCAAATGAGGATAAAAGTCAGTCAACTGAAGACAATTTCAATTATCCAAATTAGCATCATTAGCCAAAAGAATAAGATCATCATGGATCTTGAAGAAAAGCTCCTCAAGGAGAAAAGCTCCTCAAGTGGAACTCTAGTGCTGCCCATTGCAAAGGGAAAGGCAAAGCTCCTGTTGTAACATCTCTATCCATCACATGAAATATAATAAAGGGTCCGGCCGGGGCCCCATGTTGTATTCCATAGACAGTTAGCGGGGTTACATGTTAATATCAAAAGACCAAACAAATACTAACTCAGAGCATTCTAGCGGAAGCTTCATAGTAACCCGAACTCAAAACATCTGACTGTCCATTAAAATACAATACAAGAATGTTTTACAAAATACATAAAATGTTACAGCCTTAAGGCCTTAAAATTATATTTTAATAGTGTGGTATACAAACATCAGCGTACAGGCCAGCAACACATGAACGAAAATATTAAAGGCTCTTCGCTTGGCCTTTAAGGCCCGATATAGCAACAAGGACAACAACCCACTATTTTCGGCTAGGCTCTTCAACACCTGTACAGGGATAATCCACCATAAGGATGGCAAACAAGATAATGGTCAACTTTAGCTGACCAATTTATAATGACCCTACCCCATGCCCGGGGCAGCGGAGTTCCTTCCCTGTATACGTAACATAGATATATATATTGGCAGACAGAACGTGCACTTAAGCACCATTCTCCACAGATGTAGGCTCGACCGGCTATATGCCTCGTGCACTCAGGGCACATTCTTTGTATATCGGACTTGTCTAGGTCCCACCACCATCCACAGTCCTGAACTTGATGGTTCACTTGAGCATTCTAGTATTTCCGGCACGGAGCCTAAGACTCTCGTTATGCCAACAACGAAGCCAATTACTTTAGGCATTCTAGTCTGAACAACATAATACGGGTATAGTTCAACCACAGCTCATTGCTCAAATTGCCATTTGAATGCTGATAGTCCTAGCCATCATGGCGAACGACAAGATGCGGGCTAGCCTCCCCTTTCCCATTCGGCTCATTGGCCTTTCTTTAGCTAGGCTCTTCAAGCTCTCATATTCGACTGTCGCCCACTAGATCCTAAGGACCAGATCCTACTGTCAACACAAAATGGAACTCACGGCCTTAGTTAGGCACCCAGGCACACAACTCACCTGCAAGCCCCACAGTCTCCACGAGACAGGCCTTGCAAGTAATAGGCTATCTGGAAGCTATCACCGGCGATAGTCACTATCGCTAGGTGTTAAGCGACAAAACTCTCTTCTATCTCTAGACTCAACCACAACTGGAACCTCTTTCCAGCCAAAACCCTACAACATCTTTCAGTGTTAGAAAACTGGTCTTTCATACAATATAGCTCATCAAGAGCTATCGTCAGCGATACTCACTATCACTCGGGGATATCCAACGATTTTCAAGACTGTGGTATTTTCTGGGTATTTACCTGGAGAGTGGCTCCTGTACTTCATGCTATTCACAAGCACAGCCCTTCAGACTCCTTAAACTACCCGTTTATACTCGAAGTCCTCTCGGACGCACAAAATAAAACATCACCAATCCAGACCAACTTGTCTGGATGGGCTTCACCCAACATGCCTATTATGTACTGCGATTTCCTAATTATATATGCAAACCTACCGGGGGATATCACATATCAACCAATTGGTATTCCCTATGATTTTCTACCTTTTGGTGGGGGATTCCATGCATATGCAAAAGGAGGACTTCACTTGTCTAAGAAGAAAGATTGTTACCCTTGTAGTTTGTTTTGGATCCTTTGATAAGCCTCTATCCGGATGGAAAGGAGTGCCTAGCTTTCCTCATGACGGATCATCGCTCGGCTCTTGATTCTTACCACGGAATCTCCTTCTCCAAGCTTACAAAGTCCAGCCTTCATCCCTTAGCTATTACTTTCATGCTCTTGATGAAAGGGAGGAGAGAGAGTGTGAGAATAGAAATGACTTTTCTTTTCTCCACTCCTCTTCTTAAGAGACATTGGGATTTATCCTAGCCACAAGATCCTCTCTCCAATAGGAATGAATGGATACGATCTCAGTAGACCAGTCAAATTTACCGCTATCATTCGGCGATATCGCTATCGCTTGGGAGATATCGTCGGTAGCCTCTTTGACCCCAGACAACTATCGCTCTTCGGCTTCCGTCCAGCCATCCGACACGTATCTAGCCATATGTGGCAGTATCGTATAGCGATACCCACTATCGCAACTCTAATAGCCCTCTCGACGATTTATTGAAAGCGTCGAGTGTGTTGAGTGCGTTGAGAGCGTCGAGTGCGTTGAGTACATCGAGTGGTATCGCCACGCGATACTCATTATTACCATGCCATAGTCAACTCAATGATTCGTCGAGTCTACTTAGTGCTTCATTGAAGGCGTCGAGTGCTATCGCCAATGATACCCACTATTGCTCGGCGATAGCAACCCTTTAAGTTCTGTTTTCCAGTTTTTGGGAGGTTAAAAACCTCCCCACCTTACAGAAATTTCGTCCTGATATTTTATTCATCTGTAGAAACAAAACAGTTCAAAACTATTATAACTTTATTTTACAAAACAAGTCGGGAAATTCATCTCTCATGGTTTGCTCACGCTCCCATATATATTATTCATTGCCACAGTTATCCCAATGAACTTTGGCCATCCCGATTGCCTTATTTGGTAGCTGCCTAACCTCCGTATCATTGATTCGAATGGGTCTAACCTTCGTCGTCAGCCCATCATTGACCGGCACCTGATCAACATCCACCACTTTCTTAGTCTCTTGTAAAGCTTTCCGAAGCACCGATATGTGAAACACATCGTGCAAACCTCTTAGCTCCGTAGAAAGAGCTAATCGATAGTGTTGGGTATTGCATCCACAATTGACCTTATTTGAAGAAGCCCCTGAACAAGCTAAGTTGAATTGAAAATGTATTTGACAATTCTATCAAGTTGTGCTTGCAGCTATTCCATGCTAAGTACATGCCAATGTAAGGGTGCAGTGGGTCAATATACATAGGTCTGCGCAACGTAATCACTCGTTGCGTAGATCAGTGTGTTGATTAAAGTGTGCTCTCTCTATTGGAGTGTACTTATTTTCAAGTTCAGGGTCAAGGTAGATCAAGAGTAGACGAAGGAGCAAAGATGAGTCAAAGACCAAGTATTCAAAGGAAGGAAGAGAAAAATCTTCTAAGTCAAAATCGACGGGAATCACTATGTCATTCCCGCCGACTTCGACGAGAATCGCTATTGATTCCCGCCGACTTCGATGGGAATCGTTAGTGATTCTCGCCGATTCATCAAGAATTTGTTAGCCTCTCCCGCCGAATTCTTCCGGCTGAAAGTTTTCTAACAGGGATTTTGCCAAGGCAGAATCGACGGGAATCGTGAGTGATTCCCGCCGACATCGACGGGAATCACAAATGATTCCCGCTGATTTTGCTTTAGGAAAATTTCCTCATTCGCTAGACCGGATCAACTTGCCGTGCGCTGTTTCGACCGGGGCTAGTGTTTCTCCTTGTGGGCCCCACAACAGTCTTTAGGGTTGGATCAGGGTATATATATTCGTGTATATTGAACTTCTACAGAAAACTATTCACGCAAAATCAAAAGAAGCCGATGCCGTGCCCTAGCCGATTGTGAAAACCACCGATCGTCTGTAGCCACTCGCAGTTCGTCGTCGCCGCTAATCTTCGATCTTCTTGGATCTTCCGATGACAGTACCGAGGCGAGCCGAGCGTCTCACGCATCTCTCTTGAGATCTCTTGTCTCTTAATTCGTTGAATGAGACTAGTTCTCCATTCCGAATCGGTGGAGACGATTGATCTGACTGAGATCGTTGGTAGACCTTGCTTGCTTTGTCAAGAAGTTTGGATCTTTAAAGTATCGCCGCCGCAATCACTTGCCTCCACCGATCTTGACAAGATCCTCTCCAAGAGAGAAATCCGGTTGTGGACTCTTCGTAACTTTTAAGAAAGATTAGACAAACGAAGAAGGACATCGGAATCTCCAAAAGCTTTGTTTGTATTTTCTTTTACATTCAATTTTGGTTTGTTGTAAAGAAATTTTCATTCCTTGTTGTAAGGGTTGGGTGCAACCCGTGGTGGTAGAGTTTTGACTCCTTTGTTGGAAGGGTTCCTTCCGTAGTGTGAGGATTGGATTTCAATCCGTTTGGAGAAGTGACCGAGTCATCCCTTGGTGGGAGATAAGTCGAAGGGGGGAAAGTGGACGTACCCAAATCGGGGAACCACTATAATTTGTTGTGTGTTTTCTGTGCATTGTTTGTTAATTCTTGAAGGTAAATTTAATTCCGTAAAAGACTGCATGACACCTATTCCCCCCATAGGTGGATTTAGTCGACACTAGAGACTTTCAAGTGGTATCAGAGGGAGGTTACTCATCAGTAAGGTAAACACCTTGAGAAAGATCCTATGTCTAGTGTCAAGAAGAAAGAAGATCTCGGGAATGGACGGACTCAAGTATTCAGGAAAGATCCCACTATGCACAAAGCTGTACTTTCCCATCTGTAAGGAAAGGATCAGGTTCTACATGGAAGCAGTCGACCCCCGACTCTTTATGATCGTGGAGGAGGAACCTTATATCCCCACTAAGGCCTCCACCATTGATCCGACCAAGATGGTGACCAAGAAGCTCTCCAAAATGGATAAGGATGAGATGGTGCTTGTCGGACTAGACAAGAAAGCTCAAAACATCTTAGTAAGCGCCGTCAATGATTCCATGATGCAGAATTTCAGGAACTACAGGACTGCCAAGGACATATGGCAATTCCTGATCATTCTGATGGAAGGCACAGATGAAGTAAGGGATGATCGAAAATCCCTTCTGAACCAGAATTATGAGGCCTTCAGGCAAGGTCCCAAGGAAGAAATAGGAGTGACATTCGAGAACTTCCTGAAGATCGTCAATGCCCTGAAGGGTTATGGCAGATTGTTCACCGATGGTGAACTAAATGACAAATTCCTTAGATCCCTTACTAAGGAATGGGACACCAAGATCTGCGCCATCAGAGAATTTGGCAAGCTTGCAGAAACTGATCCCCAGATTCTGTTTGGAAAGCTAATGTCCTACGAGCTTTAGCTGAACACGAAAAAAGCTGAAGAAGAAGTCGATAAGGCCGCAGCCAAAGAAAAGACTGTGGCCCCGAAAGCTAATAATTCAAGGAAAGGCAAGGGTGCAGCCTCGTCCCGCTCTTGGAGAAAGGCTGAGGAAGAAGACTCTGAGCCATGCTCATCCGACTCAGAGCTATTTGAGGAATAATTCTCCTTCATTACTCGAGAGTTCAAGAAGTTCCTCAAGTTGAGGAATTAGAGAAAAAAGGATGGCTCCTCCTCCAGACATCAGAAGAAGAATTACTCTTCTGACAGGTATGAGTCTAAACAAAACAAACATCGTTCTACTGAAATTATCTGCTTTGGATGCAATAAGCCAGGTCATGTCATTGCTGACTGCCACCAAAGCAAGAGAGAGAAGGGGAAGGAGAGGAGCACAAGTCCTCTAGAGATAAGAAGAAGTAGAGGAGCTATATTGCTAAAAAGCAAAATACACTGAGTGAATCTGACTCTTCATACTCCAGTGATGATGAGGAAGCCTACTTCGGGCTAATGGGTCGCTCCGACTCAGATGGAGACTGTCCCTTATTTACTAGGAAGATAAAAGATCACACCCCCCCCCCCTCTTTCACTCTGAATCTTACTATGAGTCTCCTGAAGATGACCACGAGGACAGTCCATCTGCCCGTGAAGCTGAACTCCTCGAAAAGTATGAGCTTCTGCTCAATACCTTCGAAGAGTGCCGAAAGAGGTTGAGCGCTCAAAAGAAGGAAGTAAAATTCCTTAAGGTTGAGGGTGTGTCCCTAAGAGAAGAGATCACTAGCTTGATTTCTCTCCGACATGAACACCTGGACCTGACTTCTGAGCACTCAGATTCTCTAAGGCTCCTTGACCAAAAATAGGAAGAAATCAACAAGCTGGAAGAATAGCTTGCGGCAGAGAGGAAGATCGTCAAAAGCTTCTCTATGCCTAAGACCGTTCTTCCTCTGGTTGATGAATTCTCTGCTCAGGCTAAGGGCGCTGGCTTAGGGCATGTGGCTGTTCCTGGTAAATCATCCAGGAGAAACAAAAATCAGAGGAAAAAAAAGGCTACTAAGAAGGCCTCTGCTGCAGAAAAGCGAAAGGCCCCACTCGATCCTATTTCATTCAGAAAGCCTGGCTTTCCTTGCAATGAGCAGGACTTTGAGTCAACCTATGGACACTTCTTCCGGCCCTCGGTTGAAAAGCCCAAGAGCCGGTATAATGGTTAGACCTTCCCCCACAACTACGGTGAGAGTGTCTTCAAGGCACCTTATGAGGAAATCCAAGTGGAGAATTATGTCCACTTCTCTAGCAGCCATAATAGGAAGCAGGCACCAAAGGCCAAGCCTGTTATACAGAAGGAATAGGAAGTTAAGAAATCATGTGACTGCTGACATCATGATGCCTCCACCTCCAGATCCAAGGCCCCGGCTGGACCCACTATTCCAAGGGTGAAGCAGGAGCCTAGGAAACAGTACAACAGGTTTGACTTTTGGTGCTGTGGCAAAGTTGGTCACTTTGTCGTGGATTGCTGGTTTAATCCAAGATACAATGAGACTCCTTATGTTAGCAATGCGAGGCCGACCACTCGTAGGGTTAACCAACCGAGGGGGAGTGTGCTAACAAGGAATCTAGGACCCAAGTTTGATTGGGTTCCTAAGGGAAACTAATTCTATTTTGCAGGTATGTCCAAAGGCCACCAAAACGCCAATCTGGTACTTGGACAGTGGATGTTCCCGGCATATGACCGGGACAAGAAGCTTGTTGCATGATTACTCCCCAGTCGAAAATGGACCCATAGTCATCTTTGGAGGATCTGATCGAGGAGTCACAAGGGGTTATGGTATGATTTCAAACGGTGTATTCTCTATCACAGACGTGGCCTATGTTGAAGGGTTAAACCATAATCTGATCAGTGTAAGCCAGTTGTGTGATAAAGGATACGACGTTAAGTTCTGCAAGGAAAAGTGCATGATAATATCGCGTGCCTCTTCGAAGATGGTATTAACTGGAATTAGGAGCAAAAATATTTTTTGCTTAGATTTTCATAGCTTAGGCTCTTCTACCCCCATGTGCCTAGTAGAAAAAGGCAGTGCATCTCTCTGTGAACAATGGCACAAGAGATTAGCACATATTAATTTCAAGACTATTAATATGTTGTTTTCCAAGAATTTAGTAAGGGATGCCCCTACTATTAAGTGCATCAAAGATAGCACTTGTCCTGCATGCCAGAAGGGCAAACAGACTCGGGCTACCTTTAAGGGCATTGCAGACAAAGACTCTTCCAGATGTCTTTATCTTCTGCACATGGACTTGTTCGGTCCAGTGCAAGTTCATAGCTTAGGAGGATAATCATATACGCTTGTGATTGTTGATGATCACTCTCAGTTTATGATAGAGAAAATCGTATTCTCCAATCTATACTCGATTAAGGCAAGTGTGCCTATCGAAATATAGCATAGGATATGAAAAATATCAAGGTCGTATAAAAACTCGGGGCAGGCAAGTACTATTACTCACAACGACTCTATTATTCTACCAAACGATAAATGAGTTTTGAGAATGAAAATAAACTAAGTTAAAAAGAGAAATAAACTATTACGAGAAAAGAGTGCTCGATCGACGATTCACTTTGAAATAAAATAACGAAAGAAATTAGTTTAGCATTTGTAATTCTATTAAGACCATGACGGATCCGATATTAGGAAGTAATCTCGCTAGAGCATTAAATCCCCTAACTTGTAGACGTTTTGACCGAAATCTCTTTACAAGTCAAAATGGCCTAAAGTCGCATTATCGAAGTGACCCGCACTATTGGATTTGACTCCAATCCGGAGGATTTACGTCATCCTATCTCTAGGGGTGCGTTCAACTCCTTCATTCCTTGAGTGATCTTTCAAATCAATGAGTCTCTCGACTTCTATGAATTGAGATCAAATGCCTACTACCGTATACCGGAATACGGAGTCGACACAAAATAAGTCAAGGAAGGATCAAAAATAGAAAGAAACAAATGCAAACATAAAAATAAAGATGTGTTATTTCATTGCAAAGATCATCGCGATCGGGCACAAAATAAAGTTAGCTAAGCATGATAAAGAAAGAAAACAAAAGAAAGGAAAATTGCATTATCATTAAACTAGAAATGAGAGTACATAAAATAACAAAAATTACTACACTATTGTTTGGAGAAATGAAATAAAACAACAAGAAAATAAATACTTGAAATGGAAGCTTGTTCTCTAACTCTCTACAAAATCTTCACTCAAAAGTACTTTAGACTAAAACTACTTTACATAAACAAAGGGGAAGGGGTTCCTTTTATAGGAGAGGGAGAACATTCTAGATGGAAATGAAGAGGGGGAAACCAAGGGGGTGGCCGGCCATGTGGATGGAAGGAGGTTCATGCATGACTTTAATGAGGGGAGAGAGAATGGCTACATGCATTGCATTGTATTGAATGGAAGTGTAAGATAAAAATATAAATAAAGAAGGGGGATGAATGGAAGTGTGTAGAAGGGGAAGAAAATAAAAGAGGAGAGAGGTAGGGACATGAGGTTGAGAAAATGCATGAATGTCATAATGTGGGAGAGAGAAAATGTGAGGTGCATGCATGAGATTGAGAATGAGGAGGGAGAGAGAGGTGGCCGGCCTCATATGGGCTTTGATGTATGGGCTCGGGTAGCATGTGGGCTGCTCTTGCACTACTTTGTGGGCTCGGGTAGGGGCTGCTTGGGCTTGAGGGCTGCTTGGAGTGGAGCTCGGGCTGCATGCTTGGGTTGAGGCTTGCTTTGGTGGCTTCTACATAGGCTCGGGTAGGCTTGCATGGGCTGCTCCAAGTGGTCTTGAGTTTGGGCTGCACCTACAATAAAACAAATATAATAACATTATTTAAATAACAAAACATAACATAGAAACAAAACATAACATTAACATAACATTAATTATTTAAACTTAACAAACATAATATAATAATAATATTATTAAAATAAACACAAGTTAAACATATAACATAAAATTAAACTTAGAACATTAAATTAAACATAACATATGAACTATAATAAAGATACTAATATAAATAAAACTAAACATAAAATATAAAATAAATACAAAACATAACATAAAACTTTATATTATAAAGGATATTATAACAAGCATACAAAAACACATAATTGTAACAAAAACATAGGGAAATAAGCTACTAAAATACCCCAAAACAGATGACTAAAACTAGTCATCAAACTCCCCCATGCTTAGGCTTTTGCTATTCCAGAGCAAAAGGAAGACAAATATTTATAAGGCATTATAAAATTTTCAATTGAACTAAAAATTTATCAACACCAAAATCTAGCCAAAAATAAAATTTAGGGATTTAAGAATCAAGTCCTAAATTATGAAATTAAAGTGAAAAGAGAGAAGAATTTAGCCAACAATTCTCTAATAAATTAACTAGCATTCAAAATGTAGTAAAGTGCAAACAAAGTTAGATTGGAATTATAAAAACCATCACTTAAAAGAAACTTAAGGAAGAAGACAACCTACTACTTATGCTCTCCACATATTTTAATTTAAAGACTAAGAAAATGATATTAGCTAAGGGGATTTTAGGGAGGAAATTAACATGAAGAGGTCTTTGATTGGAGGTGATCATCATTTTTTCACACCCCACACAATTTTATTTTTTGAATAATATATATGTAATACCAGGAAATGATAGACTAACATCCTATCACTTCCCCCGACATATATGAACTTTTTAATTCCTCTCTTCATTTTATTTTTGGGTTACATATGTTTACCAAGGAATAATGAATTTTATCCTCTTATTCCCATGACATATGATCTAACAATAAAAGAAAAAAAATGATGGATTTAAACAAAATTTTTAGAAAATAAACTAAAACACTAGAGAGCAACTACTAGTAGATTGAGATTTCCTAAGAATCTAAAAGCATGAAGTAAGAATAATTAAAATCCAAAATTGTTTAGCCAAATTACTACAAAATTGAAACTATTTAAAATAAAAGAGAAAATGTGCTAAATAAATTACTCTAAGCAAATTAAACCATAAGATGATTCTCAAAACAAAATCACTAAAAGTTAAATTTACTAAACATGATGCAATAAAGATTAGCAAATAAAAATGCTTATAAACAAACTCAAACTAAATTTCTGAAAATAACAAAAAGCTAAGCATGAGGTTTATTATATTTTTTGATTTTTTGACATTTTTCATATTTTTTTTGGGTTTTGAAATATTATCTTTTTTGGATTTTTTTGATTTTTCTAAATTTTTTTGATTTTGATAAGGCTTAAATAAAAGCATTACTAAAAAGAACTTAATAAAACTATACTAAACATTTTTGTTTTTTTTTTGAAAAGAATGAAGAAAGAAAACAACAAAAACCCTCCCCCATGCTTAAACCTTTCATTGCCCTCAATGAAAAATAAAAACAAGAAAGAAAAAGGAAGAAGAAAGGGGACGGGAGATACAATAAAGTAAAAAAAAAATGACTTCCCCGGAGTCGTAAGGCCGAATACAGATGTCGCTCCCCCATGCCTGAGCTGGACACTGGCTCGGGCCTAAGGAAGAGATGAAATGATGGAGCCAAACGAACCACCGGGTGTTTTATTCCTGCAAAACAAAATAAACAAAAAGAAAGAAACAAAAAGGATAAGCAAGGGGTGCCTCCCAAGAGCGCTCTCTATTTAACGTCGGCCGAGCCCGACATTATTTGTTAGCTAAATGGAAAATAAAAACTAAAGTGAAGTGGTAACTCCCTAAGTATGCGCTTAGGGGAGTAAATTAAAAAAAAGAAAAATTGAAGAATCGCACCGACATGTGGTGGAAACTTCAAGGGAATGACACCCAAAAATGAACGGACGGATTTATAGAAGAACCCCGCCGTATGTAAGAGGGGAAAGAATGGGTCGTCAAAAGAGGAAGAATAAAAAGAAGAAGAAATAGAAAGAGGAATAAAAAACATAGAAGAAGAAATTTCATCATCGGAAATTTCACAAGAAGAAGAAGAGTCTTGTGAAATTTCAGGAGAGGAAGGGGAAGAAAGAACTAAAGAAGAGTTATCTAAAATAAAAGAAGAAGAAAAAAGAAGATTCGCTAAAAAGAGAAAAATTAGGAACAGTTGAATTTGAAAGCGTAATGGAATCACCAACGTCTTCAGATGGAGAAATAAGAGACGTCTCGTCATCCTCAACGGGTAAGAAGCACACCGGAATATCCATAGAGGCGTCTTCCAAAGGAGGAAGGAAATAATCCGGGATATCCGAATAGTTATCCTCCTCGAGAGGGAAAAGACAAGCCGGGATATCCGGTGACTCATTACATGAAGAAATTGGAGGAGACGGAGAAGAAGATGAAGAAAAAGAAGCGGCCTCACGAGAAAGACAGTCCATAATGGTCTTGAAATGCGAACTAATATTATCAATAGAAGTTTGCAATTCAAGATACCCATTATCGATAGAATTAAAATAAAAATTTAGAGGCGCGGCGCTTTGCGGGGTAAAATCATAAGAAAAATACGGGTTTCCCGCCTCCCAAGTAGGATAAAAATCGGAGTAAGGGTCAAATTGGCCACTTTGACCCGCTCCAGAAAAATTGAAATCAAAAGAGGGAGGGGCTCCCGAAAGACATTCCGAATAGAAGTGGTCGGGCGACCCGCAAGAAGCGCAAAAATACGACGATTCCATAAAAAAATAAACTGCTACCAAAAGGAAAAAGAAAAACTAAATTTTTTTTTGATTTGTTTTTTTTTAGATATATATATATTTTTTAAAATAGGTTTTTTTAATGGATTGGCTCTCGAACTTCCCGAGGACTACCCGGTGAAGGGTTCGCCCGGTACTAGGTAAAATGGTGGCGCTTAAAGCCCCTTACCCTTTTCGAGAGATTTTAGGTTGGGTAGAATTTAGATGATGTGGGTTGATTATATAATAATAATAATAATAATAATAATAATAAATTTTTTTTTTTAGTAGAAGTAATAAATTCGAGGCTTTCGTAATATTGCCAAAAAGAATCCCCGGCAACGGCGCCAAAAACTTGATAGAGAAAATCATATTCTCCAATCTATACTCGATTAAGGCAAGTGTACCTATCGAAATATAGCATAGGATATGAAAAATATCAAGGTCGTATAAAAACTCGGGGCAGGCAAGTACTATTACTCACAACGACTCTATTATTCTACCAAACGATAAATGAGTTTTGAGAATGAAAACAAACTAAGTTAAAAAAAGAAATAAACTATTACGAGAAAAGAGTGCTCGATCGACGATTCACTTTGAAATAAAATAACGAAAGAAATTAGTTTAGCATTTGTAATTCTATTAAGACCGTGACGGATCCGATATTAGGAGGTAATCTCGCTAGAGCATTAAATCCCCTAACTTGTAGACGTTTTGACCGAAATCTCTTTACAAGTCAAAATGGCCTAAAGTCGCATTATTGAAGTGACCCGCACTATTGGATTTGACTCCAATCCGGAGGATTTACGTCATCCTATCTCTAGGGGTGCGTTCAACTCCTTCCTTCCTTGAGTGATCTTTCAAATCAATGAGTCTCTCGACTTCTATGAATTGAGATCAAATGCCTACTACCGTATACCGGAATACAGAGTCGACACAAAATAAGTCAAGGAAGGATCAAAAATAGAAAGAAACAAATGCAAACATAAAAATAAAGATGTGTTATTTCATTGCAAAGATCATCGCGATCGGGCACAAAATAAAGTTAGCTAAGCATGATAAAGAAAGAAAACAAAAGAAAGGAAAATTGCATTATCATTAAACTAGAAATGAGAGTACATAAAATAACAAAAATTACTACACTATTGTTTGGAGAAATGAAATAAAACAACAAGAAAATAAATACTTGAAATGGAAGCTTGTTCTCTAACTCTCTACAAAATCTTCACTCAAAACTACTTTAGACTAAAACTACTTTACATAAACAAAGGGGAAGGGGTTCCTTTTATAGGAGAGGGAGAACATTCTAGATGGAAATGAAGAGGGGGAAACAAAGGGGGTGGCCGGCCATGTGGATGGAAGGAGGTTCATGCATGACTTTAATGAGGGGAGAGAGAATGGCTACATGCATTGCATTGTAATGAATGGAAGTGTAAGATAAAAATATAAAATAAAGAAGGGGGATGAATGGAAGTGTGTAGAAGGGGAAGAAAATAAAAGAGGAGAGAGGTAGGGACATGAGGTTGAGAAAATGCATGAATGTCATAATGTGGGAGAGAGAAAATGTGAGGTGCATGCATGAGATTGAGAATGAGGAGGGAGAAAGAGGTGGCCGGCCTCATATGGGCTTTGATGTATGGGCTCGGGTAGCATGTGGGCTGCTCTTGCACTGCTTTATGGGCTCGGATAGGGGCTGCTTGGGCTTGAGGGCTGCTTGGAGTGGAGCTCGGGCTGCATGCTTGGGTTGAGGCTTGCTTTGGTGGCTTCTACATAGGCTCGGGTAGGCTTGCATGGGCTGCTCCAAGTGGTCTTGAGTTTGGGCTGCACCTACAATAAAACCAATATAATAACATTAGTTAAATAACAAAACATAACATAGAAACATAACATAACATTAACATAACATTAATTATTTAAACTTAACAAACAGAATATAATAATAATATTATTAAAATAAACACAAGTTAAACATATAACATAAAATTAAACTTAGAACATTAAATTAAACATAACATATGAACTATAACAAAGATACTAATATAAATAAAACTAAACATAAAATATAAAATAAATACAAAACATAACATAAAACTTTATATTATAAAGGATATCATAACAAGCATACAAAAACACATAATTGTAACAAAAACTTAGGGAAATAAGCTACTAAAATACCCCAAAACTGATGACTAAAACTAGTCATCAGTTTACGTGGGTGTTCTACACGAAAGTCAGATACGTTTGACATCTTCACTAATTTTATTAGGCAGATTCAGAACAAACTTAACTGCTCTGTGGTCAAATTCAGAAGTGACCTTGGAACAGAATTCGAGTCTAGATCTATGACAGAATTCTGTGAAGAACTGATGACTAGTTTTAGTCATCGTTTTTGGGGGTAATTTAGTAGTCAAAATTCCTAAGTTTTGTTATAATTATGTGTTTTTGTATGCTTGTTATGATAATATAAAGTTTTATGTTATGTATTTATTTTATATTTTATGTTTAGTTTTGTTTATATTACTATCTTTGTTATAGTTCATATATTATGTTTAATTTAATGTTCTATGTTTAATTTTATGTTATATGTTTAACTTATGTTTATTTTAATAATATTATTATTATATTATGTTTGTTAAGTTTAAATAATTAATGTTATGTTAATGTTATGTTATGTTTTTATGTTATGTTTTGTTATTTAACTAATGTTATTATATTTGTTTTATTGTAGGTACAGCCCAAACTCAAGACCACTTGGAGCAGCCCATGCAAGCCTACCCGAGCCTATATAGAAGCCACCAAAGCAAGCCTCAACCCAAGCATGCAGCCCGAGCTCCACTCCAAGCAGCCCTCAAGCCCAAACAGCCCCTACCCGAGCCCACAAAGTAGTCCAAGAGCATCCCACATGTGGCCCGCCACATACATTCATGCATTCATGCATTCATGCACCTTGCCACCTTCCTCTCTCTCCATATTTAATATATTTCATTCATGCACCTCCACATTCATCTCTCTCCCCTTTATTATTTCCTTCTACACACTTCCATTCATCCCCTCTTCTCTATTTTATATTTTTATTTTTCATTCCCATAATTATCATACAATGCATGTAGCCATTCTCTCTCCTTCCATTTAATGTCATACATTGCATCCAAGCCTCCTCTCTCCACCATCATTAAAACTCATGCATGAATCATTCTCCCTCCATGATGAGGCCGGCCACCCCTTGGTCTCCCCCATCTAGAACCTTCCCCTTCATCTATAAAAGGAGCCCCTCCCCTCTTGTTGATGGCAAGTAGTTTGAGTTTCAAGTAGTTATAAGCTAAGTAGTTTTTATTTGTAGAGAGCAAGTGAGAGTTGTTCTATTTCTTATTTAGTCTTTTTATTGTAATCTTTGTTGTAGTAGATTAATCTTGTCTTGTTTTTATTGTTCTATTCCTCTTTTTAAATATTAATGAACAAGAATTTCTATTCTCTTATTCTCATTTCCTTTTCCAATATGCTTAGCTAGTTATTTTTGTGCCCGATCACGATGATCTTTGCGATATAATAACGTGTCTTTATTTTTATGTTTTCCTTTGTAGTTTTCTATTTTTGATCCTTCCTTGAAATATTTCGTATCGACTCCATATTTCTAGTATACGGTAGTAGGCATCCGATCTCATATTCGAGTGGCCGAGAGGCTCGTGAATATGAAAGATCACTCAAGGAAGGAAGGAGTTGAACGCACCCCTAGAGATAGGATGACGTAAATCCTCCGGATTGGAGTCAAATCCAATAGTGCGGGTCACTTCAGTAATGCGACTTTAGGCCTTTTTGATTTGAAAGAGATTTTGGTCGAAACGTCTATAAGTTAGGGGATTTAATGTTCTAGCGAGATTACTTCCTAATATCGGATCCGTCACAGTCTTAATAGATTTACAATTGTTAAACTAAATTATTTCGTTATTTTATTTTAAAGTGAATCGTCGATCGAGCACTCTTTTCTCGTAATAGTTTATTCTCTCTTTTTTAACTTAGTTTATTTTTATTTTCAAAACTCATTAAACGTTCGGTAGGATAATAGAGTCGTTGTGAGTAATAGTACTTGCCTACCCCGAGTTTTTATACGACCTTGATATTTTTTCATATCCTATACTATATTTCGATAGGTACACTTGCCTTAATCGAGTATAGATTGGAGAATACGATTTTCTCTATCAAGTTTTTGGCGCCGTTGCCAGGTACTATTTTTGGCAATATTACGAAAGCTTCGAATTTATTACTTCTACTAAAATTCAAAAAAAAAAATATATTATTATTATTATTATTATATATATATTCTACCCAACCTAAATTCTCTCGAAAAGGGTAAGGGGCTTTAAGCGCCACCATTTTACCTAGTACCTTGCGAGCCCTTCACCGGGTAGTCCTCGGGAAGTTCGAGAGCCAATCCATTAAAAAAAACCTATTTTAAAATATATATATATATCTAAAAAAACAAATCAAAAAAAAAAATAGTTTTTCTTTTTCTTTTTCATAGCAGTTTATTTTTTTTATGGAATCGTCGTATTTTTGCGCTTCTTGTGGGTCGCCCGACCACTTCTATTCGGAATGTCTTTCGGGAGCCCCACCCTCTTTTGATTTCAATTTTTCTAGAGCGGGTCAAACTGGCTAATTTGACCCTTACTCCAATTTTTGTCCAACTTGGGAGATGGGCAACCCGTATTTTTCTTATGATTTTGCCCCGCAAAGCGCCGTGCCTCTAAATTTTTATTTTAATTCTATCGATCATGGGTATCTTGAATTGCAAACTTCTATTGACAATATTAGTTCGCATTTCAAGACCATGATGGATTATCTTTCTTGCGAGGCCGCTTCTTTTTCTTCGTCTTCTTCTCCGTCTCCTCCAATTTCTTCATGTATTGAGTCACTAGATATCCCGGCTTGTCTTGTTCTTCTCGAGGAGGATAACTATTTGGATATCCCGGATTGTTTCCTTCCTCCTTTGGAAGACGCCTCTATGGATATTCCGGTGTGCTTCTCACCCGTTGAGGATGACGAGACGTCTCTTATTTCTCCATCTGAAGACGTTGGTGATTCCATTACGCTTTCAAATTCAACTGTTCCTAATTTTTCTCTTTTTAGCGAATCTTCTTTTTCTTCTTCTTTTATTCTTTCTTCCCCTTCCTCTCCCGAAATTTCACAAGACTCTTCTTCTTCTTTTGAAATTTCCGATGATGAAATTTCTTCTTCTATTTTTTTTATTACTCTCTCTATTTCTTCTTCTTTTTATTCTTCTTCTTTTGACGACCCACTCTTTCCCGCTTTACATACGGCGGAGTTCTTCTATAACTCCGTCCGTTCATTTTCGGGCATCATTCCTTTGAAGATTCCACCGCATGTCGGTGCAATTCTTCATTTTTTCTTTTTTTTACTTTACTCTCCTAAGCGCATACTTAGGGAGTTACCACTTCATTTCAGTTTTTATTTTCCATTTAGCTAACAAATAACGTCGGGCTCAGCCGACGTTAAACAGAGAGCGCTCTTGGGAGGCATCCCTTGCTTATCCTTTTTGTTTCTTTCTTTTTGTTTGTTTTGTTTTGCAGGAATAAAACCCCCGGCAGTTCGTTTGGCTCCATCAATTCATCTCTTCCTTAGGCGCGAGCTGGTGTCCAGCTCAAGCATGGGGGAGCGACATCTGTCTCGGCTTTACGACTCCGGGGAAGTCGTTTTCTTTTTTTTACTTTATTGTATCCCCCCTCCCCTTTCTTCTTCCTTTTTCTTTCTTATTTTTATTTTTCATTGAGGACAATGAAAGGTTTAAGCATGGGGGAGGGTTTAGTTGTTTTATTTCTTTCTTTTCTAAAAAAAAAAAATTTCTTTCTTTTCTAAAAAAAAATATATATAAAAAATTAGTATAGTTTTATTAAGTTTTTTTTTATCTTTCTTTAGTACTACTTCTATTTAGCCTTATCAAAAACCCAAAAAATTAGAAAAATCAAAAATTCCAAAAAAAAAGATAATATCTCAAAACCCAAAAAAATGAAAAAAAATGTCAAAAAATCAAAAAAATATAATAAATCTCATGCTTAGTTTTTGTTATTTTCAGAAATTTAGCTTGAGTTAGTTTATAAGCATTTTTATTTGCTAATCTTTATTTCATCATGCTTAGTTAAATTTAACTTTTAGAGATTTTATTATGAGAATCATCTTATGGTTTAATTTGATTAGAGTAATTTATTTAGCACTTTTCTCTTTTATTTTAAATAGTTTCAATTTTGTAGTAATTTTGCTAAACAATTTTGGATTTTAAGTATTATTACTTCATGCTTTTAGATTCTTAGGAAATCTCAATCTACTAATAGTTGCTCTCTAGTGTTTTAGTTTATTTTCTAAAATTTTGTTTAACCCCATCATTTTTCTTTTTATTTGTTAGTTCATATGTCATGGGAATAAGGAGATGTTAGTTCCTTATTCTCTGGTACACATATGCAACCCAAAAGAATGAAGAGAGAAATAAAAAAAAGTTCATATATGTCGGGGGAAGTGATAGGATGTTAGTCTATAATTTTTGGTATTACATATATATTATTTTTAAAAAAACAAAATTGTGTGGGGTGTGAAAAGAAAAAAAATATGATGATCACCTCCAATCAAAGACCTCTTCATGCTAATTTCATCCCTAAACCCCCTTAGCCAATATCATTGTCTTAGTTTTTAAATTAAAATATGTGGAGAGCATAAGTAGTAGGTTGTCTTCTTCCTTAAGTTTCTTTTAAGTCATGATTTTTATAATCCCAATCTAACTTTGTTTGCACTTTACTCCATTTTGAATGCTAGTTAATTTATTAGAGAATTTTTGGCTAAATTCTTCTCTCTTGTCATTTTAATTTCATAATTTAGGACTTGATTCATAAATCCCTAAACTTTTATTTTTGGCTAGATCTTGATGTAAATAAATTTTTAGTTAAATTGAAAATTTTATAATGTCTTATAAATATTTCTCTTCCTTTTGCTCTGGAATAGCAAAAGCCTAAGCATGGGGGAGTTTGATGACTAGTTTTAGTCATCGTTTTTGGGGGTAATTTAGTAGTCAAAATTCCTAAGTTTTGTTATAATTATGTGTTTTTGTATGCTTGTTATGATAATATAAAGTTTTATGTTATGTTATGTATTTATTTTATATTTTATGTTTAGTTTTGTTTATATTAGTATCTTTGTTATAGTTCATATATTATGTTTAATTTAATGTTCTATGTTTAATTTTATGTTATATGATTAACTTGTGTTTATTTTAATAATATTATTATTATATTATGTTTGTTAAGTTTAAATAATTAATGTTATGTTAATGTTATGTTATGTTTTTATGTTATGTTTTGTTATTTAACTAATGTTATTATATTTGTTTTATTGTAGGTACAACCCAAACTCAAGACCACTTGGAGCAGCCCATGCAAGCCTACCCGAGCCTATGTAGAAGCCACCAAAGCAAGCCTCAACCCAAGAATGCAGCCCGAGCTCCACTCCAAGCAGCCCTCAAGCCCAAACAGCCCCTACCCGAGCCCACAAAGTAGTCCAAGAGCAGCCCACATGTGGTCGGCCACATACATTCATGCATTCATGCATTCATGCACCTTGCCACCTTCCTCTCTCTCCATATTTAATATATTTCATTCATGCACCTCCACATTCATCTCTCTCCCCTTTATTATTTCCTTCTACACACTTCCATTCATCCCCTCTTCTCTATTTTATATTTTTATTTTTCATTCCCATAATTATCATACAATGCATGTAGCCATTCTCTCTCCTTCCATTTAATGTCATACATTGCATCCAAGCCTCCTCTCTCCACCATCATTAAAACTCATGCATGAATCATTCTCCCTCCATGATGAGGCCGGCCACCCCTTGGTCTCCCCCATCTAGAACCTTCCCCTTCATCTATAAAAGGAGCCCCTCCCCTCTTGTTGATGGCAAGTAGTTTGAGTTTCAAGTAGTTATAAGCTAAGTAGTTTTTATTTGTAGAGAGCAAGTGAGAGTTGTTCTATTTTTTATTTAGTCTTTTTATTGTAATCTTTGTTGTAGTAGATTAATCTTGTCTTGTTTTTATTGTTCTATTCCTCTTTTAAATATTAATGAACAAGAATTTCTTTTCTCTTATTCTCATTTCCTTTTCCAATATGCTTAGCTAGTTATTTTTGTGCCCGATCACGATGATCTTTGCGATATAATAACGTGTCTTTATTTTTATGTTTTCCTTTGTAGTTTTCTATTTTTGATCCTTCCTTGAAATATTTCGTATCGACTCCGTATTTCTAGTATACGGTAGTAGGCATCCGATCTCATATTCGAGTGGCCGAGAGGCTCGTGAATATGAAAGATCACTCAAGGAAGGAAGGAGTTGAACGCACCCCTAGAGATAAGATGACGTAAATCCTCCGGATTGGAGTCAAATCCAATAGTGCGGGTCACTTCGGTAATGCGACTTTAGGCCTTTTTGATTTGAAAGAGATTTCGGTCGAAACGTCTATAAGTTAGGGGATTTAATGCTCTAGCGAGATTACTTCCTAATATCGGATCCGTCACGGTCTTAATAGATTTACAATTGTTAAACTAAATTATTTCGTTATTTTATTTTAAAGTGAATCGTCGATCGAGCACTCTTTTCTCGTAATAGTTTATTCTCTCTTTTTTAACATAGTTTATTTTTATTTTCAAAACTCATTAAACGTTCGGTAGGATAATAGAGTCGTTGTGAGTAATAGTACTTGCCTACCCCGAGTTTTTATACGACCTTGATATTTTTTCATATCCTATACTATATTTCGATAGGTACACTTGCCTTAATCGAGTATAGATTGGAGAATACGATTTTCTCTATCAAGAACATGGTATCTTTCATGAGTTTTCCTCCCCGCGTACTCCTCAACAAAACGGAGTTGCGGAGAGAAAGAATAGAACGCACATTGAGGCATGTACGACAATGATGAATGACGCTTCTCTCCCAGAGTACTTCTGGGCAGAGGCTATCAATACAGCCTGCCACATGCAAAACCGAGCCTTGATCAACAAGAATCATCGTAAGACGCCTTATGAGCTATTGAAAGGCAGGAAACTGACTATGTCCTTTCTAAGGATTTTTGGCTGCAGATGCTATGTACTCAATAATGGGAAGTACCCACATACTAAATTCGGAGAAAAATGCTTCGAAGGCATCTTCATGGGCTATAGTAGCCATAGTCGGGCATATAGGGTTTTCAATAAGAAAACCCTAGTGGTAGAGGAGTCCATTAATGTTGTATTTGATGAAGGAAGCTTGCTTCACTGCAATTCTTCCAGTGGCATTCTTGAAGATGCAGGTGCAAGGCTTGAACAGTTACGACTCGATGAGACTGCTAAAGATGAAACTCCCAAGTACGTCAAGGTCTCCACCTCAACGCCACCAAGAGAAGATGACGGTCAGGATGGAGAAATTATCCCATAAGATGGAGGAGCCCGAGAAGCTGTTGGAGCTCCAGATGCTAGACTCTTAGAGCTCGGACACGTGAGGGATCACCCAAGAGATCAGATCATAGGAGATCCTCGGGACGGTGTCAGAACTCGCAGAGGTACAATTAACGAGATTATGCACCTAAGTTTTTTGTCACAGGTGTAGCCAAAGAAGTTCGACGAAGCGAACAAAGATGCGTCATGGATATTGGCAATGCAAGATGAACTGCATCAATTCGAACGATGCAATGTCTGGACGCTAGTTCCTAGACCAAAGAAATAGAATATGATCGGCACTAAGTGGATCTTCAAAAACAAACTGGATGAACACGGTGTCATCATCAAGAACAAGTCCAGATTGGTGGCTCAAGGTTACAGACAAGAGGAGGGGATTGACTTCGACCAAACATTAGCACCAGTTGCAAGGCTCAAAGAGATCAGATTGTTCCTGGCATATGCCTCTCACAAAGGATTCACTGTCTATCAGATGGACGTGAAATCTGCGTTCCTAAATGGAAATTTGAAAGAGGAAGTATATGTCACGCAACCCACAGGTTTTGTTAATCCAACATTTCCTATTCATGTGTACTTTCTTAATAAAGCTTTATATGGTTTAAAACATGCTCCTCGAGCTTGGTATGAGACTCTGTCTAGTTTTCTTCTTGTGAACAAGTTCTCGAGAGGAAAAATAGATAAGACATTGTTTCTTAGGGAATTCAAAGGCAAGATTTTGCTGGTGAAAATCTATGTCGATGACATAAAATTCGGCTAAACGGACAACAACCTGTGCAAGAAGTTTTCTAAACTTATACAAGGGAAGTTTGAAATGAGCAGCATGGGTGAGCTGAAGTACATCTTGGGACTTCATGTGAAACAGTCTGAGGATGGAATTTTCATTTCTCAGACGAAGTTCACAAATGAACTCCTCAAGAAATTCGGAATGGAGAATACAACCTCCATGAGGACTCCAATGGGATCCACTGTGTCTCTGGACAAGGATGAGAGAGGGAAACCTTTTGATGAAACCAAATACAGAAGCATAATTGGATCCCTGCTCTACCTTACTGCTAGTAGATCGGATATTATATTTTCCACATGCGTTTGTGCCAGATATCAGGTGAACACTAAGGAATCTCAATATGTCGCTGCAAAGCGAATTCTTAGATACCTTAAAGGTACACCAAATCTTGGCTTGTGGTACCCAAGAAACAATGATGTCGATCTGATGGGCTTTTCAGATGCTGACTTTGCAGGATGCAGGGATGATATGAAAAGAACTTCCGGGACATGCTAATTCTTCGGAAGAAGACTTATTTCATTGAACAGTAAAAAGAAGAACTGTGTCGCAAACTTTATGGATGAATCTGAGTACATCTCAGCAGGCAGCTGTTGCGCACAACTTCTGTGGATCAGAAATCAACTCGAAGATTATGACTTGCAGTTCAGAGAAGTTCCTATGTATTGTGACTCCTCGAGCGCAATAACAATTGCGAACAATCCAGTGTCGCACAGCAGAACAAAGCATATTGAAGTGCGCTACCACTTCATTCGGGAGCATGTGGAAAACAAAGATATCTCACTCTGCTATGTCCCCACGGATAAGCAGATTGCAGATATCTTCACAAAGCCCCTACACGAGGCCAAGTTCAGTCTCTTCAAAACTTAACTCGGCATGCTGAACTACGAAGATTGAAGGCTGAAGGGCTCAAGGCTCGTGGATCAAGGGGAAGCATCAGCGAGGAACTCAAGATCAGGCACAGATGCAAGAACTGAGGGGGAGCATTTTGCTCAAAGTAAAATCCCAGATTTGCAGAAGCCGAAAAGGGGGAGATTACCCTCTCGACTAAGGCTAAGGTGGCTGCCAATTTTATGTTGCTCTCAGGAAAATGGTAATGAATTTCACTCTCAACTGAATTTTTAGTTTATGATTTTCATTCACATCTGTTCTATTCACCTTAGCTTGTAGGGTTTAGGCTTCTTCAAATAGAGCGAGATTGTTGGGTATTGCATCCACAATTGACCTGATTTGAAGAAGCCCCTGAACAAGCTAAGGTGAATTGAAAATGTATTTGATAATTCTATCAAGTTGTGCTTGCAGCTATTCCATGCTAAGTACACGCCAATATCAGGGTACAGTGGGTCAATATACACGGGTCTGCGCAACGTAATCTCTCGTTGCGTAGATCAGTGTGTTGATTCACGCGTGCTCTCTCTATTGGAGTGTACTTATTTTCAAGTACTGGGTCAAGGTAGATCAAGAGCAGAAGAAGGAGCAAAGATGGGTTCAAGACCAAGTCTTCAAAGGAAGGAAGAGAAAAATCTTCTAATTCAAAATCGATGGGAATAACTAAGTCATTCCCCCCGACTTCGACAGGAATCGCTAGTGATTCCCGCCGACTTCGACGGGAATCGCTAGTGATTCCCGCCAAATTCGACGGGAATCGTTATTTATTCCCGTCGATTCGTCAAGAATCAGTTAGCCACTCCCGCCAAATTCATCCTGCTAACAGTTTTCTAACAGGGATTCTGCCAAGGCAGAATCGATGGGAATCGTGAGTTATTCCCGCCGACATCGACGGGAATCACCAATGATTCCCGCCGATTTTGCTTTAGGCAAATTTCCTCTTTCGCTGGACCGGATCAACTTGTCGTGCGCTGTTTCAGTCGGGGCTAGGGTTTCTCCTTGTGGGCCCCACAACGGTCTTTAGGGTTGGATCAGGGTATATATATTCGTGTATTTTGAACTTCTACAGACAATTATTCACGCGAAATCAAAAGTAGCCGACGTCGTGCCCTAGCCAATTGCGAAAACCACCGATCGCCTGTAGCCGTTCGCAGTTCATCGTCGCCGCTAATCTTCAATCTTCTTGGATCTTCTGACGACAGTACCGAGGCGAGCCGAGCATCTCACGCATCTCTCTTGAGATCTCTTGTCTCTCGATTCATTGAACGAGACTAGTTCTCCATTCCGAATCGCTGGAGACGATTGATCCGAGTGAGATCGTTGGTAGACCTTGCTTGCTTCGTCAAGAAGTTTGGATCTACAAAGTATCGCTGTCGCAATCACTTGCCGCCGCCGATCATGACAAGATCCTCTCCAAGAGAGAAATCCGGTTGTGGACTCTTCGTAACTTTCAAGAAAGCTTCAACGAACGAAGAAGGACATCAGAATCTCCAAAAGCTTTGTTTGTATTTTCTTTTACATTCCTTGTGTGTTTTCTGTGCTCTGTTTGTTAATTTGTGCAGGTAAATTTAATTCCGCAAAAGACTGCAGGACACCTATTCCCCCCTCCCCATAGGTGGATTTAGTCGACACTAGAGACTTTAAAGTGGTATCAGAGGGAGGTTACTCATCAGTAAGGTTAACGCCTTGAGTAAGATCCTGTGTCAACTGTCAAGAAGAAAGAAGATCTCGGGAATGGACGGACTCAAGTATTCAGGAAAGATCCCAGTATGCACCAAGCGGAACTTTCCCATCTGGAAGGAAAGGATCAGGTTCTACATGGAAGCAGTCAACCCCCGACTCTTCATGATAGTGGAGGAGGGACCTTATATCCCCACTAAGGCCTCCACCATTGATCCGACCAAGATGGTGACCAAGAAGCTCTCCGAAATGGATGAGGATGAGATGGTGCTTGTCGGACAAGACAAGAAAGCTCAAAACATCTTAGTAAGCGTCGTCAATGATTCCATGATGGAGAATTTCATCAACTGCAGGACTGCCAAGGACATATTGCACTGCCTGATCATTCTGATGGAAGGCACAGATGAAGTAAGGGATGATCGAAGATCCCTTCTGAACCAGAAGTATGAGGCCTTCAAGCAAGGTCCCAAGGAAGAAATCGGAGTGACATTTGAGAACTTCCTGAAGATCGTCAATGCCCTGAAGGGTTATGGCAGATTGTTCACCGATGGTGAACTAAAAGACAAATTCCTTAGATCCCTTACTAAGGAATGGGACACCAAGATCTGCGCCATCAGAGAATTTGGCAAGCTGGCAAAAACTGATCCCCAGATTCTGTTTGGAAAGCTAATGTCCTACGAGCTTCAGCTGAACACCAGAAAAGCTGAAGAAGAAGCCGATAAGGCCGCAGCCAAAGAAAAGACTGTGGCCCCGAAAGCTAATCATTCAAGAAAAGGCAAGGGTGTTGCCTCGTCCCGCTCTTGGAGAAAGGCTGAGGAAGAAGACTCTGAGCCATGCTCATCCGGCTGAGAGCTATCTGAGGAAGAATTCTCCTTCATTACTCGAGAGTTCAAGAAGTTCCTCAAGTTGAGGAATCAGAGAAAAAAGGATGGCTCCTCCTCCAGACATCAGAAGAAGAATTACTCTTCTGGCATGTATGAGTCTAAATTGAACAAACATCATTCTACTGACATTATCTGCTTTGGATACTGTAAGACCCCCATTTTTTTTTCTTTTTCGACACCGGGGTCTTAGGCCTAGAACCGCCGCCTTGCTGTGATACCTTCTCACCCGGGAAGATTGTCACTACAAGACGCCGATTCTGCCGGCCAAATCGATCTCTACTGTAGCATAAGTATAAAAGCAAGTCCATAGAAATCACATATATAGAAAAATAAACTCCACGAAGGGAGTGTCCACAGATAGTACATATAATGAAAATCTCTGGCTTATGCCCGGTACATCAAGTCCTCACTACAAATCACTCATCGCGGAAGCAAACTAATACAACTACTAGTGTTCGGGACTCACAGTCCATGCTGTCTGGACTCCAGTTCTAGACTGTCCGATCTCTAAGCGTGCCGACCTCCGGGGCTGCCCCTCCATGCTGGGCTCTGTGGTCCCCTAAATGATGTGGTTCGAAAACAGTTAGTCTAAAAGACTAAGTCCTATCGTCCCCCACTCCTTCCCCCATGGCTCCTAAGCACCGAGCGGGGAGAAGGAATGGAAAGGACATGAAGGTGGAGAATGTCAAATTGCAGATGGCAGCGGAACTAAACTAACAGTGTTAAGTGTGATAATAATTAAACAAAATCTAAATAAGTAACCTTAACTTATGTGAAAACACATAAGCTAAGGGATCTCTTGCAGGGCTCCTATCGTATAAAAAGTCTCATACCGATTTATACGAGAGGGTGTCGGTTTTACTAGCAGGCATAACATATAAATAATACTGAAAGAGAACCTTGACTTGTAAGCACGCTCGCACGAACTTATAGGCCAAGGGGTCGTTTTGCAAGGCCTAATTTATAGAGCGTCCCATACCGCTTATATATTAGGTGTCAAGTTTTATGCAATGGTTATGCTATGAAATGCAAATATGCTATGATGTGAACATGCAAGTGCAACTCACCCACTCGACTCTGTGTACACAGACCTTTAGTTCCCCCTTTCGGAGCTGTTACCTCACAGGATACCTCCATAGTGGCAGACGAAAGCGGTGGGTTGGGCCTCGCCCACCTCAAAACCAGTATTTGCACTACCGGTCTGACCTATCGTACGCCTCAACGCTTGGTGCACTAAGCGGACGCCTGCGTACTCTTGCCGGCTGGCGCACTGGACTTCTGTTGGCGAAGTGTAAAACCACACTTGCCGAGTCAACGATATTGGTGTCGGTGCAACGAACTCCCCAATATCGAAGACCCACCACCTTATACCTTTTATGCACATGCAATAGTTATGAGTCCAACAAATAACCGAGCCGAATCTTCCTGGACTATCCCATCCGTCATAATATACAACCGAGCCGAAGCTCCCCGGACTAACCCGTCCGTCATAATCTACAACCGAGCTGAAGCTCCCCGGACTATCCCGTCCGTCATAACCAACAACCGAGCCAAAGCTCACCGGACTAACCCGTCCGTCATAATCTACAACCGAGCCGAAGCTCCCCGGACAAACCCGTCTGTCATAACCAACAACCGAGCCAAAGCTCACCGGACTAACCCGTCCGTCATAATCTACAACCGAGCCGAAGCTCCCCGGACTAACCCGTCCGTCATAATCTATAACCGATCCGAAACTCCCCGGACTATCCCGTCCGTCATAACCAACAACCGAGCCAAAGCTCACCGGACTATCCCGTCCGTCATAATCTACATCCGAGACGAAGCTCGCCGGGCTACCATGCCCATTACCTTAACCACTAGGCTTATTGCCCGAGTAACCCAAACTATCTCTCGGGACACAAGGGTGTGAGAGTGTGAAATCCTAAGTTTACTACCTACTCATCAATTTACTTTGTGCCTACAACTTAGGTTTTACCCATTTCATTTTCATATTACAGTAAACTATACCTAAGGTGATTTTGACCTTCTACTCTACGGGGAAGACGATCTTTCGTCGATCCCAAACACCACCTAACTTTTAGTCAAACCCATCCCTAGCTCATCCAACCCTGAGTGATGAAATCATTCCTATAACCACTAATTTTTGACTTATGTGCCTAACTTGTACTCCAGATTATTTCTGTAGATTTACTATATGCAGACCACCAAGGTTTAATGTTATGTAAAATGGGAAGTATATCAAGTAATCATCCAATACTCCTATAATAATTAATGGAGGTCCATTATGACCTTTATTGCCCAAATCCAGAGTTTTATAATTTTCCTATTTATCTAGGAATTTATTAAATATTTATAGTGGGAAAAGTCTCCAAGATTGAGCTGAAGGTACCAAATTATGACAAGGTAAATCTCCCCAGATTTATGTTATACTTAATATAATCATTTAACCTAAGATACAAAATCTCTTAGTTTTTCAGCAAGATTCAGGCCACTGATTTTTATTTAAATGGTATATTGCAATAATTCATAAAAATAATTAACAGGGCAATATTATTTCTGAAAATTCAAGGATAACTCTAACATGTTTGCAAGGGCCCATAAATGCTCTGGGTCAAATATCATCAGTGATTAAGGAGTGATAAGCTTCAAACAAATTAATATACAGTTTTCCAAAATTGCTAAATGCAGACCACCATGTCAAACTTCATGTAAAATAGGAGGTACATCAAATAATTATCCAATACTCTTATAAAAATTAATGGAGGTCCATTATGACCTTTAAGCCCTAAATCCAGAGATCCAAAATTTTCCTTATTTATTTAATAATTTATTTAATTATTCTATTGACTAAAATTTCCAATAATGAACATGAAGTACCATTTTTAGTCAAGATATCATTCTACAATTTTTATATGTTATTCAAAATAAGGATATAACTCATCTTCCAAAATATCTAAATTTTTCAGTAAGGTTTTATCCCCAAATCATTATTTTATTTAATCCTTAAAAATTCATTTAAAGAAATATAAAATACTATATGGCTTCCAAAAATTCAGAGAAAATTCAAGTATGAATCTAATAACATTTAAATGGTTTGGGCCAAATTTCATAATTTATTTATCAGTATATGGACTAATTTAAATTATTGAATAATTCCATCATTTAACAAGCTTGTGAAGTAAGTATCTCAAATATATATCCAAAAAATTTCATAAATTTTATATAAGCTTATAATGGTTCAAAACATCCTCTGCCAAATTTTCATAACCTCCTAAGGGTCAGAGGGACCATAATAATAAGTTTATTAAAATGAGGCATCCCTTTTGTTACAAATGAAGTGCCATAAATATTATCCTAAAAGTCCCAATTAAATTACTAGAGACTAATAATATCCTTATGACCATTATACAAAAATTTTACCTTATTTGGAGGAGTTTAACTAGCCTATTCCAACCCTACAAAGTTTGTGCCCTAAACTAGGGTTAGGGTTTTGTGGGTCCCAAACTTTTCAAAACACCCTAAGATTTTTACCAGAGGGTTATAGTTACCCTAAAACCATCCCTACAATGTTTCATAGTCATACAAGGTGTTATGGCCATATGTCCTTCACAAGGTACAAAAGCCCTTCCTTAGGGTTTGACCTAGGATCTTGGACCAAATCAACTCCAATGCCCCCAAGTTTTCATTGGAAGGTGTATAAAGTTATGCCAAGTCCCAAATTTGAACCTCTGTTGAGGTGAATTGGACACTCTAAGCCAAAATTACATTTTGGACTAAAATTCCCTTCTTAGGGCAAGCTTAGGGTTTGCTTGATTCCCATTCAAATCACTTCCAAACTTAATGAAACTTTAACCAGAGGTCTATATTGACCTCATATACCTCTCACCAAAATTTGGATGAATTTAGAGTTCATTTGACCCATAAATTAATTTACCCTAGCATAATTAAATTATTTACAAAACTATAGGAAAGTTATTCCCAAAAATTCCCATTTTTAAGCAAGGTCTAGATATAGGATAGGGTGACTCCCTGCCAAAATTTCAGCTCATTTGGACCAAGGATGAAGTGTGGGCACTTAGTTTAATTACTGCCTAGTCATTTGTATAGACCCCACCAAAATGAATGCCCTGGTCAAACCAGTCACCCAAATTGGTTCAAACCAATTTTATATAAAAATAGACTCAAGGGGCTACATTTTTGATGTTGACCAGTTTATCTGAAAATGGCTCTATGTATTTTTAATAATTAAAACAAATAAATACAAAATTATGTGACAGATAATGAAATGATTCAAATATTTAACATATAGTTTAATATCATTATTGCACGAATCTTGGCTCAATCCTGGACGGCAACCCGTCATCGTCCCTGCACGCTAACGGCCAGGATTGCTCCTGCCTGGGCCAACTTCCAGCGGCTGCCGCCGGCGCTCCGGCCACCTCCCCGGCCTGCCACTGCCGCCGACACCTTCGTGGTGGTCGGGGCTATCTCCAGGCGGCGGCTAGGCTGCCGGGAAGCACTATTCTGGCGATTCTACCAAGAAGAATTTTCGGCCGAAAACCATGAAAATCCAAATCGGATTGGGCTCAATTGAGCCCCAACCTTGGCCCTAATGATGTCTACGATCTACCCATGCAAGAAGGAGTGGAGGAGGACCTGTGGTGGCGGCTGTAGCCGTGCTGATCGCCGGATTGGCATGGTGGTGGCCGGTGGTGGTCGGCTTGTTCAGAAATGGAGGAAAGGGCTCGGCTTCTTCAGGAAAAGAGTGGGAAATACTCCTTGGACCTCACTGAAGCTTTTAAAGAGGGAGAGGAGGGAGTTAGGTGGCTGAATTGCCATGTGCCATTTTTGGCCTAAGTCAATCTTGGCGTCTAGGTTGGTAGGGGGGTGGAGCTTGCTCTAACCAGTCCACGATGGCTGCTGCACTCCCCCTTGTCCTTCTGAAATGAATGGGGAGGTTGGGGAGGGGGGAGGAGGAGCACAAAGTCCTCCTTCCTTCTTCTTCCTTCTCTTTCTCTCTCCTCCATGGGTGACTTTCTCTCTCCTAGTCACCAAGCCTGAATTTTTGGCTCCTACATGTCCCATGGCAGCCCACAAGTCCATTTGGTCACTTAAGTCATGGTTAGCCCAATTCAAATGGGCTTGAGCTTGAGTTAGCCCATTTGGGCTAACTTGACCCAAAGTTGGACTAGGGCCCACCTAGGTCAATTTGGTCCTTGAGATTTCTTTAATGGGTCCTTGGTGACCCATTAGCCTCCCCTAGGGTCAAGGTGGGGTTGGATTGGCCCTTGGAGGTCACTTGGCCCTTAACTAGGGCACTTTGACCATTTTAGGTCAAGAGTTGACTTTGGTCGACCTAGTCTATATGATTGGTCCCAATGTGTCCTTGGTGACCTATTGGCCTCTCACTAGGCCTATGAGGGTAGGGGTGGGGTCCATTTGGCTAAGGGACTGTAATTGACCCTTGTGTAGGTCAATTTGACCTATTTAGGGTTAGAGTTGACTTTGGTCAACTTAGCTCCCTTGACTACCCTCCATGGGTCCTTAGTGACCCATTGACCCCTACCTAGGGTTATGGAGGTATGGGTGGGGTATATTTGGCTAATAGACTACAATGGACCCTTGTGTAGGTCAATTTGACCTAGCTAGGGTTATAGTTGACTTTGGTCAACTTAGGTCCTTTGATTGCTCTCCATTGGTCCTTAGTGACCCATTGACCCCCTTCTAGGGTTATAAGGGTATGGGTGGGGTCTTGGAGTCTTGGTGAAGCCCCATGATCACCTTTAACCAAGGTTTAGAAATCTGCTAAGTGCAGAACATAGTGGCCCTATCCACACCACCAGGTCCACTTGACTCATTTTTGGGCTTCCTAGGATTTTGTCATGACAAAACCACTCTTAGGGGTCTAGTTGGAAATGGGATGTTACAAATCCCAATAAACAAAACAAAGATTTCTTTCCCGAAATCAAGGTTAAGCCTACGGGGACTCCTATCGGGAAGGAAGAAACTTGTAACATCCGATGAGAGTTGAAAGGTTTACGTCACGACACCATGTTTGATTATATGAGGTTTAAAGGTGATAGTCAAATTTAAGACCAAATCCCCCAATTGGCAAAGTCTAGACCCCAATAAACAAAAGTTTAGCCCATATCCTTGAAATTTCAATTCTACTAGTTTAAAATAGGAAGGTAAATTGAACATCTTAAGTGGTTGTGAGGAATACCTGACTGAAGAGTTCCGGGTATCTTTGTCGCATCAAGTCCTAGGGCTCCCATGTGTGCTCCTCTCTTCCGTGATTTCTCCACAGGATCTTGACTAACGGAACCTTCTTGTGGCGTAAAACTCGTACCCCCTTGTCATCAATCCGGACCGGTTTTAGGTGAACTGACCGATCAGATGCTATCAGTCCATCTGTGGTTGTAACTTGCTGCTCTGGGCGTATTAGAGCTCTCCTAAGAGAGGATATATAGAATACGTCATGCAGACTCGCCAGCTCCGGTGGCAGCTCCAGCCTGTATGCCAAGGGACCGATCCGCTCCTGGATCCTATAAGGCCCCTTGTATCTTGGACTAAGCTTCTTCCTCTGTCCGCGTACCCAAGTAACTCCATGCATTGGTTGGATCTTCAAGAACACCTGATCACCTACCTGGAATTCCACCTGACGATGCCGAGCGTCATAATACTTAGCCTGCTGGCTCTGTGCTTCTAGCATCCTGTCCCGTATCAATCTCACCTGAGCCTCGGTGTCTTCGACAAACTCCGAATCCAATGCCTTAGGGTCCTCGTCCTGTATCCATGATAACGGAGTCCTGCACCTCCGTCCATACAATGCCTCATAAGGAGCCATCCTTATACTGGATTGATAGCTGTTATTATACGAGAACTAGATCAGTGGTAACAACTTCTCCCAAGGTTCACCGCGATACAATATGCAGAGTCGTAGTAAATCCTCCAGAGTCCGGTTGGTCCGTTCCGTTTGTCCATCTGTCTGGGGATGAAAAGCTGTACTGAATGTTAGTGGAGTGGTAAGTCTGCACTGACCTCCACTCCCTGGATGTAAATCGTCCATCTCGGTCCGACACAATCGACTTAAGTATGCCATGATAACAGACGAATTGCTCCACAAACTTTCGGACTAACACGCCCACCGAGTCATCCTTCCTGATTGGAATAAACCTTGCTACCTTTGTCAGCCGGTCGACGATCACCCAGATCGAATCATTCTCTGTCCTTGATCGAGGAAGTCCGTGTATAAAGTCCATGGCGATATCATCGAACTTCCACTCTGGTACTGGGAGTGGCTGTAATAATCCTGCGGGATTTCTGCATTCCGCCTTCACTAACTGGTATGCCTTGCAATGGGTTACGAAGTAGGTGATATCCTTCTTCATGCCGGGCCAGAACATAGACTTCTTCAGATCTGCAATCATCTTCGTAATCCCCGGTTGTACCGAATATCGACTACAATGAGCCTCCATCATGATATCCTCCCGGACCTGGCCTCCCTCTGGTATGTAGACCCGTCCTCTAAAGCATACTAAGTCATCCCTCAGTGTGTAATCTCCCGCAGTGCCTGCTTCTAAGGTCCGGAATATCGGCTCTAGCTGGGTATCCTGCCTCTGTCCATCCTTGACCCTTTCTCGAATGTCATCAGTGGCGATTAATGATGAAAGATACTCTCGGTATAACTCAGGGTGGTCCTCGGACACCAGGGATATTTGTATCTTATCTAACATCTGAATTAACTCCAAAGCCATCAACTGTGTTCCTACTCCGGCGTTTGCGGTCTTTCGGCTCAGTGCATCTGCTACCACATTCGCCTTTCCCGGGTGGTAGTGCATCTCATACTGGTAGTCTGCCAAAAATTCCACCCATCGTCTCTGTCTGATGTTCAGCTCTTTTTGCGTGTCCACATACCTCAAATTTTTATGGTCGGAGTATATGTCGCAGTGGACACCGTACAGATAGTGACGCCAGACTTTTAGTGCAAAGATGACAGCTCCCATCTCTAAGTCATGGACTGGGTAGTTTTGCTCGTGCTTCTTCAGCTGCCGAGAAGCGTAAGCTATCACATGGACATTCTGCATAAGCACTGCACCCATGCCCTGGTAGGAGGCATCGGTGTAGACCTGGAATCCTTCTTTCCCTGAAGGGAGAGCAAGTATAGGAGCCAAAGTGAGTCGCCCCTTTAGCTCTTGAAAAGCCGTCTCACACTATGGGGTCCAGATAAAGGGCACCTCCTTCCTTGTCAGAGATGTGAGTGGAAGGGCGATACGAGAGAATCCCTCTACGAACTTCTGGTAGTAACCGGCGAGTCCTAGGAAACTTCGTACATCTGTGGCCGTCTTCAACTGTAGCTAGTCCCGGACTGCTTGGATCTTGGGCGGGTCCACCGCCAACCCAGCACCACTGATGATATGGCCTAAGAAAGCCACCTCCTTCAACCAAAACTGGCATTTGCTGATCTTCACATAGAGCTTGTGCTCCCGTAGTCTCTCCAGAGTCAGTGTCAGATGCCGAGTGTGCTCCTCTTCTGTCCTAGAGTAGATCAGGATGTCTTCTATGAATACTATGACGAACACATCCAAGTAGGCCTCGAAAACCAGGTTCATGAGGCTCATGAATGCCGACGGAGCATTTGTGAGCCCGAAGGGTATCACGGTAAACTTATATAGCCCATATCTGCTACTGAAAGCAATCTTTGGAATGTCCTCCTCCTGGATTCGTAACTCGTAGTAGCCCGACCTTAGATCCAATTTGGAAAAGAAATGCGCACCTTCTAGCTGGTCAAACAGCTCATCTATCCTTAGCAGTGGATATGTATTTCGGACTGTCAATCGGTTTAGTGCTCGATAGTCGATGCACAGTCTCAGAGTTCCGTCTTTCTTTTTAACAAACAAGACTGGGGCTCCCCAAGGTGAAGAGCTCAGTCGGACAAATCCAGCCTCCACCAGTTCCTGGAGTTGGCTTCGAAAGTCTGTCAACTCTTTCGGGGCCATCCGGTAAGGGGCTCTAGCTGCCGGCTTAGCCCCCGGCACCAGCTGTATCCGGAAATCTTGCTCCCGGTGCGGGGGTAGCCCTGGCAGTTTCTCTGGGAATACATCGGCAAAATCTCGCACCACCGGAATACCCGAGGTGGAGACCTTGGCCTCAGTCATTTCAAATATTACCTCATACACTTCTCCCCCTGTAAGTGAGCCATGACAGCCTGTACAGATGACAGCATGAGAGGGGGAATAGATCTAGTACCTTCAATGACGAGATAGAGATCTCCATGTCTCACGGTAACTCTCTTGAACGTGCAGTCAATTTGAGCATGATTCCAGTTCAACCACGTCATTCCTAGGATCAAATCAAAGATTGGCATCTTTATGATCGTCGCTGGAGCTTCAAATATCCTTCCGCCGATCTCCGCCTCCATATTGCAGTGGGCAGAGGTGAACAACTCTGATCCGTCGGGTAATCGTATCCTCATCACCAGACCCGTGAATCGTTCCACGCCTTCTAACCCTTCTACGAAGGCTTCCGATACAAACGAGTGTGAAGCACCCGTATCAAATAGCGTATAAGCGGGTTTACCGCTGATGAAAACTATTCCTGGGGGTGGGGAAAGTTAAATGTCTTAGAATCTAGCTATGGTTTTCTTCCCTAGATTATCACTTCTATATAAACTTAAAGGTCATGAGGAAATAAGATTAAAATTTTCTGACGTACCAGTGATTACTTGCTCCGGGTTCCGGGGTTGAGCCAAATCCAGTGCATAAATTTGCTCCCTCTACTGCCTGCGATCTGCACCCTGGAAACCACGTCCTCGACCACGTCCTCGTCCTCCAAACTGTTGGGCATGCGGGGCATCTTGGGGTGCTGGTAAAGGTGCTCCCCTCATGGGGCAGTTTCTCCGAATGTGTCCTATCTGATGACAGTTGTAGCATTCTGGTGGGGGAAATGTCATGCCCCCGGGTCTTGGTGCCTCCCTCATATGAAGAGGTTGAGGAGCCATTACCACTGGCTCCCTCGGCTCCTGCCTCACTTCCTGACGAGGCTGGTCCTCTGTCCTTCTTCCACCTGGTATAGCACCTTGCCGCTGATAATTTCGGGATCTCCGACCCTGATCCTCCGCTTGCCGCTTCCGGCCCCGAGTGGGGTGCCAATCGGCCTCAATCCTCTTTGCCATCTCCAAAATCCGGGAGATAGGCCCATCAGATACAAACAACAAAGCCTCCCTCAAGTCCTCCCGCATGCCCTTATAGAATCTCTTGATGTATCCCGCTTCGTCCAGCTGGTAAGAATCTGCATATCGAGCCAAATGGTCGAACTCCCGATGGTACTCCACCACTGTTCGGGTGCCCTGCTTCAGCTGTAAGAACCGCTCCTCCAACTCATCCCTGGCCGACTGTGGAACAAAATGCTCCAGCAGCGCGGTCCTGAACTCTTCCCAGGTAACTTCCGCAACCTCCCTATCAGCAAACATTGTGTCCAGCAGCGTCTTCCACCACCTCTTGGCATGGGACTCCAGGCAGGAGATAACCAAGGCCACCCTCTCCTCCTAGGGACAGCGTATCCCAGTCAGCATTTCGTACATAATATCTAGCCATTCTTCTGTCCGTACGGCGGATTCTGTCCCCAAGTAGGATGGAGGAGAGAGTCCTCGAAAGATGCTCAGCCAATTGGCCCCCGGGTTTGGCTGCGGAGCCGGAACCTGCTGAGCCCTGAAAGCATCTAGAATTGTTGTCAGCGTTTGACCCATCTCCGAGTGTAGGAATGGAGTGGGGATCGGGGGAGGTGGTGCAACAGTCGGAGTCTGCTGAACTCCGCCTTGTGGTGTTGGCTGCGCTGGGAGCTGTGTAATAGAAGTCAAGTATAAGTAATCGCACATGTCTAACTAAAGGTGGACAATTTTCATGTGATTTCCCATATAGGCCCACCACTGCTTCCGCTACTTAGTTTGTCCCCAAACTAAACTCGAGCGGGGGTGTCCCAGGGTTAGTGGATTGCTACTGATCTGATCGAGGTTTCCTCTGATACCACTTGTAAGACCCCCATTTTTTTTCTTTTTCGACACCGGGGTCTTAGGCCCAGAACCGCCGCCTTGCGATGATAACTTCTCACCCGGGAAGGTCGTCACTATAAGACGCCGATTCTGCCGGCCAAATCGATCTCTACTGTAGCATAAGTATAAAAGCAAGTCCACAGAAATCACATATATAGAAAAATAAACTCCACGAAGGGAGTGTCCACAGATAGTACATATAATGAAAATCTCGGGCTTATGCCCGGTACATCAAGTCCTCACTACAAATCACTCATCGCGGAAGCAAACTAATACAATTACTGGTGTTCGGGACTCACAGTCCCTACTGTTTGGACTCCAGTGCTAGACTGTCCAATCTCCAAGCGTGCCGACCTCCGGGGCTGCCCCTCTATGCTGGGCTCCGTGGTCCCCTAAATGATATGGTTCGAAAACTGTTAGTCTAAAAGACTAAGTCCTATCGTCGCCCACCCCTTCCCCCATGGCTCCTAAGCACCGAGCGGGGAGAAGGAATGGAAAGGACATGAAGGTGGAGAATGTCAAATTGCAGATGGCAGCGGAACTAAAATAACAGTGTTAAGTGTGATAATAATTATACAAAATCTAAATAAGTAACCTTAACTTATGTGAAAACACATAAGCTAAGGGATCTCTTGCAGGACTCCTATCGTATAAAAAGTCCCATACCGATTTATACGATAGGGTGTCGGTTTTACTAGCAGACATAACATATAAATAATACTGAAAGAGAACCTTGACTTGTAAGCACGCTCGCACGAACTTATAGGCCAAGGGGTCGTTTTGCAAGGCCTAATGTATAGAGCGTCCCATACCGCTTATACATTAGGTGTCAGGTTATATGCAATGGTTATGCTATGAAATGCAAATATGCTATGATGTGAACATGCAAGTGCAACTCACCCACTCGACTCTGTGTACACAGACCTTTAGTTCCCCCTTTCGGAGCCGTTACCTCCCAGGATACCTCCGTAGTGGCAGACGGAAGCGGTGGGTTGGGCCTCGCCCACCTCAAAATCAGTATTTGCACTACCGGTCTGACCTATCGTACGCCTCAACGCTTGGTGCACTAAGAGGACGCCTGCGTACTCTTGCCGGCTGGCGCACCGGACTTCTGTTGGCGAAGTGTAAAACCACACTTGCCGAGTCAACTATATTGGTGTCGGTGCAACGAACTCCCCAATATCGAAGACCCACTACCTTATACCTTTTATGCACATGCAATATTTATGAGTCCAACAAATAACTGAGCCGAATATTCCCGGACTATCCCGACCGTCATAATCTACAACCGAGCCGAAGCTCCCCGGACTAACCCGTCCGTCATAATCTACAACCGAGTCGAAGCTCCCCGGACTATCCCGTCCGTCATAACCAACAACCGAGCCAAAGCTCACCGGACTAACCCGTCTGTCATAATCTACAACCGAGCCGAAGCTCCCCGGACTAACCCGTCCGTCATAACCAACAACCGAGCCAAAGCTCACCGGACTAACCCGTCCGTCGTAATCTACAACCCCGAGTCGAAGCTCCCCGGACTAACCTGTCCGTCATAATCTACAACCGAGCCAAAGCTCCCCGGACTATCCCGTCCGTCATAACCAACAAACGAGCCAAAGCTCACCGGACTATCCCGTCCGTCATAATCTACAACCGAGCCGAAGCTCGCCGGGCTACCATGCCCATTACCTTAACCACTAGGCTTATTGCCCGAGTAACCCAAACTATCTCTCGGGACACAGGGGTGCGAGAGTGTGAAATCCTAAGTTTACTACCTACTCCTCAATTTACTTTATGCCTACAACTTAGGTTTTACCCATTTCATTTTCATATTACAGTAAACTATACCTAAGGTGATTTTGACCTTCTACTCTACGGGGAAGACGATCTTTCGTCGATCCCAAACACCACCTAACTTTTAGTCAAACCCATCCCTAGCTCATCCAACCCTGAGTGATGAACTCATTCCTATAACCACTAATTTTTGACTTATGTGCCTAACTTATACTCCAGATTATTTCTGTAGATTTACTATATGCAGACCACCAAGGTTTAATGTTATGTAAAATGGGAAGTATATCAAGTAATCATCCAATACTCCTAGAATAATTAATTGAGGTCCATTATAACCTTTATTGCCCAAATCCAGAATTTTACATTTTTCCTATTTATCTAGGAATTTATTAAATATTTATAGTGGCCAAAGTCTCCAAGATTGAGCTGAAGGTGCCAAATTTTGACAAGATAAAATCTCGCCAGATTTATGTTATACTTAATATAATCATTTAACCTAAGATACAAAATCTCTTAGTTTTTCAACAAGATTCAGGCCACTGATTTTTATTTAAATGGTATATTGCAATAATTCATAAAAATAATAAACAGGGCAATATTATTTCTGAAAATTCAAGGATAACTCTAACATGATTGCAAGGGCCCATAAATGCTCTGGGTCAAATATCATCAGTGATTAAGGAGTGATAAGCTTCAAACAAATTAATATACAGTTTTCCAAAATTGCTAAATGTAGACCACCATGTCAAACTTCATGTAAAATAGGAGGTACATCAAATAATTATCCAATACTCTTATAATAATTAATGGAAGTCCATTATGACCTTTAAGCCCTAAATCCAGAGATCCAAAATTTTCCTTATTTATTTAATAATTTATTTAATTATTCTATTGACTAAAATTTCTAATAATGATCATGAAGTACCATTTTCAGTCAAGATATCATTCTACAATTTTTATATGTTATTCAAAAAAAAGATATAACTCATCTTCCAAAATATCTAAATTTTTCAGTAAGGTTTTATCTCCAAATCATTATTTTATTTTAATCCTTAAAAATTCATTTAAAGAAATATAAAATACTATATGGCTTCCAAAAATTCAGAGAAAATTCAAGTATGAATCTAATGGCATTTAAATGGTTTGGGCCAAATTTCATAATTTATTTATCAGTATATGGACTAATTTAAATTATTGAATAATTCTATCATTTAACAAGCTTGTGAAGTAAGTATCTCAATTATATATCCAAAAATTTTCATAAATTTTATATAAGCTTATAATGGTTTAAAACATCCTCTGCCAAATTTTCATGACCTCCCAAGGTTCAGAGGGACCATAATAATTAGTTTATTAAAATGAGGCATCCCTTGTGTTACAAATGAAGTGCCATAAATATTATCCCAAAAGTCCCAATTAAATTACTAGAGACTAATAATATCCTTATGACCATTATACAAAAAGTTTACCTTATTTGGAGGAGTTTAACTAGCCTATTCCAACCCTACAAAGTTTGTGCCCTAAACTAGGGTTAGGGTTTTGTGGGTCCCAAACTTTTCAAAACACCCTAATATTTTTACCAAAGGTTTATAGTTACCCTAAAACCATCCCTACAAAGTTTCATAGTCATACAAGGTGTTATGGCCATATGTCCTTCACAAGGTACAAAAGCCCTTCCATAGGGTTTGACCTAGGATCTTGAGCCAAATCAACTCCAATGCCCCAAGTTTTCATTGGAAGGTGTATAAAGTTATGCCAAGTAAATTTCCCAAATTTGAACCTCTGTTGAGGTGAATTGGACACTCTAAGCCAAAATTACATTTTGGACCAAAATGCCCTTCTTAGGGCAAGGCTAGGGTTTGCTTGATTCCCATTCAAATCAGTTCCAAACTTAATGAAATTTTAACCGGAGGTCTATATTGACATCATATACCTCTCACCAAAATTTGGATGAATTTAGAGTTAAATTGACCCATAAATTAATTTACCCTAGCATAATTAAATTATTTACAAAACTATAAGAAAATTATTCCCAAAAAATTCCATTTTTGGGCAGGGTCTGGATATAGGGTAGGGTGACTCCCTTCCAAAATTTCAGCTCATTTGGACTAAGGATGAAGTGTGGGCACTTAGTTTAATTACTGCCTAGTCATTTTTATAGACCCCACCAACATGTGTGCCCTGGTCAAACCAGTCACCCAAATTGGTTCAAACCAATTTTGTACAAAAATAGACTCAAGGGGCTAGATTTTTGGTGTTGACCATTTTCTCTGAAAATGGCTCTAAGTATTTTTAATAATTAAAACAAATAAATACAAAATTCTGTGACAAATAATGAAATGATTCAAATATTTAACCTATAGTTTAATATCATTATTGCACGAATCTTGGCGCAATCCTGGACGGCATCCCGTCATCATCCCCGAGCGCCAACGGCCAGGATTGCTCCTTCCTGGTCCAACTTCCAGCGGTTGCCGCCGGCGCTCCGGCCACCTCCCCGGCCTGCCACCGCCGCCGACACCTTTGTGGTGGTCGGGGCTATCTCCAGGCGGTGGCTAGGCCGCCGGGAAGCACTATTCCGGCGATTCTACCAAGAAGAATTTTCGGCCGAAAACCATGAAAATCCAAATCGGATTGGGCTCAATTGAGCCCCAACCTTGGCCCTAATGATGTCTACGATCTACCCATGCAAGAAGGAGTGGAGGAGGACCTGTGGTGGCGGCTGTAGCCGTGCTGATCGCCGGATTGGCATGGTGGTGGCCGGTGGTGGTCGGCTTGTTCAAAAATGGAGGAAAGGGCTCGGCTTCTTCAGGAAAAGAGTGGGAAATACTCCTTGGACCTCACTGAAGCTTTTAAAGAGGGAGAGGAGGGAGTTAGGTGGCTGAATTGCCATGTGCCATTTTTGGCCTAAGTCAATCTTGGCGGCTAGGTTGGTAGGGGGGTGGAGCTTGCTCTAACCAGTCCACGATGGCTGCTGCACTCCCCCTTGTCCTTCTGAAATGAATGGGGAGGTTGGGGAGGGGGGAGGAGGAGCACAAAGTCCTCCTTCCTTCTTCTTCCTTCTCTTTCTCTCTCCTCCATGGGTGACTTTCTCTCTCCTAGTCACCAAGCCTGAATTTTTGGCTCCTACATGTCCCATGGCAGCCCACAAGTCCATTTGGTCACTTAAGTCATGGTTAGCCCAATTCAAATGGGCTTGAGCTTGAGTTAGCCCATTTGGGCTAACTTGACCCAAAGTTGGACTAGGGCCCACCTAGGTCAATTTGGTCCTTGAGATTTCTTTAATGGGTCCTTGGTGACCCATTAGCCTCCCCTAGGGTCAAGGTGGGGTTGGATTGGCCCTTGGAGGTCACTTGGCCCTTAACTAGGGCACTTTGACCATTTTAGGTCAAGAGTTGACTTTGGTCGACCTAGTCTTTATGATTGGTCCCAATGAGTCCTTGGTGACCTATTGGCCTCTCACTAGGCCTATTAGGGTAGGGGTGGGGTCCATTTGGCTAAGGGACTGCAATTGACCCTTGTATAGGTCAATTTGACCTATTTAGGGTTAGAGTTGACTTTGGTCAACTTAGCTCCCTTGACTACCCTCCATGGGTCCTTAGTGACCCATTGACCCCTACCTAGGGTTATGGAGGTATGGGTGTGGTAGACTTGGCTAATAGACTGCAATGGACCCTTATGTAGGTCAATTTGACCTAGCTAGGGTTATAGTTGACTTTGGTCAACTTAGGTCCTTTGATTGCTCTCCATGGGTCCTTAGTGACCCATTGACCCCCTTCTAGGGTTATAAGGGTATGGGTGGGGTCTTGGAGTCTTGGTGAAGCCCCATGATCACCTTTAACCAAGGTTTAGAAATCTGCTAAGTGCAGACCATTGTGGCCCTATCCACACCACCAGGTCCACTTGACTCTTTCCTGGGCTTCCTAGGGTTTTGTCATGACAAAACCACTCTTAGGGGTCTAGTTGGAAATGGGATGTTACAGATGTAATAAGCCAGGTCACGTCATTACTGACTGCCACCAAAGCAAGAGAGATAAGGGGAAAGGATAGGAGCACAAGTCCTCTAGAGATAAGAAGAAGGAGAGGAGCTACATTGCTAAAAAGCCAAAGACACTGAGTGAATCTGACTCTTCAGACTCCAGTGATGATAAGGAAGCCTACTTCGGGCTAATGGGTCACTCCGACTCAGATGTAGACTGTCCCCCATTTACTGGGAAGGTAAAAGATCGCACCCACCTCTCTGACTTTGACTCTGACTCTGAGTCTCCTGAAAAGTACGAGCTTCTGCTCAATACCTTCGAAGAGTGCCAAAAGAGGTTGAGCGCTCAGAAGAAGGAAGTCAAATTCCTTAAGGCTGAGGGTGTGTACCTAAGAAAAGAGATAACGAGCTTGATTTCTCTCCGACAGGAACACCTGGACCTGACTTCTGAGCACTCAGATTCTCTAAAGCTCCTTGACCAAAAATTGGAAGAAATCAACAAGTTGGAAGAACACCTTGCGGCAGAGAGGAAGATTGTCAAAAGCTTCTCTATGCCCAAGACCGTTATTCCTCTGGTTGGTGAATTCTATGCTCAGGCTAAGGGGGCTGTCTTAGGTCATGTGGCTGTGCCTGGTAAATCATCCAGGAGAAACAAAAATAAGAGGAAAAATAAGGCTACTAAGAAGGCCTTTGCTGCAAAAAAGGGAAAGTCCCCACTCGATTCTATTTCATTCAGAAAGCCTGGCTTTCCTTGCAATGAGCAGGACTTTGAGTCAACCTATGACCACTTCTTCTGGCCCTCGGTTGAAAAGCCAAGGAGCCGGTATGATGGTTGGACCTTCCCCCGCAACTACGGTGAGAGTGTCTTCAAGGCACCTTATGAGGAAATCCAAGTGGAGAATTATGGCCACTTCTCTAGCGGCCATAATAGGAAGCAGGCACAAAAGGCCAAGCCTGTTATACAGAAGGAACATGAAGTGAATAAATCGTGTGACTGTTGTCATCAAGTTGCCTCCACCTCCAAATCCAAGGCCCCGGCTGGACCCACCGTTCCAAGGGTGAAGCAGGAGCCTAGGAAACGGTAAAATAGGTTTGACAGTTGGTGATGTGGCAAAGTTGGTCACTTTGCCGTGGATTGCGGGTTTAATCCAAGATACAATGAGACTCCTTATGTTAGCAATACGAGGCCGACCACTCGTAGGGTTAACCAACCGAGGGGGAGTGTGCTAATAAGGAATCTAGGACCCAAGTTCGATTGAGTTCCTAAGGGAAACTAATTTTGTTTTGCAGGTATGTCCAAAGGCCACCAAAACGCCAATCTGGTACTTGGGCAGTGGATGTTCCCGGCATATGACTGGGACAAGAAGCCTGTTGCGTGATTACTCTCCAGTCGAAAATGAACCCAAAGTCATCTTTGGAGGATCTGATCGAGGAGTCACCAGGGGTTATGGTATGATTTCCAACGGTGTATTCTCTATCGCAGACGTGGCCTATGTTGAAGGGTTAAACCATAATCTGATCATTATAAGCCAATTGTGTGATAAAGGATACGACGTAAAGTTCTGCAATGAAAAGTGCTTGATAATATTGTGTGCCTCTTCGGAGACGGTATTAACTCGCATTTGGAGCAGAAATATTTTTTGCTTAGATTTTATTAACTTAGACTCTTCTACCCCCGTGTGCTTAGTAGCAAAAGACAGTGCATCTCTCTGTGAACAATGGCACAAGAGATTAGCACATATTAATGTCAAGACTATTAATATGTTGTTTTCCAAGAATTTAGTAAGGGATGCCCCTACTATTAAGTGCATCAAAGATAGCCCTTGTCCTGCATGCCAGAAGGGCAAATAGACTCGGGCTACCTTTAAGGGAATTGCAGACAAAGACTCTTCCAGATGTCTTTATCTTCTGTACATGGACTTGTTCGGTCCAGTGCAAGTTCATAGCTTAGGAGGCAAATCCTATACGCTAGTGATTATTGATGATCACTCTCGATTTACGTGAGTGTTCTTCTTGAAACGAAAGTCATATACATTTGACATCTTCACTAATTTTATCAGGCAGATTTAGAACGAACTTAACTGCTCCGTGGTCAAAATCAGAAGTGACCATGGAATAGAATTCGAGTCTGGATCTCTGACAGAATTCTGTGAAGAATATGGTATCTTTCATGAGTTTTCCTCACCGCGTACTCCTCAACAAAACAGAGTTGCGGAGAGAACGAATAGAACGCTCATTGAGGCATGTACGACAATGATGAATGACGCTTCTCTCCCAGAGTACTTCTGGGCAGAGGCTGTCAATACAGCCTTTCACGTGCAAAATCGAGCCTTGATCAACAGAATCATCGTAAGACGCCTTATGAGCTATTGAAAGGCAAGAAACTGACCATGCCCTATCTAAGGATTTTTGGCTGCAGATGATATGTACTCAATAATGGGAAGTACCCACGTACTAAATTCGAAGAAAAATACTTCGAAGGAATCTTCATGGGCTATAGTAGCCATAGTCGGGCATATAGGGTTTTCAATAAGAAAACCCTAGTGGTAGAGGAGTCCATTAATGTTGTATTTGATGAAGGAAGCTTGCTTCACTGCAATTCTTCCAGTGGCATTCTTGAAGATGCAGGTGCAAGGCTTGAACAGTTACGACTCAATGAGACTGCTAAAGATGAAACTCCCAAGTACGTCAAGGTCTCCACCTCAACGCCACCAGGAGAAGATGACGGTCAGGATGGAGAAATTCTCCCATAAGAGGGAGGAGACCGAGAAGCTGTTGGAGCTCCAGATGCTAGACTCTTAGAGCTCGGACACGTGAGGGATCACTCAAGAGATTTGATAATAGGAGATCCTCGGGACGGTGTCAAAACTCGAAGAGGTACAATTAACGAGATTTTGCACCTAAGTTTTCTATCACAGGTTGAGCCTAAGAAGTTCGACGAAGCGAACAAAGATGCGTCATGGATATTTGCAATGCAAGATGAACTGCATCAATTCGAACGATGCAACGTCTGGACGCTAGTTCCCAGACCAAAGAAACAGAATGTGATCGGCACTAAGTGGATCTTCAGAAACAAACTGGATGAACACGATTTCATCTTCAAGAACAAGGCTAGACTGGTGGCTCAAGGTTACAGACAAGAGGAGGGGATTGACTTCGACCAAACCTTTGCACCAGTTGCAAGGCTTGAAGAGATCAGATTGTTCCTGGCATATGCCTCTCACAAAAGAATTCACTGTCTATCAGATGGACGTGAAATCTGTGTTCCTAAATAGAAATTTGAAAGAGAAAGTATATGTCGCGCAACCCCCAGGTTTTGTTAATCCAACATTCCCTAATCATGTGTACTTTCTTAATAAAGCATTATATGGCTTAAAACAAGCTCCTCGAGCTCGGTATGAGACTCTGTCTAGTTTTCTTCTTGAGAACAAGTTCTCGAGAGGAAAAATAGATAAGACATTATTTCTTAGGGAAGTCAAAGGCAAAATTTAGCTGGTGCAAATCTATGTCTATGACATAATATTCGGCTCAACGGACAACAACCTGTGCAAGAAGTTTTCTAAACTTATGCAAGGGAAGTTTGAAATGAGCAGCATGGGTGAGCTGAAGTACTTCTTGGGACTTCATGTGAAACAGTATGAGGATGGAATTTTCATTTCTCAGACGAAGTTCATAAATGAACTCCTCAAGAAATTCGGAATGGAGAATGCAACCTCCATGAGGACTCCAATGGGATCCACTGTGTCTCTAAACAAGGATGAGAAAGGGAAACCTTTTGATGAAACCAAATACAGAAGCATAATTGGATCCCTGTTCTACCTCACTGCTAGTAGACCGGATATTATGTTTTCCACATGCGTTTGTGCCAGATATCAGGTGAACACTATGGAATCTCATTATGATGTTGCAAAGCGAATTCTTAGATACCTTAAAGGTACACAAATCTTGGCTTGTGGTACCCAAGAAACAATGATGTCGAGCTGATAGGCTTTTCAGATACTGACTTTGTAAGAAGTAGGGATGGTAGGAAAAGGACTTCCGGGACGTGCAAATTCCTCGGAAGAAGGCTTATTTCGTGGAACAGTAAAAAGCAGAACTGTGTCGCAACCTCTACGGCTGAATCTGAGTACATCTCAGCAGACAGCTAGTGTGCACAAGTTCTATGGATAAGAAATCAACTCGAAGATTATGACTTGCAGTTCAAAGAAGTTCCTATGTATTGAGACTCCTCGAGCGCAATAGCAATTGCGAACAATCCAGTGTCACACAGCAGAACAAATCATATTGAAGTGCGCTACCACTTCATTCAGGAGCATATGGAAAACAATGATATCTCTCTCTGTTATGTCCCCACGGATAAGCAGATTGCAGATATATTCACAAAGCCCCTAGACGAGGCCAAGTTCAGTCTCTTGAAAACTGAACTCGACATGCTGAACTATGAAGATTGAAGGCTGAATGGCTCAAGGCTCGTGGATCAAGGGGAAGCATCAACGAGGAACTCATGATCGGACACGAATGCAAGAACTGAGGGGGAGCATTTTGCTCAAAGTAAAATCCCAGATTTGCAGAAGCCGAAAAGGGGGAGATTACCCTCTCGGCTAAGGCTAAGGTGGCTGCCAATGTTATGTTGCTCTCAAGAAAATGGTAATGAATTTCACTCTCAAGTGAATTTTCAGTTAATGATTTTCATTCCCATCTGTTCTATTCACCTTAGCTTGTAGGGTTTAGGCTTCTTCAAATAGCAGGAGATTGTTGGTATTGCATCCACAATTGACCTGATTTGAAGAAGCCCCTGAAAAAGCTAAGGTGAATTGAAAATGTATTTGATAATTCTATCAAGTTGTGCTTGCAGCTATTCCATGCTAAGTACACACTAATGTCAGGGTGCAGTGGGTCAATATACACGGGTCTGCGCAACGTAATGCCTCGTTGTATAGATCAGTGTATTGATTCAAGTGTGCTCTCTCTATTGGAGTGTACTTATTTTCAAGTACAGGGTCAAGGTAGATCAAGAGCAGAAGAAGGAGCAAAGATGGGTCAAAGACCAAGTCTTCAAAGGAAGGAAGAGAAAAATCTTCTAATTCAAAATCGACGGGAATCACTAAGTCATTCCCTCCAACTTTGACGGGAATCGCTAGTGATTCCCGCCGACTTCGACGGGAATCGCTAGTGATTCCCGCCGATTCGTCAAGAATCAGTAAGCCTCTCCCGCCGAATTCTTCCGGATGACAGTTTTCTAACAGGGATTCTGCCAAGGCAAAATCGACGGGAATTGTGAGTGATTCCCTCCGACATCGACGGGAATCACCAACGATTCCCGCCGATTTTGCCTTAGGCAAATTTCCTCGTTCGCTGGACCGGATCAACTTGCCGTGTGCTTTTCTGCCGGGGCTAGGGTTTCTCCTTATGGGCCCCACAACGGTCTTTAGGGTTGGATCAGGGTATATATATTCGTGTATTTTGAACTTCTACAGACAACTATTCATGCGAAATAAAAAGTAGCCGACGCCATGCCCTAGTCGATCGCGAAAACCACCGATCTCTTGTAGCCGCTAGTAGTTCGTTGTCACCGCTAATCTTCGATCTTCTTGGATCTTCCGACAATAGTACCGATGTGAGCCGAGTGTCTCACGCATCTCTCTTGAGATCTCTTGTCTCTCGATTCGTTGAACGAGACTAGTTCTCCATTCCGAATCGGTGGAGACGATTGAGCCAACAGAGATCGTTGGTAGACCTTACTTGCTTCGTCAAGAAGTTTGGATCTATAAAGTATCATCGCCGCAATCACTTGCCGCCGCTAATCTTGACAAAATCCTCTCCAAGAGAGAAATCCGGTTGTGGACTCTTCGTAACTTTCAAAAAAGCTTCAACGAACGAAGAAGGACATCGGAATCTCCAAAAGCTTTGTTTGTATTTTCTTTTACATTCAATTTTGCTTTGTTGTAAAGGAATTTTCATTCCATGTTGTAAGGGTTGTGTGCAACCCGTGGTGGTGGAGTTGTGACTCCTTTTTTGGAAGGGTTCCTTCCATAGTGTGAGGATTGGATTTCAATCCGTTTGGAGAAGTGACCTAGTCATCCCTTGGTGGGAGATAGGTCGAAGGGGGAAAGTGGACGTACCCAAATTGGGGAACCACTATAATTCTTTGTGTGTTTTCTGTGCTCTATTTGTTAATTTGTGCAGGTAAATTTAATTCCGCAAAAGACTGCACGACACCTATTCCCCCCCCATAGGTTGATTTAATCGACACTACAGACTTTCAGATAGGCAGCTTCTCCAATTCACTCAACCACTTCAAACGGACCAAGATACCTCAGACTCAACTTTTCCAAGCATTGAATACCGAATATGCCTTTCAATTGCTTTATCTTCAAATATACCCAATCACTAACTACGAACTCCAAGTTTCGGTGCTTGGCATTATAGTACTTAGCTTGCCTATCCTGGGCCACAAAAAGCCGCTCTCATATAGTGTGTATGGTCGAATTTGCATATTCAACTTCTTTACGCTTATACAACTTCGATTTGCCTTTTTCTGCCCAAGCTAAAGGAGTACAACACTTCCTACCATATAAATCTTCGAAGGGCGCCATCTGAATGCAACCTTGATAGCTATTATTATAGGCGAGCTCGATCATATAGAGATGGTCCTCCCACCTCTTCCCGAAATCAAAGGCACACATACAGAGCATTTCCTCCATTGTCCTATTGGTCCTCTCGATCTGACCATCTATTTGCGGAGGAAAGGTCGTACTGAACTTCATTTTAGTACCCAACAACTGGTGGATTAGCCTCCAATCATTCGAATTAAGGTGCCCATCCCGGTCACTAATGATGCCACGGGGCACACCGTGCAAATTTACTATGTTGTCAACATACAACTTAGCTAATTTTCAACTGAACCATCTTTCTTGTTTGGTATGAAGTGTAATACCTTTGTCAATCGATCAACGATCACCCACACGACATCGTTCCCGCTTTGTGATCTCGGCAACCCATGCATGAAATACATATGAATATAATCAAACTTCCATGCTGGAATTGGTAACGACTTAAGGAAACCTATAATCTATTGACATTCCGATATCACTAAGGCGCAAGTCTTACACTTCTCCATGTAAAGAGCTATGTACTTCTTTAAACTGGGCCACCAGAATAACTTTTTCATGTCCTTGTGCATCTTTGTGCTCCCTGGGTGGATTGAGTATTTCATAAAGTGTGCCTCATTCATCTAATCCTCCTGTAGTTTCCCCACATTTGAGACGAAAAAACGACCATCTTTTCTCAAAAAGTCATCTTCCAAGAAGAACTGGGAATCTGACTCTTCCACTACATAGTGCTTCATACTCTCATCGAGTTCAGTTGCTCGTCGAACCCTATCCTCGATGTCATACTACACCTCCGTCTAGTTCAAACACGCATTTGCAGTGTCATTCTTGTCAACACAATAAATATCTAAGGCCTCCAACTCCTGGATCAGACGCTCATCATTCATCTGCAGCCAAGTTTCCCATACTGGACTCCTACGACTCAAGGAATCTGCGACCACATTTCCCTTCCCGGGAGTGTAATATATCGGGAAGGTGTAGTTCCATAGGAACTCCATTCACCTCCGCTACCGCATGTTCATATCTTTCTGATCTATTAAGTAATTAAGGCTCTTATGGTCCGTGAAGATGTCAACTTTCATGCCATATAAGTAATGACACCATAGCTTAAGTGCAAAAATCACAGCTGTCAACTCCAAGTCCTGGACTTGATAGTTTCGCTTGTACACTTTTAACTGGAGTGAGCCATAAGCAATAACCTTTCCGAACTGCAGAAGAATGTAGCCTAAACCGCTCCCTGATGCATCACTATAAATCTTATAACTATTTGTACCACATGGCGAACACAATATAGGCGTCGTAGTCAAATGACTTTGTAACTCCTCAAAAACTCTTGCGCACTCATGCGTCCAAACAAACTTTTGATCTTTCCATGTCAGAGTAGTGAGAGGTAAGGCTATCCACGAGAAGTTCTTTACAAAGCGCCTGTAGTAGCCAGCAAGTCCAAGGAAACTCCCGACTTCTGCTACAGTAGACAATACAAGCCACTCCCATATCGCAACTATCTTCGCGGATCCACCGCAATACCTTCTCCTCTAACCATATGGACAAGAAAAGCCATCGATGACAACCAAAACCCACACTTAGAGAACTTTTCATAGAGTTTATTTATTCTCAAGGTATGAAAAACCATCCTCAAGTGATTTGCATGATCTTCTGTTGATTGAGAGTACACCAATATGTCATCAATAAAGACGATCACAAATTGATTTGAGAACTCCCAAAAGGTCTGATGCATCATGTACCTGAATACTGATTACGCATTTGTTAGCCCAAACAACATTACAGTGAACTCATAAGGACCATATCGCGTACTGAACGCTGTCTTGGGAATGTCAAATTCCCTAATTCGTAGTTGGTAATAGCCAGACTTTAAGTTTAGCTTCAAGTATACAGTTGAACCCACTAGCTGATCAAACAAGTCATCAATCCGTGGAATTGGATACTTATTCTTCTCCGTGAGCCTGTTTAATTCTTGATAGTCAATGCATAGAAGCAAGCTTCCATCCTTATTCTTCACAAAGAGGATCGGTGCTCTCCAAGGTGACATACTTGGACGTATATAGCCTTGCTCTAGAAATTATTGAAATTTAACTTTTAGTTCCTCCATCTCTTTTGGCTCTACTCGGTACAGTGAGCGAGCCACAGGCTTCGCACCTGGAACCAACTCAATAGCAAAGTTAATCTCATACTGGGGCGGTAACCCAGGGAGATCATTAGGAAAAATATCTGCATAATCTGATATAACAGGAATATCATTCAAACTTGACTTTGGCTCAACAACCTCCAACAGCGTGAAAAATAACTTCGCGCCCTTCCGAACAGCCTTGACTACTTAGAGAGCAGACATCTATATCTTGATCGATCCTCGCATTCCAGGGAACTTAGTCTCTCATTTAGCATTATGTCCAAGTGTGTCTTCCTTAGATTTGCAATCTATACAGGCACACTGCTCCGAGAGCCATTCCATACCAAAGATAACATCGAACTCAAATATTGGCAGCACACGCGCTTCCAATTCGAAGTCCTGACTTCCTATTAGCACCTCAACACAACAAGACCTATATGCGCGTATCACGCATCCGATAGGTAACAAAACCTTTACTTTATCTATCGATATAAGAGTAGGCACTCTGATCCATAATACGAAGTCCTCAGATAGAAAGGAATGAAAAACACCTGTATCGAATAGTAATCTCCCCGGATAGTCCCGAATAAGGATAAAGCCTAAACTTATAAAGCTATACACAAATAATTTTCAAGGTATAAAGTATATAAAGCAGGTAAACTATATACTACTTGTACCTGTGAAGACATCAGCCTATTTGATGGCCTCTTGTTGGCTAAGATTGTAAACCCTCGACTGAGCTGGAGCATATTGGGATTCAGGGGACTCTACTGCCTTTCCCTTCTCAGCATAAGATGCTACCACCTTTTTATCCTTCCTTGGAAGGCCACTGCTACACTCACAGGAAAATGCCCTGGCTTACCACAAGTGTAACATGTGAGCAGACCTCGCTCTTACGTTGCTCTAGAAGAAATAACAGATCGAACTTGTCAAGAAAACCTTGACTTTGTTCTCCACTTCTTTCGGTAATCAGATTTTATAGGACACGACACTTTGAAATCTGGCTTTGTCACATCCAAGTCCCTCTTATCATGTACCCTCTTCATGACCTTCTCTAACGAATGAGCCGTATTAACCAACACTTGAAAACCTTAATTCATTGGACCCGAGAGCAGTAACCTCAGATCATCCCGTAGTCCCTCGTAGAACCTATTGTGAAAGTGAGGGATAGATCTAACTTAATTCTAGAGGGGTGGGGGGGGTGAATAGAGTATTTTTAATCTTTGATTAATTTTTATAGCGGATTTTAAATTAAGTGATATATATATATATAGAAAGAAAAATCACAGCATACAAATAAAGAAAGCAATCAATCACAAATGACACAAGGATTTATAGTAGTTCTCCAATAACCTGGGTACATATGCTCTTCTACAACCCTGGTAGGAATCCACTATAGGTTTTTGATCATGTGCCCTGCCACAAGAAGATCTATTTTGTAAGGGAGATATTGAAACCCTTTGAGCTTTTGACCAGCTGCCCAAAAACCAAGCTTATGTCTTTTGATCAGGTGACTTATGAACAAAGAGATAACTTTTGAAGGGAGTTTAAAACCCTATACATAGTTTAAGAAATAAACTAAGAGAGTTGATGATGTCTTCTCTATCAAATATCTCTGAGAAGACTTTAGTGGAAGAAGATGCAAAAAGCTCCTCCTGATTTGAGTAGAGATTTGAGATTAGGAGGGGATACTTTTCTTCAGAGTGTAGGTCTTCTTCTATTTGACTGGTTGAAGACTTTTCACTTGCAGAGACTGAAGCAGAAAATCTATTAAAAAATATGTTGATTTGTAAGTCTCTAAATCAGTAACAGTGTATCACCCTGAAAGTCTAACTCTATAAACTTATGAGATTCGTAAGAGTGTAACCCTTTGAAGCAGCAATAATCTGAATATATAATCTATGAGAAGGATTCAAACATTTGAATTAAAACCATTCTGAAATACCTAAAGAATCTTTGAGAATTTTAACTACTCTGGTTAATAAATTAGAACTAAACTCTGTGATAAATCCATATTTAATGCTGCCTGAAACATCTATATTCATTAAGAATATTTAGCATTAAATATCATAGTGTAACTAACTGAAATTAAACCTTTCAAAATCGTTATGCCTTTTGAATATAAAACTGCCTTAAAATTGAACACTGCAAGAAATTCATCGAACTAAGCCTGGAGATCATCGAACTGAGCCTGGAGTTGGTCGAACTGAGCCTGGAGTTCGTCAAGCTGAGCTTATGAGTTATGATCATCATTCATTGAATGGAGCCCAGAGTTCGTCAAGCTAAACTCGGAGTTAGAACTCTGAGTTCGTCGAACTCAGCTCGGCATTCGTCAAACTGAGCTCAGCTTTCGTCGATCTGAATTCTGCATTCGTCGAGCAGCACTTCTCTAGAAATCTTCTAAAGTAGAAACCCTGGAAATAAACCTTTGACCCTAGACTATACAGATTGGGTCAAACTAATCATCTTAAACAAATAATAGTGATCCTAGCCCAAATTAGTAAATGGGTTCCTACATATTGGTCTTACGCTCTTCGTCAGCAAAAGTAGACCCCGCATAACATCCCAACCTAGTAAACCCATGAAAATAGTTATCCACACTACACTCACCCTGAGTCAAATGTTGGAACACATTTTATATGGCAATATGTTGTGACGACGGCAGATGCTTTGCCAAGAACAATCTCGAAAAATCCTCCATCGATATCTCTGATAGTCGTCTGCCCGCAAAGTGGTGTAACTCCAATTATTCCCACCAAAGTCGAGCCTCTCCTCCCAACAGGAAAGTTGCAAATGTGACCTTTTTCCCCTCCTCTGTCTCTATCTCCGTCAATATTCTATTGATGTTTGAAAGCCAGTCCACTGCCTGCATTAGGGATCCTATACCCGTAAATATAGGAGGACTAAAACTCATGTAGTGCTTCAATTACCATTCAATCACTCTATTATCAACCAAATCCTCAGCAGGTATTTGCCTAACAGCTATAGGCTTGGCTATACCAACTTATTCTGGCACTATCGCAGGTCACACCTGCCCAGTCGGCTGTGCATTCATCATTATAAACACTGCCTCAAAACCTAAGAGTACTATTTCCATAGAAGGAGGAGGTGTGGGCACATCAGCTGGTGCCACACTCTAAACAGAATGTTGGGGTTCAGACGGCCCCGTACCACTTCTAGTCACTTATAAGTATAAATTACACAATTTAGCGACTACTCAAAAGGAAAATAACGACCATTATGGACACACAGATTCCTCAAACACGTGTATTTTCATTCTAAAAGTGAGGGTATAAATCGTACTAACTCTAGAGGAGGGGTGAATATAGTATTTTAAAAACTTGATTAGTTTTTATAGCGGAATTAAAATAAGTGATATCAGTATATGTATAAAGAGAAGTAAGAAAAAGAAAACTTTCACAGCATAGTAGAAATAAAGAATAAAACAACCAGGCGACACAAGAAAATTATAGTGGTTTGATAAGTTATAAATATACGTATTTTTCAGTACTTCTATTATGTCATTTTAATTTATTTTTCGTTGTTTTTAGTTATTTTTTTTCAATAAAATGTTTCCTTTTTGTAAATATTGTTCTAACTTAGCTTTTTGTTTTTAAGAATTTTTTCAGAAAAAGCTAAAAAATCAAAGCTTGACACGCCCATGTCCTAAGCCTGACACGCCCATGTCATGCCCTCGCCATTCAACCATCGTCGAATTCAGCTCTCCATTCGGCCTTCATCAAAACTATTTGTCACGCTCGTGTCCAATAGGCTACATGCCCGTGACAACTCCACCAATCCTAGATCAGTTGCTGCCGACATCAAATTTGCATGGTGGCCTGTCACGCCCCCTACATGCCCCCTACATGCCCATGACAAGCTTGTCATACCTGTGACTGACACGTGTCCCATTCCAGAGGCTTCCAGTTCGACGATCAGCGTTCGATGTTCGCCGACCCCACCAACATGCCCGTGTCAAGATTCAACACGCCTGTGACTTCTCCACCTGTCCCAGACAAGAAAGCACCGGCGACGAAATGACATGATGCCTTCCGCAGTTAAACCTTCTGGGCACGCCCGCTGACACGCCCATAACCTAGGGCGTGTCAACCCTCTTTTTTGTCTATAAATAAAAAGTTTTTGTAAGGTCCAAGGGTTCAATCCTTTGATCCATTTTGCTGTTGGGTTGCTGCTAGGAGATCTTTTTTGCAATATAAGGATAATTCCCCCCCCTCCTCTTTGTGTTTGTTTTAGCTTTTGTAATCCGACTTTTTAATTAATAAAAATGGTTAGTTTTTCATCCTAATATTGTTCTTGAATGTCTCTGAGTGCCTCTCTTTCAGCAATCCTATGTATCTTTATTTTTCATTTTTGTATGGGTGTGTGTATGAGTTAGATTTGTGGAATTTATGCTTTCAAATGAAAAAAAACACATAGCTTTCTCTTAGATTTTCTCAAATTTACGAGTCATTATTATAGTTTTTTTCTTCTTATCTTATTCCTTAGATTGGTTTTGATTTAGGATTTTTATGCTTTTATATTCTTTCTTATGAATTTGTAAAATGATTTCAAAAGTGGTTTTCCTTACTCGTTAACTTAGATTTTCCTTTTTAGGTTATAAAACTTTTGCTTCTTTTTAACTTTCTTCCACTTTTTAAACCCTTTTACAAAGTTATAAGAATGAATTATGTGTTATTTCAATTTTTAAACCACTTTGATTTTCACATTTACATAAAAGCTCTTTTGCTCGAACAATTTTTGTTTTTACTTTTTATGCATTTCCAGCAAATTCTAACGGTAAATATATTATCGTTTTTATTTTTCGAGCACTTTGATATTTGCCTTTATTTTGAAAAACTTTTGCTTCTTTAATTTTTATTTCTTCTTTTTATGCATTTCTATCAAGTTCTAACAGTAGAAATGTAACTGTTTTAATTTTTCGAACACTTCATTTTTCACATTTTTTCTTGTGTGCGTGAGTGTATGAGTTAGATTTTATTATTTTCATTCTTCAAGTAGTGTGTGTGTGTGTGTGTTTTTATTTTATGAAGAGTGTGTGTGTGTGTGTGTTTTTATTTCTGTAGAGTGTGTGCGTGTGTGCATCTATTCCTCCTACTCGTTTGAGTAGGACTCGCTTTAATTTTCTGCCTACTCATTTGAGTAGAATTTTTTTTGTTTTTATTCTTGTAGAGTGTATGTGTGTGTTTTATTTCTGTAGAGTGTGTATGTGCATCTATTTCCTCCTACTCGTTTTAGTAGAACTTGCTTTAATTTTCGGCCTACTCATTTGAGTAGGGCTTTGTGTGTGTTTTTATTCATGTAGAGAGAGAGTGTGTGTGTGTGTGTGCGTATTTTATTTCTGTAGAGTGTGTGCGTGTGTGCATCTATTTCCTCCTACACGTTTGAGTAGGGCTCTCTTAAATTTTCTTCCTACTCATTTGAGTAGGACTTTGTTTGTGTTTTTATTCATGTAGAGTGTGTGTGTGTTTTATTTTTATACAGTGTGTGTGCGTGTGAATCTATTTCCTCCTACTCATTTGAGTAGGACTCGTTTTAATTTTCCGCCTACTCTTTTGAGTAGGACTTTGTGTGTGTTTTTTTTCATGTAGAGTTTGTGTGTGTGTGTGTTTTATTTTTGTAGAGTGTGTGTGTGTGCATCTATTTCCTCCTACTCATTTGAGTAGGACTCGCTTTAATTTCCATCCTACTCGTTTGAGTAGGACTTGTCTTTTACAGCTTTAATTTCCCGCCTACTCATTTGAGTAGGACTTGTCATTTCAATTATGTAAATTTTTCCTTTTTTGTAACTTAGCTCTTTTCCTTTTCTTATAAGTTTGGTTAAGTGCGTGCGTTTTCCTTTTTTAGTAGCTTTTTTCTTTCTAATGTTAGGGTACCTTATTTTTTCTTATTTTTTATAACCCATTAGAGTTTAATTTATAACTCGCGCCTCACCAAACAAATAAGCAGTCCCCATTCAGATAAGTGGCTAATAGTTCTTAGCCCTCGACATCGAAGAGCATTGGGACAAATTAAATCACTCTAAATAATTAAAGAATCTTTTTCTCACTTTAATTAAAGGGCTTATGTTTTTCCCTTGGTTAACAATGCGTAAAACCACATATCGATTAGTGGGTTCTATTTCCGTTATCCAAATGCTTGCTAGCGAAGAGGCCGTGCGTATGGACTGATCACCATTGGTTAAAAACAGTTGTTGCATACCCTCGAGAGAGGAGAAGCATGATTCTACCTGATTGGGTTCCCTACCCAATAGATGGGTTCTTAGCGTAAAGCGGGCATTAAGAGAAATCCTTTGTCGGACGAGAGTTCGGTCGAATATTCTTAATGTTCAGGTGAGCGATATTCCTATAGCTTGGTGAGCTCATATTTGTGGAACCTCCACGACCAAGTTGCCATTAATTAATTTGAAAACTAAGTTCTATAATTATTAAGAGTCATTTTAGTTTTGATCCGATTCGATGCCGAGCGTTAACCCTTCATCGAATATTTTCTAAGTCTTTTTACAACTTTCCTTTTTAACCGCTTTAATTAACTAAAACCCGACAAGTTATTTTCGGTAAAAAAATTGTCCCTCCGAAAGGAGTAGAAATAGTCAACAGGCCCCGGGAAATATACGACCTCAATATTCCACACCGGAATATCCTGTATTACTTGCGACAGGTGCACTTGCCTTCGTAACCCTCCACTACACAGAACCCCTTTCCCTCTGTACGCATCATGGTTCCCCAAAATTGGGTATATCCACTCTTCTACCACCCTGGTAGGAATCACTAACAGGTTTTTGATCAGGTGCCCTGCCACCACAGGTTTTTGCTTAGGTGCCCTTTCACCACAAGATCTATTTAAAGGGAGATCTCACAACCCTTTATGCTTTTGATCAGGTGCCAAAAAACCAAATCAAGTCTTTTGATAAGGACACTTGTCAACGAAGTGATAACTTTTGAAGGGAGTTAGAAGCCCTTTTTATAGTGGGAAATGAAAAGTGATATTGTCTTCTCTTTCTCAAATAGCTGAGAGGACTTTAGTGGACACTGTTGTCAAAAATCCCCCTGAGATGAAGAAATGTTTAGGAAGATGAGAGCATTGCTCAGGGTGTGGCCTTGATGAAGATCTTCAGAAACTTCTTGGACTGGTGTTGATGAGTTGTCCCTTTGAATCCTGAAGCAGAAATTGAAGAAGACTAAAGATCTGTGTGTGATGTTCTTCAATTTGCTGTAAGAATGATAACAGTGCTTTTTCTCTAAAAAACTTTGTATCAGTTATTGTGAAAAGATCTCTTGTTATTCTTCTTTTTAAAAGAAGATCTTTTTATATTCTGAGAGGATTTCTGCCTTTGAATTTTGAATATTATCCTTGATTTGCTGCTCAGAATCTGGGAGTTGAAACGGATAGAAAATATCTTTAATGTGTTTCCTCAACTGTCCCAGTAAATAAGTCAAGTAATTAACCGTGTGAATTATATAATCAATGCTACCATACATTGGCTATATTCTTGAGAATAAAAGCATTAATTATCAGAGAATTATTCTCTTAGAATAATACCAATTGAAATCAAAATGATAGAGAGATCGTCAAACTGATACTGACAAAAATTGTCAAACTGATACTGACAGAAATCGTCAAACTCAGGACAGATTTCGTCGACCTAAACTCAAAGTTTGTCGAGCAGAGAAATCATCTTCATCGAGCTGAGCTCAGAGAAAATTTATCTGGAAAGAATCTGACAAAGCTGAGCTCCATGTTCGTCGAACTGAGGTAGACTTTCGTCGACCAGAGAATCTGAGTAGAAGAGGGAAGATCGTCTAGCTCATCTCAGAGTTAAAACTCTGAGTTCGTCGATCAGCGATCGACAATCATCGAGCTGATTTCAAAGAACTTCGAACTAATTCTCTAAACTATTTAACAACTACATTTCTTCTCAGCCTGTATCTCTAGAGTATCCGAGGGCTGGATCAAAGATTGTCTAACCTAGTCAGATTGTCCTAGACATAGAACTAACAAATATGACCTTAGGGTATACATGATGGGTCAAAAACCTAAAGTGAACCTTGCCCAAATCCAAACTAGGAATCCAACAAACTCCCCCTATTTGGGTTAGGTCACTAAACAAAAATAGAAAAGCATAAAAACACAAAGAAATATAAATATCTAACAGAATTTTAAAATCATTCAGCATATATAATATAGCTAAGTACAATACACATATATATCACAGAGAAATAAATGTTCAAGATTTGTTAGAGGGAGGAGCAGAAGATGATTTAGCAAACACAATTGTCCTGTGAGGATTCTCTTCTTCCTTCTGAGTCATTTTCATGTCTTGAACTTCAAGAACTGTCAAAGATGAAGCATTGTGAACTACAACTTCTAAATGTACCTGCATATATTCATTAGGATCAAATAATTGTCCGTCTATCTAAAATTTGTCAAACTCTTTATGTCTATATGTGGACATTGTAGTGAATTTTGATGGATCTGATCCTTCTGCAGATTGAGGAGAAATAGCTTCACCTATTATCTTCATAAGAGATGGATTAAAGAATGTAAAAAGATTTTTGGCAATATCAGAGAAATTAAGATAAAGGTGTTCTAGAGTGGAGGAAGTATGGGAGGTATCATGACCATAGTTTGAACAGAAAGAGGAGTGTGAAAGATTAGTATGGATGTGCTCTGATAATGTGGGAATAGGGTTAGAAGGAATGGCATTAGAGGTGGTTGGAATTGTGGTAGTAGGAATTGTTGTGGTAGTTATTGTTGTAGTGGTGATTTCCTAAGTGGGGGATTGACATGGGGAATGGTGGATTGGAGAGTTTTGTTGTGATGGTTGAGGAGACAGTAGATTGAAGTTGAGCTATGGGGATGTGGATGGAATGACATCCAGATGAGTTAGAGGTGGAGATAGAGGAGGAATAAGATCTGTCATAATTTCTTCCTCATGGATGATGATTGTTGATTATGGAGGTGATGGTGGTGGAATAGGTGAAGTTGGAGGGATAATGGAAGATGGTTGTTATGGAAGAGCTGAAGAAATATCAGTTTGAATTCTGATGAAAGGGGTAATTTCTTCTGGTGGTGGGGGAGTGGCTATAACTACCCTGGTGTGCTCAAAAGTCCTGGAAGAGGAGGAATCCATGGATGGCTTAGAGATGGTCCTCTCCCATCGACCAAACAAGACACAAGTTAGTCTTTTGGAGGAATTTATGAATATGGACCGGGAGACCATTAATTCATGAGTCGTGGCCTGGAGAAAAATGCCTAATATCCTCCCAAAACACACCTCTTTCTTAGAATTCTTCTTTTTGATTAACTCAAACAGTAAATTTGCCCTATTTACTACATTCTTATTTACTAGAGCACACATCACTAAGAACTGGTGCCTGGTTATATAGTCATGGGTTGTGTGTTTGCCCGACAAGACCTTACAAACAACATCAGAAAAGAATTTATACTCTGCAGATAAGTTCTTTTGAAGAAGTTTATTAGAGTTTCCCTCGGAGTGACCCATCTTAATCAACATAGACTCAAACTTAGAACTGTCTATTTTAATGCCTTCTTCTCCATTAACCAAACCAAAAATTTCAGTTAAAACAGCAGGGGTTAGGGTAACCTTATTGCCTGCGATGGTACCAGTCATAGTATCAGCGTCTAGAGTAGTTGAAGTATAAACCCATTCCCTTATTTCAGTTGCTGACAACTTGATCCTTGTGGTCATGATTTTCTTCAGTTGCTGTTCTTCAAAAAGTAGTAGAATGTCCATGAGAATCTGATCGGAATGATGGAAACAATCGAAGTCAATGTCGAAGCTGGTGTCGTACTTCATGCTGGAGAGGGAAGTCGCCGAAATGACTATTATTTTCCTGAAAAACGAAAGAGAGATCAAGTGCAAGAGAAATAGAAAGCGCGGGATAGAGCTCGAAGAAAACCTAGTTATAAAGGTTATTGGAATATGAAGCGGCAGACTCCTTCCTACGAAAAGAAAACAAATCTTCGTTATCAAGTCGACGAAAAATTTCATGAAGAAATGATATCGTCGATCTCAGTTTGAAGAGGGGAAAACATTTCGTCATTCTCAGGTCAACGAATAATTTTATCAAGCAAGATCGTCGATCTCAGCTCGACGAAAAAACTTCACATAGAGAGTTCGTCGATCTCAGGTTAACGAATTTTCTCAAGAACAATTCTCAGATCGTCGATCTCTGTTCGACGAGCTGTGACCAATTCTTCTACCTCAGACAGAAAATTAAATAAACGTTCTCCATTGATCATACCCAGCTAATTCAGAAAGAACAGATGTTTCTTCTCATCTAAAGGTTTAGTAAAGATGTCTACTCTTTGGAAATAAGTAGAGGTAAGGACAGGATTAATTTTTTTTTTGTCCACACAATCTCTAATAAAATGATGCCTTACTTCTATGTACTTTGTACTACTATGATGTACTGGATTTTGTGCAATAGAAATTACACAGGTACTATCACAAAATACAGTTGAATTATTTAGATTGTAACCATAATCCAGGAGTTGGTTTTGAATCCACAATATTTTTGAACAACCACTGCTAGCAACAATGTATTCAGCTTGTACAGTTGAGGTGGACACAGATGTTTGTTTCTTACAAAACCAAGACACAAGGCTATCACCAAGGAACTAGCATATTCCTGATGTGCCATTCCTGTCAACTCTACATCCAGCAAAGTCAGCTTTTGAGAATCCAGTCAATTCAAATTCTGATTCAGTTGGATAAAAGAGTCCTAGATTTGGGCAACCCTTTATATATCTCAAAATTCATTTTAGGGAAATAAGGTGAAATTCTTTAGGGTTCACCTGGAACCTAGCACATAGACAAGTAGCAAACATTATATCTGGCCTACTAGCTATGAGATATAAAAAGGACCAAACAATAGCCATATATGTTTTCTGACAACTCGCTTGCCATGTTCATTAGAATCAATCACAGCATTGGAAGCCATTGGTGTTTTCTTAGCTGAGGCATCAGTCATCCCAAATCTTTTAACTAATTCCTTAGCATATTTGGATTGGGATATGAAAATACCATCAGGGGATTGCTTCACTTGGAGACCAAGGAAGTAAGAAAGCTCACCCATGCTACTCATTTCAAACATGGAATGCATCAGGCCAGAAAACCTTTTGCATAGCTTGGAATCAGTAGAGCAAAAAATGATGTCATTATCATATATTTGTACTAACAATATGTAATTATTATGATGCCTAGTAAATAAGTTATATCTACAATGCCCCTAGTGAACTTATGCTCTAAAAGAATGCTAGCTAGGGTCTCATACCAAGCTCTTGGAGCTTGTTTTAAACCATAAAGAGCTTTATGCAATCTGAAAAAAAAGTGGGATGAGTTAGAGAAATAAAACCTGGTGGTTGTTCAACATATACTTCCTCTTTGAGTTCACCACTAAAGAAAGCACTCTTGACATCCATTTGGTAGACCTTGAACTTTTTGTAGGCTGCATATGCAAGAAAATTTTTAATAGCTTCCTGTCTTGCAACAGGTGCAAAGGTTTGATCATAGTCAATTCCTTCTTTCTATCTTTATCCTTGTTCTACAAGCCTTGCTTTGTTCCTGATGATGGCTCCTTGTGCATCCAATTTAATTCTGAATACCCATTTAGTTCCAATGACTTGGAAGTCTTTGGGTCTAGGAACTAAATCCCAAACTCTTCATCTCTCAAACTGATTGAGCTCCTCTTGCATTGCAATAATCCAGTGGGGATCTTGCTCTGCATCTTTTATGGATTGGGGCTCAAGTTGAGATATGAAGAAATCATACATCAAATTTTGGTTAATTTGGTGCCTTGTTTGCACACCAACTTATATGTCTCCAATCACTTGAGATACAGGGTGATCTCTAAGTGTGACAAGATTAATTGGAGGAGTTCGTTCAACAACAGCATTAGGAAATAATTCCTCTTGTGGAATTAAATTTGTTGTTGTAGGTTCAGCAATTATATCACTGACCTTTCCTTTACTATCTTCATCAATATGTGGAGAAGGATTTGTTTCAGGCTCATTATTGAGGTTTAGATCATCCAATTTCTCACACAATTATGGAACCTGCAATAAGTTACTGGTAATAGAATCCTTCTCCTTATAATACATGTTAGCTTCATCAAAGTAAATATGAACAGATTCTTCTATTTTCAAAGTAGATTTATTGAAAACCCTATAAGCCTTTCTGACTAGGGAATATCCAAGAAAAATTAAAGCCTTTCAAAGTAGATTTATTAAAAACCCTATGAGATTGGTGAAGTAGCCAAATCTAGCTCTTCATGGTAGATAGGCAAGGAGGAAAAGTTGACGTACCCAACTCGGGGAACTACCATAAATCTCGATGTTTATGTGTATAAAATTTTAGCAATTTTTATTCCGCATAAAGAAACAAAAATCACATATTCACCCCCTCTAGGTGATTTAGGAAGACGCTAGACTCTTTAACACAGGCCCTACAACTCAAAACCATAACAAGATACTACCTCAGGCTAAAGGCCCTACAGCTCAAAGAATAAATATCTTACATCAGATCCATAATTGGATCCTACCTCGGGTACACAGACCCTACAACTCAGATCAAAAATGATCCTATAGTATTAGTGAGTTTGTTGTTGATGATATGATTCTAGAGAATAGATTCTCCATGTCTACCTTTCTGAACTGAGTGAACTCAGCCCTAACTTTGACTCTAGAGAAAAGATTCTCTGAGTCTTCTTCTTCCTAAATTGAGAAAGCTCAGTCCTATCTTCTTCACTTCAACAAGATGGTTGATCTTTAAGTTGGTAGTGCTTGTACTGAGAAGTAACTACAAAGCTCTATTTCTTCAAGCCTTTTGTGTAGATGAGTTGACAATAGTTGCCTCGAAGATGAATAACAGCTTAGGCTTGCTCTACTTCTTCTTCTTGCTCAGAGAGAAAGGTCTCTGACCTTGCTATTAAAGACTTTCTTCAACCAGCTAATTTTAGGTTTTCTTCACCTTCGAACTCAAAGAGAAAATTCTCTGAACTTACTGTTGAAGATAGATTTAATCTTTAGTGAAGTAATCTTTAACAGCCAATACTGTCTTTGAATCACAGAGTAACTGTAGAATAAGTTCTTGGAAAACTTCTCCATTATCGAGGGGAAGAAGATGACCGGAAAGATCTGTTCTGCTTTTCTCTCTCTAAGCTTTCTTTCTACTTTCCTCTGCACTCTTCTTTTGTATCCCTCCAATCAATGGCTCTATGCGCAAAATGGACTCCTAGAATGTGTAACTGCAGCACAACTTTTACATTAACTGTTGTACTAAAGACAAGCGGCGCCTTTTGTCTTCTAGCATGCAAAACCCACTATATTTGAATTTCTACTGACATCAGCATGACTCAGCTACTGTGGACTAAGCAAATTCCAGAAAGTATGCACAGGCATTGAGTGAATCCTTGTCACTCAACGCAAAAGTACTTCGCTGAATTCTGCATCTTCATGCATTGAGTGCGTTGAGTGAGCCTTCATCACTTAACACAAATAGACTTTTATAGTCAAACATCTTAGGCATCGAGTGAGCCTTCGTCACTTAATGCTTTTGGGCTTAGTTTAATTTTCTCTATATGTAGGCATTGAGTGCATCTTCTTCACTGAATGATTTATGCATTTGCATGGCTTCTTGATGAGGCGTTGAGTGGCCTGTCTTCACTCGACAGTTTTGTACTTAGTTTAATTTTCTCTGTTGAGTAGGCGTTAAGTGAACTGCCTTCACTCAATGCTTCTGTACTTAGATAGATTTTCTATTGAGTAGACGATGAGTGAACTGTCTTCACTCAACGCTTTTATCCTTATACAGATTTCATGTCTGCTCCTTTAAGGATTTGACTGCTTCAGCTTTTGTCAACACTTTTGCAATTCTGACATTGAGTGAAGTGAGTTCACTCAACGCATCTAGACTTGGTGGATTTTCTACCTATCCAAAAACTAGTCTTCTTGATTGAGGCTTTGATTGAAATGCCTTCACTCAATGCTTCTCTCCTTAGATATATTTCTTGTTAAGTAGGTGTTCAGTGAACTGCCTTCACTCAACGCTTCTGGACTTAGCAAGATTTCTACTTCTCCAACATCCTGTCTTGAGTACAACTAGTATTGTGACCTTGATATCCATTCTAATCATGGTATTGTAGACAACCTACATACATTGAACTTGAACGTACATCAAATACAATTATGCACTTAGCATTGATGGTGATGCCTCTTTAAATTCAGGGAACATTGAAGGGCAATATTTCCAATAGCTATGTTTGTATCTAAGTGTTATAATTGCAAGCGTGTTAAGGAATATTATATAATGCTTGGAGGTATGTTAACACCTTTGGACATTCCCAGCTAGAAGTTGGAGTGTATTTTAATAGATTACATTACCGGTTTGCTGAGGTCTCCCTGAGGGCATAATGTTATATGGGTCATTATCGATAGATTAATAAAGTGTGCTCCCTTTTATGCCTTATAAATTTGGTTATTCCATTGAAAAGAAAGAAGAGCTTTATTTGCATGACGTCATAAGATTGTATGGTGTGACACTGAGTATTATGTTAGATCGAGATTCGAGATATATGTCCTGTTTCTGGTGAAGCTTGCAAGGATCTTTGGGCATAGACCTCAGATATTCTACTTCTTATCACCCACAGACAAATGGTCAAACCAAAAGAGTAAATCATATTTTGGAAGATATGATTAGATATCATATCCTAGACTATGGTGGGGCCTGGGACAAGCATCTTGAGCTTATGGAGTTTTCCTACAACAACTATCAGGAGATTTTGCAGATGGTGCCTTTTGAATCCTTATATGGGAGGAGTTGTCGAACTACCCTGTTTTGGGCTGAAGTCTGTAAGAGGTCGTTTTTAGGTCCAGAGGTCTTAGAAGAGATGAGTGTAAAAGTAATGCTTATCCATGAGAAGCTTCGTTTGGCTTAAGAGAATTATGAGAAGAACGCTAATCGGCGTAGGGATGATCTAGAATTCGCAATTGGGGACATGGTCATCTTGAAGGTTTCTTCGATGCCATGTGTTAAGAGATTTGGGAAGAACCATAAGTTGGATCCCAGGTATATGGGGCCTTTCCAGATCATCGAGCGCATTAGAGTGTCGGCTTATAGGCTAGAGTTGCCTACTACTTCCTTGGTGTTTATAATGTGTTTCATGTGAGACAGTTGCGAAACTATTTGTACAATGAGCATCATTTCGTTAATTCAGTGCCCCAATTGCAACCTAATCATTCCTATATCGAAGAATCGGTCTATATCCTGGAGATGCAAGATTGATTGTTGAGGAGAAATACAATCCCTATGGTGAAAGTTCTTTGGCGGAATTAGGACGTCAGGAGAGCAGCTTAGGAATTGGAGTCTGCTATGAAGGAATCTCATCCTTATCTGTTCTCCTAGATTTTATTGGTAAGAGTTTTATCCAGCAAGTCAGTGCCTTTTCTTTTCTCGGAGGTTTAAGATGTTTTCAAAGTTTCAGGACAAAACTTCTTTTAGGTGGGGTGACTGTAACGCCCCTGAGTTTTTGTTAATTAATTTAGTCGCGTATTAATAGTATAAGGGAGTTATGTCAGTTCAAGATTTACGTACGTCGTAAATTTCTTCTTAGACAACAACTATGCAATGTAATAACAATGAATTTATAATTTATTTTATTAAAAGCTCCACCCTATAAAACCCGAACACATTTGAAATTAGGTTTCTTGATATCCTTCTTCTCTTTTCTACCGAACCGATCACACGACAGGAGGAGTCGGCCATTTTGGAAGTCTTCCGTCAGCCGTCGCAGGAGCTTGGGTGCAGGAAATCATCGTCAGAGTAGAGATTCAGACTGCTCTTATCGAGAGCTTTTGTGCGTTTGAGTTTTTTAGGTTTCGTGGATTTTTGGAGTTGGAGAAGGCAGCCCTAACCTTCCTTTTCTACTCAAATCTTCCAGAAATTACTACTTGCGGGTTTCTTATTGCCGATCTGTGGAGTGGTGTGCTAAGGAAGCTAAAAATTTAGAGAATTGAGGCAAGTGGCGGTCTACCACTCTTACTTTGTTGTTATTGTTCTTCTCCCTTCTTTTCTCTCTCGTTAAGATCTAAGAGGAACGTGCTTTGTCTACTTGGTGTTCGAAATTTTGGATTTGGAGATTTGTAAAATTCGGTTTATGCAGATTCGTCGAATGTTCACGAGAAGTCAAGTGATTTCATCGAGTATTAGTAGGATTCATCAAGAGGATAGGAATAATTCATCGAGTATTCTCGTGTAATTGAGTATTCGTGTAATCTAAGTAGGATTTGTCGAGTATTCTCGTGTAATCTAAGTAGGATTCGTCGAGAGTATAAGTAAAATTCATATAGTATTCTCGTGTAGTCTAGTAGAGTTTGTCAAGTATTCCAGTATTGTTTGGTAAAATTTGTCGAGTCATCTCATGTAGTTCAAGTAAATTTTGTTGATTGTTCTCGTAGAGTTCGTTAAGTGGTTGTGCCGAATTCATCGTATAGACTCAACGATTCGTTGGGAGCTTATGCTGAATTTATCAAGAGGTTTGGATTTTCATCAAGTAAACTTTTGCATTTTGTCATATAGAGTTATTTACCCTTAGAGACTCATGGATCATTCTTCTCTTGTGTCATTGTGGTGACCCAATGCTAAGTCTTAGTATATTTAAATTTATTTCTGCATATGTATTATTATTGTTATGATTTTTTACTTGGGTTGGCAATGGATAAAAGACCACCACCTTAGTTCCTACTGTGAAACATTACGCCTGGTGACTATTATTTGGTAATTTTGGTTGGCAGTGGATAAAATACCATCACCTCAGTGCCTGTATCTTTGGTTGTGTTGTTCTAATGGTTTGTATTGGAAAGATAGTCGCTACCTCAATACCATTTTAATTCTGACGCGTATGATTCACACATTAAGCAAATCAATCCTATTTTTATGGTTATATACTTATGATTAGGACATCACTAAGAGTCCTTTCTGCACTTAGTACAAGTCTTCTCCTTATATGACTGCTTAGTGCCAAGCTAATCATTCTCCTTACTCTCATGTTGTTGACCTCTATGGTTTTGAGGCATTTCAGTTGGGTTTGTAACCCACTTACCTTATTAAACCTTTTGATTTATGTTTAAGCCGCCTTTGCGCTCTTTGTTGCTAAGGCATTCTTTTCTTTTGAATTCCTCGAGTTCAGGTCAATAGCAGGTAGTTGAAAGAAATATTTCAAGTGCCTAGACACCTTGAGGGGGGGGGGGTGAATAGGTTCCAATTTTTTTTTATAATTCAGGCAGTTTAACAAGTATTAACACAGCATAGAACAAACAATTCACAGTACACAAATCAATACAAAACAAACACCAGATTTATAGTGGTTCCCCAAGGTATGGGTACATCCACTTCCCCCTTTGCCTATCTAGTAGAGAAATGGATTCAACCCAACTCCCTTCCACTTTCTCAGATCCAAGATCTTACAACTCAGAACCAGACGGGTTCCAACAGCTCAGACTTACACAAGTCCTACCTCAGATCCTTCCCAAGAATCCAACCTCAGGCCTTAGCCCTACCTCAGCCTTTATCACTAGGCTTACAACTCAGACTTTCACAAGTCCTACACCTCAGGCTTTCAACCCTACCTCAGGCATTACAATTACAGGCTTACAACTCAGATCTAACAAAATATCCAACAAGTAATTGAGTATTTAAAAGATAAAAAAAATATCACCAGATAGATCTCTCTATAGGTGTGAAATTCTTGATCAGTTCTTGAATAAACTGAATCTTCAGATCCAACCTGACTTAGCAGTTTCAAAGCTTCTTGATAGAACAAAATAAGGTTGAACTCTTCTTGATGTAGAAGTTGATCTCCTGTCATCTCCTTCCTTGAATTCAAAATACGATCAGAATCATCCCTACAGACTGTTCAGAATATGCCTTCTTTAGGGTCTCCCCTTTTCTTGTTGTTGAATTCTCTCTTTGGATAATTCACTTTCTTATCTCTATATTAGTTTTATATTTTTGGTTGTCAAGGATCAGTCCCTTATATATTGTTTCCTCATGATTACCGGCTGATCAAGTTTGTCACAACCTTCTGACAGTTCTGACAAAGGTGTTAGACCTGTTGGTTATGACAGTTGATTCCTCAAAGTCTTTAAAATTCAGCATGAACAACTCAGCAAACTGCTTCATATATGTCGACAACAATATACTAAGTGTCGACACAAGTCTTGATGATGTCGACACAACACTCCATGTGTTGACATAGTCATTCTTCTGCTATTCGACACATCTTCTGTTTGTATGTGTCGACATAAGTCTTGTGTGTCGACACAACTGCTCCTGGTATTGATATAGCTGATGCAGTCAAATGGCATTGAGTGTGTGTCTAGCTATCGACACAAGACTTAAGACCCAATATAGCTGTCGACACAAACCATCTTCAGTTGTCGACACAAACCTTCTTTAGGTGTCAAAATAATTCCCGGGTGTCGACCCATGACTTTCTTCTGATGTCGACATAACTCCTGGGTGTCGACATAGCTTATACTTGAGGTGTTGACATAATTCCTGCCTTAGGTGTCGACATAATTCTGGGTGTCGACACAACTTCTTCTTCAGGTGTCGACACAATACCTTGGTGTCGACATAACTTTGCTTCTAGTGTCGACCCAACTTCTGGGTGTGACACAATTCTTCACAAGTATCGACACTTGTACTTAGAGAATTTCCTTGCAAACCTTACCCCTGCACAATATAACTCAAACATCCATCAAATACAAATTGATGTATATCATTGAGTAAGATGAGGCTTCTCCAAATCTGGTACATATTTTTCATTGTACCTAACAATATCCCCCTATTTGGAGAAGTCATAACCCTTAGTCAAAGATATACATCACTCATAAAAAAGCACATAAAATAGATGTACATACATTTCAGTGCAAGATAACATAAAAATAATGTAAAAAACTACAATCAATTAATTCTTGGTTTACAAGTTTCCTTAGAAAAAAAGCAAAAAAGTTACATTGTTCTATATATAAGCCTATCTATCCTATGATGGACTAGGCTCCTTAATTTCAATGCCTTTTCAAGATTTAATCTTTGCCTGCATAGTAGGATCTGTATCATCAGCAGGTTTCTTCCCTTTGAGATCCTTTTTCTTCTGTTCTTCATCCTTTATCCTTTGCCTTTTAAAATAGTGAAAGGGCTTGGGGAAGTTCCTACTAGGATCCAGAGCATTAACAGTTAACTTCCTAGCTTTTACACTCCTTCTGAACTGAAGAATGGCTTCTGGCCTGGCTTGATATTTGTTCCATTCTTGCTCAGATATCCATTTTACCATGTCTTGGGTCTTATCCTTTACAGCCTTCCAGGCAGTTAAAATAATATTCTTGGAAGTAGGGCTCCATTGCTCAAAATCTGGCTTCAACTAAGCCTATTCCTTGAATCTTTTCTTGGATAATTGTGCCTCCTTTTAAGCTTGCTTGGCAGCCTCTGACATTTCTACTTTTTCAATAATCACCTTTGATGCCTCCTGTGAAGGACTATACATTATTTGCACATCTAGTTGAACCATGTCAAAGTCAGGAGGAGGGTAAATAACCTGTGCAACTTCAGGCTGAACTCCTTCAATATTAACAGGTTGCACTCCAGACTCAGCAACATTGACATCATCACACAAAGGAGGAAAGCCTAGTGTAGCTCTGATGGAATTAGAGACCCATTTTGCATGGTCAGATCTAGCTTTGACTAACAATCTCTTCCCCTTTATGACTTCTCTAGTTATATGATCTCTCAGATCAGTCTTTTGAAATCTTATCTGATCAGCTAGATATTCTATACCTTCTTGATAGTAAGCTTTGAACTTAGTTAGGTAATCAGAAATGGTCTTTTGAGAGGCTCCAATAGCTATTTGGACAATAGCTAGATCTTCTTATATTTTCTTTGATATTTCAGTTTTCAAATCAGTTGAAATACTTCCCAATTTTTTAATGATTTCTTCGTGGGAGTCTTTGAGGTTTTCATTGGACCTAAATTGACTTTATAAAACATAACCTTGCTTGGTGGCAATGTCCTCAATCTCAGTCTTTAAAATCTCTTGTTGCTCAGCCAAATATACTACAGCATTGCCTCCCTTATGGAAGCAATCTGTCATCTCTTTCTTATGCAGATTGACTTCAAATCTGATAGATTTTATGTCTTGAGCCAGCTAAAACTGTAGTTCTTAATTTAACTCATCCACATACTTCTCTAAAGACTGCCTTTGTTCATCCAATTTAACTTGCAATTAGACCAGTAATGAACTGAAGTCCATGCTTAGAGCAGATGGTTGAGTGACTGATTGCAAGGCTTTCTTGTAGCCTAAGCTCCTTTTCTTAATTGCAACTATCTTCCTCTTCTTAGCCATAGAGGCTTCCTAATCATCATTAGAGGGTTTTGATGAGCTTTCTATGTCAACAGTTTCCTTATTAGATGTGGCATTTAGTAGCTCCTCCCCCTTAGTTCTTGGCAGGTTCTTTTCTATCTGTGATTGCTCCCCCTCAATCCTTGTAGCTGATAAATCAGGAAACAACTCTTCCATAGTTACCTCTTGCTGTATCTGTACCGGAGCAACAAGGTTAGTTTGGAAAACAAAAGGTTCTCCCTGGACATCCAGATCTTTGTCCAGGGATCTCTCTAGAAAGGAGATACTTACTTGCTCATCTTGAGCAGTATCTTTTAAATACACATCATGTGCCTCTTCCTCCATATTTAGCAGTGCTTCTTTATTGATATCTGATACACTATCCATTACTGTATCGACTGAAAACTCACTCTCTAGAGTAACTACATCAATTGCTACCCCTTGAGCAGGCAGCTCAGAAAGTACAGTATCTTGTGCTGCTGGAGCAGGATTTTCTCCCCCTAGAGAAGTGACTGTCTGTTGCTCTAGGAGCACACTGCTCTATACTTGATCTTGAGCATCTTTTAGTTGCCTGTCTTCATCTGAACTGAAAACCACTTTCTCTTCAGAATCATTAGAGGATTCTGTTTGCTGAACAACTTCCTTCTTCTTCTTTACTTTCTTGGTCTGTTTTTGTGGAGTAGAAACCTCCTTGGTTAATACTCTATCCCACCTAGACAGAATTATGGTGTCCATTCTCCTCATATGGTTGATTTTTGTTCCTGGAAGTTGACTCATGACATCTGGTATTGCTGAAGATAAACATAAACTCAGAATCCTTCCCAGATTTGGTTTCTTTATACTTTCTTTTATTTTGTCAAACACTATTGATGCCCAGTCTGTTTTTACAGTGAAGATGACCCTTGTCATTAGATTGAACATGGAGACTGAAACTCTTTCATGTCCACCAGTTTTACACAGAATCACCTTGCCTACTATTTCAGACAAAAACTTTCCCTGTGAATTCATCCCTTTCCTGGTGATGGATGATCCAACCTTGGTACTAGGGTTTAGCCCGCACCAGCTTAAAACATCTTTTGTCATTGATAGAATGATGTCATCTTCATCCTTAACCCTAGGAAGTTGGAGTGATTTCCTAATCGTCTTTAGTGTAAGTTTCACTCAGGAATCTTCAACTGTGGCTTTGATCTTCTTCCCGTCTATGTCCACAGTGGTTGATGAATAAAATTCCCTGACTTCCTTCTTCCAGATCTTAGTCGGTTCTGAGACCAAGAAATCCAAACCATTTTCTGAAATTAGGGTACTTACACCCTGGATTTCTAGCGACGCTATCGTAAATCCACAACGAACCAGCTCATAGCCTTCGTTCACTTTGTCATCTTGATGTGGAACCATTGTCAAGAGAGAGAGAGAGAGATGGAGGTGAAAAGAAGAGATGGTCTTTGTCGACACACGGTGCAAAGCCAAGAATTTGGAGAGCATAGTTTACCAGATTTTGGCTTCACCTATTTATAGTCCTGGTGTAAAAAGGATTTCAAAAGACGCGGATAAGTAATAATATTTAGTCTCGACAATACTTGGGTTTAGTCGACACGTCTATGTGTTGACATACTTAAGTTAGTGTTGATATGGACTGGTTATGTCTCGACATAGAGTGTCGACTTTGATTTTTGTGTGTCTACACAAAAATCAGCTAACTTAAAATCTCGATAGAGTTGTGTCGACACCTATTCTTCTGTTGACACAGATACTGTTTTTGTGTCGACACATCCTTTTTCTTTGTCAACACAACATACTGAGTGTGTCGACACAAAATCTGCTTGTGTCGACACAAACTTGGAACTTAGACAAATTTCCAGAGAAATTTTGTACTGACATATTTTACTTAGGAATGCTTGTGCTTACCTTTTCTAAGTTCAACATACCTAATTCAATTTTAAAATAATTGAATTTAGTTTCATCCAGTGGTTTTGTAAAAATATCAGCAATTTGATTATTGGTATTTACAAATTCTAGAGTAATATCTTCCCTTTCCACATGTTCTCTTATGAAATAAAACTTAATTTCTATATGCTTGGTTCGACTCTGTGATACAGGATTCTTAGCAATAGAAATAGAACTTGTAGAATCACAAAACAGTTGAATTTTACTTACCTTGATGTCATAATCTTCAAGTTGGTGCTTTATCCACAATAATTGTGCACAACAATTGCCTGCAGCTGCATATTCAGACTCAGCTGTTTATATAGCTACACTGGTCTGCTTCTTACTACACCAAGACACCAGCCTTCCACCTAGGAATTGACAGGTTCCTATAGTACTATTTCTGTCTTCTTTGCATCCTACAAAGTGTGTATCTGAGAAACCAGTTAGTATGAAATCTCTATTCTTAGGGTACCAAAGACCTAGATTAAATGTGCCCTTAAGATATCTCAAAATTCACTTATCTGCAGTATAATGAGATTCCTTTGGGAAAGCATGGTACCTAGTACAGACACATGTAGCATACATGATATCAGGTATACTAGCAGTCAAGTAGAGTAGGGAGCTAATTATCCCTCTATACAAAGACTCATCAATAGGTTTCCCTGTCTCATCTTTTCCAATAGGAATACTTGTTCCCATTGGAGTTTTCATGGTGGAGGCTGAGTCCATACCATATTTTTTAATAACTCCTTAGTGAACTTAGACTGGGATATGGACAATCCATCATAAGTCTGTCTTACTTGAAGTCCCAAGAAGTACTTCAGCTCACCCATACTGCTCATCTCAAACTTCCCTTGCATAAGTTTGGCAAACTTTCTACAAAGGTTATTTTCAGTAGAACCAAAGATAATATCATCAACATATATCTAGAATAGGATTATCTTGCCTTTAGATTCCCTAAAGAATAGATTTTTGTCTATCTTTCCTCTATAGAATTTATTCTCAATTAAAAAATCAAACAGGGTTTCATACTAAGCTCTACGGGCTTGTTCCAAACCATATAGAGCTTTCCTAAGCCTATATACATAATCAGGATAATTAGAATCTACAAAACCTGAGGGTTATTCAACATGGAATTCCTCTTTTAAGCCACCATTTAGAAATGCTGGCTTTACATCCATCTGATATACCTTGAACCCTTGATAAGCAGCATAGGCCAAGAACAACCTTATAGCCTCAAGCCTTGCCACTGGGCAAAGGTTTGATCAAAGTCAATCCCTTCTTCTTTCCTGTAGCCTTTTACTACCAGCATGGCCTTGTTCTTGATTATAGTCCCATTCTCATCAAGTTTATTTCTGTAGATCCACTTGGTTCCTATAATGTTGTGATCCTTTGGTTTAGGAACAAGTTCCCATACTTTACATCTCCTGAATTGATTCAGCTCCTCTTCCATAGCATCAATCCAGTTTGTGTCTAGCATGGCTTCTTCAAACTTCCTCGGTTCTATTTGTGATAAGAAGCTAGAACATAGAACTGTGTTCATGCTCTTACTCCTTGTTAGAACACCTTGACTTGCATCACTAATGATTTGGTGAGCATGATGATCCTTCAGGTGTCTTCTAGCTGTAGGAAACCTGTCAACCTCATGGCCTTCTTAATTTTCCTCAACCTGATGCTCCTAATTGTCTTCATCATCCAGTGAGTCTTGTTCTCCCCCTAGAAAGCATGCTTCTTTTTCTTCATCCATCCTAGCAGGAGCTTCATCATTGATGGTTAGCTCGTCCAGCCTATCTATTAGACCTATAGAACTAACTGAAGAACTAGATAATTCACTGTTATTCAACTTAGATTCATCAAATATTACATGGACAGATTCTTCTACAACTTGTGTAGTCAAGTTATAGATCCTGTATGCCCTACTACTATTGTTGTACCAACAAATATCCCTTCGAGTGATTTGGCAGCAAACTTAGTTTGGTAGTTGTTACCATTAACTAGGACATAACACATGCTACCAAAGATTCTAAAGTAGGAAATGTTTGGTTTTCTACCTTTCAAAATCTGATAGGGATCATCTTATGTTTCTTATTGATGGAGGCTCTATTGAGTGCATGACATGCAATATTTACTGCCTCAGCCCAGAAGTACTCAGGGAGAGTAGTGTCACTAAGTAGAGTTCTACTTTCCTCAATTAGAGTCCCATTCTTTCTTTCAGCAACACCATTTTGCGGAGGTGTTCTAGGTGAGGAGAACTCTTAATGAATCTCAAGTTCTTCACAGAACTTTGTCATACATTCAGACTGAAATTCAGTTCAATGGTCACTTCTGATTTTAACCATTGAATTATTAAATTCATTCTGAATTTGTATAACAAAGGTCTGGAAAATAGTAGAAGTTTTAGATTTCTGCCTCAAGAAGAAAACCCATGTGTATCTAGAATAGTCACTTTAGTGATAGTAATTGAATCATTAGAAATGTTAACAAATCCTTTGATGATTCCTTTTTCTGATCCCCCAAAGATTACTTTGGGTCCATTATCTATGGGTACATAGTCCCTCAACATTCTTCTTGTTCAAGTTATGTCTTTGGAACATCCACTATCCAAGTACCATATAGGGGTATGACCACTTGTATTCACCTGCATCAAATAAAGAATCACTCATCCTTAGAACCCAAATTATTATTGGGTCCTAGGTCCTTGTTAGTTTGAAATCCTGCAGCTTTTCTGACAGGTAAACTATACTTTGTTTTAACATTTGTATTAAACCAACAATCCATGGCAAAGTGCCCTACCTTGCCACAAAACCAACACTCAAATCTGTTGTACCTTCCCTTAGGTATAGACTTTACAACCTTGTTGCCAGCAGTCTTTTTAAGTGTAGGTGCTGGAGCAGCAAACCCCAAGAATTCCTTTTGAACCTGATGGGCTTGCCTATAGAGTGGCCTACTGGCATTTGCACAATTGCCAATATGATCTCCATACTCACAGTGACCATGAGTAATTTCATGATCATACCTGTTTTTAGGTTGCATCACCTTCCAAAAGAAAATAGGGGGCTTAGAGGCTAATGGCTGAACTGGGGCCTTACATTTTTCATGAAAATTGGTGGCCCTAGTTCTTTCCTTAAAACCTAAACCAGTCATTTCCTTTCTAAGAAATGAAATTATCTATTAAGAGCAAGATAGATTTTTGCTTAGAGAATTTAGCCACTAACTCTCTTTCTTTCTTGAGTCTTTCCTCCAGATTCTTGATATGATTTTCCTTGAAAGAGATTGTGCCAATCTGAATAACAGTTATGTTCTTCAGTTTGGCAACCTCTTTCAGTTTCAAATCAATCAGCTTGGCTGATTCTGATGCTGCTTGCTTAAGAGTTTCAATCTCCTTGTCCTGCTCCTTGACAAGAAGCTTGCATCTCTTTAGAGCTTGCAACAACCCACCATACTCATCAATGAGTTGGTGTACATCCCCTTCAGACTCAGAACCATCCACATCTCCTGATGCAGATGCTTCTGATTCTTATCCTGTGCAATAATCAGAAGCTGAGGGAGAACTGTATACCTTGATTGGACCAGGCTGATCTTGGCACTGATCATTTTCTTACTGAGCCATCAACCCTCTACAGCAATAATCTTTCACTCCATTTATAGAGTCCAGCATTTGTAGGAATTCTCATTCCCTAGAATCCTCTTCTGTTGAGAACAGCCCAACATATGCTTCTGCATCATCTTCTTCTCCTGATCTTGAATATGAAGAGTCTGTCCAACTCTTCTACTTTTGAGCAATAAAGGATTTCTCCTTCTTGCCTTTCACTTGATTCTTCTTCTTGTCCTTAGATTCAGTCCTCTTATCTGGACAGTCAGCTATGACATGTCCAGAACTATTGCAACAATAGCAAACAATCTTAGAATTAGTTTGTTTACTAGGTTTTGAGGCATACCTGTCCTCCTTGGGAAGTCTTCTTTTTCTTGTAATACTCATCCTTGGAAAAGGATGTTGATGGTCTGGTTCTCCACTTCTTCTTTTTCATGAACCTTTGGAACTTCCTTGTAAAGGCAACAAAGTCCTCATCAGAGGTGTGGCTATCTGATGTGTTGTTGTCAGGAATTCCTTCTTCTGCCTCAGCACTCCTTCTGGGTGGAGAAGGAGATTTTCACCTACCCTTTCTTGTGCCTTCATCCTTAAAGGCAACTGACTTATCCTTGTACTCAAACCTGCTTCTCTTCTCTTCATCCTTTCTTGTAGTGAGCTACATTTCATATGATAACAGCTTTCCAAATAGTGTGGGAGGAGGTGTATCAACAAGCTTGGCCACCTCTCTGATGGCACAAATCTTTGTTTCCCAGTCCTTTGTCAGAGACCTGAGAAACTTGTCATTCAGTTCATATGTGCTGAAGACTCTTCCATATGTCATCAGCTCATTAACTATCCTGAATAACTTTTTGTAACATTCAGCTATGTTGTCAGACTTGGCTTGTCTAAAGTTCTTATATTCCTAATTCAGCATAGACTTCCTGTCCTCACTAACTTCTTTTGTTCCCTCCATGTAGACAATCTGGGTGTCCCACATTTCCTTGGATGTTTTACAATGCACCATATTCTGAAATATGGCATCATCTATAGCACATACAATGATGTTCTGTGCTCTTTTGTCTAGTGTTTCCAGGATGATCTCATCCTTTGTCATTTCAGAATAACTGTTTGGAGTTCTAATATTTGCATCCAGAACTGATACCTTCATTGGAATGAAGGGGTAGATTCTTGGATCAGATGCTTCCATGAACAACCTGATCCTTTCCTTCTATATGCCAAAGTATTCTTTCCTGCAGATAGGAAGTTTCATAGATCCAAATTCCTTCTGATTCTTATTTGAACCCATTCTTGAAATCTGTTAAATTGCCTTGGAGATTCTCTCAGACTGTTGGGTCAATCTTTGAGTAACCTCCCTCTGATACTACTTAAAAGACTTATTTAAAGAGCCTAGACACCTAGAGGGGGGGGGGTGTGTGAATATGTTCCAATTTTCTTTTATAATTAAGGCAATTTATCTAGTATTAACAAAGCATAGAACAAATAATTCACACTACACAAATCACAGCACAACATTATAGTGGTTCCCAAGGTATGGGTACTCCAATTTCCCCCTTCGATAATAGAGAACTCTTTAAACCAAGATTAAACTCAGAAAATGTGGGTTATTATTGAGGCTCTTTGACCAATGAGTTGGCGATGAATCAGATCTAACAAAAGATAATTGAGTATATAAAAGATACAAAAATATCACCAGATGCTGAGCTTCTTGATCAGTTCTTGAATAAATTAAATCTGATGACGTAGCTATTTCGAAGAATAAGGTTGACTTTCTTGATTAGAAGTTGATTCCTGTCAGCTCCTTCCTTGCTGAATCGTGCTGCCTTGTCTCCCCTTTTCTTGTAGTTGATCTCTCTTTGGATTTGTATTTTGGTTGTCAAGGATTTTATATTGTTTCCTCATTTACCGTATTCCGGCGTGGCATAGTACCACTTTAGTATGAACCACTCAGCAAACTGCTTCATATGCAGCAAGTAGTCTTGACTGTAATAGCCATTCCTACATTCGAACAAGCAGACCCCTCCTGGTCTTGACATAGGAAGTCAAATGTTGAGTGTGTGTCATGTCGACACAAGCCTTCAGACCCAGTATAGTTGTTGCATGGCATTGAGTGTGTGTCAAAGCCTTTGTGTCTAAGAACAATTCCTGGGTGTCGACCAAGAGGACCATGAGTGTCGACAAAATTCTAGGTGTCAAATAGGAGTCGACACACCTTCTTCTTCAGTTGTCGAAATCGTGTCGACACAGCTTTGATCGACACAATGCAAATAGTGTCAACACAATTTTCACAAGTGGTTACCAGAGAATTTCCTTGCAAACCTTACACCTGCCTAACTCAAACCTCCATCAAATACAAATTGGTATATCTTTGTTGAGGCTTCTCCAAATATGGCTTTTTTTAGTGTACCCAACAGTAGTGCTCAGCTTATTTAACCAGTTCCTGAATTGTTTCTTCCCTTTCCCATTGAGGAATGGTTGATGTTTCCCCAATTCAGACGTATTTTGTTGTTAAATATGGGTTTGTGTCAGTTTGTTGTGCCTAGTATAGTGTCTTGTGCAATGTTGTATTTTTGTCTTTCTATAAGATTTTCACTATTGAGTCTCTCTGGGATTATGTTAGAGTTAGTTATTTTTCTCTAATTTTTTCAACCCATTCTTTCAACTTTATATCAACATACTTTAAGGGATCTAAAACTCTTTTTTTACTTATACTAAATTTAGTCAACCAAGGATTTTCATGGTAAATTAATATAGAAAATAGTTTTTTTGACCAAAGTCAACCCTAACCCTATTTAGGTAAAATTATTTTCTTTTACTCTGATAATTCTTTAAACCTAATTTGACCCAAATTGATTGCACCAAGTCACAAATATGCAGATAGACTTAACATCCTACAAACAAGGACCCCTAGGAAGTGGTGTCAAGCCCTAAGGACCAAGAGGACATGAACTCAAATAGCCGCTTTGATCTGCAAATTACCTAGCCTAGGGTTTGGCTTTTGAGTCTCACTTGATATTTGACCCCATATAACACCTCCAGGAGTCATTAAGAGCTCTAGGGTTAAGTTGACCAAAGTAACCCTAACCCTATTTAGGTAAAATTGCCCTAGGGTTGGACTTAGGTGGTGTCAAGGGACCCATGAACTCCCAATTAGATTAGGGATCTAGGGTTAAGCCTAATTAACTAGGGTCCCAAAATCAATCCCAACTCCAAGCCAATTGAGCTAGGGCTAAATATGGTGACCCAATAGCTACAAACAAAGATAAATTACCTAAAAAGCCACTCAAATTATATAGGAGGTGACTAGGAGAGAGAAAGTGAAAGTTTTACCTAAAGGGAGGAGAGAGAAAGAGGAGCATTCATGGCTTTGGAAGGACATGGGGCACACCCCTTTAATGGCCTCATTCATCCCCCTTAATAGATTTGGAGGAGATGGAAGGGTTTTCCTGGCCTCCTAGGTGTAGAATTTCAGGAGTTTGGAGGTGGCTAAAAACTTCCATTCATGGCCATTCATGTCCTGACCCTCTCACTCCCCAATTTGACCCCTTTATAATCTTTAGAAACTCCCAAGCAATGAAATCGAACCGTTACATCACTGCTTTAGGTGATGGATTGAGAAATAGAAAGGAGGAGCTTGGAGTTCGTTGGCCATGGCACACCACCACCATACTCGCCACCAAGCCCGCTTGTAGGCCGAGTTCTCTTCCTCTTCCTATATATTAGATCTATAGATCACTAGGTGGAGATATCAGGCTCAATTGAGACCAATCAGAAAGGTGAAAAGTGAGATATTTCCATGAAATTCAACCACTAAGCTGGAAATGGCCTCTCGGCGGTCGTGTCGCCGCCAGCCGATAGCCGCTACCTCAATGGAGGTGGTGGTGGTGGTGGCCGACCAAGGAGGTGATCGGATGGTCGGGAAAGGGCATGGGAATTGCCCCAGGACAGATAAATCTCAACCCTTGGCACATTGGGGACGATGACCAGGAGTGGTTGGATCAGCTTGATTGGTTATGCACAGGCTGATTAATTATTAAGTATAAATTATTTCCTTTTTGTCACATTATTTCATTCAGATGGTTTTAATTATTAAAAATAGCTTGTGGGATTTTTTGTAGAAGTGCCCAATAGATAAAAGTTAGCCCTTGAGGGTTTTTTCAATAAAAAATTAGAATCATCCAATTTGGCTCACAGAATTTTTCTCAGCACTCATTTTGGTGCAAGGTATCCAAAGGGTAATAAGAGATTAAACTGAGTGCCCCCAGTGGCCCACTTAGTCAAATGGCCTGAAAATTTGACTTAAGGCTGGTTTGGCCAGGACCTTCATCATACCGAAAAATCAGAATATTTGGAGATTATTTTTCTATAGTTTTTGTAATAATTTAATAAAGCATAAATGTGATAAATATAGTGTCTATGGACCTTTAATTTTCCCAAATCTCTGGTGGATGACCAGAGGGGTCATATTTGTCCATGAAAAAAAATCTCAATCCATTTGGGGTTGATTTGATGGGGTAACCTAGTGATCAAAGATGGTCACCTGGAGAAAATATAGCCTAGTTCTTCAAAAGTGCACTTAGAGGAGTTGAGTGACCAATCCCTCAACAAATCAAGATGAAACCGTGGCCACTGCATTGTTATCACATGAAACACCCTCATGAATAGTTTTAGGATTATTTAAGGTAGGAATTCCCTGAAATCCTTGTTCAAACCATATGGCTGCCTATAAGGGTTAATGATGGAAATTTGGTCACATCTCCAAGGATTGGCTCAACACTTTGTAGATAGTTTCATTGGATGGAAAGACACTATGGGTAATTTATTTGGAATTTTACAGCTATTTCCCCTCACTACACACTTATTACTTAGAATGAGAACATTCCTTTTAAATGCAAAATAAATGACCATACACTATTAGAAGATAATGAAACTTGGATAATGGTCTTATACTGATGCTATCAATCTCTGCAATTTTTATTATAATTTTTAGTTAGAGAATTGAAGTACCTCCTTTATAATTTTAGATAATATTGTCCAAAGAAATAAATTGGTTTTAGGACTAATTGAGTAGTAAAAAGTTATGATACTTGGACAGTAAACTTCTTAGGTCATCATGATGCTCTGTAAATTTTGTTATAATTTTTGAAAGAAATTATGTATTGGTTCCTTCACAAATTGTCCAAGGTTTAATTTTTTTTTATCAATTAAATTATGCGGCTAAATGAAATTAGAAGATCATGAAATTTGGTCAGTGACACTTTCTGGTCACTTGTGACTTTCTTTTATTTTTCTCCTTAATGGCTTAGTGAGTTAGATGTTTTCTGCTTTTAAGAACCACACAACCCTCAAATAAGAGACAACAAAAAAAGCACACACAGAATTTATAGTAGTTTCCCAAATTATGGGTACATCCACTTTTCCTCCCACCTTTCTAACTTTTTTTAGACAAGGCACTTCTCCAATCTCGGCTCCTAAGAGCTTACAACATGATCCTGCAGGGCCACTCAGTCTCCTCCAAGACCTACAACTCAGGTACACGACCCTACAACTCAGTGATCTAAAGATCACCTACCACAGGCCCAGAGGCCCTACTACTCAGGCTGGGACGAAAACCCTACCTCACTTCCACAAAGGATCCTATAACTCAGGCATAAGTGCCCTACCTCTCACAGAGATTGACTCTCCTACCTCAGGATCAAAAGCCCTACTGCTTAGTGATCAACTGATAACCTACCTCAGATACAAACTGGATCCTACAACTAAGATTCACACTTGAATCCTACTACTCAGGCCAAATCCCTACACTCAGATTCTCAACAGAATCCTACCTCAGGAAAATCATCCCTACCTCAGGCACAAAGGACTTATAACTAAGATCCAAAAGGATCCTATAGTGAAAGTGGGTTTGGTTGATTTGGCTATAGAGAAATTTCTCTGAGCCTATCTATTTCTGTCCTGAGTTATCTCAGTCCAGACTTATTCTACACAGTCTAGAAAGTGTCTTCAAGAAAGCTTGGCTTGAACTGTATAGTAACTACTGCTAGGGTTGGCCCTTTGTTGTTGCTTCTTCCTCAATGGTTTCCTCTGAACTTGTTAGTGCAGGAGTGGATGGCATTAGTTATCTTTCTTCAGCTTTGATCTGCTACAACAATAGACCTTGATACTTCATTGCAGATCTACTATTTTGCTTCTTCTAGAACTGACCCACAAGTTCTGTTCTTTCTTCTTTTTAGCTCCAGAAATTTATCTTCAGGATTAGGCTTGTTGGAACTGTGAAGTAACATGCAGCAAGGGTTTCTTCCTTTGTTTCAACCTAAGATGAGATAAACTCAGCCCTAACTACTTGACTGCAGAGACTAGACAGCTCTGCCTCTTCTTCCTTTGCTGGATTGAGAGGATTTAGGCCTAACTCCTTTTTCAAAACTTCCTTTCTCACAGCTTCCAGAAAATGTTCTTCAGAATAGATCAGCTGGAACTGTGAAGGACTATAGCAAGCGTTATCCATTGCTGCCTCTTGACTGCAGAAATTTGTTGTATCTGCTTCTCCTTCTTCCTCAGAAAATAAGCTTTTTTACCTTGCTGGTGCAGGTGAAAATCACAGCAGCTATCTCTTTTTGCTTTAAGATATGAAGATTAAACTTCTTTTGGGCTCAACAACAATGGCTGAGGAAGAAGATGATGGCCAGCTGTCTTTTCCATAAGCTACTTTTCCTTACTCGATTTCTACCTTTTATTATTCGACCATCAACGGCTATTTGAGCAGTGGGCGCCACCATTTAATGGATGGCTTCAATTTCGCCATTTACCAACTTCCTTTTTCATACAAGGACAAATAGCTGGCCGCCAACCCAATTAAAGGTATATAATAGCATTCTCGCAAACATTTTGAATTTTGTTGACTTGTTGACTTTGGTGACGTCACCATCTATGGACTTAGCCAAAATCAAGCATCATTAGTATAGGCATTGAATGAAAAAGCTTAACTAAATGCCAAAACACTTAAACAGATTTTTGTCTATCTCAGTCGTTGGGTGAACAAACTTCACTCAATGCTTTTGACCTTAGCGAATCATTCTGTCACTAGGAGTTGAGTGAGCCTTCATCACTCAATGCAAAAGTACTTAGACAGTTTTTCATTCACTAGGCGTTGAGTGAGTAAGCTTCACTCAATGCCAAAAAACATAGCAATGATTTATGTCATTAGACATTAAGTGAGTAAGCTTCACTCAACGACAAAAAACTTAGACAATCTTTTTGTCTCTAGAAGTTGAGAATGTTGAGTCCACTCAATGCTTTTTTCCTTTGAAAATATTCTTGCTTCCCTGGCATTGAGAGTGTTGAGTGTGTCTTCATCACTCAATGCTTTTTTCCTTGGCCAGACTTTCTTTTACTAGGCGTTGAGTGAGCCTTCATCACTCAACGCCATATTACTCAGACAGATTTTGTCACTTGGCGTTGAGTGAGTAAGCTTCACTCAACGCCAAACTACTTAATAGATATTCTTCTACAATCTGGCATTGAATGAGTAAGCTACACTCAACGCATTTGGACTTAGCCAATTTACTGTATGAAAACACAGTTTCTCTCACTGACTAAGATTCAGTCAACACTTTTATCACATGGCATTGAGTGAGTAAGCTTCACTCAACGCCTATGGACTTGGTCAATTTTCTATATAAATTTTTTGTGGCTTTGACTGACTGAGCAACACTCAACGATTTTGATGTTATGGCGTTGAGTGAATGGACTTCACTCAATGCCTGTGGACTTAGCCACATATTTGCCTATTTCTTCTTAGGCTTAGCCTATCTCACATCTTTTGGTTATATGGCGTTGAGTGAGTAGACTTCACTCAACACTTGTAGATTTAGCCACATTTTCAGCTTGCCAAAATCCTTCCTTACCTCTGGCTTTGAGGGAGCTTTCTCCACTCAACGCTTGTTGACTTAGCTACTTTTCAAACATTGTCAACTGATCCTTGACATCTGGCGTTGAGTGAGCTTGCTTCACTCAACTCTAGTGGACTTAGGAAAATTCCTGCCTTTCTAGCCAGCTTCTTTGAGTCAAGCTTTCTTCCTTGTGACCACCTGTTACAAACTCTTAGACAATCTTTCTAAACTTGTTCCATGGAACATCTTGCACATGATGAGCTTAAATAACATCAAATATAACTATGCTCATAGTGTTGATGGTGATGCCACTTCAAATCCAATCTAAGAAATATTATGGGGAATATTCCCAACATTCTCCCTCTATTTGAAGAAGACAGATCACCCAACAATACTAAGAAGCATTAACATAATAAGAAGATTAATTTCATGTAGCGGTAGGTTATATCTATTAGCTTATGCTACATGAATTTTAGCATATCAATTCAATGCACTCCATTTAATTGCATTGACTCAACAAGTCAAGTCAATACATCCTCATACCTATTTATTAATTGCTCAAGTATTATGCACTCTCCTTTATACCACTTTGTTGGAACCTTAGGTTCTGATTTGGGTTAGGATCACCATTAGGATGATTAGTTTGACCCAAAATGTATAGTCTAAGGGTCATAGGTCTTTCCAGGTATTCCTCAGAAAGAATCCCAGAAGAAGTGCAGAAGAATTCCAGAGAAAATCAGTTTTGAAGTTCAGAAATTTCAGTACAGAAATAGTCGAACGGAGTTCAACTATTGCAGTCCAGAAATAGTCGAACAGAGATCAACTATTGCAGTCCAGAAATAGTCGAACGGAGTTCAACTATTGCAGTCCAGAAATAGTCGAACGGAGATCAACTATTGCAGTCCAGAAATAGTCGAACGAAGATCAACTATTGCAGTCCAGAAATAGTCGAACGGAGATCAACTATTGCAGTCTAGAAATAGTCGAACGGAGTTCAACTATTTCAGTCCAGAAATAGTCAAACGGAGTTCAACTATTGCAGTCCAGAAATAGTCGAATGGAGTTCAACTATTGCAGTCCAGAAATAGTCGAACGGAGTTCAACTATTTCTGTGCAGTTTTTCAGGAAGCTTTAAAAGATTCATTTTTGGCATTTTCCTGTGTCGTTTTTCAGACAGAATTCTTTACAGCTGGCAGATTTAATTAAGGCTATTGAGGAGATTACAGCTATCAGAATTAATGCTATATATTCTTAAGAATATAGCCGTTTGGAGGCTGCATTAATTATGGATTAAATCATAGATTTAATGACAATTGATTCCCAAAAGAAATTACCATTCTTGGGAAAAGGCTTCAGCCGTTTCAAGGTAAGAATTCAAATGTTTGAATTAGTCCAAGGGATATATATATATATGATATACAGAAGATTGAAAATATATATAATATATATCATAAAGTGACAGAGAAAAAGAAGCAGGCATATACAGATCATCTTCATCTTCTTCATCTGCTCTAGGCTTTCAAGAGACACAAAATCAACATCAGTCTAAAAGCTTGTTGGTGAGCAACATCAACTTGAAGGCCTACACCCTGAAGCAAAGCTTCCACTCCTGAACTATTCTACATCTTAGGGGGAGCTTTGACAACAACAATCCACTTGTGCTTCTCTTTGCTTGTTGAACAGAGAAGACAACATCAACTCTTCCTTCCTCCTGTACAAAGGGTTCTTGAACTCCCTTCAAAAGTTCTGCTTGGTTTCTGAGACCTTATCAAAACTCAGTGGTGGCAAGACACCTTATCAAAAAATCCAGTTTTGTTTTTGAGCACCTTATCAAAAGCTCATTGGTGCCCAGGACACCTGATCAACTTATCCTGCAGTGGATTACTACCAGGGTGGTAGAAGAGTGGATGTATCCAGATTTGGGGAACCACTATAATCCTTGTGTTGTCTGGATTGCTTACTTTGTTTTCTTCCTTATGTGTTGTTAATTTTATTGTGCATTTTATTTTCTAAAAACTCTTAAGCATATCAGATCTATCACCTCACTTTCACACTTAATACTTAAATGGAGCACCACTAGAAGAACTGACTCAACATCACCTGATCATGTTAAGTATTGCTTCTATATATCCCCCTTTTCATGTATTGCCATACATCTCCCCCTTTCTGGCTTCTTTAATAGGTATATCTTTTGAGGGAGATTATGGGATCAAGAGAGATTTTATCTCTTGATCATAGCCAAAGTCCCACGTTGATACCACTAAGGAAATTATCCAAGTGATCAAACCACTTTATTAGGAGTCATACCTTTTGTGTTGATACATTGATACAACATAACACTGCAGCACTTGAACTAGCTACTAACATAGTTCCACTTAAGCTGGTTGTTCCTCTTGTCTAACAGCAGCACTGTCTTCTCAGTAGTAGTAGTCCATCTTAGACTCAGAGAAGATTATGATTATATCATTAATAATCTCCCCCCTTAAACTATGTATTGTCCTTAAGACAAGCTGATCAACAGTGAAGATCATCGATCCACTACAATAGCTGTTTTCTCCTTCTCAATAGGAGGCTGATCCTGTTCCAGCACGTGCTGGACATGCTCTCCCTTAATAGGAGCATTTCCTTTCATCATTTATACATGTGATGTACTTGCTCCCCCTCAACAGGAGCTTCACTATCATCATCTCTAATGGACACATGAGTCCATTTAAGTCTTGATACCACTAATGGTCTTTATATTCTTGACATCACATCATGGAATTATCTACCTACTAGGTCGCTTCTTGCTGAGCTAGATTTGTTTTTCATTTCTTTGGCAACATACTTGACTCTGTCTTCAGCTTTCTGATCAGCAGCACAAGAATGTTCAGCCCACTGAGCACCATCTTGATCATCACTTTGATCTGCCCTCTTGATCACCACTCAGGTTACCATACAGTCCTTCATGAATAAGAGGAATGTTATCTGCATACTATTCAAGCTCCAATGAACTTATTACATTGGCAACCCAAACATCATTCTCCCCCTTGATCATTGTCTTCATCCTTGATCATACCACTTGACTAGAGATCATATCTCTTGAGTAGATACCACTGACCCAACTCTCCTTTAGCACTTGATATCACTTGATCAATCCCTTTTTGGCTTCTGAATAGTCAGGGAGGAGCTGGTCTGCCTTGATTTTCTTCTCCCCCTAGATGATTGTAGATGATATCACTAGTGCAGCTACCAGCTTCCTCTCTACATGAGGCTGAATTTTCTCCTACAACTACTGGACTTTGAGACCACTTGATCCTTGAGTGATATTTTCTTGAATGATCCTTTCATTCTAATACCAAGTCTTTCTTTACACTGCTATTCCCATATGAATATGCTGACTTGTATCAACAATAGTTAGACCAAACCAGCTGTTCTTGTGAACTTGCTCACACACAGCAGTTGCAATTATCTTGATAGTCTTCCTCTCATCCTCAGAATTGTCCATAGGGAAATTCTGAACTTCCGAAGTATTCTTCTGATCTTTTTGGAGCTGGAGATTCTCAGACACCAATTCTTTAGACTAGACATTATGCTTTCCATACTGAACTAGACTGTATTGGCTCCCCCTCAATAATAGCACAGATTCTATCCATACTGCCCACTGATTTGGACATCCTTTGCTATAGGTTCAGATGATGCTAAAGCCTGAGCACACTTATTTTCTAGTTTCTACAGAAGTACCAGACACTGAGGATCAATTGCCTCTTCAATACTACTATCAGAAGAGCAACCTTCTAGTGCTTTCCTTAGTGATGATTACAACCAACTTTTCCTTCACTTTTTCTTCTTACTAGTTTGCTGGTGTGATAGTAAAACTTTGTCCAACTAGATAGTCTTGCTGGTTGGATCCTACTGCATTTGCCCAAAACTTGTGCAATACTTAGTTTTATGACTCAAGCATCTTGACCTTTAATGGATGGATTTAGCTGGTCTTCATCCAAGTCAAGTGCACTTGTCCTACTTCCGGATTGCACACACTATCCTTTTCCTCTTGTGTAGTAGGAGAAGTATCCTAGATGGACAATATCCATCACCAATTTCCCAATAATAGATCTTTGGTCTTTCCCTCACTAGTGTATGATCCATACGATGACTTTCTTATTCCAGTACAAATTATGGAAAATCCTCTGTCCAAGTACCTTATGGGGGAATGGGCACTTGGACTGACCTGCAAAATAGAGTTTATCCTACCTTAGGATCCTAAAAGGTATTTGGTCTTAGGTTCTGATTAGTCTAAAATCCAACTTGCCTACTAGCAACATTTCTGACAGGCAGGTTCACACTTGCTCTGGGCACAGTAAGATTGTGTCAGCAATCTAGGGCAAAATGACCCACTTTACCACAACACCAGCACTCATGGATATTGTAGCTTTTCTTATGTGTAGGTATTATAGTAGGGTTAACTGCAGACAAGATAGAAGGAAGAGGTGCAATAGCCTTCTTCAAGTTTCTCTCAGTAAGGGTCTGACTGAAGGTGAGTCTTTTAACAGATTTCCTTGGCTTGCTCTGAATGCTAATCAATCAATCCTCTTTGTAGAGGACATGCTATAACTAGTGTTAGAGATAGCCAGATCTGGCCAACTGATAGACTTACCCTTAGTCTGAGTCCTTGCTAGAAGGTCTTGAGTGAAGGCCACTGCCTTGTTCCTGTGAGTGGGGGCTGAGGCACCAAATATAAATGGTCTAGAATGGGCCATTTGTACTTCTTTATGGGGAGACATAAAGGCACTCATTCTCCTACACATTCTTCTCCCATTGTAAGATACACATGTATTCTTACAAGAAGAATTCCCATTCTTATAGTGACCATACATACAGTCCTGGTCATACCTGTAAGAAGGGAGGATTACCTTGTGAAAGGTTGACTATGGCTCTACAGGAGATTTACCTTTCCCTTTGGAATGGTCAAGTCTATAATTCCACTTAGAGCCTAAACCTCTCATCTTTTTGAGAGGTAAAGGAGTTAATTAGTGGCAACACAACATTGGGCTTATTGAAATTAGCCCTGAGTTTTCTTTTCTTTAGGAGTTTTTCTTCAAGATCAAAAATGATCTTGTCCTTCTTGTTAATGGTCTCAAGTTGGATGACTGAGATGGCCTTTAGCTGCCACACTTCCCAAGTCTTCTAGTCCAGTAGGATTACTGTCTCAGCCTATTGGGAAGCAGCTAGCTGTAGAGACAAAATCTCCTCAGCCTGCCTCTTAACTAACTTCTTGCTTCTCCTTAAGGCCTCTAGAAGTTTACCATACTTATCAATCAATTGAGATATATCTTCCTCAGATTCAGAGTCACCTTCATCACTGGATGAAGAAGCTTTTGAATCTGTACTGGTCTCATGACCTGAGCAATAAGAAGAACTAGATAGAGATTGTACCTGATCTGGACCAGGCTAATCCTGGTAGGATTCTTCTTCTATCATGGCCATTATCCCATAACTACAGTTGGCATCTACTTTATCTTCATCATCCACCTCTGAATCACTGTTTGAGTGTGATAGAGGGGCCCTGTTTCTTGTCCCAACATCAGGACAATCTTCAGCTTTATCTCCAATAGCAGCAAGTATCCCAATGAAGTATTCCTCTTATTCCTTATCATCCTTCTATGTGCCTTCCATGTGGAAAATCAAGGTGTCCCACATTTCTTTAGTAGTCTTACAGTTGACCAAGATCTGGAAGGTGGAGTCATCTATGGCACTTACCATGATGTGTTGTTCCCTCATATCCATTGTTGTCCAAGATGATTTCATCTTCAGTCATTTAAGCATAACTCTTTGGAGTCTGGAATTCTACATCTAATACAGAGACCTTTATGGGGATAAAAGGTCCCTCTTCAACTGTTACAAAGACTCTAGGATCAATGGCTTCCATGATCTACCTGATCCTCTCTTTCTATGTCCCAAAGTTCTCCTTTCTACAGACTTGAGTCTCCATTGAGCTCCACTCCTTATGGTTCACTACTTGACTCACAAGTATAAACCTTTTATATATCCTTCGAGGTCTACTCAGTCTGTTAAATCCTTTTTGAGTAACCTACCTCTGATACCACTTGAAAGTCTTTGATTTCAAGGATAGCTAAATAACCTAGAGGGGGAGGGTGAATAGGTTATTTGTCACTTGTGACTTTCTTTGATTTTTCTCCTTAATTACTTTGTGAGTTAGAGGTTTTCTTCTTTCAAGAAACACATAACCTACAAATAAGAGACTGTTGGGTCCATTGATCCTAATGTCCTAGATTTGTAAGAAGTCAAACAGGTCAATGATATACACATAGTTGTATTTGATGTATGTTTAAGTTTATGAATACAAGTTGGTCTTTGTCACAATGATTGGAAATATAATTCAAGAGACAATGACAGGTGGACTCAAAGTGATAGGCTTGAAATTAAGAAAAATGCCTAAGTCCAGAAGCATTGAGTGCGGAAAGCTCACACAACGCCATACAGCTAATAACGCTTAGAGAAGGCTAAAAGTCAAAGCCTACAGTATTGAAAAGGCAGAAATGTGGCTAATTTTACAGGCGTTGAGTGATCTTAACTCACTCAATGCCATATGGCCAGAATCGTTGAGTCAAGGATAGTCTGTCAACTCCAAAGTATAAGGAGACAGAAAATTCGACTATGTACAGAAGCTTTGAGTGAATCTCATTCACTCAATGCCAAGTCAAAAGGATTTGAGTCTAGTCTTCCTGTGAAGAAACAAGAATTTTGCTAAGTTCAGAATAGTTGAGAGAAGGCAGTTCACTCAACGGACTCAATGCCAAACTACAACAAGAAGGCAAGATTGCAGAAAATCAGGCTGAGTATAAAAGCATTGAGTGAATCTTATACACTCAATTCTCTAAACGCTTTTAAGCAGAATGGGTAGAAGAATATGGCTAAGGCAAAAAGTGTTGAGTGAGGTATATACACTAAATGCTCTCAACAGAGCTGAAAAATTTCTATGTCCAAATTCATTGAGTATGGCCTATTCACTCAACACCACTTTATGCCTAGCAGAGCTAAAGAAAATTCTAAGTCCAGAATCAAACTGAGTTTAGAGTTCGTCGAACTCAGCTTTAACTTTTTGTTGAACTGAGCTCTACATTCATCGAACTGAGTTCAGATTTCATCAAACTCAACTTTAACTTTTTGTCGAGCTAAGATCTGCATTTGTCGAACTGAGTTAAGAGTTCATCAAACTCAGCTTCACTTTTTCGTATACCTGAGCTCTGGGTCCATCAAACAGAGTTATGTGTTTATTGAACTTAGGATTTATGGAATGATGCTTGGTTTTGCTAAGTCCAGAATGATGCTGACATCAGCAAAGTCAACGAAGTTCAGATTCAATATTTAAATGCTGCAATTCAACAATAACGTTGTCGTCAGTCTACAGTGAATCTCAGTTTGATTAAGCTGAGGTTTTAACTGGCCTGAAAATTGGGAAACTTTGTCAATCATCCCGCAAATCGATAGGATTATAAATAGCAGTTGAGATCGAGACCAAATTAACTTTCTGATTAACAATAATTTATCTGAAAACAAGAAGAGGGAGTTCGTCGTCTTCATCCTCCATTGTTATAGAGCCAAGAACTTCAAATTGATAAATCTTAAGGGTTTCTGAGTTTGCTGGTGCAATCAACATCTACTACAACAAGTACAGAGGATATCTCTGAGGAAAACAACTCAGTCTAGGCAAGCCCTAGCTGAAATTACTTCACGATTCAATCTGAGCCAAATTTAAAGATCATTCTCGGAATCGAAGAAAAAGAAGATATTTGTGCCAGATTCTGACTAGACAGAAGAATAAGGCAGAGGAATTGCAATCTACCTTACATGTTAGCTGTTTAAAGATCGCCTTCCCCTCTTTCATCAATAAGAACAGAATCAAGATTCAGAGGAATTTCCAGAATAAGATGCAGACCATTGAAGATTAATTTTCTTATTGCTGGGAAGCAGATAGGGCTGAGATTTTCTTAGCCCAGGAAGAAATTGACTCTAGGAGCAATTTCTCTTGAGTCAAATCAACATTCCACTTTCAAAATCTGTGAATCTGTGATAAATCAATGTTGAGGCCTAGATTGATTAGGCTGTGTGAGAGATCTATGTGATCTTATTGTAATGCCTAAATTATAAAGGCTATGAGATCTATGTTAGGGCTGTGGGCCTGTGATTAGATCCTTCGGTGGATTTGTGTGGGGCTGTTTATCCAGCCTATGTTAAGTGCAGTTGTGCATGTGTTTGGTAGTCAGGAGATTATTGAGTGGTGGGATGTGAGCCTGTGTTGTAAGTCTTAGTGGGGACTGACTGATCCGGTGAGATCGTGCTGTAATCTCTGAGGAGCCTTAGTTTTTGGAGAAGAGTCATGTCTAACATACTATTATAAAGGCGGAGAGGGACAGTGGATGTACCTATACACTGGGGAACCACTTTAAAATCTGTTGTGTTGTGAATTGTGTTTTGCTATGCTGACTATTATGTTCTTGAAAGCTGAATTATGTATATACAGTAGGACAAAAGTCATAGAATATTTTAAAGAACTACACAAGATTGCATTATAACCTATTCACCTCCCCTACTCTAGGTGATTAGCAACCCTTGTAAATATAGACTTTCAAGTGGTATCAGAGGGAGGTTACTCAACAAAAGACTTAAAAGTCTAAGTTGATCTCTAGGATAGCTGTCAGAAGGTTACGATGGGTTCAGGAGAGAATTACAAAGATCTTGGATCCATGAAACTTCCTCTTTACAGGAAGGAGACTTTTGGCATATGGAAGGAAAGGGTCAGATTTTTCATGGAAGCATCTGATCCTAGGATCTATATCACAGTTCCAAGAAGACACTTTGAAAGTGAGGGATAGATCTACTTTGCGCTAGAGGGGGGTGAATAGTGTATTTTAAAAAATTTAATTTCTTTTTATAGCGGATTTAAAGTAAGTAATATTTATTTATAAAGCAAATATCACAACACACAAATAAGAAGAATAACAAACACAGACGATACAAGAAAATTTATAATGGTTCCCCAATAAATCTGGGTACGTCCACTCTTCTACCACCCTGGTAAGAATCCACTACAGGTTTTTGATCAGGTGCCCTGCCACCAGAAGATCTATTTTCTAAGGGAGATCTAGCAACCCTTTGAGCTTTTGATCAGGTGCCCAAAAACCAAACTTAAGTCTTTTGATGAGGAGACTTAGAAACCAGAAGATAACTTTTGAAGGGAGTAAAAAAACCCTGTGTACAGTTAAGGAAGTAAACTAAAAAGATGATGAGGTCTTCTCTATCAAGAATCTCTGAGAAGACTAGTGGATGTTGTAAGCAAAAGGCTCCCCCTGATTCGTGTAAAGATTATGATCAGGAGAGGGAGACTTTTCTTCAGGGTGTAGGCCTTCTTGAAAGCTTCACTGTCCAGTATATGTTTCTGAGAGATTTAAAGTTAGATCTCAGAATGAAGATTTGTTCTTCTTGAAAAAGCTTCAAGCAAAATATCTTGTTCTCTGTGAAAATAATTCTATATTATTTGTATGAGTCTCACAATCTAAATGCCTAACCCTGAGGCAAAAAACTTCTATCAATATATGAAGAATGCCTGAGAGGAATTCAAACATTTGAATTCATTAATTCTGAAACAGCAGAAGCATTCCTTGAGATTTGTAACTTCCTAGGAAATTGATTAGATATAAACTCTGTGATAAATCCATAATTAATGCTGCCTGGAATGACTATTTTCATTAAGAATATTTAGCATTAATTATCAGAGTGTAACTGCCTGAAATAAAGCATTGAAAATTTTCTGCCTCTGAATAAATATAACTGCCTAACCACAATAAATAATTCGTCGAACTCAGCAAACCTTTCGTCAACCTGAGCTCGAATTCGTCGAACTGAGTATGTCATTCGTCGAACTTAGCTTGGCTATCGTCGAGCAGATCTGCAGAGTTGAGGTCAGAGTTTGTCGAACGGAGCTAAGCTTTCGTCGAGCTAAATTCAGAGTTAGAACTCCGAGTTCGTCAAGCTGAGCTCGGCGTTCTTCGAACACAGCTCTGCTTTTGTTGAACTGAATTTATGCTGGAATTCTTTCTGAGGCAATAACCTTGGAAATATACCTTAGACTATACAAAGTGGGTCAATCTAAACATCCTAAATAAAGATAGTAGTCCTAGCCTAAATAAGTTATAGGGTTCAAACATGCTTCATCCCAATGAAGACATCTGTCCTTGATGCAAATCTTATGACTCCAAAGAAGTACACTGAAATGTCTAAGGATGAAGTCATCTTAGCAACAATGGATAAGAGGGCACAAAAATTATAGTTAGTGTTACAGATGACTCCATCTTTCTAATATTGGTGCACTACAAGACCTTAAAGGAAATGTAAGATACCTTGATAGTGTACATGGAAGGTACTGAGGAAGTGAGATATGATAGAAAGTCAATGCTAAATCAAGAGTATGAAGCTCTCAGACAGATCAGGGAGGAGACCATAATTAGCTGTTATGAAAGGTTCTTCGGGACAGTTAATGAGCTAAAGACCTATGGCAGGGCCTTTAGTAATTATGAGCTAAATGATAAGTTTCTTATGTCTCTTACAAGAGACTGCGACACTAAGATATGTGCCATTAGAGAAGTGGCAAAGCTGGCAGATACTGCACCATCCACACTGTTTGGTAAGATGCTTTCATATGAGATGCAGCTAACAATAAGGAAGGAGGAAGAGAAGACTAGCAGAGGCCAGAACAAACAAACTACTTGGCCATCAAGGCAGATAGCCCCAAGAGGAGCAAGGAGAAGAATCCTTCTCCCTTAATAAGGCTAGCTGAGTCAGAAGATTAAGATCAAGAGGAATCAGGTTATAATATGTCTGATGAGGAGTTTGCTGCTTTCTCAAGGCAGTTTATGAATTTGATGAAGAATAAGGGGTGGAGAAGCAAACCTACCTCTTCCTTCCAGCACAAAGAGGACTATTATAGAGATAAGAAGAAACCCTCCAAAGAGGGTAGGTATGATTCAAAACTTGGTAAACATTTTTCTAAAAAGGTTGTTTGTTTCTGTTGCAGCAAGCCAAGTCATGTTGTGTCTGATTGTCCTGAGAAAAAAGAGGCTGGTGAAAAGAATCATAACCACAATAGAAGCAATAAGGAGAAAACCTTCATTGTTAAGAGGGAGAAAATCTGGACTGAGTCTTCCTCATCAGAATCAGAAGAGGATGATGAAGCCTACATTGGGCCGATTGCATGATCACTTAAGGAATCCTGCCAGGATCATCATAGACCATCTAAGGTAAACTCTTCATCCAGCTCTTCCTCTAAGTCTAAGTATGTTACTGGTCCAGATTCAAGTGCTTCTTCAACAAGAGATGAAGATGACTCTGAATCTGAGGAAGACAGAAATCAAATTATTGAAAGATATGGTGAACTTCTAGAAGCATTCAGAAGGAGTAAGCTACTGACCAAACAGCAGGCTCAGGAGATTGCTTCTCTAAATCTTGCTGCTTCCCAATATTCTGAAACAACAACTTTGCTAGAGCAGAAAACTAGGGAAGTTAGCAAGCTGAAGAACATTACTGTTATTCAAATGAGCACCATAACCTTTAAAAATGATCATATCTGGAATCTTGAAGGTAAACTCCAAAAGGATAAGGAGCTAGTGGATAAATTTTCAAAGCCATGTTCTGTGTTACCTTTGATAGATTCCTTCTCCTCCCAAAAGGATAAGAAAGGGATAGGCTTCAAAGGGAACACCAGAGATGCCAATAACAAAAGGAAGGGCAAAGCTCCAGTGCAACCACTAGCCTCCAAGCCTCCTATTCCTTTCAGGAGAGTGCTGATACCATCTTATAGGTATGCCCAAGATATCATCTATGGTCACTAGGGAATCTATCCGTCACATAACATATAACAGTAGGTCCGGCCGGGGCCCGACGCCATATACCACAGGCAGACTGATGGGTTACTAAATGAAACCATCCTTCCAATAACACATGTCCTACACAGAGCACATTCTAGCGAAAGTATTTTAAATGTTGCAAAGAGAAGAACCCAAGCCATAGCATGAATGTCCACTAACAACCCCAAAACAGGATTGAGCGTACAAATACACAAAGTACTTGGCCTTATGGCCTTACATGAGTTTACTTAAACAAATAGTGTCTTCCAAACATCGGCACACAGGCCGGTCACACATGAGTATAAAAGTAAACATTCTCATTGGACTTCAAGGGTCGGCTCAGCAACAAGGGCTTCAGCCCGCTATTTGCCACTAGGCTCCACAGCACTAGCGAGAAAAAATCCACCGCAATGGTGGCAAACAAAAGCAACAGTCAGCTAAAGTTGACCAAATTATAACGACCCCACCCAAAATTTGAGGTGGCGGTGCTCCTTACCAGTAGTTTAGTAGCATATCCAAACAATATAGTGAAAGTAAAACAGCAGCACACTTCACAACAGGTATAGGCATAGACGACCACACACCCCGTTCTCTCAAGGAACTTGCTCGGTGAACCCGGTCCGAACCTGGTCCGTTCAATGGTCCACCACCGCCCCCAGGATGGCAAACATGTGAGCAGTAAATTCCTTTCACCGAAGCCTAGACTCGCTCTCCAAGCCAACTTTCACTTAACCACTTGGAGTGGGTAAGGTTCCACCCGCCCATTGCTCACCTCACCATAACAGTACAAGTCATCGGCGTGGGCCAAGTTTCTCCATTCCCAACATATCGATCAAACAATCCTACATAACCCTGTTATATACACGATTGGCTCCCAGGCCACTATTATGGCAGAACTTCGCATCTGCCTAGATTTTCGGGTGCACCTTGGAGTTAATCCCCAAAGATCCCTGCTGCAATCTATCACGTAGAAAACTCGAAAACAACCATCGGCACAGAGTCTTCTCTGACCATTCATGCATAATGAAACATCACCGATCTAGACCAACTTGTTCGGGTAGGCTTCACACACTATGCCTATGTCCGTACTTCGATTTCGGACTCTATATGCAAAACAACAGGGACTATTCATGTCTACCCGAAGGAATACCTCGCACTCACCGCATACTCGCGAGAGCAGGCTTCCAATGCAAAAAGGAAAGTGGACTTCACATGTCCAAGAAGAGAATCGTTACACTTATGGTTCGCTTTGGCATCATGAAGATTTAGACGGATGAAAAGCACCACAACGGTCTCGTTTCCGTAGATCTGGACTCGGCTTGAGATTTTGGGCTCCAAAGCTCCTCCAACGGCCAGATCTCTCCTTATCCTTCTTCCATGCTCTCCCCTCTCTCTAAATCTTTAGAAAAAGATAGCTTGATGAGGAATGAGGGTTTCAAACCCAATTCCTAGACTTAACATAGCAAGGACCAGACTGTGCCCTTGGATCCCAAAATAAGGAATTGAATGGCCACGATTCGCACTTAAAAACAATTTTCTGGGACAAACACGGCTTGCGACATACCTGTGTCCAAGGTCGTGTTCGTCAATTGATGTTGAAACCATCGCATCCCGACTAGGATACGGGTTTAGACACGCCCGTGTCAACCTTTGACACGCCCGTGTCAATCAGTACACACTTGTGTTATAAGGCGTGTTCCTCAATCGACACAGGACCAAAACATCCAGAAAAGGACACAGGGCCTCGAAACGCCCGTGTCAATTTTGACACGCCTGTGTCACCCAGAACATGCCTGTGATCCAGGCCGTGTTCCTCACCCGACACAGCCCGGCTACCAACCCGAGCAGGACATAGCCCTAGACACACCCGTGTCTCAGGCCGTGTTCCCGACCTCTAAGGATCGTTGACTGCATTTTCATTGACCACGCGAATAAATCATCGAACCCGAGCACGACACGGCCCTGGACATGCCCGTATCATAGGTCGTGTAACCCTTTTCAGGCCCCAAACTTTGCTTAAAATGCTGCCCATTCTTCTTTTTGATTTTAGGGGCGTTACAATTCTCTCCCTCTTAAAAGAATTTCGTCCTGAAATTACAAAAAGGAAAAGATACACAAAAACAAAATGGTACCTGAGTGGAATAACTGGGGGTACTCCTCAAGAATTGTCTGCTCTCATTACTACGAGAGCTCCTCCCAACCACAGTTGTCCCAATAGACTTTGACCATCCTTATGTCCTTGTTACGAAGTCGCTTAACTTTAAAGTCCTCAATGCAAACAAGTTTGACCTTCGTCGTGAACCCATTATCAACTGGTACCCGATCGATAGAAATAACTTGCGAAGGCTCCTACACTTCCTTCCGCAACACCGATATGTGGAATATGTCATGTAGACCACTTCGTTCCAATGATAGCTTCAGCCGATAAGCTGCTTCACCAATCGGCTCTTGAATCTCAAACGGTCTAAGGTACCTCGAGCTCAGATTCTTCAAGCATCGTACTCATGAGACACCCTTGAACGGTTTAATCTTCAATTACACCCAGTCGCCAATAGCGAACTCAACATTCCAATGCTTGGCTTTATAGTATTTAGCCTGCCTATCCTGAGCGATCAACAATCGCTCTCGAATTGTCTGTATAAACGAAGTGGCGCCTTCCACTTCTTGCCATTTGTACAGCTTAGACTCACCCGTTTCCAACCAACAAAATGGGGTGCGACATTTTCTATCGTATAGGGCCTCGAAGGGTGCCATTTAAATACTTTCTTGGTACTATTGTTAGAAGTAAACTCCACAAAGTACAGGTGATCTTCTCACTACTTTCTGAAATCCAAGACGCCTATGTGAAGCATGTCCTCCATCGTTTTGTTAACCCTCTCGGTCTGACCATCCGTCTGCGGATGAAAGGCCGTGGTAAAACTAGGCTTAGTTCTCAATATGTGTTGCACCAACCTCCAGTCATTGGACGTGAACTGCTCATCTCGGTCACTCACGATGTTGCGGGGCACACTGTGCAATCGAACAATGTTATCCACGTACAGTTTTGCCAGTTTATCCACTGAATCATCCCTCCTATTAAGAATGAAGTATGATACTTCCATCAATCGATCTACGATCACCCAGATGACGTCGTTTACCTTCTGCAACCTTGACAACCCATGCACAAAATCCTTTGAATATCGTCAAACTTCTACTCCGGGATAGTAAAGGACTTCAAGAAACCTCCAGGCTTCGGGCAGTCCGCCTTTACCAAGGCGCACGTTTGACACTTCGCCACATAAAGTGGCACGTCCTTATTAAGTCCTGACCACTAAAACAACTTTTTCATATCACAATACATCTTCGTGCTCCCTGGGTGAATCGAGTACTTGGTATGATTGGCCTCGTACATCAATTCCTCCCGTAGTTTACCCATACTTGGGACGTACAGAAGACTATCCTTCCATAATAGTCCATCCTTTACACTAAATTCGGAATTTGACCCATCCAAAGCATTATCCATAAACTGCTTCATGCTGTCATCCCCATCTAGAGCCTGCCGAATCCTATCAGCAAGGTCATACTGCACCTCTATCAAGTTCAGTTGTGCTTCGGCACTAGTCTGCTTGTCAACACAAGAGATCTCTAATGCCTCCAAATCACGAATAAAACGCTCATCATGTATCGACAGCCAGTTGGCCTGTACGGGAGCCCTGCGACTAAACGCATCAGCAAACACATTGTCTTTCCCAGGAAGATAATGTATCTTGAAGGTGTAGTAACCCAGGAACTCCATCCACCTCCGTTGCCCCATGTTTATGTCCTTTTTATCCAACAAGTACTTCAGGCTCTTGTGGTAGGTATAGATATCGACCTTCACACCATACAGGTAGTGTAACGCCCCCGATTTTTCGATGATTTTATTTAAAAGGGAAACGTCATATTTATGACGTCGTGGCGTTACTTTTAACGTCGAGTTGTCGGCACAATGCCGTTAAGGCATTTTCATGTCCGTGCGGTCGAGTCGACCGAATTATTGTTGTAATTGGGAAAATTTTTGCATTTTGAAATTTAAGTTAAGTAATCTTGTACTTGCTTGTCAAGTTTCGTCGTAATCCGAGAATTTTTGGAGTCTCGGCGCGTGATTTAATATCTCGAGAATGGTAAGTCGAATTCTAAGGTTGTCTACGCTACTAATTCGTAGAGTTAGCGATTCATTCCAAAATATTAGTCAAATCAGAACTTCTGCAATTTCTCCTGCTTGTACTCGAGATCCCCCCTTTCGGTCTCGAGAACTCCCAGTTGTTCTCGAGAAGTCATGACTAAATGTTTTCGAAAAGCTCTGCTCTAGTTGTCGATAAGTCTATCCTAGTTCTTGAGAAGTCTATCCTTGTTCTCGAGAAGTCTGTCCAAGTTCTCGAGAATTCCTAGGCTGTTCTCGAGAAGTCCTATGTTGCACTCGAGAGGTCCGTTTTGGCCTGCGTTTGGGCTCCGTTTTGAGTGTTGAAACGACATTGTATCAAAAAATGATAAACATGAAATTTTTTTCCTCGATGATATCTACAACTTTCATGTTGACCACTTTTTGATTTGGAGCCATCTTAGACTCCTATTTTTGATTTTATCAAAACTGCTTGTAAATAAGATGCATTCTTGATTTCTACCCGAGAACCCTTGTTCTACTCGAGAACTAAGGTTTATTCTCGAGAAATACTTAATTCTCTCGATTCTTACTATTTTTTGGTCGATAACTATAAGTTTCTCTCGAGAACATTGCTCTCTTTCTCGAGTCGCCCCTTTCCTCTCGAGTAGTCCTGCATAGTCTGTGTTCGGGAGTATTTTCGAGGGTCAAAACGGTGCCGTATGGAAAATTGGTTAACATGACATTTGTTCGTTTCGACGAGATCTAAAACTTTTTATGTTGGGAACATTTCTATTTGGAGCCATCCTATACCTCTATTTTGTATTCCCGTGAAACTGCTCGTAATAACCCGTTTTTGACAAAAAAAATTTTATAAACATAAATATATATATATTCTTGGACTTAGGTTTAAGAACCAAACTTCATCTTCTCCGATTCTTTTTCCTCCCGAAACAGAGCGGCATGAGCGTGAGAGAGAAAATACTTCGTGAACCTTCCGGTGGCCGCTGACGGTGCTCCGATGCTCGAAATCTTCATCCGAATATAGATCCGAAAAGCTCTCACCGAGAGCTACGCTATCGTGTTAAATTTTTCCCCTTTCCTCGAGTTTTCTCATTTGGGCTTTTCGGCCCTAACCCCCTTTTCGGCCATTTTTGTTTAGATTTCAACTCCTCTCGTGTTCTTTTTCCCCGATCTACAACGTGGAGTGATTCAGAGGACTTTTCCAGTAAAACCAAGGCAAGTGGTGGTTTCCCCTCGTTTCTCCTTATCCAAGTTGATGGTAATGGCTATGTTTTCTTGCTCCTTAAAATTTTCTATGCTTATTCTTCCAAATTATAGTTATGATTAACCTTCTCAATGATCACATGAGGTTGTAACATTTTGTCATGGTGAAATCGATTTTTGTCCGGATATGTTTGATCATTCTTGAAGTTTCTTATTGATGGCTTTAAACGCCTTAGATTTCATTATTGAATGGATTAGAGTTATTTAGGATTGTAAATCGTTATTAAGGGTTGATCAACCATGTCATTTATCTAGTAATGTCAAGTAGAATCCGACGAGCCAAATCTCAAATATGTGATGTTTTCTTGGTGGTTTTCTTGATTACGGGAGTTAGTGGACGATTCCACCTCCGCAGTGTTTATTTCCTTCATTAGTGTCCTGTGGAAGTCTACTCGTATTTTTGGGTGGTGAGTCCAAGAGTGACCACCTCGCCCGTGTTTCTAGGTAGTGTGTCTATGAGTGACCACTTCACCCGTGTTTTTGGGTAGAGTAAACCACAGGTGCCTAATAAGGATGTGTATTTCTTCCTTACGAATGGTTCATGTTGTCACCTTATAGCCTCATGCGTCTGGTGTACTATTGTTATACGTGATAAATAACGTAAGAGTTCTTTTTTCCCGATGATGACTTGTTCCTCCTTTTGTGCTTTATTTCAGTACTATTGGTCTTGGGTTGGTACCCCTTGATCTATGTTTATATTGGCTTATTTATTCTCTGCCACCATTTGTACTTTCTTGCTAAGGTGTTCTGTCTTTGGAATGCCCCAGGTTAAGAGCAGTAGCAGATAGCAGAGCTAGTTTTGGTGTTACTGGGCGGCAGTGTTGGTCGTGGTTGTTATCTCGTCTCAACGAGGTAGATTGTTGTTTATTTAGTTATTGGTTCAGACTTACTTTTCTGTAAGTGGGTTCGTGTCAGTTGTAGGCGCCCACAGTTTTTTTATTTGTTTGATACTTGCTAGCTGCTTATTTCTCTATATGTGGATCTGGATTACTTGCTCTCTAGGAGGATTGTTACTAGGAATGCATGTTAGGTATTTTTTAAGAATAAAATCTATTACCATTACTTCATGCACTGCATAATTTAAAAACTCTAACATGTTATATTTAGCGACCGTAAAAGCTATCCTTACTACTATTATAAATTTAGAGTCTTGCATAGCATGAGTTGTCCTTTGGGGATGTTTATACTCATGTAGGATGTTGGAGTCAATCTAAATAAGTATTTTTTCACAACGTATAATTATATTTTGATTCGTGGACTAAATGAGCCATTAAGCCGAGGGATACGACTAACTATTGCACTCAACAAATTTTTTTCCTTAAAAATAACTTAAACAATTTTTCTTCATGATTAAGTAGGTGCCTTCCTGAGCATCCGCAGTTATCACCTGCTGACATGGCATCATGACGCGCATTTTCCATTACTCTGATATCTTATTTTATGTAGTGAAAATGCAGGTTGTGACAGGTAGTGCCTCCACAACTTCAGGGCAAATATAACGGCCGCTAACTCCAAGTCATGGACTGGATAATTCCTCTCGTGTACCTTCAGCTGATGCAATCCATAATCTATTGCACTCCCAGGCTGTGGTAGCACACAACCCAAACCACTCCCGAAGTATCACTGTAGATCTCAAATCCTTCGGTCCCACTCGGCGAACATAGAACAGGCGCCGTGGTCAATCGACCTTTAAGTTCTTCGAAAGCTTTTATGCACTCAGGCGTCCAAACAATCATCTGATATTTCCTCGTCAAAGTCATGAGGGGTAAAGCTATCCGCGAGAAGTTCTCTACAAAGCGCCTGTAATACCCGGCAAGCCCAAGAAAACTCCGGACTTCCGCTACCGAAGACAACACAGGACACTCCCATATAGCATCTATCTTAGCCGGATCCACTACAATTCCCTCTCCACTAAACATTTGACTAAGGAACGCTACCGAGGACAACCAAAACTTCCATTTGGAGTACTTGACATAGAGTTGGTTCCTCCTCAGCGTTTCCAACACCAAATACAGATGCTTAAAGTCATCCTCCTCACACTGCGAGTACACAAATATATCATCGATAAAGACTATCATGAAGTGGTCCAAGTACTCTCTTAATGTTCTGTTCATCAGATCCATAAACACGAATGGCGCATTGGTCAGCCCAAATGGCATGACGGTGAACTCATAATGCGCATACCACGTGCTGAAAGCTGCCTGTGGGATGTCACTTTCTCTTATCCTCAGCTAGTAATATCGGGACATAATATCCAATTTCAAGTACACTGATGACCAAACTAACTGATCAAACAGATCGTCAATCCTTGGGATCAGATACTTATTCTTCTCTGTTAATTTGTTCAGCTCTCGATAATCAATACAAAGTCACAATCTTCCCTCCTTCTTCTTAACAAAGAGGACAGGTGCGCTCCAAGGCGACGAACTTGGACGCACATAACCCTGTTCCAACAGTTCTTAAAGTTGAACCTTCAATTCCTCCTTCTCCTTAGGCGCCAACCGATATGGAGAGCGTGACACAGGTTTGGCACCTGGCACTAGCTCAATAGAGAAGTCGATCTCTCATTGAGGTGGGGCTCCAATAAGATTGCTAAGGAACACGTCGGGATACTCGGATACAACTGAGATACTGTCCAAAATAGGCTTAGGATTCAAAGCCTCCACTAATGTGAAGAACAGCTCTGCACCAGCACGAACTGCCTTAACCACCTGAAGGGCAGACATCAAAGTCTTGCTCGACCCTTTCAAGCCTACAAATGTCTTCTCACGATCAGTCCCCATTTTGACCTCCTTGCGGTTGCAATCAATGTATTCCCTCTACTCCGAGAGCCAATACATACCAAATATCACAACGAACTCCACTAACGGTAGTAGCAGCACTTGTAAGTCGAACTCTTTACTCCCAATCCGTATCTTTACGCAACAAACTTTAACTGCGCGCATTGAGCACCCATTAGGCAACAACACATCTAATTTTCCCTCGGCCATCGAAGAAGGTACTCCGATGAGCGATATAAATCCTTCGGACAAAAAGGAGTGCGAAGCTCCCGTATCGAACAATGCTCTCACCGGATTATCGAAAATCAAAACAAAGCCTAGCACAAGCAGTAATAAGCTAACATGCGCAAGGTAACATGTATTTAAAGCTAAATTGCTATAAATTTAAATCGTACCTGTCACCACGTTATCTTGCTTTATGGCATCTTGCTAGCCAAGGTTATAAATTCTAGGCTAGGCTGGAGCATAGTGGGATGCGGTTGACTCCACCACCTTCCCCTTTTCCTCGTAAGTTGCTCCAGGCTTCCTCTCGGACTTTGGACGTCTCTTCCAACAATCTCGGGAAAAATGCCCCGGCTTTTCACAGTTGTAACATGCGCCTGGGTTTCGGTTTGTAGTCACCCCAGAAGCACCAGAAGAAGGGGCCGGACCAAAAGTACTAGCATTCTTGTTCCACTTATGGAACATAGACTTGAGGAGTTCGGCACCTTGAAACTCCGACCTCTTTGCACTAGAGTCTTTCTTCGCTTGTATATTTTTCAGATCCTTCTCAAACGATCGGGCCATATTGACCAGGGTTAGGAAGCCCTGCATCATAAGCCCCGAGAGTAGTAGCCTTAGGTCATCACACAAACCTTCATAGAACCGGTTGGTCTTGCGCTCCTCATCAGCCTTAGTAGAGCAAGCATACCGGCCCAACCGTGTAAATTTGTGAAGTTACTGGTCTACGCTACTCTCTCCCTGCATCAGTTTTTGGAACTCATTCTCCATCGCGATCCTTTAAGCTGAGGGAAGGTAACTTGCCAAGACTAGTCTCGAAAATTCCTCCATCGAGACGTCCGTGATTTGTCTTCCACCCAAGTGATGTAGCTCTAAACCTTCCCACCACAACCTTGCTTCTCCATCCAATAGGTAAGTGGATATGGTGGTCTTCTGCCACTCCTCCATTTCCATAGCTATCAAGACTCTCTTTATTCGGGAGAGCCAATCCTCAGCTTGGGTTAGGGTTTCAGTCCCCGAGAACACCGGAGGATGAAAGCCCATAACATGTTTGAGCTGCTTTTCGGTCGCTCTTATAGGTATCAACGACTCCAACACCACTTATTCAACCCTTCTCGGTTCTGCCCCTTGAAGCGGTACCTGCTCCGCCGCAAGGCCTGGGTGCTGCACGTGCCTTGCTTGCTAGGAATTTATCATTGTGAACACCGCTTCAGCCAACAATCTTATGGTTTCTGTCGAAGGAGGTGTTGTAGGCACATCATTCGGTGCGATACTTGCATCAGAATGCGGGTTTTCTAAAGGCTCTGCACAACTCCTGGTCACCTATAAATATACAAAACACCATTAAGTGACCGAACAATATTGCAAAAAGCAATTATAGGAACACGGAGGTTCCTCAAACATGTCTTTTTTCATTCCTAAGTAGACATTCATGGGTTCTTTTTATGCTATAACGATGACTCACATACATGTGCTCACCACCCCTTAAACAAATTCGTCAACGAATTCCAATAAGCATGACCAAAACTGGTAGTCTGATACCAAATTATAAAACCCCTATCCGTCACATAACATATAGTTGTAGGTCCGGCCAGGGCCCGACGCCATATACCATAGACAGTCCGAAGGGCTACTAAATGAAACCATCCTTCCAATAACACACGTCCTACACAGAGCACATCTTAGTGGAAGTATTTTAAATGTTGCAAAGGAAACAACCCATGCCACCGCATGAATGTCCACTAATAACTCCAAAACAGGAATGAGCGTACAAATACACAAAGTACTTTGCCTTATGGCCTTACATGAGTTTACTTAAGAAAATATTGTCTTCCAAACATCGGCACGCAGGCCGGTCACACATGAGAATAAAAGTTAACATTCGCATTGGCCTTCAAGGGCTGGCTCAGCAACAAAGGCTTCAGCCCGCTATTTTCCACTAGGCTCCGCAGCACCTGCAAGCAACAATCCACCGCAATGATGGCAAACAAAAGCAACGGTCAGCTAAAGCTGACCAAATTATAACGACCCCACCCCATATTTAGGGTGGTGGTGCTCCTTCCATGCACTTTAGTAGCATAGCCAAACAGTATAGTGAAAGTACAATAGTAGCATACTTCACCACAGGTCTAGGCACGGACGGCCAAACACCCTGTGCTCTTGGGGCACTTACTCGGTGAAACCCGGTCCGAACACGGTCCATTCCGCAGTCCACCACCGCCCTTAGGACGAAAAACACGTGAGCAGTAAAGTCCTTTCAGCCGAATCCTAGACTCGCTCTCCAAGTAAACTTTCACTGAACCACTTAGAGTGGGTAAGGCTCCACCCGCCCGTTGCTCACTTCTCCATAACAATAAAAGTCATCGGCGTGGGCCAAGTTTCCCCCTGTCCAAACATATCGATCAAACAATTGTACATAACACAGTTATATACATGGATTGCTCCTAGGACACCGTTATGGAAGAACTTCGCTTCTGCCCAGATTTCTGGGTACACCTTTGAGTTAATCTCCAAGGATCCCTGCTGCAATCTACCACATAGAAAAATAAAAAACAACCATCGTCACAGAGTATTCTCCAACCATTCATGCATAATTAAATATCACCGATCGAGACCAACTTGTCTGGGTAGGCATCGCACACCATGCCTATGTCTGTACTTCTATTGTGGACTCTATATACAAAACAACTGGGACTATTCATGTCTACCTGAAGGAATACCTCGCACTCACTGCATACTCGCCAGAGTGGGCTTCTTGTACAAAAAGGAAAGAGGACTTCACATGTCCAAGAAGAGAATCTTTACCCTTGAGGTTCTCTTTGGCGCCATAAATATCTAAACAGATAAAAAGCACCACAATGGCCTCGCCTCCGTAGATCTGGACTCGATTTGCGATTTAGGGCTCCGAAGCTCCTCTGGCAGCTGGATCTCTCCTTCTCCTTCTTCCTTGCTCTCCCCTCTCTCTAAATCTTTAGAAAGAGATAGCTTGATGAGGAATGAGGTTTTAAAACCCTATTTCCTACTTAACTCAGCACGGACCATCCTGGGCCCTTGTATCCCAAAAGAAGGAAACGAACAACCACGATTCGTACTTAAAATCAATTTCCTGGGCAAAATACTGCTTGTGACACGCCCGTGTCCAAGGACGTGTTCCTCAATTGACATTGAAACTGTCGCATCCCGACCAGGAAACGGGCTTAGACATGCATGTGCCAACCTTTGACATGCCCGTGTCAACCTTTGACACGCCCGTGTCAACCTTTGACACGCCCGTGTCAACCTTTGACACGCCCGTGTCAACCTTTGACACGCCCAAGTCAATCAGTACATGCCCGTATTGTAGGGCGTGTTCCTCAATCGACACAGGACCAAAACATCTCGAAAAAGACACGGGGCCTCGACACGCCTGTATAAATTTTGACACGCCCATTTCACCCAGAATACGCCTCTGATCTAGGCCGTGTTCCTCACCCGACATAGCCCGGCTACCAACCCGAGCAGGACACGTCCCTAGACACGCCCGTGTCTCAGGCCGTGTTCCCGACCTCCAAGGATCATTGACTTTATTTTCGTCAACCACGCGAAGAAATCATCGAACCCGATCACGACACGGCCATGGACACTCCCGTATCACAGGCCGTGTGACTCTTTCCAGGCCCAAAACTTGGCTTAAAACACTATCCGTTCCTCATTTTGAGTTTAGGGGCATTACAAATGGTGGATCCACCAATGAGAATAAAGCTGTTCACCACTATGGTGGTAGGAATGGCAAGGGTGTTAGTTCCTACAAGGCAGCCCATGAAGAAATTAAAATGGCCCATCCTAGACTATTTGTGTTTGGTGTACCAGACCCTTCTCAAAATATGTCAGTCCACAATCAGACCAAAGGAAAGTCTATCAGCAAACCAGGCTAGGGCATATCTGAATCCATCAGGAGCATGATCTCTGAAAAGAAGGCAGCTACTAGTAAGGTTCAAGATACCCCAAGTACCTATGCTGCTAGACAGATCCCAAATCAGGCTATGGCTGGAAGACATAAGAAAAAGGTTGTTGATATACCTGCTAGACTGAGAGCTGCTAATAGCAATGGTATTGAACCAGCCCTTAAAAGAAGGTACAACATCTATGAGTATTGGTGTTGTGTAAAAGTGGGCCACTATGCCTTTGATTGCTAGCTCAATAATAGTGTCCAGAGAGCTAATGTCGGCTTACCTGTCAGAAGAGCTGCAGGCAAGCATATTCATTTCTAGCCTAACATGCACCTAGGACCCAATAAGAATTGGGGTTCTAAGGTTAAATGATTTACTTTTTGTAGGTGAGTCCAAGTTGCCATAGCCCTATATGGTACTTGGACAGTGGTATTTTCCAGCACATGACTAGAACAAAGTGCATTGTAAAGGATTTCATTCCAATAAAGGATGGACCTAAGGTGATATTTCATTGATCAGATTGTGGGATCACCAAAAGTTATGGTAAGATCACTAATGGATTAGTAACTTTCACAAAAGTGCCTTATTTGGAAAGGTTGCAACACAACCTTATAAGCATAAGCCAATTTTATGATCTGGGCTATGTTATTTCTTTCCACAAGGATAAGTGCCATATAAGAATATCAAGTGACCAAGAGATCACTTTGACTGGTACTAGGAGTGGGAATACCTATTTTCTTAATTTTCTTTGTTTATCAGCATACTCTCCCATTTGTCTAGTTGCAAATGAGAAAGCCTCACATTGTGTCAAATGGCACAAGAGGCTAGCTCATTTGAATTATAAGACTTTAGGAAAGCTCTCTAGTAAAGAGTTAGTTTGGAATGGTCCTAACATGAAATGCTCTAAGGAAGGTATTTTCTCTGCATGCCAAAAGGGTAAGCAGACAAAAGCTTCCTTCAAAAGCATTGAAACTACAGATTCTGTGAGGTGTTTATACCTCTTACATGTGGACTTGTTTGGTCAAATGTCAGTTCATAGTCCAGGTAGGAAGGCCAACACCTTTATGGTGGTTGATGACTTTTCCAAATTTTTTGGGTATTCTTTTTGAAGAAATAGTCTGAAACCCCAGATGTCTTCAAGACATTTGCCATGCAAATACAGAATGAGCTGAACAGAATTATGGTCAAAATCAGAAGTGACCATGGGACTGATTTTCAGTCTGAATGCATGACAAGAATCTGTGAACATCATGGGATTCAGGAAGAGTTTTCCTCTCTAAGAACACCCTTGTAAAATGAGATAGTTGAGAGGAAGAATAGAACTCTCAAAAAGGCTGGTAGAACTCTACTAAATGACACTTCTCTCCCATAATATTTATGGGCTGAGGCTATAAATACCGCTTGTCATGTCCTGAACAGAGCTTCTATCACCAAGAGCCACAATAAGAATCTCTATGAGATTATGAAGGGTAGGAAACCAAACCTTACATATCTCAAAAATTTTGGGAGAAAGTGCTTTGTGCTCAACAATTGGAAATCTTATAAAACTTAGTTTGCTACAAAATCCTATGAGGGAATATTTGTTGGGTAAAGCAATCATAGTAAGGCTTATAGGATGTACAACTTGACAAGTTAAGTTGTAGAGGAGTCAGTTAATGTAGTGTTTGATGAAGCAAATATGATTAACAATGAGCTATCTATCTCTTCTTCTAGTTCTACAAGTACTGAACTAGTGTAAAAAAAGCTCACTCTCAAGGAAGCTTCTCCAACAATACAAGACCTAGTATAGGGTGGGTGTATTCTAGAGGAAGCATAAGGCTTATAGGAAGTGGATGAAGATCAACATCATAAAGAACATGATGTTGAAGCAATACTTCTTCCAGCAGTAAGACCTCTGAGGGATCATCTAGACCATTAGATTATTGGTGATGCAAGATAAGGAGTCGTGACAATGAGAAGATGTCTCAACATAGCAATGTACTCTTGCTTCCTATCACAGGTAGAACCTAAGAAATTTGAAGAGAACTAAGACCATTTTTGGATTGGATGTATGTAAGAGGAATTGAACCAGTTTAAAAGATGTAAGGTCTGGAAGCTGGTTCCCATACCTCAAGGACATAATGTCATTAGAACCAAGTGGATCTACAAGAATAAACTTGATGAAAATGGCATTATAGTTAAGAATAAAGCTAGACTGGTGGCTCAGGGGTTAAGACAAGAGAAAGGTATTGACTTTGATCAAACCTTTGCCCCTATAGAAAGACTAGAAGCTATCAGGTTTTTCCTTTCATATGTTATATTCCAAGGGTTCATAGTCTATTAGATGGATGTGAAATTATTATTTCTGAATGGAGATTTGAAAGAAGAAGTCTATGTTGGAAAACATCTAGCTTTAGTTGTTCCTTATCATACTGATTTGGTTTATTGACTAAGGAAAGCTCTATATGGGGTAAAGCAGCCCCTAGAGCTTGGTATGAAATATTGTCTAGCTTCCTCATTGAAAATAAATTCTCAAGGGGGAAGATAAACAAGGCCCTATTCATTAGGGAATCTAAGGGCAAGATCATCCTAGTTTGGATATATGTTGATGACATTATCATTGGGCCTACAGATGATAACCTTTGTTGGAAGTTTGCCAAACTTATGTAAGGGAAGTTTTATATGAGTGGCATGGGTGAAATTAAGTTCTTCTAAGGTCTCCAAGTAAGACAGACTGACAATGGAATATCCTTATCACAGTCTAAGTTTACGAGGAGTTAATTAAGAAATTTGGGATAGAGAATGCTTCCACCATGAAAACTCCCATGGGATCAAATATGTCTTTAGATAAAGATGAGGCAGGAAAACCTATTGATCAAACTTTGTATAGAGGGATAATTGATTCTCTTTTATACCTCACTGCTAGTAGGCCAGACATCATGTATGCTACATGTGTCTATACAAAATATCAAGCATGCCCTAAAGAGACTCATTTCTCTACTGCTATGAGAATTTTGAGATATCTAAAAGGCACACCAGATCTTGGCCTATGGTACACTAGAAATTGGGATTTAGAGCTAATTAGCTATTCAGATGTAGACTTTGCAGGCTGCAGAGATGACAGGAAAAGTACATCAGGTTCCTAATAATTTCTAGGTAGAAGGCTAATGTCCTGGAGCAGCAAGAAGCAAACTAGTGTATCTATTTCTACAGCAGAATCAGAGTACATAGCTGTAGGAAGCTGTTGTGCATAGTTGTTATGGATTCAGCATCAACTCCAGGATTATAACCTCTAGATAAGTAAAAGCCCTTTGTTTTGTGATTTTATAAGTGCAATCTCTATAGCTAGGAATCATGTATCATATAGCAGGACTAAACATATATAGATTAGATATCATTTTATAAGAGAGCATGTGGAATGTGAGGATATTAGTATTGAGTTTGTCCCAACAGACAAGCAAGTGGCTCATATTTTCACCAAGCCACTAGATGAAGCAAAGTTCAACACCTTCAAATTTGAATTGGGTATGTTGAATTTGGTATAGCTTCAGTTGCCCTTTATGATTATTTATAGCAGGAAAATTTAAACTTTAAGGTTGGTATGTACTAAAGAAACTACCAAGAGATTTGATAGTAGCTGTTCTTACTGAGGGGGAGCAAGTTCAGCTCTAGGTGTTTCTCTGATGGAAAATAGGGGGAGATAGCATGCTGCTCCTAAGCTATTTCACAGAAATCAAAAAGGGGGAGAAGTAGTACAGAAAGAATAGTAGCAAGGGGGAGTTGCAGCAACAAAGAAGCCTCTATAGGAAAGGCTTCACAGGTGAAGCAACTTGTAGCAGTAGGATGCAACAAAGCAGGGGGAGCACAAAGGAAAATGTGGTAATAAGGGAAAATGTGGTAACTCTTGCTGCTCTTAGATTAATACAATTTTAATCTTTTTACTGCTTATGTTTGTGTATATCATTGACAACGATCTCAAGTGCTGTTTTGACTTCTTCAAATAGGGGGAGATTGTTGGGTCCATTGATCCCCATATAATAGATTTGTAAGAAGTCAAACAGGTCAATTGTATAAACATATTTGTATCTTTCAACACGTGCTCGGTGCTATGACAACACAAACACCATTTTCCATTACTCCTCAGTCCTGGTGGGACCGGAGAGGAATAATAAAAAGGTGAAGGCATAGAAGAGAAGTGACCATAAGACTTGGGTATGGTGTATAAAGTACAATAAGAGTACGGTGCTCCATACACTGAATAATGAGAATTATGCTCACTCTCTTCAGTGGGGCACTCATCACTACCATGCCTATAATCCCCGAACCATCTGTAGCGAATATTCCTAAAAGAAAACATGGTGCAACAAGAAAGAATTCTCCAAAAGAAATATTCTAAGCAAAAATTAACTACACACTAGCAGATAAAACAAAAGGAATGCTTGCAGCTGAAAAAATAAAATTAGAAAAGGAAAAAAGATAAATAAGCAAAAAATTCTAAAAACTAAAATAAAGAAGAAACATGAAATGAACAAATGGAAAAGGGCTTCTATCTCCTATCTCCCTGTCCAAAAAATTCTCACGAATGTGTTCCCCGACAACGGTGCCAAACACTTGATGCGTTGAATAGCGAGTGTACCGGTCGCACAAGTAATATAAAATGGGCGAATTTCCCTAAGTATCGATCTCTTCAAGGAACACAGTAAGGTGAAATTAATATCAAGGAGGACTTGAGATTGAAGTCCTAAGGTCGGAGTTAACGAATGGGGGTTTTGATTGTTGCGGAAAAAGAACGTAAAACACTATAAACTACTCTTATGCAATGCTGCTATGCGATGCTTCGCCAGGCGGGATGGAAGACTATACGGGCCGCTATACACCAAATCGCTAGGCGGATGGATGTAAAGGCATACAGATGTGGTGGTGAGAACTACGAAATGAGGGTCTTGAACACCTCTTCGCTATGCACGCCTCTAGAAATCTCTAGAGCGGCAAAACCAGCTATAGTGGCGAATGGAATTGAAGGCGCAACTCAAGAAACTAAAGTGGTAAAACAAAACAAGTTCACATAGACATGAAACAAATAATGTTTACAACTGAAGTGCACATCATCTACATAAATAGATTTAAACACACATAATCAACAAGAAAGCAAGAACAAGGCAAGAGATCGACCGAATCCAAAGGCTCGTCGAGGGATCGCAGAAGGAATCGCCGGGAAGTCAATCTGCATCCTAGATCGGTACTCAACTATGTCTGGGGTAGAGAAGGCTATCACTACCTTCCAACGAACCCGTCTTCTTCGTGTCACGATGCAGAAGAAGGTTGCAAGATTCCTTTTGCTTGCTGGTTAAGGAGTTAAACCAAAAATTGAGCTTAAAAGATGAAGGAGAAGGCCGAGAGCAAGCACCGGCATAAGGTAAGCTTTGCGAGCATGGCCAGGACTTCTCTCCTTGGTGGAAGATGAATGGATGAGGTGGAAGGGCAGAGCTTTGCCCTGAAATGGCGGAAGGAATTGCTAAAGAAGAAGCTGTCCCTAAATGGAGGAAAATCTGCGCTTTAAATAGAAGCAGGTCAGAAAAATAGGCACGCACGGTTTGGCGCACGATCGTGCATTAACCGTGCGTTATTAACTTCTAGGCCAAGCTTGAAGAAGAAGATGTTTTGACCCGTGCGTTTTACTCGCGCACGTGCGCTTCCACCCATGCGTGAAAGAAATCGTACGGGTAAACACAGAGCGCAGGAAAACAATATAATATAGGGGAACCGTGCATTTTACTCGCGCACAGGGGCGTATTCCCGTGCGTGAAGGAAATGCAAGATTAACACCGGAAAGCTGAAATGCAGAGAAAAATATGCAGATCATACGTTACCTTCTCGCATGGTTTGGCCGAAATCGTGCAGGAATAAAAAGCATGGGTAGCCACAAACGTCCCCAGAATTGCTGTGTATAACGCATGATTGCCATGAGACCATGCGAGAAGAAATTTGCACGACCGTGCATTTAAAACAAAATCTGGAAAATGAAACCCGAATGTCCCGACTACCTGCACAACAATGAAACCAAGCTGGAGACTAGAATGCAAACAAATCCAAATAAAAAAAGCTATGGGGAGCACCATGCACATACCCCCCAACAACAGAATGCGCAATTGCACAACCTTAGACCAGAATAGTGCACAATGTGGTCAATGACCAGACGATGCGATTATAACCGATAACCGGTTGAAATGCAGTGCACGAGTGAGAAAATCAGCCCAGATGTGTCCGAAAAATCATAAAAATATCAGAATCATCAGCGCTCCTACGAGTCCCTTGCACCTTCGGATTATAACCTGGATGCGATGGTCGCGGCTGGCTACTAGAGGCTTGAGCATCTAATTGATGCTGGCCTCCCTGCCACCATTGACCGGGAGCATTTTGATTCCACGAGAAATTAGGATGATTTCTCGTGTTATGGTTATACACATTATTATAAGTAGAAGTATGGTTTTGATTATTTAGAAAATTTACGCTCTCGTCAGAAGTTATACCTGACGTCTTAGCAAAGGTCTCTCCAGCAGTGCACTCATAAGTATGATGGTCGGGGTTACCACCACCCTAGCACAAAATGTCCATAAACCGAGCTGGAGGAGGTGTCGACTTGGTCAACATCATCCTTCCATTCAATGTATGTTGGCTCACCTCAGCTTGATGCACCACAGCATTCACTTCAAATAGATTCCTCGCCCCTCTAGAGGGAATTTCTTCTGGCGGTCCAGTATGTGCTATGGGAGGCAGTGTTGCAAAGTAGCCTAAATGCCTCGTCAGGAGATAGGTTCATTATTGTAACTCTAGTTGTTGCGTCGATCATAGCCCTAAAATTAGGCTCAATAGAAAAATAAAATATTTGAACTAGATTCCACGGCTCACAGCCGTGGTGGGGGCATCGACGCTGCAGGTCAGTGAATCTCTCTCATGCCTCAGACAATGTCTCTTGGTCCAGCTGCCGAAAGGTCGCAATATCCCTACAGGCATTTACAATCTTATCCACCGGGTGGAACTTAGCCAAGAACTTAGAGGACAAGGCCTCCCATGTAGTAGCGGTTCCTGTAATAATACTATGGAGCAAGGTTTTGGCCTTGTCCCTTAGCGAAAACATGTACAGCCTCAACTTTACAACGTCATCAGAAATACCGGCATATCGAAATATGCCGCAAATTTCTGAGAACTTTGCCAGATGGAGCTGCGGATCCTTACTCGGCAAGCCCGAGAACAAAGTATTATTTTGGATCATATTCAGGATGACGGGTTTAATCTCGAAGTGGTTGTTTACGATTTCCAGTCTGAAGCCAGGGTAAACACTTCCCATAGTAGGGGTTGTGAAATCACGCATTATCCTAATGCGTGGTTGGGTGACCTCTTGTTCCTCAACAACCCGCTCACCGTGGCCATTTCCTCTTTGGCCAAGATCCTCCATCCTTTCTTCAGCAGCAATCGCACACACGCGAGCACGCCTTGTTCGTGTAGTTTTAAGCTCAAACACAAGATCTTCAATCCTATCACTGGAGTTGGGATCTGTCATACAACACAAAAAATCATTTCAAAAATACCAAAAACACTTACAAACTTTTTCAAAAGAAAAATACACGCAACGGTTTCTCTCCCCGGCAACGGCGCCAAAAACTTGATGCGTCGGCAAGTGTGTTGATCGTAGTCAAGTAATAAAGTTGACGGGTTGAATCCCCAGATATCGATCTCTCGAGTAGTGTATGTAGGGAGTGTGATTTTGTTATTGAAAAAGTGATTGCAAGTGTTAACGCAAACAAAGTGGGTTCTGGTTTGGAGTTTCCTAAATTTAACACTAATAAATCTATTGCGGGTTGCCGTCACCGCGTCTCTTTGGTGGATTACTCAAGAGAGTAATATGAAATATGGATGAGCCAATGAGGGTCACAATCACCTCTTCGCCATGCAAACTTCTAGCAATCGCTAGAATGACACTATCTCAACAAGAATGAGAAAAAATGAAGCTCATCAACACAATCAAGAACTAAGATATAACAACACATAGACATGCTGAAATACTTAAACTAAATAGTGTTCTTAAGCAACAATCAAACAATGACAAGTTCAGAACAAAGTAAATACAAGAGTAGGGGGTAAATACAACCAAATGCATTAAGGCTTTCCGAGATTCGCAGCCTGAATCAAGGGTTGTCGGTCCTTGTCCGAGTTCGGTCTACGGATGATGTTCGAGGTCCAGAAGGGCTTTCACGTCCTTTGAATAGCCCATCTTCTTCATGAATAAACGCAGGGCTAAATCTATCCTGAGAACTCTACGGATGCAGCACCTTAAGAGCTTGAAACGGAACTTGGAATTCGGAGAAGACAATGGTGGCCGGAGATGATTCTATTCCGAACTCTTGGAGGGAGAATGGGTACTAGAACAGCTCTCCAAGGAGGAGAGAGAAAATAGCGGCTGAGGGAAGTTTCCCCGCTCAGAGGAGCGAAAATGACATGCTGGATCAGACTGGTTAGGACCGGTCTTTTTGAAAGATGAAATCTGTGTATTAAATAGAAAAATCAGAAATAAATGTCACACACGGTTTGGCGTACGGCCGTGCGCAAATCGTGCGATATTAACTTTCAAAAGAATCCTGCAGAAGGAGAAGTGTTGACCCATGCGTTTTACTCGCGCACTAATGTTTATGCCCGTGCGTGAAGGAAATCGCACGGGTAATAACAAAAAGATGGAATATAAGGCAAGCAGGTGGAACCGTGCGTTTTACTTGCACACGGGCGCTGTCGCCCATGTGTGAACAAATCACACGATTAACTATAGAGCACAATAAACAAGAAATCTATAGGAAAACCGTGCGTTTCCTTCGCCCACGGTTCCGAAGAAACCGTGCGTGAAAAAATCACACTGGAGGGTCAATCCTCCAAAATAACCTGTGGAAAATGCACGACTGATAGAAACCATGTGCTAAGAAAACGCAAGACAATGCATTTTCCGCAAATCAGAATTCTGACTTGGGGAAAACTGACCACCTACAATCAACAAATAAATCAAACTAGGACCCTCCAGCAATGCAGAAATGCAACAAAAGCAACTGGAAAGAACCCCTATGGAGCACCATGTGCTTACCCCAACAACAGAATGCACAATTGCACACTCTTGGGCTAAAATAGTGCATAAAATGGTTATAGACTGGACAATGCAAATATAACCGAATACCGGTTGAAATGTAATGCACGAGTGAGAAAATAAGCCCAGATGAGTCCGAAAAACCCTATAAATATCAGACTCATCATTGGTCAGACTGCACGGACTGGTGTGGTGTCTAGCCAACTCGACTATTAGTTTATTAGTTCAGGAAGTTTTATAAGGATGTAACCGCGTGGGTTATTCTATCCGTGGGATCATCGGGCTCATCTAGAGTTTGCCGAGTTCGGCTTGTGGTAGACTCTTCTAGAGCTCACGAAATCTGTATAGTCTCATGCCTTTGGTCTTGTTCTCTGGTGGTGTGATTTGGTGGAGACTGTGAAGATCGCCGGTTAGTGCGGTCTAGTTCTTGTATCCGATATTATTGTGTTCACACTAGGGATTTATAGAGGTATGGACTTGGTCATGATTTGTACCAAGAATGGTTGTGGTCAGTTCGAGAGTTGAGACGGGTAGCACAGACTACTTCCCTATCTACCTAGTTCGACAGCTTGACTGAGCCTGATTTGTGCTCTAGTCGTGGTATCAAAGTGTGAGGATAGAGCAGTGTCCGCAGGGTACTGCAAACTTATTGTTGTATCTGTAGTGTCCTCAGCTGTGGTGGATTGGTCCTTTTTCTTGCGTTGATGGTGGTTGAACGACTTTGTTCAAGATTACCTACACACATAGAGGGGGGGGGGGGGGGTAAATATGTATGTTTTATTCTTTTTTAATCTTTTAGTTTAGGTCTAGTTGTATGTTAAAATTTGTTATTTTGCTTTCAAGAGACACCACAACACACAAAAGTTTATAGTGGTTCCCTTATCTAGGGTACATCCACTTTCCCCCTTCACCTCTCAAGTTGTAATCTAGATTCAGCCAACTTATCCTTTTACTTAGATCCTTGAGCATACACCTCAGATCCCTCAAGATCCGATACCTCAGAGTGAAGCTCACACCTATAACTCATAGTATAACAACTCCTACCTAAGGTTAAGAAGCCATACACTCAGATATACACAGATCTCCTACCTCAGATCTACACAAAGATCCGTCCTCAGGCGCAAGCCTTACCTCAGATCCTAAAAAGGATCCTACACTCAGAGACACAGCTCTTAAACTCAGCCTATATAACACAGATCAAACAGTGATTCTACAGAATGAGTTGAGATTTGGTGATGTTTGACTTCAGAGAAATAGTCCTCTGAGTCATCTCCTTGAACTGAGTAAATGGTGGTCGCTAAGCTTCAAAGAAAATAAAGCAACCGAACTAGCAATCCAATTAGGCAAGTTTACCTATCGAACTGTAGCTATGGGACACAAGTGTAGTATTGAAATCCGGGAACTGTTGAGTAAACTTACTCACACAAAGGCTATTATTTTATCGACGGAAAAACTAGGGTTTGAGAAACTAATTGCAATAAAGGAAAAAAAGCTATTCTAGAAAGAGAACTACTGCAGTTAATTAAAGAGCATAAAGTAAGCGATTATAACGAAGGGCTGGAACTATGAAATGGAAATGCACTCGATCAAGAATTACCTCGGCTAAAGACGACTATGAAATGCGATAAAAACCTAAACTTAATAGGGTAAAGGTCCTTGACCATGGAGGTTCCTAAAGCTTTAACACGCTTCTCTCAAAGCCGTGCCCAACTAAGTTTAGGAAGGTCCAACCGACTCTCATCTAAATCAGAGGCCTAAAGCTCGCTCTACGCGGTGAACACCACATTTGGATTTTACTCCAATCCGGGAGATTTGGACGCCTGTCTCTCTCGAGGGGTGCGTACAACTCCCTTTACTCTTGAATGCTCACTTCAAACTATTGGCCTCTCGGGTAGACCAGAATGAAAGCAAAGGTGGAGAGTATATATCGATAATATACCTCCAACCCATGAAAAATCAAGAGTAATTCAAGACCTAAAACCTAAGAGAAAAGTTAAATTAAAGCATCAAAACTTAATCACTCGAACCTCGGATCATCAAGATCGAGTACAGGGAGGAATGATTACTCATGGTGAAATGGAGTAGGGGGGATGAGTAGTAAAGCATAATAAGAACATAAGTAAGAAAAGAGCACTTTTATTAATAATGAAAGAGAGAGCTACACTACTTGGAAATGAAAATTACACTTGCACAAAATTAAAATCCTATTCTAGCCCTATAATTATCAACTAAAACAAGTGCATAAATTACCATAAAAGCTTAAAAAAACTAAGCACTAAGCTAGGGTTAAGAAAATTACAAAATAAGAAAGAGAGAGAGAATACCATGAAAAAGACAAGAAACTAAGGGGGCATCACCACCCCCTCTCAAGAGAAGCTTGCTGAAATGGAAGGCGGGGTCTGAATTTATAGGAAAAGTTCACGGGTTGGTCACGCCCTTTGATATGCCCGAGGAGGGTGTGTCAGGGGGCGTGATAGGTACGGGGTTGACCTCGTGCTCTGGATTCTGGCGGGAAGGATGATTGCTTCTGTACGTTGGTCGATACGCCCTGGGTCATGCCCGTGTAGGGTGGGCGTGACACGCATGTCGCATCGAAATCATTGGTCGGGAATCCGTCAGTAATCGGAAAAGGAGGTGTCACACCCTGTGTCATGCCCGTGACGGGGGGCGTGACAGTACTGTTGGCGTGATGAGGTGAAATAGAATTTAATGCGGTAGTAGGCTTAGGGCAGAGGGCGATACGCCCCATGTCACGCCTTGGGACATGCTTGGGGAGGGAGTGTCAGGGGGCGTGGCAGCTATTTTTACTAGTATTTTGTCCCTATCATCAGGCTTCATCAGGATCAGGCGACACGCCCTAGGTCACGCCCAGGGAGGGCGTGATCGGGGGCGTGTCAGGTCATTTTTGGCAAAACTTCTAGAAACCTGCAAAAAGACAAGAAAATGTTAGTGGCAATAATATTTACATAAAAATGATAAATAAATAAACTAATAATACATGATTTGTACATTGTAAACTAGAAAATACGATAATAGTTTAGGCTACAAAACGTATTATCAAATTCCCCCAAGCTTAAGCTTTGCTTGTCCCCAAGCAAAAATATAAAAACTAGATAATATAAAAGGACTAGTCAAAAAGTTCTAATTATGCCCACACAAGTACTATGCGAAATTCTAAGTAGGAAAAAGGTGAATCGTAAATCTAAAACAATTATTTAGGTATGGTATAAATTTTATAAACTTTACTTAACGAAAATAAATCATCCAAAATTTTGACTAAATTCTTTAAATTGATTTTAGCAAAGCAACAAAAATGAAAAAACGCATTGAGTTATTACTAGATCCAAGGTACGCATTATAATTATATCGATTCAATAACAAAAATCTAAGTTTAAATCCAAAACTAATACTGATTTACTTTTCTTCTTTTCTTAGTTATTAAATAGAATTCAAAAGAATGAATCAAAAGGACTTAATAGGATCAAAGCGTTTGGTTTAGGATTATGATTAGGAGTGGAATTCAAAGATAAATAGGGAGACTTAAAATAACACTAAACCGAAACAAAGAGTTTCAAAAAATTTCATTTTAAACAAAAAAATTTTCTTTCTCTTTTTTTTCTTTTCCATTTTTTTTTCTTTTTCGTTTTCAAAACAAAGACCATAAATATTTTTATTTTCCTTTTGAATTGGCCAAACAAAACCAAACATTTCTTTTGAGCACTACTTTTTTCAAAAACCTTTCCCAAAAATATCACAAAATATCCTATCATAATCATGAAAATATTTTATGAAACTAAGAAAAGGCAAATGTGATTAGATAGGTTGGAAATTTTGGCTTTGGTGAAAATGATATGAAAAGAGGAGATATCAAATGAAATTGGAAAAATGCTCAAAAGCGGCTAACTAGTGGTGAAAGTTTTTAGGTTGGCAGGAAAGCTCAAGCGAAACAAAAATAGCCTAAATCATATTCATGCTTTTAAATTTATTTAAAACATAGATTTGAAAGATTTCAAAAAGCAAGTCCTAGATAATAAAAAAAGATTAATGAAATTAACTTGAAAATAGAAATAATAGGTGACTTGGATCGTTCACATCTACTATGCTATTCAAAAGTTGAGCTTACAAAAAATATCCAAAAAAAAAGGAAAATAGTGGATGATGAATTTTTGGGAAAGTAAAGAAATTAAAGAACGAAAATCCATAATGAAAATATGAGTTTTAGAAAAAACATTTTACGTTAACATTCTACCGCAAATTAGAAATACAGCATGACCAATATTTTACTTGTGAAACATAATTAAAAGGGCGATTAGAAATATTATAATTAATTAAGTTGTTTATACGAGATATTGAGAAAAACAAAACAAAAATAAGGGGTACTATTGAAATACCAAAACGTCTAAACAATTAAAGTAGTAACAAAAAGTATATATATATATATTTTAATTTTTAAATATTTTCAAATTTTTTTAGATTTTTTAAAATATTCATTTTTTTATTTTTTTTTTTTTTATTTTTTTAAAAAAAATCACAAAAAACAAAATATTTACACGAAGCAAGAAGAAGGAGGAAGTCCTCCCCCAAGCTTAAAATGGATAGTGTCCTCAATGGAAACAGAAGGGGATTGGAGAAGGAGAGAAAATTAAAGTACAGAATTGAAAGACAGAATTGAAAGACAGAATTGAAAAACAGGTACTTCCCCAGATTTATTCGCTGCAAAAGCTAAGTGATGCCGCTCCCCCAAATGTCTTCTTTGGACTTCATAATGGATTCAATAATGTTGGAGCAGGAGATCACAGAAGATTCATCTTGTCGAAGCCGTCCGGGGAAAAAATGTAAAATAAAGAAAACAAAAAAGATAACTTGGGTTGCCTCCCAAGAACGCCCTTTGTTTAAAGCGTCGTTTGAGCTCGACCATCAAAAATAATATTGTCCAAATATATTGTTGTCCAGAAATAAAATAGTTTTTAACAAAAAAATTAAAATTCGAAGTTAGACTTTGTGCAGCAGATACTTAATAATGTTTGGACTGACATCATCATCACCAGAGAAATAAAGTTTAAGACGCTGACCATTCACTTTGAAATTACCCTTATCAGGGTGCGAAATTAAAATAGTTCCATACGGGAAAACTTCTAAAATAATAAAGGGCCCAGACCAACGTGATTTTAACTTGTTAGGAAATAAACGTAAATGAGATTTATAAAGAAGAATCTGGTCGCCCGGCTTGAAGGTTTTAGGGTGCCTTAAGTGTTTATCATGCAAACGCTTCGTCCGCTCTTTATAAAGTTTGTTATTTTCATATGCGTAAGAGCGCCACTCGTCGAGTTCATTGAGTTGAAATTTTCTAAGGTCGCCGACTGAATGGGGATCGAAGTTTAAAAATTTAAAGGCCCAAAAAGTGTGGTGTTCTAGTTCTACGGGTAAATGGCAAGATTTTCCATAAACAAATCGATACGGCATACATCCGAGGGCGGTTTTGTATGCTATTCGATAGGCCCATAGAGCATCGTATAATTTGGCTGACTAGTCTTTCCTAGAAGTTGAAACAGTCTTTTCTAATATTCTTTTTATTTCTCTATTCACTACTTCGACTTGTCTGTTAGTTTGGGGGTGGTAGGCTGTTGAAAGCTTATGTGTAACTCCGTATTTAGTAAGGATTTTTGAAAACTGTGCGTTACAGAAATGAGAACCCCTGTCACTAATGATGGCTTGCGGTGTACCCAATCGAGAAAATAGTTATATAAAAAAGGTAACTACAACTCGGGAGTCGTTCGTAGGAAGAGCATGAGCTTCGGACCAATGAGAAACGTAATCAACGACAACTAAAATATACTTATTTTTGAAACTAGAAGTAAGGGGGCCAACAAAATCGATCCCCCAGAGGTCAAAATTTCGCACTCAATGAAATAATTTTGTGGCATCTCATTTTTATTAGAAACGTTGCCCGACCGTTGGCAACTATCACACCTACTCACAAAGGCTTGCGCGTCTTTAAACAAGCTAGGCCAGGAAAAACCCGCGCAAAACACCTTGTGAGCGATGCGAGCAGCTTGATAGTGCCCACCTGTCGGACATTCATGTAAGTGTTTTAAAATATCAACTCCTTCTTCATAAGAAACACATCTCCTTATCACTTGGTCCACACAGATTCTGAAAAGATGCGGGTCTTCCCAAAAATTTTTCTTCAGCTCAGAAAAGAATTTCTTCTTTTGCTGAGAGGAGACTCTTTTGGGAGCACCCGGTCAACTAAATAGTTGGTGATGTGTGCGAACCAAGGAGAAGTAGATGTGTAAATTGAAAGCAGCTTCTCATCAGGAAAATAATTATTAAAAGATTTTTCATCTTACTTTTCTATAGAACGGTTATCAAAACGGGAGAGATGGTAGGTGGCCAAGTTCTCGGCTCCTCGATTATCACGGATCTCTAAGTCAAACTCATGGAGGATTAAGACCCAGCGAATCAAGCGCGGCTTGGCATCCATTTTGGAAAGAAGATATTTGAGGGCCGAGTGGTCCGTAAAAACAATAATTTTTGAGAGAGTAATATAAGGGCAGAATTTATCAAAAGCGAATACTACAGCTAGGAGCTCCTTCTTGGTAGTGGTGTAATTTTCCTACGCAGATGAGAGTGTTTTACTTACATAATATATGGGGTGGAAGTTTTTAAATATACGTTGACATAATATGGCTCCCACCGCGAAACTACTCGCATCGCACATTATCTCAAAGGGAATGTCCCACACCAGAGCTATCATAATGGGTGCGTTAATTAACTTTTCTTTAATTAATTCGAAGGAAGAAAGACAAGAGTCATCAAAAATGAATGAGGCGTCTTTTTTCTAAGAGTGAAGTAAGAGGCTTGGTGATCTTGGAGAAATCCTTTATGAAACGACGGTAAAAGCCAGCATGCCCTAGGAAACTTCTTATAGCTTTTTTGTTCGTAGGCAGTTGCATCTTATCGAAAACTTCTATCTTAGAAATGTCTACTTCAATACCTCTCGCAAAAATTTTATGACCCAAAACTAACCCTTCCCTCACCATAAAATGGCATTTTTCCCATTTAGGGCAAGGTTAGTCTCTTCGCATCATTCTAAGACTTTTTCTAAATTATCCAAACAACTATCAAAGGAATCGCCGAACACGGAGAAATCCTCCATAAATACCTCCACAATGCTTTCTACATACTTGTAAAAGATAACGAGCATACATCGCTTGAATGTAGCTGACACATTGCACAATCCAAATGACATTATTCGATAGGCGAAGGTGCCAAAGGGACAAGTAAATGTATTTTTCTCTTGGTCCTCGGGAGAGAAGGGGATTTGAAAATACCCCGAGAGGCCATCGAGAAAACAATAAAAGCTATGGTCGGATAATCATTCTAAAATGTGGTCGATGAACGGCAAGGGAAAGTGGTCCTTGCGGGTGGCATCATTTAACTTACAATAATCTAGACATATTCGCCACCCGGGCAACGGCTGTGTCAGGATTAACTCATTATTCTCATTACTAACTACCTTTATCCCTCCCTTTATCGGCACTACCTGGACTAGGATAGCCCACTTACTATCTGATATATGGTGGATAATTCCTGCGTCTAAGAGTTTCATATCCTCTCCCTTAACTACTTCTTTCATATTCGGGTTTATGTGGCGCTGGGGTTGTATTGAATTGCGTGAATTATCTTCCATTATGATCTTATGAGTGCAGAAAGATGGGATTATGCCCTTGATATCGGAAATTTTCCAGGCAATAGCTCGGCGATGCTTATGTAGAACAAAAAATAGTTTTTCATTTTGAACATCCGTGAGGTAGGCCGAAACTATAACTGGCAGCTTGGAGTCTTTTTCTAAGAAGGCATACTCGAGATGTTCAGGAAGCTATTTTAGTTCTAGGGTAGGGGGTTCTTCATAAAAGGTTTGAGAAATTCTTTCTTTTTCAAATACTACATCTTCGTAGATCTTTTTAGACGGAAAATTAAAAGGGGTGAAGCTGGTGGCCAAGGCGGCTTCTTGCAGTAATTCAGTTGGAAGAGTAGAAGAGGAAAAAAAGCAGAAAATTCTTTTTCAAAATTAGAGAGACAATAGGAGGATTCATCAGTCACGACATCTACGAAAAAGCAGGAGTCATCATTTGCTAAAGTGTTTTTCATCGAAGGTGTGATAGAGAAAGTGAATTCATCGTCGCCTACTCGAAGGAAGAGCTTACCATTGCTTACGTCAATGATAGCTTGGTAGGTGGCAAGGAAGGGTTGGCCAAGGATCAGGGGAACCTCGACGTCTTCTTCGATGTCCATAATGACAAAGTCCACCGGGAAGATGAACTTGTCGACTTTTACTAAGACATCCTCCACTATTCCTAACGGGTACTTGACGGATCTATCAGCGAGCTGGATACTCATGCATGTGGGGTTGAGGCTACCAATTCCAAAATTCTTAAACAACGAGAGGGGAATCAGGTTAAAACTTGCCCCTAATTCGGCTAATGCGTTCTTGACTAAAAGATTACTAAAGACACACAAAAAAGAAAAACTGTCGGGTCACTGATTTTCTTTGGTAATCCATTTATCAAAACCGCAGAGCACTCGCCGTTTAACGTGACGTGCGAAAGGTTCTCTAACTTCTTCTTGTTGGACCGGAGGTCCTGAAGTTACTTTGCGTACTTCGGCATCTGGGAAATCACTTCATGGAAGGGCAGATTTATGTGGATTTGCTTAAACATCTCTTAGAAACGGGAGTATTGATCGTCCTGACGTTCTTTATTAAGTTCAGAAGGGTAAGGCAGATTTATATTATTTTTAAAGATGGGTGGTGGAGTGAGATCTTTTTCTAAAACGTGGGTGATAACTTGTTCAGCAGAGGGTGGAATTTTTAAAATGTGGGCGGAGCTTTGATTTTTTAAAGCGGGGGCAGAGCTTGCCTCGAGCTCTTCACTTACCATACCGGGAACTTGCTTCCCACTACGAAGAGTTATAGCTTTCACTTTAATACGAAGTTATTATTTGTTATAAGAGGGCGGACTATGCTTGATTCTGTTCCCTCGAGATTCGGTCGTGCATAATAGGATATAGTCGTTTGCAAAGCATCATCTATGTTGGGTTCTTCCATTCTTAGTGTAGAGAATGACTCGGAGTCCTCAACTGGCACTTGGATAGTAGGAACTTGATATCGCGATCTTCTCCGAAGAGTACGCTCAATTTCGTGGTCCAAGCCGAAAAAAATCGATGGACTGCCGCGGGCCATGCACTAAAGGAAGAGAAGAGAAGAAAGAGAAATAAAATAAACTAGAAAGAAAAGCTAGATTTTTTTTTGAAATAGATTTTTTGTAATAGATTAACTCCCGAACTTCCCAAGGACTACCCGGTGAAGGGTTTGCAAGGTACTAGACAACATAGCGGTACTTAAAGCCGCTTTTGCCTTTCCGAGAGAATTAGGTGGCATAGAAAAATTGTGAAGTGGGTTACTTTTAAGAGCGGTAATAAAAAAAATAGATTTTAAAATTTTTAAGAAAGAGGATGAGAAAGAGAAGAGATAAATTAATAGGTTCGTCTTTTCAATATACCAATGAAAGTTGATCCCCGGCAATGGATCAAAAAACTTGGTGGTCGCTATGTTTCGAAGAAAATAAAGCAACCGAACTAGCAATCCAATTAGGCAAGTATACCTATCGAACTAAAGCTAGGGGACACAAGTGTCGTATTGAAATCCGGGAAATGTTGAGTAAACTTACTCACACGAAGGCTATTATTTTATCGACGGAAAAACTAGTGTTTGAGAAACTAATTGCAAAAAAGGAAATAAAGCTATGCTATAAAGAGAACTACTACAGTTAATTAAAGAGCATAAAGTAAGCGATTACAATAAAGGGCTGAAACTATGAAATGGAAATGCACTCGATCAAGAATTACCTAGGCTAAAGACGACAAAGAAATGCGATAAAAACCTAAACTTAATAGGGTAAAGGTCCTTGACCATGGAGGTTCCTAAAGCTTAAACACGCTTCTCTCGAAGCTGTGCCCAACTGAGTTTAGGAAGGTCCGACCGACTCTCGTCTAAATCGGAGTCCTAAAGCTCGCTTTAAGCGGTGAACCCCACTATTGGATTTTACTCCAATTCGGGAGATTTGGATGTCTGCCTCTCTCGAGGGGTGCGTACAACTCTCTTTACTCTTGAATGCTCACTTCAAATTATCGGACTCTCGGCTAGCCGAGAATGAAAGCAAGAGTAATTCAAGGCCTAAAACTTAAGAGAAAGGGTAAATTAAAGCATCATAACATAATCGCTTGAACTTCGGATCATCAAGATTTAGTACAAGGAGGATTAGTTACTCATGGTGAAATGGAGGAGGGGGGATGAGTAGTAAAGCATAATAAGAACACAAGTAAGAAAAGAGAACTTTTATAAATAATGAACGAGAGAGCTAGACTACTTGGAAATAAAAATTACACTTGCATGAAATTAAAATACTATTCTAGCCCTACAATTATCAACTAAAACAAGTGCATAAAATACAATAAAAGCTTAAACAAACTAAGCACTAAGCTAGGGTTAAGAAAATTACAAAATAAGAATGGGAGAGAGAGAGAGAAGAACATGGAAAAGATAAGAAATAAAAGGGGCCGCACCTCCCCCTCTCAAAAGAAGCTTGATGAAATGGAAGGGGGGTCTGAATTTATGGGAAAAGTTCACGGGTTGGTCACGCCCTTCGACACACCTGGGGAGGGCGTGTCAGGGGGAGTGACAGGTACGGGGATGACCTTAGGCTCTGGATTCTGGCAGGAAGGATGATTGCATCTATATGTTGGTCGACACGCCCTGAGTCACGCCCGTATAGGGGGGGCGTGACACGCACGTCACGTTGAAATCATTGGTCGGGAATCCGTCAGTCATCGGAAAAGGAGGGGTCACGTGTTTGGTACATTGAACAATATATACCAGATTTGGGGAAGCCTCATCTTACTCATTGATATACATCAATTTGTATTTGATGGATGTTTGAGTTTCATTGTACAGGTGTAAGGTTTGCAAGGAAATTCTCTAAGTACAAGTGTCGACACTTGTGAAGAATTGTGTCGATACCCAGAAGTTGTGTCAACACTAGAAGCAAAGCTGTGTCGATACCCAGACATTGTGTCTACACCTGAAGAAGAAGTTGTGTTGACACCCAGAATTGTGTCGAAACCTAAGGAAGGAATTGTGTCGACACCTAAAGTAGAAGCTGTGTCGACACCCAGGAGTTATATCGACACCAGAAGAAAGGCATGTGTAGACACTTAGGAATTGTGTCGACACCTAAAGAAGGTTTGTGTCGACACACAGGACTTGTGTCGACACACACTCAACGCCATCTTACAGCAACAGCTATACTATGTCTGAAGGCTTGTGTCAACACACAGGACTTGTGTCGACACACACTTAATGACAGCTAGACATACACTCAACGCCATTTGTCTGCATCAGCTATGTCAAGACCAGAAGCAGTTGTGTCGACACACAGGACTTGTGTTGACACACACTCAATGATAGCTTGACATACACTCAACGTCATCTGTCTGCAGCAGTTATGTCGAGACCAGGAGCTGTTGTGTCAACACACATGACTTGTGTCGACACGTACAAACAGAAGATGTGTCGAGTAGCAAAAGTATTACTATGTCAACACATGGAGTGTTGTGTCGACATCATCAAGACTTATGTCAACACTTGGTATATTTGTGTCGACACATATGAAGGAATTTGATGAGTGGTTCATGCTGAGTTTTAAAGTCTTTGAGGAATCAACTATCATGAATGGTGACTCGACAGCTGTCATAACCAACAGGTCTGATACCTTTGTCAAAACTATCAGAAGGTAGTTACAAACCGGATCGGCCGTTAATCATGAGGAAACTCTATATAAAGGACTGATACTTGACAACCAGAGCAACACGAAGCAACACATAGAAATATAGAAACAACTAAGGAAGTAACAACAAAGAAAGGTGAAACCCTTAAGAATGCAGATCCAGATCAGTCTGTTTGAAAGATTCAGATTTAATTCTGAATTTAAGGGAGGAGTTTTCTGAAGATCAACTTCAACATCAAGAGAAGATCCACCTTATTTTGTACAATCTAGGAGCTTTGAAACAGCTAAGTCAGGTTGGATCTGAAGATTCAGTTTATTCAAAAACTATCAAGAAGCTCATACTAATAGAGAGTTCTATCTGGTGAAATTTTTGTAACCTTTAATACATTCAATTTCTTTTAGGATCTTTTGTAAGATCTGAGTTGTAAGCCTATAATTATAAAAGCTGAGGTAGGGCTGAGTGCCTGAGGTGTAGGACTTGTGATACTCTGAGTTGTAAGCCTAGTGATAAAGGCTGAGGTAGGGCTGAGGCTTGAGGTAGGATTCTTGGGAAGAATCTGAAGTAAGAATTGTATAAGTCTGAGCTGTAAGAACCAATCTGGTTCTGAGTTGTAAGATCTATGGATCTGAGTAAGTGAAAGGAAGTTGGGCTGAATCTAGTTCTGTACTGGATAGGCGAAGGGGTAAAGTGGATGTACCCATACCTTGGGGAACCCCTATAAATATGGTGTATGCTGTGTTGTGATTATTGTACTGTGTATTGAATTATATTATCTATGCTAAGTTATAACAAGCTAATTGCTCTTAAAGATAATTAGAACCTATTATCCCCACCCCCTATAGGTGTCTAGGCTCTTAAAATCAAGTCTTTCAAGTGGTATCAGAGGGAGGTTGCTCAAAGATTGACCTAATAGTCTGAGTGAATCTCCAAGGCAATTAACAGATTTTAAGAATGGGTTCAATTAAGAATCAGAAGGAATTGGGATCTATGAAACTGCCTATTTGCAGGAAAGAATGCTTTGGCATATGGAAGGAAAGGGTCAGGTTGTTCATGGAAGCATCTAATCCAAGAATCTACATCACAGTACAAGATGTCCCCTTTATTCCAATGAAGGTATCAGTTCTTGATGCAAATATTAGAACCCCAAAGAGTTATTCTGAAATGACCAAGGATGAGATCATCCTGGCAACATTAGACAAAAGAGCACAAAATATTATTGTATGTGCTATAGATGATGCCACATTTCAGAATCTGGTGTATTCAAAACCTCTAAGGAGATGTGGGACACCCTGATTGTCTACATGGAGGGAACAGAAGAAGTTAGAGAGGATAAGAAATCTATGCTGAATCAAGAATATGAGAGCTTTAGACAAGCCAAGACTGACAGCATAGCTGAATGTTACAAAAAGTTCTTCAGGATAGTTAATGAGTTGATGACATATGGAAGAGTCTTCAGCACATATTTACTGAATGATAGGTTTCTCAGGTCTCTGACAAAGGACTGGGACACAAAGATTTGTGCCATCAGAGAGGTTGCCAAGCATGCTAATACACCTCCTCCCACACTATTTGGAAAGCTATTATCATATAAAATACAGCTCACTGCCAGAAAAGAGGAGGAGAAAAGCAATAGGCCTGAGTACAAAGAGAAGTCAGTAGCCTTCAAGGCTGAAGTCATAAGAAAGGGTAGGAGAAAGTCTCCTTCTCCACCCAAAAGGAGTGCTGAGACAGAAGAAGATAATCCTGACAACAGTACATCAGATAGACACACCTCTGATGAGGACTTTGCTGCCTTTACAAGGTAGTTTCAAAGGTTCATGATAAAGAAGAAATGGAGAAGCAGACCATCTACATCCTTCTCCAAGGATGCGTATTAAAAGAAAAAGAAGACTCCCAAGGAGGACAGGTATGCCTCAAAACCCAGTAAACAAACTAATTCTAAGATTGTTTACTATTGTTGCAAAAGGCCTGGACATGTCATAGCTGACTGTCTAGACAAGAGAAATGAATCTAAGGACAAGAAGAAGCATCAAGTGAAAGACAAGAAGGAGAAATCCTTTGTTGCTCAAATGCAGAAGAGTTGGACAGACTCTTCATCTTCAAGATCAGGATAAGAAGATGATGCAGAAGCATATGTTAGGCTGTTCTCAATATAAAACGATTCTAGGGAACTAGAATTCCTACAAATGCTGGACTCCATAAATGGAGTGAAAGATTATTACTATAGAGGGCTGATGGATCTGTCAGAAAATGATCAGTGCCAGGATCAGCCTGGTCCAATTAAGATATACAGTTCTCCCTTAGATTCTGACTATTTTACTGGATCAGAATCAGCAGCATTAACTTTAAGAGAAGGGGATGGTTCTGATTCTGAGGGGGATGTACATCAACTCATTAATGAGTATGGTGGGTTGTTGCAAGCTCTAAAGAGGAGCAAGTTTCTTGTCAAAGAGCAGGCCAAGGAAATTTAATCTCTTAAGAAGGCTGCATCAGAATAACCAAGCTGATAGATTTGAAACTGAAGGAGGTTGCCAAACTGAAGAACATAACTGTTATTCAGATGGGAACAATCTCTTTCAAGTAAAATCATATCAAGAATCTGAAGGCAAGACTATAGAAAGAAAGAGAGTTAGTGGATAAATTCTCTAAGCCAAAATCTCTCTTGCCCTTAATAGACAATTTCATTTCATAGAAAGGAAAGACTGGTCTAGGTTTTAAGGGAAGAACTAGGGCCACCAATTCTCATGGAAAAGGTAAGGCCCCAGTTCAGCCACTAGCCTCTAAGCCCCCTATTTTATTTAGGAAGGTGATGCAACCTACAAATAGGTGTGATCATGAAATTACTCATGGTCACTGCGAGTATGGAGATCTCATGGGCAAGTGTGCAAATGCCAATAGGTCACTCTATAGGCAAGCCCATCAGTTTCAAAAGGAATTCTTGGGGTCTGCTGCTCCAGCACCTACACTTAACAGGACTGCTGGAAACAAAGTTGTGAAGACTGTACCTAAAATAAGGTACAATAGATTAGAGTGTTGGTCTTGTGGCAAGGTGGGCCACTTTGCCATGAATTGCTGGTTCAACACAAGTGTTAAAACCAGGAATAGTTTACCTGTCAGAATAGCTGCAGGATTTCAAACTAACAAGGACCTAGGACCCAATAATAATTTGGGTTCTAAGCATAAGTGATTCTTTAATTGATGCAGGTGAATCCAAGTGGCCATACCCCTATATGGTACTTGGATAGTGGATGTTCCAGGCACATGACTGGAATAAGAAGAATGTTGAGGGACTATGCACCCATGGAGAATGGACCCAAATTAATCTTTGGTGGATCAGAAAAAGGAATCATCAAAGGATTTGGTAACATTTCTAGTGATTCAATTACTATCACTAAAGTGGCTTATGTGAAGGGTCTAAAACATAACCTGTTTAGCATAAGTCAACTTAGTGATCTAGGTTATGACATCTCTTTCTTAAAAGGGGAGTGCCAAATAAGGAGGTCAAGTGATCAAGAATCATTTTGATTGGCACTAGGAAAGGGAATGTATATTGTCTTAACCTAGATTGTTAGTTTAATATCTCACCCATTTGTCTAGTTGTAGGAGAGAAAGCTTCACTATGTGTCAAATGGCACAAGAGGCTAACTCATCTGAACTATAAGTAAATAGGGCAGTTGTTCAGCATGGGGTTAGTGAGGAATGTTCCTCAAGTCAAGTGCATCAAAGAGGTTGTGTGTTCAGCTTGCTAGAAGGGCAAGCAGACTAAGTCCTCTTTCCATGCACTTGAGACCAAAGATTCAATGAGATGTTTATATCTCTTGTATATTGATTTGTTTGGTCCTATGCCAGTTCATAGTCTTGGTAGGAAAGTATACACATTAGTTATTGTGGATGACTATTCTAGATTCACATGGGTTTTCTTCTCTAGGAAGAAATCTGAAACTCCTACTGTTTTCAATACCTTTGTTAGACAAATTCAGAATTAATTTAACAATTAAGTGGTCAAAATCAGAAGTGACCATGGAACTGAATTTCAATCTGAATGTATGACAAAGTTCTGTGAAGAACTTGGGATTCATCAGGAGTTCTCCTTACCTAGAACACCTTAGAAAAATGGTGTTGCTGAAAGAAAGAATAGGACTCTTATTGAGGCAAGTAGAATACTACTTAGTGACTCTACTCTCCCTGAGTACTTCTGGGCTGAGGCAGTAAATACTGAATGTCATATACTCAATAGGGCCTCCATCAATAAGAAACATAAGATGACTCCCTATCAGATTTTGAAAGGTAGAAAACCAAACATTTCCTACTTTGGAATCTTTGGTAGCAAGTATTATGTCCTAGTTAATGGTAAGCATTACCAAACTAAGTTTGCTGCCAAATCCCTAGAAGGGATATTGTTGGGTACTGCAATAATAGTAGGGCATACAGGATCTACAACTTGACTACATAAGTTGTATAAAAATCTGTCCATGTAGTATTTGATGAATCTAAGTTGATTAATAGTGAATTGTCTAGCTCTTCAGGTTGTTCTATAGGTTTAAAGGATAGGCTGGACAAGCTGACTATCAATGAATAAGCACATGCTAGGCTGGATGAAGAAAAGGATGCATGCTATCCAGGGGAGAACAAGATTCACTAGATGAAGATGGCAATGAGGAGCATCAGGTTGAGGAAAATGAAGAAGGCCAAGAGGTTGGAATATTTCCTCCGGCAATAAGACACCTAAAGGATCATCCAGCTCATCAAATCATTGGTGATGCAAGTCAAGGTGTACTAACCAGGAGTAAGAACATGATTATAGTTTTATGTTCAAGTTTCTTGTTACAGATAGAACCCTAGAAGTTTCAAGAAGCCATGTTAGACACAAACTGGATTGATGCTATGCAAGAAGAGCTGAATCAATTCAGGAGATGTAAAGTCTTGGAACTGGTTCCTAAACCATAGGATCACAACATTATAGGAACCAAGTGGATCTACAGAAACAAACTTGATGAGAATGGCACTATAATCAAGAACAAGGCCAGGCTAGTAGTAAAAGGCTATAGGCAAGAAGAAGGGATTGACATTGATAAAACCTTTTCCCTAGTGGCAAGGCTGGAGGCTATAATGTTGTTCTTGGCCTATGCTGCCTATCAAGGGTTCAAGGTATATCAGATGGATGTAAAGTCAGCATTTTGGAATGGTGACTTAAAAGAGGAAGTCTATGTTGAACAACCCTCAGGTTTTGTAGATTCTCATTATCATGATTATATATATAGGCTTAGAAAAGCTCTATATGATTTGAAACAAGCCCCTAGGGCTTGGTATGAAACCTTGTCTGCTTTTCTTATTGAGAATAAATTCTCTAAGGGAAAGATAGACAAAACTCTATTCTTTAGGGAATCTAAAGGCAAGATAATCCTAGTCTAGATATATGTTGATGACATTATCTTTGGATCTACTGAAAACAACCTTTGTAGAAAGTTTGCCAAACTTATGCAAGGGAAGATTGAGATGAGCAGTATGGGTGAGCTGAAGTTCTTCTTGGGACTTCAAGTAAGACAGACTGATGATGGATTACCCATATCCCAGTCTAAGTTCACCAAGGAGTTGATTAAGAAATATGGTATGGACTCAGCCTCCACATGAAAACTCCAATGGGAACAAGTATGCCTATATTCAAAGATGAGACAGGGAAACCTGTCGATGAGTCTTTGTATAGAGGGATAATTGGCTCCCTACTCTACTTGACTGCTAGTAGACCTGACATCATGTATGGTACATGTGTTTTTGCTTGTACCAAGCTTGCCCAAAGGAATCTCATTATACTGTAGTTAAGAGAATTTTGAGATATCTTAAGGGCACACCTAATTTAGGTCTTTCGTACCCTAAGATTAGAGATTCCTTACTAACAGGCTTCTTAGATGCAGACTTTGTAGGATGCAAATAAGACAGGAAAAGTACTACAGGAACTTGTCAACTCCTAGGTGGAAGGCTTGTGTCATGGTGCAGCAAAAAGTAAACAAGTCTAGCTATCTCAAGTGCTGAGTCAGAATATAAAGCTGCAGGCAGCTGCTGTGTACAGTTGATGTGGATAAAGCTTCAACATGAAGACTATGACATCAAGGTAAGTAGAATTCCACTATTTTGTGATTCAACTAGTGCTATTTCTATTGCTAAGAATCCTGTATCACACAGTAGAACCAAGCATATAGAAATTAAGTTTCATTTTATAAGAGAACATGTGGAGAAGGAAGATATTAGTCTAGAATTTGTAAAAACAAATAATCAAATTGCCGATATTTTTACAAAACCCCTGGAGGAAACTAAATTCAATTATTTTAAAATTGAATTAGGTATGTTAAACCTAGAATAGGTCAGCTCAAGCATTCCTAAGTAGAATATGTAAGCACAATATTTCTCAAGAAATTTGTCTAAGTACAAAGTTTGTGTCGACACAAGCAGACTTTGTGTCGACACACTCAATATGTTGTGTCGACAAAGAAAAATGATGTGTCGACAGAGAAACAGTATCTGTATCGATAGAAGAATAGGTGTCGACCTAGTATTATTACTAAGGCGTGTCTTTTGAACTCCCCTTTACACCTAAACTATAAATAGGTGAAGCCAAAATCGTGCGTGACCCTTTTTCTGACTTCCTTCTATTTAAAGCGCTGATTTCTGTCCCATTGGGAGGAGAACATTTTCAGCCACACCTGCACCATTTTAGGGAGAAACTCCGTCGTTCCACCTCCTCCCTTCATCTTCCACTAAGGAGAGAAGCTCCGGCCATGCTCGAGAAGCTTACCTCTCACTGGCACTTGCTCTCGGCCTTCTCCATCATCTATTAGCTCCATCGCAAGTTTTGATGCAATAGCCAACAAGCAAAAGGAAGCTTGCAACCTTCATCCAGATCGTGACACGAAGAAGACGGGTCCATTGGAGGGTCGTGACAACCTTGTTTACCCCGAACGTAGTTGAGGACCGTGCTTGGACGCGGTCTGAAAACCTGGCGACTCCTTCTATGACTCCTCGATGAGCCTTCAGATTCGTTCGATTTCTTGACTCGTTCTTGCTTTATTGTTGTATATGCATGGTTGAATCTTCTTCTTTAGTTGATATCGCACTTTAGGATTAAGCGTATTTGTTTCATGTCTATGTGATTCTATTTCGCTTTACTGTTTTAGTTGCTTGAGTAGTGCCTGTATTTTCCACCCGCTACCATAGTTAGTGTTGTCATTGTAGCGTTTGCTTGAGGCGCGCATTGCGAAGAGTTGTTTGTAACCCTCAATCTGTTATTCCATTAACGCCTGCCTACTCTTCCATTCCACTGAGCGAAGCAGCGTATAGAGGCCTACATAGGAGTTGATTTAATTACCTTTAATTTTATTGTAAATAAATCCAATCCCCTGTGGACTGTAATTTCAAGTCCTCCTTGAAAGACCACTCCACCTTGTGGTGTTCCTTGAGAGATTCGATACTTGGGAAAGCCTCCCCATTTTATATTACTTATGCGAGCGGTACACTTGTCGTAAGCGCATCAAGTTTTTGGCGCCTTTTCCGGGGAACACTGTGGTGTGAGTTTTCTGAAAAGGAAGTTTTGTGATTGTTGTTTTCTTTTTTTTTATTTAATTTGTTACTTGAAAGACTTATTTCAAGAGCCTAGCACCTAGAGGGGGGGGGGGGTTAATAGGTTCTAATTTTCTTTAATAATTTAGGCAAATAACTAGTTCTTACTAAGCACAGAAAATGCAAATCACAGCACAGAAATCACAACACATCATACACAAGATTTATAGCGGTTCCCCAAGATATGGGTACATCCACTTTCCCCCTTCGCCTATACAGTAGAGAATTGGATTCAGCACAACTTCCTTCCACTAACTCAGATCCACAGATCTTATAACTCAGAACCAGATTGGTTCTTACAGCTCAGACTTATACAAGTCTTACCTCAGATTCTCCCCAAGAATCCTACCTCAGGCCTCAGCCCTACCTCAGCCTTTATCACTAGGCTTACAACTTAGACTATCACAAGTCCTACACCTCAGGCTCTCAGCCCTACATCAGCCTTTATAATTATAGGCTTACAACTCAGATCTTACAAAAGATCCTATAAGAAATTAATTGTTTAAGAGATACTAAGATATCACCAGATAGAACTCTCTATTTGTGTGAACTTCTTGATCAGTTCTTGAATAAACTGAATCTTCAGATCCAACCTGACTTAGCTGTTTCAAAGATTCTTGAAAGAATAAAATAAGGTTGAACTTTACTTGATCTAGAAGTTGATCTCCTATCAGCTCCTTCCTTGAATTCAGAATAAGATCTAAATCTTCTCTTACAGACTGTTCAGAATCTGTATTCTAAAGGGTCTCCCCTTCTCTTGTTGGTGAATTTTCTCTTTGGATGATTAACTTTTTTATCTCTGTATCAGTTCTTTTTAGTTTTCAAGGATCAGTCCTTTATATAGAGCTTTCTCATGATTACCGGCTGTTCCGGTTTGTAACAACCTTCTGACAGTTCTGACAAAGGTGTCAGACCTATTCATTATGATAGTTTTCGAGCCACCAGTCATGACAGTTGATTCCTCAAAGTCTTTACAACTCAGCATGAACCACTCAGCAAACTGCTTCATATGTGTTGACACAAAAAGACTAAGTGTCGACACAAGTCTTGATGATGTTGACACAACACTCCATGTGTTTACATAGTCATTCTTCTGCTACTCGACACATCTTCTATTTGTATGTGTCGATATAAGTCCTGTGTGTCGACACAACTACTCTTTGTCTCGACATAACTGCTGCAGATAGATGGTGTTGAGTGTATGTCCAGGTGTCATTGAGTATGTGTCGACACAAGTCCTGTTTGTCGACACAATTACTTATACTCTTGACATAGCTGATGCAGACAAATGGCGTTGAGTGTATGTCTAGCTGTAATTGAGTGTTTGTCGATACAAGTCCTGTGTGTCGACACAAGCCCTCAGACCCAGTATAGCTATTGCTATAAGATGGCGTTAAGTGTGTGTCGACACAAGTCCTGTGTGTCAACACAAACCTTCTTCAGGTGTCGACACAATTCCTGAGTGTCAACACATGCCTTTCTTATGATGTCGACATAACTCATGGGTGTTGACACAGCTTCTACTTTAGGTGTCGACACAATTCCTGCCTTAGGTGTCGACACAATTCAGGGTGTCGACACAACTTCTTCTTTAGGTGTGGATACAATGCCTGGGTGTCGACACAGCTTTGCTTCTAGTGTCGACACAACTTCTGGTTGTCGACATAATTCTTCACAAGTGTCGACACTTGTACTATGAGAATTTCCTTGCAAACCTTACACCTGCACAATGAAACTCAAACATCCATCAAATACAAATTGATGTATATCATTGAGTAAGATGAGCCTTCTCCAAATCTGGTACATATTTTTCAGTGTACCTAACAATCTCCCCTTATATGGAGAAGTCATAATCCTTAGTCAAAGAAGTACATCACTCATAATAAAGCACATAAAAATAGATGTACATACATTTCAGTTCAAGATAATATACAAACAATGTAAATAACTAAAATCAATAGTGAAGCTTATTTTATTTATTAATCAGAAAATTCTTGGTTTACATGTTTTTCCTTAGAACAAAAGCAAAAAGTTTCATTGTTCAATACATAAGCCTATCTATCCTATGATTGACTAGTCTCCTTAATTACAATGCCTTTTCTAGATTTAATCTTTGCCTGCACAGTAAATTCTATATCACAACAGGTTTCTTCCCTTTGAAATCCTTTTTCTTCTATTCTTCAGCCTTTATCCTTTGCCTTTCAAAATAGTGAAAGGGCTTGGGGAAGTACCTGCTATGCTCCAGAGCATTAGCTGGGAACTTACCAGCTTTTGCACTCCTTCTGTACTGAAGAATGGCTTCTTTCCTGGCTTGATACTTGTTCCATTCTTGCTCAGAATACCATTTACCCCTATCATGGGACTTATCCTTTATAGCCTTATAGGCAGTCAAAAAAATATTCCTGGAAGTAGGGCTCCATTGCTCAAAATCTTGCTTCAACTCAGACTGTTCTCAAAACCTTTTCTTGGATAGTTATGCTTTCTTTTGAGCTTCTTTGGAAGCCTCTGACATGTCTATTTTTTCAATAATAATCTTTGGTGCCTCCTGTGGAGGGCTGTACATTGTCTGCACTTCTTTTTGAACCATGTCAAAGTCAGTAGAAGGATAAATAACCAATGCAACTTCAGGCTGATCTCCTTAAATATAAGCAGGTTGTACTCAAGACTCAACAATATTGTCATCATCACACAAAAGAGGAAAGCCAAGTGTAGCTCTGATGGTATTAGAGACCCACTTGGCATGATCAGAGCCAGCTTTGACTAATAATCTCTCCACCTTTATGACTTCTCTAGCTATATGATCCCTCAGATCATTCTTTTGAAATCTTATCTAATCAGCTAGATATTCAATACCTTCTTTGTAATAGTCTTTGAACTTTGTCAGGGTATAAGAAATTGTCTTTTGAGAGGCTCCAATGGCTTTTTGGACAGCAATTAGATATTCTTGTATTTGCTTTGATATTTTAGTTTTCAAATCAGTGGAAATACTTCCCAGCTTTTTGAGAATTTCTTCATGGGAGTCTTTGAGATTTTCATTGGACCTGAATTGATTTTCTAAAACATATCCTTGATTGGTGGCAATGTCCTCAATCTCAGTCTTTATTAGCTGTTGTTGCTCAGCCAAATATACTACAACATTGCCTCACTTATGGAAACAATCTGTCATCTATTTCTTATGCAGATTGACTTCAAATCTGATTGATTTAATGTCTTGAGCCAGCTAAAAATGGAGGTCTTTGTTTGACTCATCCACATATTTATCTAAAGACTAGCTTTGCTCATCTAATTTAACTTGTACTTGGACCAGTAATGAACTAAAGTCCATTCTTGGAGAAGGAGGTTGAGTGACTGATTGCAACGCTTTCTTATAGCCCGAGCTCCTTTTCTAAATTACAACTATCTTCCACTTCTTAGCTATAGAGGCTTCCTCATCATCATCAGAGGGTTGTGATGAGCTGTCTATATCAACTATTTCCTTATTAGATGGGGCATTTAGTAGCTCCTCGCCCTCTATCCCTGGAAGGTCCTTTCTATCTGTGATTGCTCCCCCTCAGTCCTTGAAGCTGGTAAATCAGGAAACAACTCTTCCATAGTTACCTCTTGCTGCATCTGTATAGGAGGAACAACATTAGTTTGGAAAACAAAAGGATTTCCCAGGACATCCATATCTTTGTCCAGGGACCTCTCTAGAAAGGAAATACTTACTTTCTCATCATGAGCAGTATCTTTCAACTGCACATCTTGTGCCTCTTCCTCCACATTTAGCAGTACTTCTATATTGATATATGATACAATATCCATTACTATATCAGCTGCAAACTCACTCTCTAGAGTAACTACATCAATTTCTCCCCCTTAAACAGGCAGCTTAGAAAGTATAGTATCTTGTGATGCTGGTGCAGGATTTTCTCCCCCTGGAGTAGTGACTATCTGCTGCTCTGGGAGCAAACTGCTCTCTGCTTGATCTTGAGCATCTTTTTGTTGCATGTCTTCATCTGAACTGAAGACCATGTCTTCTTTAGAATCACTAGAGGATTCTGCTTGATGAACAACTTCCTTCATCTTCTTTTCTTTCTTGGTCTGTTTTTGAGGAGTAGAAACCTCCTTAGTTAATACTCTATCCCACCTAGGTAGAATTTTGTTGTCCATTCTCCTCATATGGTTGATTTTTGTTCCTGGAAGTTGGCTCATTACATTTGGTATTGCTGAAGATAAACATAAACTCAGAATCCTTCCTAGATTTGGTTTCTTTATACTTTCTTGTATTTTGTCAAAGACTATTGATGCCCAGTCTTTTTTTAGCAAGAAAATTATTCTTGTTATTAGATGGAACATAGATGCAGAAATTCTGTCATGTCCACTTGTTTTACATAAAATTACCTTGCCTAATATTTTAGACAGGAACTTCCCTTGTGAATTCATCCCTTTCCTGGTGATGGATGATCAAACCTTGGTATTAGGGTTTAGCCCACACCAGCTTAAAGCATCTTTTATCATTTATGGAATGACGTCATCTTCATCCTTAACCTTAGGAAGTTAGAGTGATTTCCTAATCGTCTTCAGTGTAAGTTTCACTCAGGAATCTTGAACTGTCGCTTTGAACTTTTTCCCGTCTATGTCCACTGTTGTTGATGAATAAAATTCCATTACTTCCGTTTTCCAAATCTTAGTTGGTTCTGAGACCAAGAACTCCAATCCATTTTTCGAAATTAGGGTTATTACACCCTAGATTTCTTGTGAGGCTGTCGTGAATCCCCACGAACAAGCTCATAACCTTCATTCACCTTATCATCCTTGTGGGGCGCCATAGACGAGAGGGAGAGAAAGAGAAGAGAAGTGAATATCTATGTCGATATAAGGTCTAGAGTTGAGAAATCTGAAGGCGTAGTCGACAAGATTTTGGCTTCACCTATTTATAGTCGAGGTGTAAAAGGGAGTTCAAAAGACGTGCCTAAGTAATAATAATAGATCTCGACAATACTTAGGTTTAGTCGACAGGTCTATGTGTCGAAATACTTATGTCAGTGTTGAAATGGACTGGTCATGTCTTGACACAATGTGTCGACTTTGATTTTTGTGTGTCGACACAAAAAATCAGCTAACTTAAATTTTTGACAGAGTTGTGTCGACACCTATTCTTCTGTCGACACAGATACTATTTTTGTGTGGACGCATATTTTTTCTTTGTCGGCACAAAAACTGAGTGTGTCTACACAAAGTCTGCTTGTGTCGACACAAACTTTGTACTTAGACAAATTTCCAGAAAATTTTTGTACTAACATATTCTACTTAGGAATGCTTGCGCTGACCTATTCTAGGTTCAACATACCTAATTCAATTTTAAAATAATTGAATTTAATTTCATCCAGAAGTTTTGTAAAAATATCAGCAATTTGATTATTTGTGTTTACAAATTCTAGACTAATATCTTCCTTCTCCACATGTTCTCTTATGAAATGAAACTTAATTTCTATATGCTTGGTTCTACTGTGTGATACAGGATTCTTAGCAATAGAAATCGCACTAGTTGAATGACAAAAAAGTGGAATTCTACTTTACTTGATGTCATAATCTTCAAGTTGGTGCTTTATCCACAATAATTGTACAAAGCAACTGTCTGTAGCTACATATTGAGACTTAGCTAATGATATAGCTACACTGGTCTGCTTCTTGCTGCACCATGACACCAGACTTCCACATAGGAATTGATAGGTTCATGTAGTACTCTTCCTATCCTCTTTGCATCCTGTAAAGTCTGCATCTGAGAAATCTGTTAGTATGAAATCTCTATTCTTAGGGTACCAAAGAACTAGATTAGGTGTGCCCTTAAGATTTCTCAAAATTCTCTTAACTGTAGTATAATGAGATTCCTTTGGGCAAGCTTAGAACATAGCACAGACACATGCAACATATATGATGTCAGGTCTACTAGCAGTTAAGTAGAGTAGGGAGCCAATTATTCCTCTATACAAAGACTCATCAATAGGTTTCCCTGTCTCATCTTTGCCTATAGGCATACTTGTTCCCATTGGAGTTTTCATGGTGGAGGCTGAGTCCATACAATATTTTTTAATTAACTCCTTAGTGAACTTAGACTGGGATATGGACAATCCATCATCAGTCTGTCTTACTTGAAGTCCCAAAAAGAACTTCAGCTCACCCATACTGCTCATCTCAAACTTCCCTTGCATAAGTTTGGCAAACATTCTACAAAGGTTGTTTTCAGTAGATCCAAAGATAATTTCAACAACATATATCTGGATGAGGATTATCTTGCCTTTAGATTCCCTAAAGAATAGAGTTTTGTCTATCTTTCCTCTAGAAAATTTATTCTCAATAAGAAAAGCAGACAAAGTTTCATACCAAGCCCTAGGGGCTTGTTTCAAACCTTATAGAGCTTTCCTAAACCTATATACATAATCAAGATAATGAGAATCGATAAAACCTGAGGGTTGTTTAACATAGACTTCCTCTTTTAAGTCACCATTTAGAAATGCTGACTTTACATCCATCTGATATACCTTGAACCCTTGATAGACAGCATAGGCCAAGAACAACCTTATATCCTCCAGCCTTGCCACTGGGGCAAAGGTTTGATCAAAGTTAATCCCTTCTTCTTTCCTGTAGCCTTTTTTTACCAGCCTGGCCTTATTCTTGATTATAGTCCCATTCTCATCATGTTTGTTTCTATAGATTCACTTGGTTCCTATAATGTTGTGATCCTTTGGTTTAGGAACAAGTTCCCATACTTTACATCTCCTCAATTGATTCAGCTCTTCTTGCATAGTATCAATCCAGTTTGTTTCTAGCATGGCTTCTTCAAACTTCTTGGGTTTTATCTATGATAAGAAACTTGAACATAAAACTGTGTTCATGTTCTTACTCATTGTTAGTACACCTTGACTTGCATCAACAATGATTTGATGAGCTGGATGATCCATTTGGAGTCTTCTTGCTCGAGGAAATCTGCCAACCTCTTGGCCTTGTTCATTTTACTCAACCTGATGCTCCTCATTGTCTTCTTCCTCTAGTGAGTCTTGTTCTCCACCCGAATAGCATGCATCCTTTTCTTCATCCAGCCTAGCAGGTGCTTCTTCATTGATAGTCAGCTTATCCAGCCTAACCTTTAAACTTGTAGAACTACCTGAAGAGCTAGACAATTCACTGTTAATCAACTTAGATTCATCAAATACTACATGGACAGATTCTTATACAATTGATAATACGTTTTTAGTCTTAACCATTATCGTATTTTTCTAATTTATAATGTACAAATCTTGTTTTTAAGCTTTATTTTTATCTTTATTGTGTTAATTTTATTTCCATTAAGTGTTTCCTCTCTTTCTGCAGGTTTTATGAAAATTGGTCAAAATTGACCTGACACGCCCCCCTGACACGCCCTCCCCAGACATGACATAGGGCATGTCACCTTCTCTAGAAGAATCTTGCAGCCAACGGAAAAATACAAGGAAAAACGGCTGTCACACCCCCTGACATGCCCTTCCCGGGCATGTCCCCAGGCGTTACACGGGGCGTGTCGCCCTCTGCCCGAAGCCTATTGCTGCATTAAATGCCAATTCGTCTCAACAAGCCAAACGGTACTGTCATGCCCCCTATCACGGCCGTGATATAGGGCGTGACACCACCTTTTTCGATGACTAAAGGATTTTCGACCAATGATTTTGACGCGACGTATGTGTCACACCCCCCCTACACGGGCGTGACACAGGGCGTGTCCACCGACATACAGAAGCAATCATCCTTCCCGCCAGATTCCAGAGCCTGAGGTCAATGCCATACTTGTCACGCCCCCTAACACGCCCTCCCTAGGGCGTGTCACAGGGCGTGACTAACCCGTGACTTTTGCCTATAAATACAGACCCCCCTTCCATTTCAGCAAGCTTCTGTTGAGAGGGGGAGGTGCTGCCCCTTTATTTCTAAATACTTTTTAGCTTTTTTTCTCTCTCTCTTATTTTGTAATTTCTTTTTAACCTAGATTAGTGCTTTCTTTGCAATTTTTCATATCTCTTGTAATTGCATTTAGCTTAATATTATGGTAGCCTTGTTTTCATTTCCATGCAAGTGTAGCTCTTTCATTTCTAAGTTGTAAGCTCTCTTTCATTATTAATAAAAGTGCTCTTTTCTTACTTGTGTTCTTATTATGCTTTACTACTCATCCCCTCACCTCCGCTCCATTATGATTAACTAATCCTCCTTGTACTCGATCTTGCAGATCCGAGATTCGAGCGATTAAGTTATGTTTCAATTTACCTTTTCTTTTTTAGGTTTTAGGCCTTGAATTATTCTTGATTTTTCATGGGCTGGAGGTATATTATCGATATATACTCTCCATCTTTGCTTTCATTCTGGGCAAGCCGAGAGGTCGATAGAATGAAGTTAGCATTCAAGAGTAAAGGGAGTTGTACGCACCCCTCGAGAGAGGCAGACATCAAAATCTCCCGGATTGGAGTAAAATCCAATAGTGGGGTTCACCGCATAAAGCAAGCTTTAGGTCTCCGATTTAGACGAGAGTTGGTCGGACCTTCCTAAACTCAGTTGGGCACGACTTCGAGAGAAGCGTGTTTAAGATTTCGGAACCTCCACGGTCAAGGACGTTTATCCTATTAAGCTTAGGTTTATTTTCACATTTTCTTAATCGTCTTTAGCCGAGGTGTTTCGTGTTCGAGTGCATTTCCATTTCATAGTTTCAGCTCTTCGTTGTAATCTCTTATTTTCTGCTCTTTAATTAACTGCAGTTGTTCTGTTTCTAGCATAGCTCTATTTCTTTAATTGAAATTAGTTTTTCTAAACCCTAGAATTTTTCGTCGATAAAATAATAGTCTTCGTGTGAGTAAGTTTGCTCGACAGTTCCCGGATTTCAATATGACACTTGTGTCCCCTAGCTACAGTTGATATGTATACTTGCCTCATTGGATTGCTAGTTTGGTTGCTTTTATTTTCTTCGAAGCTTAGCGATGACCAAGTTTTTGGCGCCATTGCCGGGGAGCAACTTCCGTTGATAAATTTAAAACACGAATCTATTAATTTTATCCTTTCTCTTTCTCACACTCCTTCTAATTTTTTTCAAAAAAAACAGAATATTCCTCTTAATAGTAACCAACTTCACAATTTTTCTACTCCACCTAATTACCTCGAAAAGGGCAAAGCGGCTTTAAGTTCCGCTATCTTGTCTAGTACCTTGCGAACCTTTCATCGGGTAGCCCTTGGGAAGTTCGGGAGTTAAATTATTAAAAAAAAATCTAATCATCTTTTTTTTTCTAGTTTATTTATTTCCTTTTTTTATCTTCCTTTCTTTAAGTGCATGACCCGATGAAATCCATCGGCTATTTTGGACTTGGACCACGAAATTGAGCATACTCTTTGGAGAAGATCGCAATTTCAAGGCCCTACTTCCCAAATACCGGTTGAGGATTCTGACTCATCTTCTACTTTAAGAATGGCAGAGCCCCCAGTAGAGGAAGTCGTGCAAAGACCTATGTCTTATTATGCATGACCAAATCTAGAGGGAACAGAATCAACTATAGTTTGCCCTGTTATAGCAAATAATAACTTCATATTAATTCCTATCATAATTCAAATGGTGCAGCAGTATGTGCAATTTGACGGACTTCAAGATGAAGATCTGAACGCACATATAGCAAGCTTTCTTGAAATTTGTGACACCTTGAAGATAAATGGTGTCACAAATGATGCAATCAGGCTAAGACTCTTTCCTTTCTCTTTAAGAACTAAAGCTAAGCAGTGCCTGAATACTCTACCTAGGAATAGCATAACCACCCGGAATGAATTAATTGAAAATTTTTTGGCGAAGTATTTTCAGCCAGCTAAAACTGCAAAACTTAGGATCGACATCTCTGCCTTTGGGCAAATAGACTCGGAAACTTATATGAAACTTGGGAAAGATTTAAAGAAGTATTAAGAAAATGCCCACATCACGCGCTGCCTGTATGGTTACAAGTGCAGACGTTCTATAACGGGCTAAATCAAAGCACAAACCAAATGATAGACGCAGCTTCTGGCAGTACTTTAAATCATAAGGCCCCGGAAGCGGCTCTTGAGCTTTTTGAGGACATGGCCATGAACACTTGTTAGTGGAATGTGCCTAGGTCCCACCCGAACAAGCCTGTAGGTATCTTTGAAGTGGACAACGTCTCCCAACTCGCTCTGCAAGTATAAATCCTAAGCAAATAGATAACGGAGATTACTGCTGCCTCCGCCCCTCAGGTATGGGAATCGGCAACCCCTGCCCCAAAACAATTAGATTTTGTTTACAATATGCCTAGAAATGCTTTTAATAATTTTTCTTGCTTCGAATTTTCATCCTCCTGGTTTCAATTTTCCGAATAGTTATAATCCTGCCTTAAGAAATCATCTTAATTTTTCATGGAGTAATCCATCAAATGCTATGCGCCCACCACCACAAAATGATTTTTCTGCACCACCACCACCACCTCTTCAAAATTATCCAAAACCTCCATGCTTGGAGGAGTTACTTTCCAAATATATCTCCACAAATGACGCTACGATAAGAACCTAAACTGGAAGCGTTAAAATTCTTGAAAATCAAGTAGGACAGCCGACTAAAATTATTTCTGGGCGATCCGTAGGGTCTCTTCCTTCCAATACCAAGCCCAACCCAAGAGAGCAAGCAAAAGCTATAACTCTTCGGAGTGGGAAGAAAGTTTCCGGTATGGTAAGTGAAGAGCCCAAGGCAAGCTCCTCCCATGCTTTTTAAAATCAAAGCTCTGCCCCCGTTTTTAAAAATCAAAGCTCCGTTCCCATTTTAAAAATTCCACCCTCTACTGAAGAAGTTATCATCCCCGTTTTAGAAAATATCTCACTCCACTACCCATCTTTATAAATAATTTGACCCCGCCTTACCTTTCCGAACTTAATAAACAACGTCAGGACGATCAGTACTCTCGTTTCTTAGAAATGTTCAAGCAAATCCACATAAATATGCCTTTCCATGAAGTGATTTCACAGATGCCCAAGTACGCCAAGTATCTTAAGGGCCTCTTGACCAACAATAAAAAGTTAGTGAACCTTTCGCATGTCACGTTAAACATCGAGTGCTCTGCTATTTTGACGAACGGTTTGCCGAAAAAAATAAGTGACCAGGGTAGTTTTTCTATTCCGTGTATCTTTGGTGATCTTTTTGTCAAACACGCATTAGCCGACTTAGGTGCGAGTATTAACCAAATGCCCCTCTCATTGTTTAAAAAGTTAGGAATTGGTAGCATCAACCCCCCACACATTAGTATCCAGCTCACCGACCGATCCGTTAAGTACCCGTTAGGAATATTGGAGGATGTTCTAGTAAAAGTCAACAAGTTCATCTTCTCGGTTGACTTTGTCATTTTGGACTTCGAAGAAGACGTCGAGGTTCCCCTAATCCTTTGTCGAACCTTCCTCGCCACCTCCCGGGCCATCATTGACGTAAGCAATGATAAGCTCTTCCTTCGAGTAGGCGACGACGAAGTCACTTTCTCCATCAAACCTTCGATGAAAAACACCTTAGCAAATGATGACTCCAGCTTTTTCGTAGATGTCGTGAGTGATGAATCCTCCTATTGCCTCTCTAATTTTGAAAAAGAATTTTCTGCTTTATGTTCCTCCTCTTCTTTTCCAACTGAATCGCTACACCTAAGTGAAGAAAGTGTAGAATCCTCTTTTATTTTATCTGATTTTGAAAAAGAATTTTCCGATTTTTGATTCTCTTCTACTCTTCCAACTGATTCGCTGCAAGAAGCCGCCTTGGCCACCAACTCCATCCCTTTTAATTTTTCATATAAAAAAGTCTACAAAGATATAGTATTCGAAAAAGAAATAATTTCTCAAACCTCTTATTAAGAACCAGAACTTCGTGAACATCTCAAATATGCTTTCTTAGAAAAGAACTTCAAGCTGCCAGTTATAGTTTCGGCCTACCTCACAGACGTCCAAAATGAAAAACTTCTTTTAGTTCTACATAAACATCGTCGAGCTAATGATTGGCAGATTTCCGATATCAAGGGCATAAGCCCATCTTTCTGCACTCATAAAATTTTAATGGAAGATAATTCGTGTAACTCCATTCAACCTCAGCGCTGTATAAACCCAAACATGAAAGAAGTAGTTAAGGGAGAGGTTATGAAATTATTAGACGCAGGAATTATCTACCCTATATCAGATAGTAAGTGGGTTAGCCCTGTTAAGGTAGTACCAAAGAAGGGAGAGATAACGGTAGTTAGTAATGAAAATAACGAATTAATCACAACACGGACGGTGACGGGTTGGCGTATGTGTATAGATTATAGGAAGCTGAATGGCGCAACCCACAACGACCACTTTCCTTTGTCGTGCATCGACCAGATTTTAGAACAATTATCCGGCCAGAGCTTTTATTGTTTTCTCGATGGCCTCTCGTGGTACTTTCAAATCCCCATCTCTCCTGAGGACTAAGAGAAAACTACGTTTACTTGTCCCTTTGACACCTTCGCCTACCAAAGAATGTCATTTGGATTGTGCAATGCGCAAGCTATATTCCAGCGATGTATGCTCACTATCTTTGACAAGTACATAGAAAACATTATGGAGTTATTTATGGACGATTTCTCCGTGTTCGGCGATTCCTTTGATAAATGTTTAGAAAACCTCGAAAAAGTATTAGAACGATACGAAGAAACTAACCTTGCCCTAAATTTGGAAAAATGCCATTTTATTGTGAGGGAAGGGTTAGTTTTTGGTCATAAAATTTTTGCTAAAGGTATTGAGGTAGATATTGCGAAGATAGAAGTTATCGAGAAGATGCCGCCGCCTACGAATATAAAAGCTATAAGAAGTTTCTTAGGTCACGCTGGTTTCTACCGCTGCTTCATAAAGGATTTTTCCAAGATCACCAAGCCACTTACCCATCTTCTAGAAAAAGTCGCCCCATTCATTTTTCATGACTCTTGTCTTTCTGCCTTTGAATTGATTAAAGAAAAGTTAATTAACGCACCGATTATGATAGCTCCGGTGTGGGACCTTCCATTTGAGATAATGTGCGATGTGAGTAATTTCGCGGTGGGAGCCGTATTAGGTCAATGCATATCTAAAAACTTCCACCCCATCTATTACACTAGTAAAACGCTCACATCTGCACAGGAAAATTACACCACGACCGAGAAGGAGCTCCTCGCTGTAGTATTCGCATTTTATAAATTCCATCCTTATATTACACTTTTGAAAATTATTGTTTTTACAGACCACTCGGCCCTCAAATATCTTCTTGCCAAAACAAATGTCAAGCTGCACTTGATTTGCTAAGTCTTACTCCTCTAGGAGTTTGACTTAGAGATTCGTAATAAGCAAGGAGCCGAGAACTTAACCGCCGACCATCTCTCCAGATTAGACAATCCTTTTATAGAAAAATTAAATGAAAAATCTTTTAATGATTATTTTCCTGATAAGAAGCTGCTTTCAATTAACACATCTACTTCTCCTTGGTTCGCACATATCGCCAACTATTTAGTGGCCTGGGTGCTCCCAAAAGCATTCTCCTCTCAGCAAAAGAAGAAATTATTTTCTGAGCTCAAGAACTACTTTTTGGAAGACCCGCATCTTTTCAGAATCTGTGTGGATCAAGTTATAACGAGATGTGTTTCTTATAAAGAAGGAGTTTATATTTTAAAACATTTACATGAAGGTCCGACGGGTGGGCACTATCAAGCTGCTTACACCGCTCACAAGGTGCTTTGCGCGGGTTTTTACAGGCCTTGCCTATTTAAAGATGCGCAAGCCTTTGTGAGTATGTGTGATAGTTGCCAACGGTCGGACAACATTTCCAATAAAAATGAAATGTCGCAAAATTATTTCCTTGAGTGCGAAATTTTCGACCTCTGGGGAATCGATTTTATTGGCCCCCTTCTTTCTAGCTTCGGAAAAGAGTATATTTTAGTTGCTGTTGATTTTATTTCACGATGGTTAGAGGCCCAAGCTCTTCGTACGAACGACTCCCGGTTGTAGTCACCTTTTTGAAAAAATTATTTTCTAGATTCGGTACGCCGCGCGCTATCATTAGCGATATGGGTTCCCATTTCTATAACGCACAGTTTTCAAAAATCCTTACCCAATACGATGTTACGCATAAGCTTTCAACTGCCTACCACCCCCAAACAAACGGACAAGTCGAAGTAGTAAATTTATAAATAAAAAGAATATTAGAAAAGACTGTTTCAACTTCTAGGAGAGACTGGTCAGCCAAATTAGACGATGCTTTATGGGCCTACCGAACATCGTACAAAACCGCCCTTGGATGTACACCGTATCGGCTGGTCTATGGAAAATTGTGCCATCTACCCATAGAATTAGAACACCGTGCTTTTTGGTCCTTAAGATTTTTAAACTTTGATCCCCACTCTGTCGGTGACCTTAGAAAATTTCAACTTAGTGAACTCGACGAGTGGCGCTCTTACGCTTACGAAAAAAACGAACTTTATAAAGAGCGGACGAAGCGTTTATATGATAAGCTCTTAAGGCATCCAAAAACCTTTAATCCGGGCGACCAAGTTCTTCTTTATAATTCTCGATTGCATTTATTTCCGGGCGAATCTAAATCTCGTTAGTCTGGGCCCTTTTTTGTTTTAAAAGTTTTCCCGTATGGAACTGTTTTAATTTCGCCTCCTGATAAGGGTAATTTCAAAGTGAATGGTCAGCGTCTTAAACTTTATTTATCTAGTGATGATGATGTTAGTCCAAACATTGTTATGTATCTGCTGCACGGACTCTAACTTCGAACTTTTATTTTTTTGTTAAAAACTACTTTATTTATGGACAACAATATTTTTGGACAATATTATTTTTGATTCGTCGATCTCAACGATGCTTTAAACAAAGGGCGCTCTTGGGAGGTAACCAAAGTTATCTTTTTTGTATTATTTATTTTATAATTTTTTACCCGGACGGCTCCGACAAGCTGAGTCTTTGCGATCGCCTGCTCCAACGTTACTGAATCCATCACGAAGTCCAAAGAAGACATTTGGGGGAGCGGCATCACTCGGCTTTCGTACCGAATAAATCCGGGGAAGTACCTGTTTTTCAATTCTTTTTTTCAATTTTGTACTTTAATTTTCTCTCCTTCTCCAATCCCCTTCTTTTGCCATTGAGGACAATGTACATTTTAAGCTTGGGGGAGGACTTCCTCCTTCTTTTTGCTTAGTGTAAATATTTTTGCTTTTTGTGTATATTTTTTGGACAATATTATTTTTGATTCGTCGATCTCAACGATGCTTTAAATAAAGGGCGCTCTTGGAAGGTAACCAAAGTTATCTTTTTTGTATTATTTATTTTACAATTTTTTACCCGGACGGCTCCGACAAGCTGAGTCTTTGCGATCGCCTGCTCCAACGTTACTGAATCCATCACGAAGTCCAAAGAAGACATTTGGTGGAGCGGCATCACTCAGCTTTCGTACCGAATAAATCCGGGGAAGTACCTGTTTTTCAATTTTGTACTTTAATTTTCTCTCCTTCTCCAATCCCCTTCTTTTGCCATTGAGGACAATGTACATTTTAAGCTTGGGGGAGGACTTCCTCCTTCTTTTTGCTTAGTGTAAATATTTTTGCTTTTTGTTTATATTTTTTGAAAATATATATATATATATAACAAAAAACAAAATCCAATAAAAAAAAGAAAATTTTTCCAAAATCCAAAAAAAGTGAATATTTCATAAATTAAAATATATATATATATATGCTTTTTGTTTTTGCCTTAATAGTTTAGATATTTTGGTATTTCAATTATACCCCTAGTTTTTGTTTTTGTTTTACTCAAATTTTTTTATAAACAACGTAGTTAATTATAATATTTCTAATCGTCCTTTTTAATTATGTTTCATAAGTAAAATGTTGGCCATGCTGTGTTTCTAATTCACGGTAGCATGTTAAGGTGAAATATTTTTCTAAAACTCACATTTCTATTATGGTTTTTCGTTCTTTATTTCCTTTACTTTCTCAAAAATTCATCATCCACTATTTTTCTTTTCATTTTTGTATAATTTTTATATGGTCAACCTTTGAATAAAGTAGTAGATGTGAACAATCCATGTCACATATTATTTCTATTTTCAAGGCAATTTCATCAATCTTCTTTTATTATCTAGGACTCATTTTTTGAAAAAAATTCAAATCTGTGTTTTAAATAAATTTAAAGGCGTGAATATGATTTAAGCCGTTTTTGTTTTCGTTTGAGCTTTCCTGCAAACCTAAAAACTTTTACCACTAGTTAGCCGCTTTTGAGCCTTTTTTTATTTCATTTGCTAGCTCCTCTTTTCATTTCATTTTCACCAAAGCAAAAATTTCCAACCTATCAAATCACATTAGCCTTTTTGAGTTTCATAAAATATTTCTACGATTTTTATAGGTTACTTTATGATATTATTGGGGGAAAGGTTTTTGAAAAAAAGTATGCTCAAAAGATATGTTTGTTTTTATTTGGCCAATTCAAAATGAAAATAAAAAATATTTATGGCCTTTGTTTTGAAAAAAGAAAAAAATACAGAAAAGAAGAAAAAGAAAGACAAATATATATATATATATATATATATATTAAATGAAATTTTTTGAAACTCTTTGACTTGGATTAGTGTTATGTTAAGCCTTCACGTTTATATTTGAATTCCACTCCTAATCATATTCATAAACCTAACGTTTCTGTCCTATTTAAGTCCTTTTGATTAACGCCTTTTGAATTTTATTTAATAACTAAGAAAAGAAGAAAAGTAAATCAGTTTTAGTTTTGGATTTAAACTTAGATTTTTGTTAATTGAATTGATATAATTATAATGCGTTGCTTGGATCTAGTAACAACTCAATGCGTTTTTTCATTTTTGTTGCTTTGCTTAAATCTATTTAAAGAATTTCGTCAAAATTTTGGATGATTTAATTTCGTTAAGTAAAGTTTATAAAAGTTATACCATACCTAAATAATTGTTTTAGATTTACCTTTCACCTTTTCCCTACTTAGAATTTCGCATAGTACTTGTGTGGGCATAATTAGAAATTTTTTATTAGTCCTTTTTATGATTATCTAGTTTTTATATTTTTGCTTGGGGACAAACAAAGCTTATGCTTGGGGGAATTTGATAATACATTTTATAGTCTTAACTATTATAGTATTTTTCTAATTTATAATGTACAAATCTTGTTTTTAAGCTTTATTTTTATATTTATTGTGTTAATTTTATTTCCCTGAAGTGTTTCCTCTCTTTCTGCAGGTTTTATGAAAATTGGTCAAAATTGACCTGACACGCCCCCCTGTAACGCCCTCCCCGGGGGTGACCTAGGGCGTGTCACCTTCTCCAGAAAAATCTTGCAGCCAGAGGAAAAATACCAAGAAAAAACAACTGTCACGCCCCCCTTACACGCCCTCCCCGGGCATGTCCCAGGGCGTGATACGGGGCGTGTCGCCCTCTGCCCGAAGCCTGCTGCCGCATTAAATGCCAATTCGTCTCAGCATGCCAAATAGTATTGTCACGCCCACTGTCATAGGCGTGACATAGGCCATTACACCACCTTTTCCGATTACTGACGGATTTCTGACCAATGATTTTGACGCGACATGCGTGTCACGCCCCCCTATACGGGCATGACACAGGGCGTGTCCAATGATATATAGAAGCAATCATACTTCCCGCCAGATTTTAGAGCCCAAGGTCAATGCCGTACTTATCACGCCCCCTGACACGCCCTCCCTAGGGCGTGTCACAGGGCATGACCAACCCGTGACTTTTGCCTATAAATACAGACCCCCTTCCATTTTAGCAAGCTTCTCTTGAGAGGGGGTGTTGCCCCTTTATTCCTTGATCCTTTTTACCGTTTTTTTCTCTCTCTCTCTCTCCTTCTCTCTCTTATTTTGTAATTTCTCTTAAACCTAGATTAGTGCTTTCTTTGCAATTTTTCATAGCTGTTGTAATTGCTTTTAGCTTAATGTTATGGTAGCCAAGTTTTCATTTCCATGCAAGTGTAGCTCTTTCATTTCTACGTTGTAAGTTCTCTTTCATTATTAATAAAAGTGATCTTTTCTTACTTTTGTTCTTATTATGCTTTATTACTCATCCCCCCTGCTCCGCTCCATTATGATTAACTAATCCTCCTTATACTCGATCTTGATGATCCGAGGTTTGAGCGATTAAGTTATGATGTTTTAATTTACCTTTTCTTTTTAGGTTTTAGTACTTGAATTACTCTGGATTTTTTATGGGCTGGAGGTATATTATCGATATATACTCTCCACCTTTGCTTTCATTCTGGGCTAGCCGAGAGGCCGATAGAATGAAGTGAGCATTCAAAAGGAAAGGGAGTTGTAAGCACCCCTCGAGAGAGCCAGACGTCCAAATCTCCCGGATTGGAGTAAAATCCAATAGTGGGGTTCACCGCATAAAGAGAGCTTTAGGCCTCTGATTTAGATGAGAGTCGGTCGGACCTTCCTAAACTCAGTTGGGCATGACTTCGAGAGAAGCGTGTTTATGCTTTAGGAACCTCCACGGTCAAGTACTTTTACCCTATTAAGCATAGGTTTACTTTCACATTTTCTTAATCGTCTTTAGCCGAGGTGATTCGTGATCGAGTGAATTTCCATTTCATAGTTTCAGCTTTTCGTTGTAATCTCTTATTTTATGCTCTTTAATTAACTGCAATTGTTCTCTTTCTAGCATAGCTCTATTTCTTTAATTGCAATTAGTTTTTCTAAACCCTAGCCTTCTCCGTCGATAAAATAATAGTCTTTGTGTGAGTAATTTTGCTCGACAGTTCCCGGATTTCAAAGCGACACTTGTGTCTCCTAGCTACAGTTTGATAGGTATACTTGCCTCATTGGATTGCTAGTTCAGTTGCTTCTATTTTCTTCGAAGCTTACCGACCACCAACAACTTGTGTAGTAGAGTTGTAGATCCTGTATGCCCTATTATTATTGCTGTACCCAACAAATATCCCATTTAGGGATTTGGAAGCAAACTTAGTTTGGTAGTGCTTACCATTAACTAGGACATAACACTTGCTACCAAAGATTCTAAAGTAGGAAATGTTTGGTTTTCTACCTTTCAAAATCTGATAGGGAGTAATCTTATGCTTCTTATTGATGAAGGTTCTATTGAGTACATGACATACAATATTTACTGCCTCCGCCCAGAAGTACTCAGGTAGAGTAGCGTCACTAAGTAGTGTTCTACTTGTCTCAATTAGAGCCCTATTCTTTCCTTCAGCAACAACAATTTGTTGAGGTGTTCTTGGTGAGGAGAAATCCTGATGAATCCAAAGTTCTTCACAGAACATTGTCATACATTCAGACTGAAATTCAGTTCCATGGTCACTTCTGACTTTGACAACTAAATTGTAAAATTCATTCTGAATTTGTCTAACAAAGGTCTGGAAAATAGTAGGAGTTTTAGATTTCTGCCTTAAGATGAAAACCCATGTGAATCTAGAATAGTCATCAACAATAACTAATGTACATACTTTCCTACCAAGACTATGAATTGACATAGGACCAAACAAATCCATATACAAGAGAAATAAAAATCTCTTTGAATCTTTTGTATCAAGTGCATGGAAAGAGGACTTAGTCTGCTTGCCCTTCTAGTAAGCTGAACACACACCCTCTTTGATGCACTTTACTTGAGGACCATTCCTCATTAACACCATGCTGAACAGCTATCCTATTGACTTATAGTTCAGATGAGCTAGCCTCTTGTGACATTTGATACATAGCGAAGCTTTCTCTTCTACAACTAGACAAATAGGTGAGATGTTCAACTCACAATCTAGGTTAAGACAATATACATTCCCTTTCCTAGTGCCAGTCAAAATGATCTCTTGATCACTTGACCTCCTTATTTGGCACTCCCCATTGAGGAAAGAGATGTCATAACCTAGATCACTAAGTTGACTTATGCTAATCAGGTTATCTTTTAGACCTTTCACATAAGCCACTTTAGTGATAGTAATTGAATCACTAGAAATGTTACCAAATCTTTTGATTATTCCTTTTTCTGATCTCCCAAAGATTACATTGGTTCCATTCTCTATGGATACATTGTCCCTCAACATTCTTCTTGTTCCAGTCATGTGTCTGGAACATCCACTATTCAAGTACCATATAGGGGTATGGAAACTTGGATCCACTTGCATCAAATAAAGAATCACTTATCCTTAGAACCGAATTTATTATTGGGTCCTAGGTACTTGTTAGTTTGAAATCATGCAGCTGTTCTGACAGGTAAACTATTATTGGTTTTAACACTTGTGTTAAACCAGCAATCCATGGCAAAGTGGCGTACCTTGCCACAACACCAACACTCAAATCTGTTGTACCTTCTCTTAGGTATAGGCTTCACAACCTTGTAGCCAGCAGTCCTTTTAAGTGTAGGTGCTGGAGCAACAAACCCCAAGAATTCCTTTTGAACCTGATGGGCTTGCCTATAGAGTGGCCTACTGGCATTTGCACACTTGCCAATATGATCTCCATACTCACAGTGACCATGAGTAATTTCATGATCATACCTGTTTTTAGGTTGCATCACCTTCCTAAAGAAAATAGGGGGCTTAGAGGCTAATGGCTGAACTGGGGCCTTACATTTTCCATGAAAATTGGTGGCCCTAATTCTTTCCTTAAAACCTAGACCAGTCTTTCCTTTCTAAGAAATGAAATTGTCTATTAAGAGCAAGATAGATTTTGGCTTAGAAAATTTAGCCATTAACTCTCTTTCTTCCTGGAGTCTTGACTCCAGATTCTTGATATGATTTTCCTTGAAAGAGATTATGCTCATCTGAATAACAGTTATGTTCTTCAGTTTGGCAACCTCCTTCAGTTTCAAATCTATCAGCCTGATGTAGCATGCTTAAGAGATTCAATTTCCTTAGCCTTCCCTTTGACAAGAAACATGCTCCTCTTCACAACCTGTAACAACCCACCATACACATTAACTAGTTGATGAACATCCCCCTCAGAATCAGAACCATCCCCTTCTCTTGAATTTGATGCTACTGATTCTGATCATGTAAAATAATTAGAGTCTAAGGGAGAACTGTATGCCTTGCTTGGAACAGGCTGATCCTGGCACTGATCATTTTCTGACAGAGCCATCAGCCCTCTACGACAATAATCTTTCACTCCATTTACGGAGTCTAGCATTTGTAGGAATTCTAGCTCCCTAGAATCCTCTTATGTTGAGAACATCCCAATATATGCTTCTGCATCATCTTCTTCTCCTGATCCTGAAGATGAAGAGTCTGTCCAACTCTTCTGCTTTTTAGCAACAAAGGATTTCTCCTTCTTTCCTTTCACTTGATGCTTCTTCTTGTTCTTAGATTCATTCCTCTTCTCTGGACAGTCAGCTATGACATGTCCAGGCCTGTTGCAACAATAGTAAATAATCTTAGAATTAGTTTTTTTACTGGGTTTTGAGGCATACCTGTCCTCCTTCGGAGTCTTCTTTTTCTTGTAATACTCATCCTTGGAGAAGAATGTAGATGGCCTGGTTCTCCATTTCTTCTTTTTCATGAACCTTTGAAACTTCCTTGTAAAGGCAACAAAGTCCTCATCAAAGGTGTGGCTATCTGATGTGTTTTTGTCAGGATTTTCTTCTTCTGCCTCAGCACTCCTTCTAGGTGGAGAAGGAGTCTTTCTCCTATCCTTTCTTGTGCCTTCAGCCTTGAAGGCAATTGACTTATCCTTGTACTCAGACCTGTTGCTCTTCTCTTCCTCCTTTCTAGCAGTGAGCTGTATTTTATATAATAACATCTTTCCAAACAGTGTGCGAGGACGTGTGTCAGAAAGCTTGGCCACCTCTCTGATGGCACAAATCTTTGTGTCCCAGTCCTTTGTCAGAGACCCGAGGAACTTGTCATTCAGTTCATCTGTGCTGAAGATTCTTCCATATGTCTTTAGCTCATTAACTATCCTGAAGAACTTTTTGTAATATTCAGCTATGCTGTCAGTCTTGGCTTGTCTAAAGCTCTCATATTCTTGATTCAGCATAGACTTCCTGTCCTCTCTAACATCTTCTATTCCCTCCATGTATACAATTAGGGTGTCCCACATTTCCTTGGAGGTTTTACAATACACCAGATTCTGAAATGTGGCATCATCTATAGCACTTACACTAATGTTCTCTGCTCTTTTGTCTAGTGTTGCCAGGATGATCTCATCCTTTGTCATTTCAGAATAACTCTTTGGGGTTCTAATATTTTCATCCAGAACAGATACCTTCATTGGAATGAAGGGGCCTTCTTGTACTATGATGTAGATTCTTGGATCAGAAGCTTCAATAAACAATCTAACCCTTTCCTTCCATATGCCTAAGCATTCTTTCCTACAGATAGGCAGTTTCATAGATCCAAATTTCTTCTGATTCTCATTTGAACCCATTCTTGAAATCTGTTAATTGACATGGAGATTCACTCAGACTGTTAGGTCAATATTTGAGTAACCTCTCTCGGATACAACTTGAAAGACTTATTTCAAGAACCTAGACACCTAGAGGGGGGTGAATAGGTTCTAATTTTCTTTAATAATTTAGGCAAATAACTAGTTATTACTAAGCACAAAAAATGCAAATCAAAACACAGAAATCACAGCACAACATACACAAGATTTATAGTGGTTCCCCAAGATATGGGTACATCCACTTTCCCCCTTCACCTATCCAGTAGAGAACTGTATTCAACACAACTTCCTTCTGCTAACTCGATCCACAGATCTTATAACTCAGAACCAGATTGGTTCCTACAGCTCTGACTTATACAAGTCTTACTTCAGATTCTCCCTAAGAATCCTACCTCAGGTCTCAGCCCTACCTTAGCCTTTATCATAAGGCTTACAACTCAGACTATCATAAGTCCTACACCTCAGGCTCTCAGCCCTACCTCAGCTTTTATAATTATAGGCTTACAACTCAGATCTTACAAAAGATCCTACAAGAAATTAATTGTTTAAGAGATACTATGATATCACCAGATAGAGCTCTCTATTGGTGTGAAGTTCTTGATCAGTTCTTGAATAAACTAAATCTTCAGATCCAACCTGACTTAGCTGTTTCAAAGCTTCTTGATAGAATAAAATAAGGTTGAACTTTACTTGAGGTAGAAGTTGATCTCCTGTCAGCTCCTTCCTTGATTTCAGAATAAGATCTGAATCTTCTCTTGCAGAATGTTCAGAATCGACCTTCTTAATGGTCTCCCCTTTTCTTGTTGGTGAATTCTCTCTTTGGATGATTCACTTTTTATCTCTGTATCAGTTCTTTTTAGTTGTCAAGGATCAGTCCTTTATATAGAGCTTTCTCATGATTACCGACTGATTCGGTTTGTAACAATTTTCTGACAATTCTGATAAAGGTGTCAGACCTATTGATTATGATAGTTGTCGAGTCACCAGTAATGACAGTTGATTCCTCAAAGATTTTACAACTCAGCATGAACCACTATGCAAACTACTTCATATGTGTCGACACAAATAGACTAAGTGTCGACACAAGTCTTGATGATGTCGACACAACACTCCATCTGTTGATATAGTCATTCTTTTGCTACTCGACACATCTTCTGTTTATATGTGTCGACACAAGTCTTGTGTGTCGACACAACTGCTTCTGGTCTCGACATAACTGCTGCAGACAGATGGCGTTGAGTGTATGTCCAGCTGTCGTTGAGTATGTGTCGACACAAGTCCTGTGCGTCGACACAACTGCTTCTGGTCTTGACAAAGCTGATGCAGACAAATGGCATTGAGTGTATGTATAGCTGTCGTTGAGTGTGTGTCGACACAAGCCTTCAAACCCAGTATAGCTATTGTTGTAAGATGGCGTTGAGTGTGCGTCCACATAAGTCTTGTGTGTCGACACAAACCTTCTTCAAGTGTCGACACAATTCCTGAGTGTCGACACATGCCTTTCTTCTGATGTCGACATAACTCCTAGGTGTCGACACAGCTTCTGCTTTAGGTGTCGACACAATTTCTGCCTTAGGTGTCGACACAATTCAGGGTGTCGACACAACTTATTCTTCAGGTGTCGACACAATGCATGGGTGTCAATACAGCTTTGCTTCTAGTGTCGACACAACTTCTGGTTGTCGACACAATTTTTCACCAGTGTCGACACTTGTACTTAGAGAATTTTCTTGCAAACCTTACACTTGCACAATGAAACTCAAACATCCATCAAATACAAATTGATGTATATCATTGAGTAAGATGAGGCTTCTCCAAATCTGGTACATATTTTTCAGTGTACCCAACAATCTCTCATTATTTGGAGAAGTCATAACTCTTAGTCAAAGATATACATCACTCATAATAAAGCACATAAAATAGATGTACATACATTTCAGTGCAAGATAACATACAAACAATGTAAACAACTAAAATCAATAGTGAAGCTGATTTTATTTATTAATCAGAAAATTCTGGGTTTACATATTTTTCCTTAGAACAAAAGCAAAAAAGTTACATTGTTCTATACATAAGCCTATCTATCCTATGATTGACTAGGCTCCTTGATTACAATGCCTTTTTTAGATTTAATCTTTGCCTGCACAGTAGATTTTGTATCATCAGCAGGTTTCATCCCTTTGAAATCCTTTTTCTTCTGTTCTTCAGCCTTTATCCTTTGCCTTTCAAAATAGTGAAAGGGCTTGGGGAAGTACCTGCTAGGCTCCAGAGCATTAGCTGGTAACTTCCCAGCTTTTGCACGCCTTCTGTATTTAAGAATGGCTTCTTGCCTGGCTTGATACTTGTTCCATTCTTGCTCAGAATACCATTTACCCCTGTCATGGGTCTTATCCTTTACAGCCTTCCAGGAAGTCAAAATAATATTCCGGGAAGTAGGGCTCCAATGCTCAAAATCTTGCTTAACCTCAGCCTGTTCTCTGAACCTTTTCTTGGATAGCTGTGCTTCCTTTTGAGCTTCTTTGGCAGCCTCTGACATGTCTACTTTTTCAATAATAATCTTTGGTGCCTCCTATGGAGGGCTGTATATTGTCTGCACTTCTTGTTGAACCAGGTCAAAGTCAACAGGAGGGTAAATAACTTGTGCAACTTTAGGCTGATCTCCTTCAATATAAGAAGGTTGTACTCCAGACTCAGCAATATTGTCATCATCACACAAAGGAGGAAAGCCAAGTGTAGCTCTGATGGTATTAGAGACCCATTTGGCATGATCAGAGGCAGCTTTGACTAATAATCTCTCCCCCTTTATGACTTCTCTAGCTATATGATCCCTCAGATCATTCTTATGAAATCTTATCTGATCAGCTAGATATTCTGTACCTTCTTTGTAATAGCCTTTGAACTTAGTCAGGGTATCAGAAATTGTCTTTTGAGAGGCTCCAATGGCTATTTGGATAGCAGTTATATCTTCTTGTATTTTCATTGATATTTCAGTTTTCAAAATAGTGGAAATACTTCCCAGCTTTTTGTGAATTTCTTCATGGGAGTCTTTGAGATTTTCATTGGATCTGAATTGATTTTCTAAAACATATCCTTGTTTGGTGGCAATGCCCTCAATCTCAGACTTTCTTATCTGTTGTTGCTCAGCCAAATATACTATAGCATTGCCTCCCTTATGGAAACAATCTGTCATCTCTTTCTTATGCAGATTGACTTCAAATTTGATTGATTTAAGTCTTGAGCCAGCTGAAACTGCAGGTCTTTATTTGACTCATCCACATATTTCTCTAAAAACTTCCTTTGCTCGTCGAACTTAACATGCAGTTGGACCTATAATGAATTGAAGTCCATGCTTGGAGCAGGAGGTTGAATGACTGATTGCAAGGCTTTCTTGTAGCCTGAGCTCCTTTTCTTAATTGCAACTATCTTCCTCTTCTTAGCCATAGAGGCTTCCTCATCATCATCAGAGGGTTATGATGAGCTATCTATATAAACTGTTTCTGAAAGTTTTTAGTTATCTACCAAAATCACCTAGAGGGGGGTGAATAGGTGAATTGTGCGTCTATTTGCGAAATAAAAAATTTAAAAGAACTTGCACAAATAATCAAGCAATCAAAGATGACAAGAAGATTTATAGTGGTTCCCCAACCTTGGGTACATCCACTTTCTCTCACAAATCTAGTAAATCAGTAGACTCGGCTACTCCACTATCTCGGATTGAAAACCAATCCTACGCCTCGGAAACAAGTTCCTACAATCTCAATCCAAATGGATCTACACTCGAAAGATGAAAACTTCCTACAACTCAGAGATTAATCTCCTACAAAATTTACAAAGAGATTTAAAATACAAACAATGATTTGTCTCAGATCTGGAAAAATTTAACTCGGGGTCTTCTTCTTGAACTATACGACTTTTTCAGAAATTTGTTGAAGAAGACTTGGTAGATCTGATCTTAGAAAACTTTGACCTACTCGATCAAGGAGTAGATGAAAATTCCTTGAGCAACAAGCCTTTCTTGATCGAAAATAGATGTGTCGATCTTCACGTTGAGCGGCGGCGACGGCTTTTGAAAGTTTGTTCTTGGAGAGAGACGGCCGATTCAGAATAATAGACAGTACAGATTTCCGCTTTGGGTTAGTCTTAACGAAAAAACATTATATATGATTTCTCCTAACAGTTAGAATTGACATTAATGTCGACACGTGGACCAATCACGAGGTCTCATTTGAAAATCCCGTCGATCTGGACTTAAATAAATTTTCTGAAAAATTTGGCAGCAGTTATCGAGAAGTATGAATAAGTTCTCGAGAACACGCTGATTTCTCGATAACTATACGTCCTGAACTTATGTAAGTACTCGAGAACAAAAGGAATCGAGTCTACTCAAGAATTATGTGAAGCTTCTCGAGAACTAAAGAAAATAGTACTTGAGAACTGAAACTTGTTCTCGAGAACTAAGCTGACTTCTCGAGAGCTAGAAGCTAAGTTCTCGAGAACTATAACCAGCTTCTTGAGAGATGGACTTAAAAAAAATTTTACAGCTGTCTCTGGCTACGCGAGAAGTATAGGCTGATACTTCTCGAGAACTAGGCTGAGCTTCTCGAGAACTAGGCTGAGCTTCTCGAGAACTAGCCAAGGCTTCTCGAGAACTAAGTGGAGTTCTCGAGAACTGCTAGCTCTACTTCTCGAGAATTATACATAGACTTCTCGAGAAGTGGACTTAGGAAAATTTAGAAATTTATAAAATCTTTCTCTTCAAGAATCCAATCTTCATCCCATGGTCCAAGTGTTTGAATATAAAGTATATCCCAATTGCGAGGCTACACATCAGTCGACACCTTGGATCACACAGTGAGGGATTACACTGTATGGTCCTATGTTCATGACCCACTATAGACTGACATTGGTCTACACTTAGCAATGGTAATCTGCAAACACACAACTAAACAAGGATAACAAATACAACTTAATTCATCTTAGTTCAAGGGTGACTCCATGCAAATCTGGGTTATTGTGGATACAATACCTAACAATCTCCCCCTATTTGTAGAAGTCAGATCCCTCTACACTAAGGTGAATTATACCAATAAAGGAAGAACTGTCAATGAAGAAATAGAATTCAAATGCAAGAAAGAAAAATTAAACACACAATTAGCAAAACTAGAAATTGTATATATATAATGTTTTAGATTTCTAATTCAACATTCATTTCATCCATAGTCTCAAAAACAGATATTCATAGAAAATCATTCCTTGCTTTGATGTTGTCTGAAAGAAAAGGGATAGATACTACTCTAGAGGGGGGGGAATAGAGTAATCAAAAATTGCACTAGCAAAGTTGACTGTCTACTCAACTCCCTTGGAGTCAATTGCGGAATGAAGGTTATAGATATTTGAGAAGTAACCCTAAAGCCTAACACAAGTGTTGTGCACAAAAGGCAGCCAACTGTAATTACAGTTAAGGCTTGGAATCATAAACAGCAACTAGCAATCCTAGTTAAAATCTAATCACAGCCAATCAGCACAGAGAATTAATTGAACAATCCAGACGACACAAGGAATTTATAGTGGTTCCCCAAAAAACTTGGGTACATCCACTCTTCTACCAACAAGGTAGGAATCCACCCAGGTTTTTGATCAGGTGCCCTGCCACCAACAAGATCTGCTTTAGGTAGATCCAGAAACCCTTTAGACTTTTGATCAGGTGTCTAAAAACCAACACAGGTTTTTGATCAGGTGCCCTGCCACCAAGGTATACTTTTGAAGGGATTAATAACCCTTTACAAGAGGGGGAAAGGAGGTTAAAATGTCTTCTCTATTTTATAATAGATTAGAGAAGCATAAGAACTTGCACTGAGCTAGAAAGCTCTAAAGAGTCAAGGCTCCCCCTGGCTAAAAGAACGTCCAGGTGAAGTCTTGCTTCAGTGCAGAAAACACTTCAGAAAATTTGAAGGAAAAAGCTACAAGAAGATAAAGAATATGAATTGAAAATTCTTCTTCAGGCAGCTATCTTCTTCTTCTTCTTCTTCTTCAAAAAGCTCTGAGTGAAGATCTTCCTGGAGACAGGAGAACTCAGGTTGAAGAAGAGTGAAGAGCTAAAACTTCTTCTCAGTTGAATGTGAATGAGCTGAGAGCAGTTGTAAACTGTAAGTTGTAAGCTTGAATGCTGCTGTTAGCTTTTTGTATATGTGAACTAGTTGATTTCTTTCTCCAAAGAATTCTTTATATAGCAGCAGCAACAACGGCTCTAATTTGAGTTTGAATCTTGTCTTCTACTGAACTCTGCAAGCTGGGCTGCAAATAGCATAAAGCAAAACAAATACTGCAGACAGATATCCTATAAAAGGATAAAGCTTTCTAAGAAGCTGCAAGTAACTCTGATAAAATAATACTAGAGAAAGTCACATCAGAAAAGACTCTTTACGACCAAGGAAGACTTTTTGAGTCTAACGGCTATAAAGGACAGCCTGGCAGATAAAGCAGAAATCATATCTCAGCTAATAAGACAAACAACTTTATCAGAAAAAGATTAGCTCATGCATAAGGAATGGAGCAGATATTGCATGGAAGTAATATCAAAAATTTATTCAAACAATCTTTTATAAAATATGCCAAAATAAATATGAAATAATTCACATCATAGAATATGATAAAATTACTCAAAACATACAGCAAAACGTCGAACGACCCTCGGAGATCGTCGACCGAAGCACAGAGATCGTCGACCTATCAGACAGATAGTCGAACGATACAAATAGTCGAACTATCAAAGAAGATAGTCGAACTACCACAGCAGATAGTCGAACTATTAGGACAGATAGTCGAGCTATCAGATAGTCGATCTATCAAGGCAGATAGTCGAGCTACCAAGCAAAACAGATAGTCGACTTATCAAACAGATAGTCGAACTATCAAAGAAAAACAGATAGTCGACCTATCAAACAGATAGTCGAACTATCAAAGAAAACAGATAGTCGACCTATCAACAGATAGTCGAACTATCAGATAGTCGAACTATCCAAGCAGATAGTTCAACTATCAAGAAGGGCAGATAGTCGACCTATCAACAGATAGTCGAACTATCAAAGAGAACAGATAGTCGACCTATCAAATAGATAGTCGAACTATCAGATAGTTGAACTATCCAAGCAGATAGTTGAACTATCAAGAAGAGCAGATAGTCGACCTATCAACAGATAGTCGAACTATCAAGGAAAACAGATAGTCGACCTACCAACAGATAGTCGAACTATCAAAGACAACAGATAGTCGACCTATCAAGCAGATAGTCGAGCTATCAGGAAGACGATCGTCGATCGGCTGATCGACGATAGTCGAGCGACGTTCGACCATAGTCGAACCAGAAATTACTTAGCCAGATTTTCATCTGGACAGGCAATTCTACACAACTAGAGAATCTATCCTATCAACTAACCTTTGACCATAGATAAATCTTGGGTCAAGAAACAAAAAGAGAAGACTGAACTCAAATCAAAACCTAGGGTACCAAACATCTCCCCCTATTTGAGTTAAGTCTCTCCACAACTAAAACACACAAAACTAATTACTGAAAGTAAATAAAATGCATGAAAAGAAAAAAAATAACTAAGCAGATAACATCAATCAAACAGATACGCAATTAACTATCAATCAATGAAATTTTAAGATGCTTCAGAGTTAGGTTTAGGTTGAGAAGAACTAGGAATGAAAGTAATTTTTCTAGAAGAATCTAGAGCTTCTTTTCTCGACAACTTCAGGTCTTGTTCTCCAATGATTTTCAATTCTGACGCTCTTGGGACAACTGCCTCAGGATGCTTTTCCATGTATTTTGAAGGATCAAATACCTCAGGTCTAACCTGGAATTTATCGAGCTCCTTCATTCTGAATTTTGACATAGTGTTCAATCCTGCAGTGTCTTTGCCTTCTGCTTTAGCTTTCTTAATTTGAGCTGAACCAACAAGTTCAAGAAAACGAGCCATCCTGAAATTAGGATCAAGCTCTGGGCTTTCATACACATTTTCAGAAGATGTATCAACTGGCTCTTTATCCTGAATAACTAGATAAGAAGGAGGAGCAAACTCAGCAAATTTCTTGCTAGATTTTTCAGAGAAAATAATTCGCTTACCTTTTGAAACAGCCTTCACAGTATGATCTGGCTTTGGAGAGGTTGAGCTCTTAGGTTCTTTGGAAGGAGGAGGAGAAAAAGTTGGTCTTTGATACACCACCTCCTTTACTTGTTCCTTAACAACAGCATCAAGTCTTTGATAGCCAGATTGAGTTTTACCTTGATATCCTTGAGAGCTTCTCCTTTGTGATGACTGAGATGGGTTGAATCTATCAGACTGAGCAGCTGGATTTGCAGATAGGTTTCCAGAGGCTCCTGCACTGGGAGGTGGAGGAGGAGGACCTCTAGGAGTCCATCTTAGGACAGGACTGTCATACCTCTTTGACTTCTTCCTTTGCTTCTGCTGATTTTTAGAAAATGCCATCCAGTGCTGGAAATCTTTTGATTTAGGATCAATTCCTTTCAGGATATAATAGGGAGTATCATTATCTGGATTTGGAGGAGGAGGAGCCACAACTTTCCTTTTCTTTTTAGCAGATCTTTTTCTTTTAGACTCATCAGATTCATCAGAATCAATTTCATCCTTAAAAATTGAAGAAATAAGGAGATCATATGGATCAATTGCCTCTTGCAAAGCTCTTTCCTTTTCCTTTAGGGCAGCTTTTTCTAATTCTTCTTCCATGGCATCCTGTGCCAGGAGAGCATCTAAATCCAATCCAGGGGAATCATCCCATATAGTAGACTTTTCAATTTGAGCATCTGAAGCCTTTTCTTGATGATCAGAAACTGTCATGGTGACCAGTTCTACTTGCACTGCTAGCTGAGCTGGCTGAGCAGCCTCAGAAACTTGAGCAACTGGTTCTGGTTCAGTTTGAACTTCTGTAGCTGGTTGGAGATCAGGCTCTTGAACATCTAGTACTTCTTCCATTTTATCTGTAGTATTATGAATAAAATTTTGCTAAATGACATCGAATCATCCCTTCCAGGTATTCCCACACAAGCATATCAGTTATCAAGTCTAAAAAGTGAGTAAAAGGAATACCTTCAGAATTGTCCTTTGAGTGTCCTAACTCCCATAATTCATCTAGAAAGGAAGTGATAACTCCTTCTAGGTATAGGGCGACCAGGGGAGTAGAACATTCTTCTAGGCAAACTTTGACAATGAATTCAGACTTCATTAAGGCATCAAAAATTTCTTTTTCAGACAAACTTTGAGGAGCTGATTCTTCTATTTCTTTCTCTGCAACTGTAGGAGGATCTGCTGGAGGGGAGGCCAAAGGCAGCTCAGAGACATCTTCATTAAGCATCTCCCCCTGCCTGATTTCAGTAGATACTGAAACCAGGCCCCTAGAGGAAGAGGGCTCAGCAGACTTTGAGAGTGCTTGAATGGCAGCAGTCAAAGAAGAGATGGAGGATGCAAGGGGAGCAATTTCCTCTTCAATCATAATTTTGATTGAAGGAGTAATTAACTCTAAAATGCTAGAAATGAATGCTGGAGTGATTTCAAATGAAGATGATGGGGGAATCTCAGTGGATGGATGATCAGCAGGAATGGTATATTCTTGATGAACTGGAGAATGAACTGGAGATGGAGAGTGAGCTGGAGTTGGATGAGAGGATGCAGGGTGATCAATGTGATCTGAAGAAGGAATTGGAGAATGAGGAGGAGTAGAAATCTCAGAGACCAACAAATCAAAACTAGGATGAGATATCCTAGCAAGATGAGAGGGTAGAGGAGATGTAGGAGGTGATGCATGGAGAATTGTAGATGAATCAGGAAGATGAGAAGCAGAAGGTCGTACTTCAATTGAAGTTGATGGAACTTCAACTAAATTAGACGGCAATGCAGATGAAGAAGATGGAAGGGAGAGGTTTGCTGAGCTAACTTCTTGTAGGGGAGGAGTGACTGATGCAGTCCTGGTGCTCTCAGATGCAGCTGGAGCAACCCCTGCCGGAGCGGGCTTCAGAAAAGTCATTTTCCACTTGGCGAACAAGGTTGGATCCATCTTCTTGCTGGCGTTGATGGAAGTAGCAGCTGAAACTAACAGATGGGGATATTTTTCCTTTAGAAAAATCCCAACCACCCTTCCCAGTGTGACTTCTTTCTTGCTGTTCTTTTTCCTGATCAAATCAAACAATACTCCTGCCCAATTAATCTGTTTCTTATTCACAATTGCGCACATTAGGGCAAACTGTTGCCTTGTTATATTGTCATGGGCGGAGTGCTTTCCTAGTAGCACTTTTCCGACGAGTTCAGCAAAGAACTTAATCTTAAACGGAAAATTTACTTTAAGCAGCTTAGAGGGAATGCCTTCGGCATGTCCCAGCTCTGTCAGCATTCTCCCAAACTCTGGGGTATCTTGCTCGTAATCTTCTTCCCCATTTATCAATCCAAATATTTCAGTTAAAATGGCGGGAGTCAAAGTTACCTCTTCTCCGCCAATGGTTCCGGTCATTGAATCATCATTTGAAGACGAAGTAAATGCCCATTCTTTAATCTCTTGAATGTTTATCTTTATCCTGGAGGGCATGAGATTTTCCAAACCTTGATCTTTGCATAAGGTGAGAATTTACACAATTCCGGATTTGCAGCAACTGAAAGAATCGAAATCCACACTGAAGCCTGCATCGAACTTCACCACTGTCAGGAGAGCTGGAGCTATTGCCATCGAAAGGGCTTGAGAAGACGAGGGAGAGACGGCGAGGACGAAGCGGCAAAAATCACAAGACAAAGAGCAAGCAGGAAGACGGAATGCGAAAAGACGCTCTTCGTCGACGATAAAAAGAAAGATCTTTTAACCTAGGTCGACCATCGGCTTTATAATTAAAACAACGATCGTCGATCTATTTAAAAGATACTGGAGACGATGGTCGAACGGTCGTTTGACGATCGCTCCAGAAGCAGAGTAGTCGATCAATCGTTCGACTATTTCTATCTTCACAAACAACAAGCTGTCGTCAACCATAGATCGACGATAGGCTCGACCTGTTCGACTATCTTCGAACGCCGGTCGACGATCTTCAAGCAGATAAGCTATCTTCAACCATAGGTCGACGATAGGCTTGATCCGATCGACTATCTTCGAATATCGTTCGACGATCTTCAAACAAGTTTCAATAAGGCAGACGTCACACTTAGTCTCTTCCATTAATCATGCCTAGTTGAACCAAAAAGAACAGATGCTTCTATTCACCTAAGGTCTTGGTGAAGATATCACCTCTCTGAAGGTCTATGGATATGAACTCAAGGCTGATCTTGTTCTTTTCCACACAATCTCTCAGGAAATGGTGCCGGATCTCAATGTGTTTTGTTTTAGAGTGGTGCACTGGATTTTGTGCAATAGAGATAACACTGGTACTATCACACAAGATTTTTGTGTTCTTGTGTGAGTACCCATAATCCAAAAGCTGATTTTGTATCCACAGGATCTGTGAACAACAACTAGCAGCTGCTATATATTCAGCTTCTGCAGTTGAAGTTGAGACAGAAGCCTGCTTCTTACAGAACCAAGAGACCAATCTCTCTCCCAGGAACTGACAAGTTCCTGAGGTACTTTTCCTGTCAACTCGACAACCAGCATAATCAGAATCAGAGTATCCAATTAATTCAAATTCTGATTCAGCTGGGTACCAAAGTCCTAGATTTGGACATCCCTTCAGGTATCTCAAGATTCTCTTGAGAAGAATCAGATGAGATTCCTTGGGGTTGACCAGGAATCTAACACAAAGGCATGTAGCAAACATTATATCTGGCCTACTTGCAGTTAAATAAAATAGGGAACCAACAATGGCCCTATATTCTTTTGATCAACAGGCTTTCCTTGATCATCAGAATCTATAACTACATTAGTAGCCATAGGTGTATGCATTGCTGAAGCATCAGCCATCCCAAACTTCTTTACCAATTCCTTGGCATATTTGGATTGGGAGATGAAGATGCCATCAGCATCTTGCTTTACTTGGAGACCAAGAAAGTAAGACAGCTCACCCATACTACTCATCTCAAACTTGGAATGCATCAAGTTAGAGAACTTTGTGCACAGTTTGGGATCAGTGGAACCAAAAATAATGTCATCCACATACACTTGAACTAACAGGATTGTGTCCTTGTGGTGCTTGACGAAAAGAGTTCTATCAACTACTCCCCTAATAAAGTTGTGCTCTAACAGGAAACTAGCTAGAGTCTCATACCAGGCTCTTGGTGCTTGTTTGAGTCCATAAAGAGCTTTTTGCAACTTGAAAACATGTGAGGGCTGAGTTGAAGAAACAAACCCAGGTGGTTGTTCAACAAATACCTCTTCCTTTAGCTCACCATTTAGAAAGGCACTTTTGACATGCATCTGAAAAACCTTAAACTTCATATAGGCTGCATAGGCTAGAAAGATCCTTATTGCCTCTAGCCTTGCAACAGGAGCAAAGGTTTGGTCATAATCTATACCTTCCTCCTGTCTGTAGCCCTGAGCTACAAGCCTAGCTTTGTTCCTTATAATGATTCCATTTGCATCCAACTTGTTTCTATACACCCACTTGGTGCCTATGATCAGTTGGCCTTTAGGTCTTGGAACCAATGTCCATACTTTACATCTTTCAAACTGATTGAGTTCCTCTTGCATAACAATGATCCAGTGGGGATCTAGCTCAGCATCTTTAATGGTGAGGGGCTCAATCTGTGAAAGGAAACAAGCATGCTTCACATCCTGTCTTAACTGATGTCTTGTTTGAACACTAGCTGATATGTCTCCTATCACTTGAGATGTAGGATGATGTCTAAGTATGACAACATCAGCAGGTGGGATGTGATCTTCAGCAATAGTTGGGATTAATTCCTCAGGAGGAATTTGATCTACTATTGGTGGTACAACAACAACTTCTGCAAGGTCTTCATCACTGTCTGATTCAGTGATATGAAGAGTTGATAGATAGAGAATCTCTTGAGTGACATCTTGTACCTGCAATGAACTTGAGGAAGGGGAAGTTTCCTTCTCCTTGTAAAACATTTGAGATTCATCAAAGGATACATGAACAGACTCTTCAATTTTAGAAGAAGATTTATTAAAAACCCTATAAGCTTTGCTTACTTGGGAATATCCAAGAAAAATTCCCATTGAAGCTTTGGCTTCAAATTTTCTAAGGTATTCTTTATTATTATTATGAATATAAACTACACAGCCGAAAACTCTAAAATAATTTATTTTAGGTTTCTTTCCTTTAAGCAACTCATAAGGAGTTTTACACTTAAGCTTGTGTATCAAACTTCTATTCAAGACATATTTAGCTGTACTAACAGCTTCTGCCCAATAGGAAAGAGGCATATTAGCATCTGCCAACAATGTGCTAGCAGCTTCAATTAGTGTTTGATACTTCTTTTCAACTACCCCATTTTGTTGGGGAGTTCTAGGAGCTGAGAAGCTATGTTTGATACCTTCTCTCTCACAGAATTCTTGCATGAGAAGAGAGTCAAACTCAGTACCATGATCACTTCTGATCAAGGTCACATGAGTAGAGTACTCAGTCTGCACACATAATAGAAAATCTGTAAGGGCTTTGAAGTTATCAGCCTTAGTTCTCAAAAAGAACACCCAACTTAACCTAGAGAAGTCATCTACAATGACTAGGGTGTAATACTTCCCTCCTAAACTCTGTACATTTATTGGGCCAAATAGGTCCAAATGTAATAAATACAGGATTCTAGGAGAATCACTTTTATTTACTGATTTAAATGAATTCTTGGTTTGCTTGCCTAATTGACAAGCCTTGCAAAGGCTCTCCTTCTTGTAGGGGCAAGAAGGTAAACCTCTAACAAGGTTGTGTTTAGATAACCTAGATATATTCTTGAGGTTAACATGGCTAAGCCTTTTATGCCATAAAGTATTGTTATTTGTTACTTCATTAAATAAGCAGATTTTAGAGTGAGTTGAGTTAAAATCTACTAAATAAATGTTACCTTGTCTAATACCTACTAACACAACATTATTATTTAAAGTAATATTACAAAGAGAGTTAGAAAATGATACCTGGTATCCAGCATCACATAACTGACTTACTGAAATGAGATTATGCTTCAGTCCAGTTACATAAGCAACTCTCATGAATGTTACAGCTCCAAGTTTCATCCTGTCATAGCCTTCAGTTTGACCACAGCTTGAATCTCCAAAGATTACCTTTGGGCCAAGCTTGGCCTTGAACCTTGACAGATGTTCTTTATTTCCTGTCATATGCTTGGAGCAACCACTATCCAAATACCACTTATTATGAGTGATAGGATAGGTCTTTACCTGCAAATAAATCAATTAAACATTGTGGACCCAGGTAACCTTGGGTCCCTTGTTTTTCACATAAGAAAAACTGGAAATATATGAATAAGCAGGTTGAGGGTGATAACCTAACGGGTAAGATCTCCTAGGTGGGATTCTCTATGCAGATGATGGGTCAATGAACCTAGGGTTTCTATTCATATTCGGGTTTCTAAAGTTCTGGTAGAAGTTTTGAAATTCATGTTGAAAACGTCGATCAGCGTTCGACGATGGGTGCTCAGATCGTCGATCTCCGTTCGACCATTGAGCCTGCGATCGTCGACCAGCGTTTGATGCTCTTTGTATTTCCTTAAATTTTTGTTTTCTTTTCTCTCTCTTAGCTTTATTTAAAGCTTTATTAACTTGATTAACTTGCTCAGTGTTCTTTATTCCACTAGATGAAATAAAATTCACTGGAGTTGAAAGATGGTTTTTAAGAATGATTGGGGGTTCACTAGAAGAAGCTCCTTAGCCTAATTTGTTATTGCCTGACCTAGTGTTAGACATGCTAGTTATTTCAAGCAACTTAAGGCTTCTACCATTGAGAGATTCTTCTAACCTTTTGGACTTAGCTAATTCATTCTTAAGGAATTTTATCTCTTCACTAGAATTAGTGAGTTCTGCTGTTAACCTAATGTTTTCATTAGAAATTAATTCAGATTCAGCTAGTTTATTTCTAAGCTCTTTTCTTTCCTTTTCAGAACTAATTAAATCTAAACATAAGGATTTAAAATCTGATTTAAATTCATCAGATGTAAAATCGTAAGAAGACAATACCTCATCTTCAGTTCTCATTTCTTCATCAGAATCTGAACTCTCTACAGCTGAGTGATTGCTGCAGGCATCATTTGCCATCAGGCAAACTTCCTTTGCCTTCTTTTCTTCCTCATCCTCACTGGAGCTTGAGGAGGAGGAGAATCGCTCCAAGTTTTAGCAACAAAACCTCTCTCCTTCTTTTTGTTCTTGTAGGAAGATGGCTTGGAATGCTTCCTGTGCTGATCCTTGTCTTTCCTTTTCTCTTTATTCTTTTCCTCTGGACAGTCTGGAAGAATATGTACAGGCTTCCTGCAACCATAGCAAATTATTTCTTTAGTAGGAGTGCGATCATACCTTGGTTTTTCTTCATATTTTGAAGACTTCTTTCTGAATTCTTTCCTTCCCATCTTGTGAAACCTTTTGGCAAATAATGCCATCAGTTCCTCATTGGACTGGCTTCCTTCAGAAGTATCAGCAGCTTTGAGAGCAAGGGTTTGCTCTTTTCTTGTGGGAGTTGGGGTCTTTGCTTCAGCCTCAGCTTCCCTGGACTTCAACACTTGCTCAAAAGACTTGAGCTTGCCGAGAAGGGCTTCTGTTGAAATTTTTGTTGTGCTTCTGGCCTCCTTGATAGGCCAGATCCTCAGATCTCATGTGCTAGGGAAGCATATAAGAATCTTTTCATTGACCTCTGTCAATGAAATATCCTTATCAAGAGTCCTTAGCTCATTGATGATTGAGGTTAGCCTTGTGCACATGGCTTCAATTGATTCAGCATCAGTTTTCTTGAAATTCTCATACTTGGAGATAAGGTTGGACCTTCTGTCCTTCCTTTCATCAACTGAACCGGCTACAATCTGGTTTAGTGTATCCCACATTACTTTTGCTGAGGAGCAGTCAGCAACCTTCTGGAATACTTCATCAGACATTGTCTGAGCCAGAATGTTCATTGCCTTAGCATCTGCTATCTTTGCCTTTTTGTATTCATCATTGTAATCTGCAGGAGGCACTGCACTCATATTAGTTGATGATGAAGCAGTAGCTGCAGCATGTGCTCTTGGTAGTCCTGTCAAAATAGAAGCAAAAATACTCTCATCAATAGAGTTCATATATAGTTTAATCCTTGCCTTCCAGATGCTGAACTTGGCTAAGTTGCATGCTGGAGGTCTGGTGCTAGAGTAATCCTTGAACTGGGCCATGATAGTGAAAGTGAATATCTATAAACTTTGGTATCTATCAGGATCTTGTGACTTAGGTGTTAGCCTATGCAGTCAGACAACCTCCCTCTGATACCAATTGAAAGAAAAGGGATAGATACTACTCTAGAGGGGGTGAATAGAGTAATCAAAAATTGCACTAGCAAAGTTGACTGTCTACTCAACTCCCTTGGAGTCAATTGCAGAATGAAGGTTATAGATATTTGAGAAGTAATCCTAAAGCCTAACACAAGTGTTGTGCACAAAAGGCAGCCAACTGTAATTACAGTTAAGGCTTGGAATCCTAAACAACAACTAGCAATCCTACTTAAAATCTAATCACAGCCAATCAGCACAGAGAATTAATTGAACAATCCAGACGACACAAGGAATTTATAGTGGTTCCCCAAACAACTTGGGTACGTCCACTATTCTACCAACAAGGTAGGAATCCACTCAGGTTTTTGATCAGGTGCCCTGCCACCAACAAGATCTGCTTCAGGTAGATCCAGAAACCCTTTAGACTTTTGATCAGGTGTCTAAAAACCAACACAGGTTTTTGATCAGGTGCCCTATCACCAAGGTATACTTTTGAAGGGAGTAATAACCCTTTACAGGAGGGGGAAAGGAGGTTAAAATGTCTTCTCTATTTTACAAAGATTAGAGAAGCACAAGAACTTGCACTGAGCTAGAAAGCTCTAAAGAGTCAAGGCTCCCCCTGGCTAAAAGAACGTCCAGGTGAAGTCTTGCTTCAGTGCAGAAAACACTTCAGAAAATCTGAAGGAAAAAGCTTCAAGAAGATAAAGAATATGAATTGAAAATTCTTCTTCAGGCAGTTATCTTCTTCTTCTTCTTCTTCAAAAAGCTCTGAGTGAAGATCTTCTTGGAGACAGGAGAACTCAGGTTGAAGAAGAGTGAAGAGCTAAAACTTCTTCTCAGTTGAATGTGAACGAGCTGAGAGCAGTTGTAAACTTGTAAGTTGTAAGATTGAATGCTGTTGTTAGCTTTTTGTATATGTGAACTAGGTGATTTCTTTCTCCAAAGAATTCTTTATATAGCAGCAGCAGCAACGACTCTAATTTGAGTTTGAATCTTGTCTTCTACTGAACTCTGCAAGCTGGGCTGCAAATAGCATAAAGCAAAACAAATACTGCAGACAGATATCCTATAAAAGGATAAAGCTTTTTAAGAAGCTGCAAGTAACTCTGATAAAATAATACTAGAGAAAGTCACATCAAAAAAGACTCTTTACGGCCAAGGAAGACTTTTTGAGTTTAACAGCTATAAAGGACAGCCTGTCAGATAAAGCAAAAATCATATCTCAGCTAATAAGACAAAAAACTTTGTCAGAAAAAGATTAGCTCATGCATAAGGAATGGAGCAGATATTGCATGGAAATAATATCAAAAATTTATTCAAACAATCTTTTATAAAATATGCCAAAATAAATATGAAATAAATCACATCATAGAAGATGACAAAATTACTCAAAACATATATCAAAACGTTGAACGACCCTCGGAGATCGTCGACCGAAGCACAGAGATCGTCGACCTATCAGACAGATTGTCGAACGATACAGATAATCGAACTATCAAAGAAGATAGTCAAACTACCACAGCAGATAGTCGAACTATCGGGACAGATAGTCGAGCTATCAGATAGTCGATCTATCAAGGCAGATAGTCGAGCTACCAAGCAAAACAGATAGTCGACCTATCAAACAGATTGTCGAACTATCAAAGAAAAACAGATAGTCGGCCTATCAAATAGATAGTCGAACTATCAAAGAAAACAGATAGTCGAGCTAACAATAGATAGTCGAACTATCAGATAGTCGAACTATCCAAGCAGATAGTTGAACTATCAAGAAGGGCAGATAGTCGACCTATCAACAGATAGTCGAACTATCAAAGAGAATAGATAGTCAACCTATCAAACAGATAGTCGAACTATCAGATAGTTGAACTACCCAAGCAGATAGTTGGACTATCAAGAAGAGCAGATAGTCGACCTATCAACAGATAGTCGAACTATCAAGGAAAACAGATAGTCGACCTACCAACAGATAGTCGAACTATCAAAGACAACAGATAGTCGACCTATCAAGCAGATAGTCGAGCTATCAGGAAGACGATCGTCGTTCGGCTGATCGACGATAGTCGAGCGACGTTCGACCATAGTCGAACCAGAAATTACTTAGCCAGATTTTCATCTGGACAGGCAATTCTACACAACTAGAGAATCTATCCTATCAACTAACCTTTGACCATAGATAAATCTTGGGTCAAGAAACTAAAAGAGAAGACTGAACTCAAATCAAAACCTAGGGTACCAACATTGTCTATCTTACTTCTCCTGTTGTCTCCTCTGATATCTATAAGGCTTTGGATAGTACCTAGGAGGTTTTGGAGGATCCTTAGGATTATTTTTGTCATACTCTTTGTCATATATCCTTCTTTTAGTCATGGACTTCTCATAAAGATCCCACTCAGAGGAGCTGTAGTGGAGATTCCTGTTTTCATTATAGTTCATTACTAGCTGGAGAGTATCGAGAATCAATACTTTGGAGGTAGGACTCCAGACTTCAGCAAATTCTTGAGCTTTTCTTTTCTTTGAATCTGGCTTATGAACACTTTTGCTAGCAGAGGGGCCTTCCCCATACTTCCTTTTCTTAGAAGTGTGGATTTCAGGAAAATCCCGAGGAATAACATCATCATCTCATACTTGGTCAAAAGAAGCAGGAGGAGGATTCTGATCTTCTGGCCTTGGAGAGAAACAGGGCATTTTAGGTTGTTGCATCTGAGCTGGCATCTGACTTGACTATCCTTAAAGAAGATGGTTCAGATGAAGGGGAATGACATTATGATCAAGCTTAAAATCAGGGAAGAGCTGATTGTGCATCCATACTAAAGTGTCATAGGTATGGAATTTCACAGACTGAATTTGCTCTAAAACATTCTTATTTATTTCACTTATCTTGTCAGACCAAGCTGTGTTTGTAGCAGCAGTGAACTTGTCCACAAGTTTTTCAATTTGTTCTTTCACCAAACACTCCCCCTTTCTGAATTCTACACATAGTGTATCTATAACATCTTCCTTAAAGGTTCCCACTTCATCACAGATTTTCATAACATGTCATTGGGCTTTCTTCTCTAACTGGATCTAATTGTTGGCAAGAGTTACAGATTGTTCCATTATTTGACCAATACTAGTAATGGTGTGGTCTATAGCTTTTCCACCAATCTAAAACAATTCTTTGAGGGAGTCTGTGTTGTGCTGGATTTCTGCGAATCCTCTGCTCATTTCTTTTTCTAGATCAGTGACTTTGTCTTGGACCACTTTCAGAGAATCATCAAAATATTTCTTTTATTCCGCCAAAATGACTTCAAGCTTACTTAGAATGTTTGAATTTGTAGGGGTTGCAACAACAATAGGAATAATAGCAGGAGGGGTAACTAGAGGAGGATGAGAATCTACCCATGGAGGGATCTCATCAACGACTAAAGAACTTTTGGATCTGACAGTATGAGTAAGTATATCACTTTCCTCACCAAGTAGGGAAGGGATGGGGAAATCAAGTTTCTTTAGAGGAGATTCAACTTCCTCTAGTTCAGGCTCATCCCCTCCTAAGAGAATGATGGTCTCTTGTAGAGGTGATTCTTTTCTTGGAGAAGGTGAAGGAGTTGCTCTTGGAGTAGGTTCTGGAGATGGAGAAGGAACTAGAGTTCTGATAGGACTTCTGACTGGAGATGCAGCTGGAGTTCTGACTGGAGATTGTGCTGGAGGAGGAAGGGGATTTTGCCAACTGGGACAGAGGAAGCAGGCTCCCCCTCAGTTGCTGCACCAGATGGTTCAGCAACTTCATGAGAGGAGGGAGATGGGGTCCTGTCCTCTGAACCAGGGTGTGCATGCTCTTTAGAAATTTGCTTGGGGTTCTTCAGCTTTAACTCCCACCTTTGAATAAGTGCTAAGGAAATCTTCTTCAAGTGATGAATAGGTGTACCTCTAGTAGTCTTGAAGACAACTGGATAAATCTCATGCAACATCAAGGAGATTATCCTAGCAAATTTTAGTTCTTTTATGCTATCTCTGATCATGTCAAAAATCATCATACCATAAGGAAATCTTTTTCTGCAGACTATGGCAGTCATTACATCAAATAGAACATTGGTAATGAATCCAACAGACCATGTTCTGCTCCATAGGATCTTTCCAATAATATCTACCATGAGCTTGTTAACATCATTCAAGGCTGTCATCCTGAGAGAGGTGATGTTTAACGGTACTCCACAAAAATGATATGTTCTGTAAGTATTTTCCCTTATAATTTCATCTTCATCATCTCCAATCGGAAATCTTAGAAGTTTTAACACAATGGTCGGGCTTAACTTGATCTTAACTCCCTTTACCTTTGATTTCAGAACAGTATTATTCCTCCTTACTTTGGCATTCTGATAAAACACTTCTACCACTAGGAATAGGATTTTACAAGGTTCTTGGATAACAAAGTTGAGACATGCGTTTTCGAGAAGAAGTAGAAGATTATTGAAGTCATCTGAAAGATCGGCAATCCCGGCCACCACGAGCTCACTTCCAACTCCTATCCTGGATTGCTGCGCCATTAATTCTGAAGACAGCGATGAACGGAGTGCGAGATAACGACGGTGTCGAAGCTCTGAGTCTGTGGAAGATGAAGAGTTTTCGAGAGGGAGGGAATTTGAAATGTCGGTTGATTTGAGATTTCTACAGTTATATATATATAACTCTATTTATGATAATTAAGTGTCTAATCAATCTAAGTTAAGCCTTTTAATAAAGCGAAAATAAATTGATTTGCGAAAAGAAATGAACAGAATTCGAAAAGAGACGGGGCATTTCTCGAGAGGCAGAGTTATTTCTCGAGAGATAAAGTTAGAGTTCTTGAGAAGTTAGTTAGTTCTCGAGAAGTAAGTTAGATTTCTCAAGAAGTGAGAGTTTGTTCTCGAGAGGTACACTTAGTTTTCAAGAACTAGATTCATACTTCTCGAGAAGTTTTCTTTATTTCTCGAGAGCTTTCTTCCACTTGAGAAATTTATGACCTTTTTGTAGTGACCTTTATTCTTGAGCTTTGAGGTGATTCCCTTTGATCTATCCTTCGTTGTTCAGCATCCCAAGTTCATTTTAGAAGAAATTGAACTTGGTCTTGTCCAACGGCTTTGTGAATATGTTTGCAACTTATTGATCTGTTGGAACATACTACAGATCCACATCCCCTTGCTCCAGATGCTCCTGGATGAAGTAATATCTAAGCTCGATGTGCTTTGTACGGCTGCGCGAGACTGGGTTATTTGTAATTGCTATTGCGCTGGAGGAGTCGCAAAACAACGGAATGTCTTTAACCTTCATATTGTAATCTTCTATCTGGTTCTTTAGCCAAAGCAATTGTGCAAAACAACTATCGGCAGAAATATATTCTGACTCGGCCATTGAGATTGCGACACAATTTTGCTTTTTTGCTGCTCCATGAGATAAGCCTTCTCCCAAGGAACTGACATATCTTGAAAGTGCTTTTTTTGTCATCTTTTCTACCTGCAAAGTCTGCATCTAAAAAACCAATGAGTTCGCTATCATTACTTTTTGGGTACCATAAGCCAAGATTCGGTGTACCTTTAAGGTATCTCAAGATTCGCTTTGCAGCAGCATAGTGAGATTTCTTATAGTTCACTTGGAATCTATCTGAAAGTGAGCGTAAGATCAACCCTTCACTCTAGAGGGGGGTGAATAGAGTATTTTAAAATAATTCTGCAAATTTAAAAAATTACTTTAGTAGTGGAAGACTTAATTTACTTAGTGTAGAGTACTTAACAATAATCAGAGTAAAATAAATACAAGAATCAAATTCACAGCACACAGCAAACAAAATAAAAAGCAACCAGAAGACACAAGGAACTATAGTGGTTCTCCAAAACCTGGGTACATCCACTCTTCTACCACCCTTGGTAGGAATCCACTATAGGATGAGTTGATCAGGTGTCCTGGCACCAATGAGATTTTGATCAGGTGCTCAAAAACCAAACAAAATTTTTTGATCAGGTGTCTTGCCACCACTGCGTTTTGATCAGATCTCAGAAATCAAAATAAAACTTTTGAAGGGAGTTTAAAGAACCCTTTTACAGGAAAGAAAAAGAAAACGGTTAAGTTGTCTTCTTTGTCAACAATCAGAGAGAAGCACAAGTGGATGTTGATGTTGTCAAAGCTCCCCCTGAGATTAGCAAGGGTTCAGGAATAGAAGCTTTGCAAGGGTGATAGGTCTTCAATGAAAAGAATGCTCCAACAAAAGATGATTTCAGCAATAACTAAAATGTGTGTTGCCTGGAGTATGAATGATGAAGACTTGAGAAACTTTAAATTAGAAGGAATCAGAAAGAATAGAAGCTTGTTCTCCTATCTATGTTATTGATCTTTTGTTTTTTTTGCTTATATAATTCTTCTTCTCTGAATCATAATAAGAAATCCAGTCTTCAAATCTTCTAGATAGACGTTAGCAAAATCATAAATGCTTTCCTTAAATGTCAACTATCTCTGGAGGAAAAACTTAAATAACATTCCTTCTTTGTTTCTTTGAAACTTGCTTCAGATTTAATATAACGGCTAAAAATCTTCTTCAATAAATGCTCTGACTTGAAGACATTTGAAATGCTTAACAAACTGACAGAATTCCAGAAATCGTTAATCTCAAAAGATAATCGTCGATCTGAGCTCAACTATCTTCGAACTCAGTTCGATGCCTCGTCGACCTGAGCTCAGAGATAGACGTACTGGGTTCGACGCTTCGTCGATCTGTACTCGACGACAAGTCGAACTCTTCATCTGGGTTTCTCATCTGAACGAGGAGGTCTTGGGGAAAGCTTCAAAACAAAGTCCTAAGCTTTAGACCTTAACTAGTTGAACTTTACTCTATACAACAAGGTCAATGCAATAATCCTATAGACATAGTGATCCTGACCCAAATTAGTAATAGGGTGTTCCAACAATCTCCCCCTATTTTGGTTAGGATTACTATTTACATGAATTAGAGGAAATAAAATCAACAAAAACAGAAATATATAAAACATTGTAGAACCACAGATATATAAATATATCACAACAAATAGTTCAGCAGAGATGTGATTGTTCAGCTTACATTAACTTTCCTTGTCAATACCTTTCTTAAACAGAATTTCCCTGTTAGGATTTTCAGAGTCTTTTTTGATCTCATATCATCTGCAGCACCAACAGTCTTCTGGCTTCTTCCTCTAGGAACTACAGCTTCAGGATGTAGCTGCATACACTTCTCAGTATTGAAAAATTTCTTGGAGCTATACCTTTCAAGTTCTTGTCTTCTTTGATCTGACAGAGTAGAAATGTTGGAGGTATCTTGGCCTTTTTCTTTGGCTTTCTTTATTTGATCTAATGAATCCATCTCTTATAGTCTTTCTGTCGAGAAGACTGGGTTATTCTCTGGATCTTCAAATGGAACTGATGGCTCATACTTATTGATGGTGTCAGTGGGAGGAGCTTTTTGATGAAAACCTTCTTTGAGCTTATAAGGAAAAGAACTAGAAGTGGTATCACTTGTGCTTTGTCCTTTCCTTTGATAAGGTTGATGCCTGGATTGTTCTCTAGAATAAACCTGATAACCTCTTTGAGTGCCTTTATACTGACTGCCTCTTAACTAATTACCTCTTTGCTGATATCCTCTAGATTAAGATCTTCCTTAAAACTGGAATTGAGAGGATCTTTGAGAAGAGATATTGGAGTATTGAGGAGCTGAGTCTCCACTGCATCCTGCACCTGGAGAAGGAAGAGGAGGAGGATCATAGTGAGAGGTTCTCTTACTATATTTCCTTTTCTTCCTCATGGCCTTCAACTGATTTTTAGAATATTGTATCCAGTGCTCAGTTATAGGGGAGTTGTGCAGAATATAATATGGAATATCATGATCAGAAGTAGTCTTTTCAATTGGGACTCTTTTCATAGCTTTACTTCTAGCTTTCCTCTTCTTTGCAATAGTGGTAGAAGAGTCATCAGAGTCTGTTCTGAATTTATCATCATCAGAGCTCTGAGGCTCATCATATAAAGCATCTATTTGCCTTAACACTTCTTTAGAAATGGAGACAGGAACAGAAGCTGAAGCAGGAGGTGCAGTAGTAGAAATAACAGGAGCAGCAGCTAAAATAGCAGGAGCATCAACTGAAGCAGTAGGCTCAGAAACTAAACAAACTGGCTCTATCACAGCCTCTGAGAAAACAATAGCAGCAGCAGCAGCATGAACCAAAGGAACACTTTCCACAGTCTTAACAGAATTGATATACATCTGTAGAAGATTAGGATCACAGCAGGAGAAGGGAACTATAGCCTTAGTTAAATCTTAAGCAGGGAGAGGTGCTGGAAGATAACTGCTATAAAATGAATTAAATAATGACAATAATGAATGGAGGTCTATTGCAGGACTGATGGTTCGAGCTGGAACTGGAGCTGGAACTGGAAATTTCTCGGAAGCTGGAACTTCTGATACTTGCATTTTCGAAATCTCTAAGGGCAGCACTTTTTCATATGGCATCTCCCCCTACCTAGATTCAGTGAGAACTGAATCTAGGCCCCTAGAGGAAGGGATGGGCTGAAGAATGAAGGAGGAAGAGATCCTAGCAGATAACTCATGTAAAGTCTTAACTAAAGGAGCCAAGGTGGAATCCAATAGAAGAGTTAGCCTTGGGGAAAATAACAAATATTGCTTGTCTGCTAGGGGAATAAGATCTACTTGCTCAAGATTAACTTGAGTAGAGGTAGAGGAAGTAGCTGTAGAGAGAGATGGAGTTGATGCAGATTGAAGTGGAATTGATGGCTGAGAGACTTGAATGGAGGTAATGGATGGTGTCGGAATAGTGATTGATGGTAGGAATGTGGAGATGGAAGTGGGAAAGGATGGTTGAGATATGGTATCATGTAGGATTTGTTGTAAGGATGTTGAGGTGGATGGAATGGCTAGAGGTGAAGATGGAGAAGCATCCATGAAGGAATCATCTAGAAGGTTGAATGATTGAAGATGGGGGGATGATTCTAAATCTATGGATGGGAAGTAATGTAGTGGATGGAAATCTTCTTGATGTGTGGCTAGAGGAGGTGGAGAAGGAGGAGGGGATAACAAAACTTTTACTAGGGCAGTGGACTGAGGAGGAGTGACTATTTCAGTCCTTTTGCCTAAAGAAGCTTTAGTTGCAGGAGCCCTGCTAGGTTTGATAATATGTCTCTCCCACTTGCTAAATAGTGCAGAAGAAATCCTCTTTGATGCATTGATATGCATCCTATTGGACACCAACAACTGTGGGCACCTATTCTGTAGGAATAGGCCCAAAATCCTTCCAAAGTTTACAAAATTCTTATTTATCTTTTTCTTAAGCAAATCAAAGAAATTGCTCCCCAATCCAGGTGCTTCTTATCCACTATTGCAACCATTAAACAAAATTGATACCTAGAAATTATATCACGGACTGAATGCTTGGCCAAAATGACCTTTCCTACAACATCTGATAGAAATCTATATTCTATGGATAGATTCTTCTTCAGCAACTTATTAGGCTTCTCAGAATTATGACCCATTCTATCTAACATTGCAGAAAATTCTACTCCCGATAGTTCTATGCGATAATTACCCGTACTTAATCCAAAAACCTCTGTAAGAATACCTGGCGTTAGGGATACCTGTGTCCCTGAGATGGTTCCAACAACTGTATTTTGATCCAGATTATGGGCAGTATAGACCCATTCTTTTATCTCATCTGCTGCTAACTTGATTCTTGTAGTCATAATATTTACAATTTATTATTCCTTGAAGAGTTCCAGAATGTCCTTAAACATCTTATCAGTCCCCTTAAAACATTCCATGTCAATTTCGAAGCCGGTGTCAAACTTCATTGCGGCTAGAACGGCGACTGAGACCAACATATTTCCTGTAAAAACAGACAAGATCAAGTGTAGAAGAGTTTGGAGGGAAAGAAAATTCTTGCAGAAGGTATGAAAGCGCAAATGAGAACGATGCCTGAAAAAATGATTTTATATTAGGGTTCGACGCAGAAAAGGAAAGATCGTTGAACTCAGTTCGACGATCTGCTACTCTAGGGGAAGCTGAAGGGTCTCAACATCGTCGATCTTCGTTCGACGATGTTTGAGATCGCTGACCAAGAAGGATAGTCTAGCACTATCTGGAAACACCGAGCTCCGTTCGACGATCTTCTTGAAAATCGTCGAGCGCAGTTTAGAGTTTAGAGAAAACTTACAGACACTAGGAAACTCAAATTTTTAACCTAGTCTTTGTCAATTTTTAGGTTTTTAAGATCTTGGAACTTAATTTAGACTTCCTCCGTCTAACATTCCTAATTGATTAAGAAAGAAAGTGTGTTTCTTTTCATCCAAGGGTTTGGTGAAAATATCTCCCCTTTGTAAATCAGTTGGGATGTATTCTAGTATAATTTTACTTTTCTCTACATTATCCCTTAAGAAGTGATGTCTAATGTCTATGTGTTTGGTCCTACTATGGAGGACTGGATTTCTAGCTATGGAAATAACACTAGTATTATCACAAAATATTTTGTACTTCTCTAAGTTGTAGCCATAGTCTAGGAGCTGATTTTGAATCCATAATATCTGTGAGCAACAACTACCTGCTGCCATATATTCAGCTTCAGCAGTTGATGTGGACACGGATGTTTGTTTCTTGCAAAACCAGGAGACAAGTCTGTCACTAAGAAACTAACAAGTTCCACTGGTTCTTTTCCTGTCTACTCTACATCTAGCATAATCAACATCTGAAAATCAAGTTAAATCAAATCCTGAATCAGCTGGATAGCAGAGACCTAGATTTGGACAACTTTTCACATACCTAAGAATCCACTTAACTAATATGAGGTGTGACTCTCTAGGGTTGACTTGGAATCTAGCACATACGTATATAGCAAACATTACATCAGGTATACTAGCTGAAAGATACAATAAGGAGCCAATCATTACTCTATATGTGGTTTGATCAACTGGTTTCCCATGTTCATCAGCATCTAATACAGCATTAGTAGGCATAGGTGTTTTCATAGAGGATGTATCAGACATACCAATTTTCTTAACCAATTCTTTTGCATACTTGGTTTGAGAAATAAAGATGCCATCAGCATGTTGTTTTACTTACAATCCTAGAAAGAAGGATAGCTCACCCATGCTACTCATTTCAAACTTGGAATGCATTAGGTTTGAGAACCTTTTGCACAAATTTGAATCAGTAGAACCAAAAATAATATCATCTACATAGATTTGTACCAGTAGGATATTGGACTTATGGGTTCTAATAAAAAGAGTTTGGTCTACTCTACAACTGTTAAAATCATTTTCCAAGAGAAAGCAAGCTAGGGTCTCATACCATGTTCTAGGAGCTTGTTTGAGACCATATAATGCTTTATGCAATTTATAAACAAAATCAGGGTGAGTTAGAGAGATAAAACTTGGAGGTTGTTTTACATAAACTTCTTCCATGATATCACTATTGAGGAATGCACTTTTGACATCCATTTGATATACTTTGAACTTCTTGTGAGCTGCATATGCTAGGAAGATTCTTATGGCCTCTAACCTTGTAACTGGTGCAAAGGTTTGGTCATAGTTTATGCCTTCTTCTTGAGAATATCCTTGAGCAACCAGCCTTGCCTTGTTTCTTACAATAACTCCTTGATCATCTAACTTGTTTCTGAATACCAATTTTGTTCCAACAATGGGACGATTCTTTGGCTTTGGCACTAGCTCCCAAACTTTATTTCTTTCAAATTGATTTAATTCCTCTTGCATTGTAATCATCCAGTTTGGATCTTGTTCTGCATCTTGTATGGATTAAGGCTCAATTTGAGAAAGAAAGCAAGTGTGCATCAGATGTTGATTGATCTGATTTCTAGTTTGCACACCTGCTGAGATGTCTCCAATCACTCGAGAGATTTGCTGATCTTTTGTTGTTACTAAATCAACAATGGGTGTTGATTGTTCACCAACCTGTGTTGTAGTTTCCTCTTATGGAACAACAACTGGCTTTTCGTTTTGATTGTCACCATGACTTGCTAAAATCTGACTGTCATCTTCATTTTCACTACTTTTAGTTTCTTGTTGAGTGGATGAAGATGATGATCTATTTCAATGATATTTAGCCTGTTCAAATTCTCTGATAGAGAATGTACCTGCAAAGGGTCTATGGTAGAAGTGTTTTTCTCCTTGTAAGATATATTAGTTTCATCAAAAGAGACATGCACTATTTCTTCAACTTTATGAGATGATTTATTATAAACCCTATAGGCCTTACTGATCATGGAGTATCCCAGAAACACTCCTTCATCAACTTTGGCTTCAAATTTTGCTAAGTATTTCTTGTCATTGTTATGAATGTAGCAAATACAACAAAAAATTCTAATATAATCAACTTTAGGTTTCTTTCCTTTGAGTAATTCATAGGGAGTCTTTCCCTTTAGCTTATGTATCAAACTCCTATTCAGAACATAATTTGAAGTGTTCACAGCCTTTGCCCAAAAGGATAGAGGAAGGTGAGCATCTGTCAACAATATTGCGGCAGATTCAATAAGGGTTCTATTCTTCCTTTCAGCTACCCCATTCTATTGAGGAGTTCTAGGTGCTGAGAAAGTTTTCCTGATGCCTTCCTTCTGACGGAACTTTTGCATAAGAAGAGAATCAAACTCTGTCCCATGATCACTTCTTATTAGGGTTATGTGAGTATTGAACTCAGTCTGTATACATTTGAGAAACTATGTCAAACATTTGAAGTTATCAGACTTCTTCCTCAGAAAGAACACCCATGTGAATGTAGAGAAGTCATCTACAATTACTAAAGTATAAGATTTCCCTCCTAGCCTTTGTACAGTAATGGGTCCAAACAGATCCATATGTAACAAGTATAAAATTCTAGGTGAATCACTCTTATTAAGTGACTTAAAGATGTTTTTAGTTTGCTAACCTAATTGACAAGCCCTGTAAAGTCCTTCCTTATTGTAGGGGCTAGAAGGTAGTCCTCTAACAAGGTTTTCCTTGGATAGCCTAGGAATAGTTCTAAGGTTAACATGTCCTAATCTCTTATGCCATAATTCATTAGGTTTGTTAAGAGAATTAAATAAACAGATATCTACCTTGGTTGAATGAAAATTTACTAGATAGATGTTACCTCTTCTGTTACCTGTCAACACAGTTGTGTTGCCTTCTGATTTGATGAAGCATGAAGATTTGTTGAATGTGACTTTGTAACCTTCATCACATAACTGACTGATACTGATAAGGTTGTGCTTCAGTCCTTCCACATATGCTACCTTTTTGAATGTCACTGACCCAATTTTACCTACACCATACCCTTTGGTCTGTCCATAGTTTGAATCTCAAAACATCACTTTGGGTCCATGCTTAGCCTTGAAGGATACAAGGTTACCCTTGCTTCCAGTCATGTTCTTGGAGAACCCACTATCCAGATACAATTGTTGGTCCATGGTTAGATAGGTCTTCACTTGCACAAATAATAGTTCATTTGTTTTTGACCCAGTTTACCTTGGGTCTAGCTTGATAACCTTTGAAATCAGAAATATAAGACATCCCAGGTTGATTCTTATAACCTTCAGGATGATATCTCCTAAGAGAAATTATCCATTCAGTATAAGGGTTGAACCCTTGAGATGTAAGATATCTAGAATTAATTTTTGATGTACCTTAGAATTAATTTTTGATCGTGGACCTTAGTTCGAAGATCTTGGGTTAGATCGTCGAGCTCCGTTCAGCGATCGATATTGCCTGTGTTTAGAGATCAGAGATCATCGACCTGAGTTTGATGATTCAGCATGAAATCGATGAGCTCCGTTCGGAGATCGTTGAGCTCCTTTCAACGATTTTTGTTGAACTTTGTTCTCTTTGGGTAGATCAGAATTTTTTCTTTCTACCTCCACAACTCCTTTTCCTTTATCAGAGATAAATTTAATGGGAGTTATTAACATAATAGGTTGGCTGAATGAAGCACCCAAGCCCACTGTACTATTGAATCTTTAGTTCACTGTGCTTGTGATGTCCAACAGTCTGATACTTCTCCCATTGAGGGAATCTTCAATCTTCTTGGCCTCAGATAGTTCACTTTTCAGTGAAGCTATCTGCTCCCTATAACATTCTAACTCATCTGAGAGTTTGAGGTTATCTGAACATAAGGTACTGTATTCAGATAACTGATTTCTGAGAGAGATAATTTCTTTCTCAGACTTAAGTAAATCTAAACACAGTACTTTAAATTCAGATTTGAAGTCCTAAGAATTAAAATCAAATGAATCAATTACGTGGTCTTCTTCTAGCTCTGGTTCAGATTCAAATTCATGTTCTGAATTAGTGTTGTTCTAAGATGCATTGATTGCCATCATGCAGAAATCTTTTTTGTGTGCATCATCCTCATCATCACTTGAACTTAATGATGCATCAGATTCTTCTTCTGTTTCACTCCCTGTTTCAGCAAGAAATCCCTTCCTTGTGTGCTTTTTCTTGCTGGAAGAGGATCTGTCATAGTGACTTCCTCTGAATTCTTTATCTTTTCTCTTTTCTCTCTTGTCCTTCTTGTCCTTGTTTTGACTTTCTGGACAATCAGGCAGTATGTGGCCTGGTTTCCTGCAACCATAATAAATAATCTCTTTATTATTTGATTTATCATATCTTGGCTTTTCTTGGCCTCATGATGACCTTTTTCTGAAGTCCTTCCTGGCAATTTTAAAGAACCTCTTGGCTAGGTGGCTCATCAGTTCTTCATTGCCTATGACTTTGTCTTAAGGCTGTTCTTCTGTTGCCTTGAAAGCAATTGACTTCTCCTTCCCGACTGCTGAAGAAGTTGTCTTCTTCTCTTCTTCTATATTCTTGATGAGCTGCTCATAAGATTTGAGCTTGCCCAATAGAGCTTTTGTAGTGATTTCATTTAGACTTCTGGCATCCTTGATGGGCCAGATCCTTGAATCCCAAGTGCTGGGGAAGCACATTAGGATTTTGTCATTTATCTCTGTGAGAGAGATCTCCTTATCCAATGTATTGAGTTCACTGACAATGAGACTTAGTCTGTTGTACATGTCAGCTACTGATTCATTTTCTGCATTCTTGAAATTCTTATACTGAGTGATGAGATGAGATCTCCTATCTTTTCTCTCATCAGCTGATCCTGACACAAGCTAGATAGCTTGTCCCAAATCTCTTTAGTTGAGTTGCATTCAACTACATTCTTGAAGATATAATCAGACATTGTCTGAGCTAGTATGTTCATAGCTTTAGCATCTGCAACCTTCCATTTCTTTATGTCGGCATTTGTTCCTGAAGGAGGTGGAACAACATTTGTGCTTGTATCTGCAGGAGGCTTGGGGCAATCTGTCAAAACAGAATTAAAAATATCTTCATCAATGGAATTCATGTATAATATGATCCTTGCCTTCCAAAGTGCAAACTTCGAGAGATTGCACACTGGAGGTTTGGTTCTAACAAAATCTTTGTTCTGTGCCATGAATTTAGATTAAAATAAATATAATAAAAATAGCCCTCTATTAAGGATGGATCTTAAGAGAGATCTTTTGATTTAGGTGTTAGCTTGTACGAACAACCAACCTGGCTCTGATACCAATTGAAAGTGAGTGTAAGATCAACACTTCACTCTAGAGGGGGTGAATAGAGTGTTTTAAAATAATTCTACAAATTTAAAAAATTACTTTAGCAGTGGAAGACTTAATTTACTTAGTGTAGAGTGCTTAACAGTAATCAGAGTAAAACAAATACAAGAAGCAAATTCACAGCACACAGCAAACAAAATAACAAGAAACCAGAAGACACAAGGAACTATAGTGGTTCCCCAAAACCTAGGTACATCCACTCTTCTACCACCCTTGGTAGGAATCCACTGCAAGATGATTTGATCAGTTGTCCTAGCACTAATGAGATTTTGATCAGGTGCTCAAAAAGAAAACAAGATTTTTTGATCAGGTGTCTTGCCACCACTGAGTTTTGATCAGTTCTCAAAAACCAAAACAAAACTTTTGAATGGAGTTTAAAGAACCCTTTTACAGGAAAGAAAAAGAAAAAGGTTAGGTTGTCTTCTCTGTCAACAATCAGAGAGAAGCACAAGTGGATCTTGATGTTGTCAAAGCTCCCCCTGAGATTAGCAAGGGTTCAGGAATAGAAGCTTTGCAAGGGTGATAGGTCTTCAATGAAAAGAATGCTCCAGCAAAAGATGATTTCAGCAAGAACTAAAATGTGTGTTGTCTGGAGTATGAATGATGAAGACTTGAGAAAGTTTGAATCAGAAGGAATCAGAAAGAATAGAAGCCTGTTCTCCTCTCTGTGTTATTGATCTTTTTTTCTTCTTATATAATTCTTCTTCTCTGAATCATTATATGAAATCCATCCTTCAAATCTTCTAGATAGCCGTTAGCAAAATCATAAATGCTTTCCTTAAATGTCAACTGTCTCTAGAGGAAAAACCTAAATAACATTCCTTCTTTGTTTCCTTGAAACTTGCTCCCGATTTAATATAACGGCTAAAAATCTTCTTCAATAAATGCTCTGACTTGAAGACATTTGAAATCCTTAACAAACTGACAGAATTTAAGAAATCGTTCATCTCAAAAGATAATCATCGATCTGAGCTCAACTATCATCAAACTGAGTTCGACGCCTCGTCGACCTGAGCTCAGAGATAGTCGAACTGGGTTCGACGCTTCATCGATCTGAGCTCGACGACAAGTTGAACTCTTCATCTGGGCTTCTCATCTTAACTAGGAGGTCTTTGGGAAAGCTTGAAACCTAATTCCTAAGCCTTAGACCTTAACTAGTTGACCTTCACTTTATACAACTTGGTCGATGCAATAATCCTATAGACATAGTGATCCTGACTCAAATTAGTAATAGGGTGTTCCAACACTAGCACAGACACATAGAGAGAACATTATGTCTGGTCTACTGGAAGTAAGGTAAGAAAGGATCCAACTATGCTTCTGTATTTTGTTTCATCAAAATGTTTCCCTTTCTCATCCTTGTCAAGAGACATAGTTGAGGCCATTGGAGTCCTCATAGAGGTTGCACTCTCCATTCCGAATTTCTTAATCAACTCCTTGGTGAACTTCGTCTGTGAGATGAAATTTCCATCTTTAGATTGTTTCACCTGAATTCCTAAGAAATACTTCAGCTCTCCCATAATACTCATTTCAAACTTCCCTTGCATAAGTTTAGAAAACTTTTTGTAGAGGTTGTCGTCTGTAGAACAAAAAATTATGTCGTCAATATAAATTTGCACTAGCAGAATCTTGCCTTTAATTTCCCTAAGAAATAATGGCATATCTATATTTTCCCTTGTGAACTTATTCTCGAGGAGAAAGGTAGATAGCATTTTGTACCAAGCTCGAGGAGATTGTTTAAAACCGTACAACGCTTTAGATAATAAATAAACATAGTCAGGAAAGTTAGGATGAACAAAACCTGGGGGCTATTCCACATACACTTCTTCCTTTATGTCACCATTAAGGAAGGCGGATTTTACGTCCATTTGATAGACAGTGAAGCCCTTCAGTGCAGCATAAGTGAGGAACAGTCTGATGGCCTCCAACCTTGCCACTAGAGCGTTTGTTTGGTCAAAGTCAATTACTTCTTCTTGACGGTATCCTTTGGAGACGAGTCTGGCCTTATTCTTTATGATTGTTACAACCTCGTCCAATTTGTTCTGGTAGGCGAACTTCATTTCGATGATATTCTTACCTTTGGGTCTAGGAACTAGTTTCCAAGCTTTGCATCGCTTGAACTGGTTCAGTTCTTCTTCCATGGCCAGGATCCATGATGCGTCTGAGTTTTCTTCCTCAAACTTCTTTGGTTCAACCTGTCAGAGAAAACTAAAATATAAATTTTCGTTAGTTATACCTCGACGAGTTCTGACACCATCCCGAGGATCTCCTATGATCTGGTCCAATGGGTGATCCTTTAGATTTCTGAGCTCAAGATTTCTAGCACCTGGAACTTCTTCAGCCACTAGAGTGACTTCATAAACTTGGATGGTTTCTTTATCTTGATCGACTACCTCTCTAATGAGGGTTAGAGTAGTGATCTTGATGAACTTTTCTTTATCCCTTTCAGTTGGTTCATCCAAGCTGATTTCTTTCAGTCTTGTACCTGCATCTTCAACAAGCACACTAGAAGATTTGCTTTGCAGCAGGCTCGTCTCATCAAATACAACATGTATGGATTCCTCTACAACCAGAGTTTTTCTATTGAAAATCCTGTATGACTTACTATGGCTACTATAACCTACAAAAATACCTTGAAAAGTTTTCTCACTAAACTTGGTAGTATATATGATACTTACCATTGTTAAGCACGAAGCATTTACAACCAAAAATTCTAAAATATGAAATAGTTGGTCTCCTGCCTTTTAGAAGTTCGTAAGGTATCTTATTATGATTCTTATCGATGAGTGCTCGATTTTGCACGTGGCATGCAGTATTGACGGCTTCAGCCCAGAAGTACTCTGGTAGTGAAGCATCACTCAACATAGTTTTGCAGGCCTCTATGAGTGTTCTGTTCCTTCTCTCAGCTACTCCATTTTGCTGTGGAGTGCGAGGAGAGGAAAACTCATGAAAGATACCTAGGCTTTCACAGAATTCTATCATGGCCCCAGATTTGAACTCTGTTCCATTGTTACTTCTGATTTTGACTGCGGAACAGTTGTATTCATTCTGGACCTGCCTGACAAAATTAGTAAAGATGTCTAAGGTATTTGACTTGTGTTTCAGAAAGAACACCCACACAAAGCGCGAGTAGTCATCAATAATAACCAATGTATATTCCTTACCTCCCAAGCTTCTAATTTACAGTGGACCAAAGAAGTCCATATGAAATAGATGGAGACATCTTCTTGAGTTTTTGTCAATAATGCTTTTAAAGGTAGTCCTTGTTTGCTTGCCTTTTACGCATGCATGACAAGGTCTTTCTTTGACGTATTTGACATTCGGGGCATCACGTACTAAGTTCTGGGAGAATAAGAGGAAAAACTACCCTTGGCCTGAGCAGAGAACTCAGCAATAAGAGGAAGAACTACCTTTGGCTTAGAGAAACCTTCAATAAGTTTCTTTTCGGCTTCTAGTAAGTCTTCCAACCCTTTGATGATTTCATCCTTCAGATCAAGGCGCTTGATAGCCTTGTTGAACTCATCAACAGTAGTATCTAAGTCTTCTCTGAGTGAGTCCATCTTAACGACTTCCTCTCTCAGAGAGCTTTTTATGGCCTTTAGAGACTTAATATCTTTTGCCTGAGTTTTGACGACCTTTCGATATTTGTCGTAAGCCATGATCAACTCCTTATACTGGGCCATGAGTTCATACTCATCATCAGAGGAGCTGTCCTCATGATCATGCTCAAAAACTTCAGATTCTGAAAGAGGGGTGTGAGATTTTACCTCCCCAGTGAACTGGGGCTCTTGTTCATCATCTGATTGAGTCGTAAGTCCAAAGTAGGCTTCCTCTTGTTCACTTGACTCAGATGAGTCAGAGTCACTAAGAGTCTTGCCATTCTTGGCTATCAGGCTCTTCTCTGTCCTCTACTTACTGTACGAGGACTTCTTCTCTTACCTCCTGCCACCCTCCTTCTTCTTGTGGGGGAAGTCAGCTATGACGTGAACTGGCTTGTTACAATAGTAGCAAACTATGTCAGTCGAAATATGTTTGTTCTATTTAGAACCATACCTATCGTGGCTGCTTGAGCCTTTTTTGCGTCGATCACCGTCATGTCGTTATCTTCTGTGAGAGGCATCCTTGCCCTTCCATTGCTTTTTCTTGTTCAAGAATTTCTTGAACTGTCATGAGAGTAAGGAGAACTCTCCTTCAGATAGCTCAGATCCCGAGGTACTTGGTTCCGAGTTTTCTTCTTCACTAACTTCTTGTGCTGGGGCTGGAGAGGTAGCCTTTGACTTCCTGGTGGTGTCTGCCATTAAAGCAATAAACTTATCTTTGGATGCAGACCTGATCTTCTCTTCTTTAGCTTTCCTCGTGTTGAGTTAAAGCTCATACGACATCATCTTCCCGAAGAGATTCTGGGGATCTATCTTAGCTAGCTTTCCAAATTTCCTCATAGCACAGACCTTGTTGTCCCATTCCTTGTTTAAGGATCATAGGAACTTGTCATTCAGTTCCCAATTGGTGAATACTCGACCATAGACTCCGAGGCCGTTAACTATCTTGAAAAAGTTCTCAAATGTATCTGTAATGGTATCCTTTGGCACTTGCCTGAAGGATTCGTACTTCTGGTTCAATAGGGATCTTCTATCATCCCTCACTTCTTCTATACCTTCCATAAGAGTGACGAGAGACTGACACATCTCCTTAGTAGATTGGAAGTGAATCAGATTCTGCAATATAGAGTCATCGATTGCACTCGCTATTATATTTTTAGCTTTCTTATCCAGAGAGACCAGTGCAATCTCGTCCTTATCTAGATCCATCAACTTCTTTGGAACCTTCTTTGTTGGATCTATAGTGGAGATGGTCATGGGCATGTAAGGACCTTTTTCAACAATCATGAAGATCCGGGGATCCACAGCTTACATGAAAAATTTAATTCTCTCTTTCCACATGGAAAAATTATTCTTTGTGCACAGGGGAAGCTTGGCGAAATCTTTAGCCTTGTCCATTACTCTAAAGTTCTCAAAGACAACTTAGAGAGGAAATTGATCAAGGCGTTAACCTTTTAACGACCAACCTCCCTCTAATACCAATTGAAAGTGTTAAGTTATCTACCTAAATCACCTAGAGGGGGATGAATAGGTGAATTATGCGTCTATTTGCGGAATAAAAAATTTAAAAGAACTTGCACAAACAATCAAGCAATCACAAACGACAAGAAGATTTATAGTGGTTCCCCAACCTTGGGTATGTCCACTTTCCCTCACCGATCTAGTAAATCACTAGACTCGGTTATTCCACTATCTCGGATTGAAAACCAATCCTACGCCTCAGAAATAGGTTCCTACAATCTTGATCCAAATGGATCTACACTCGGAAGATGAAAACTTCCTATAACTCGAAGATTAATCTCCTACAAAATTTATAAAGAGATTTAAAATACAAACCGAGATTTGTCTCAGATCTGGAAAAATTTAACTAAGGGTCTTCTTCTTGAACTATGCGGCATTTTCAGAAATTTGTTCAAGAATACTTGGTAGATATGATCTGAGAAAACTTTGACCTACTCGATCAAGGAGAAGATGAAGATTCCTTGAACAACAAGCCTTTCTTGATCGAAAACAGATGTGTCGATCTTCACGTTGAGCGGCGGCGGCGGCTTCTGAAAGTTCGTTCTTGGAGAGAGACGGTCGATTCAGAATAATAGACAGTACAGATTTCTGCTTAGGGTTAGTCTTAACGAAAAGAAATTATATAGGATTTCCCCTAGCAGTTAGAATTGACATTAATGATGACACGTGGACCAATCACGATGTCTCATTTGAAAATCCCGTCGATATGGACTTAAATAAATTTTCTGATAAATTTGACAGCAGTTTTCGAGAAGTATGAATAAGTTCTCGAGAACAGGCTGATTTCTCGAGAACTATACGTCCTGAACTTATGTGAGTACTCGAGAACAAAAGGCGTTGAGTCTACTCAAGAATTATGTGAAGCTTCTCGAGAACTAAAGGAATTAGTACTCGAGAACTGAAACTTGTTCTCGATAACTAAGCTAACTTCTCGAGAGCTAGAAGTTAAGTTCTCGAGAACTATAACCAGCTTCTCGAGAGATGGACTTAGAAAATTTTTTGCGGCTATCTCTTGCTACTCAAGAAGTATAGGCTGAGACTTCTCGAGAACTATGTTGAGCTTCTCGAGAATAAGGCTGAGCTTCTCGAGAACTAAGTGGAGTTCTCGAGAACTGCTAGCTCTACTTCTCAAGAATTATACATAGACTTCTCGAGAAGTAGACTTAGGAAAAATTTTGAACTTTAGAAAATCTTTCTCTTCAAGAATCCAATCTTCATCCCATGGTCCAAGTGTTTGAATATGAAGTGTATCCCAATTTAGAGGCTGCACATGAGTCAACACCTTGGATCACACAGTAAGGGATTACTGTAACACCTCTACCCGTCAAGAAGAATATAATAGAGGGTCCGGCCGGGGCCCCACACCATATTCCACAAACAGGCGGAGACGCTACTAAATAATATCATAACCAACGCATCCTAACACAGAGCATTCTAGCGGAAGTTTCACGGTTGAATTATTGAACTCAAGATAAACAACATTGTCCACTAACATAGGAATGTAAATATATACATCAAAAGAGTCTGGCCTTAAGGCCTTACAACAGTTTCTCTTAACAAGAGTGTTGTTTACAGACATCGGCACGCAGGCCGGCCACACATGAACAAAAGAAACAAAACAATGCCTTCGAGGGCAGCAACGCAGCTTTGGGCTTCAGCCCGCTAAGTCCCGCTCGGACCAGCTCCTCCAGCACCTGTAAGAACCAATCCACCAAATGGTGGCAAAACAGGGCAACGGTCAGCATTCAGCAGACCAATTATAACGACCCTGCCCCTGGCACGGGGCAGTGGAATTCCATCCCTGCATAACATTCATCCACATGATATATAACCATTCAAGCAAGACGTGCACGCCCGCATCGTCACATATCACAAACGTCGGCTCGACGGCCCGACGCTCCGTGCACTCAGGGCACATTCACACCGTTCAGAGGTCCAAGACATAACGGCGCACTATGAGCATTCTAGTCTGATCGGCTCACCGGCCGTCGACTCTCGCTATGTGATCCTAACAGGGCCTTAAGCACCCAAGGTTAGACAACCATAACGCGGGTACAGATCCACCTTTCCCGTTGCTCACATCGTCAGACTCACGCCTGGACTGACGCGGGTACAGTTTCACCTTGCCCGTTCCACCATTTCCTAGTTGCAGCCTCACGGCTCAACTTTCCACCAGTAGCACTCACGGCCACAAGAGAGTCCAACTCTCATAATTTCCTGACTTCCTCCAGTACTTTTATCCATCATGCATACAAGCAATCATCACGGAGCCTTCTCCGATATGCAATCAAGCATCACCAATCCAGACCATGTCCAGATGGGCTTCACACAGCATGCCTAGATCCGTACTCCAATTCCGGACTCTAACAAGGGGGACTTCACATATCTACCCCAAGGGTCGCCACAACCCACCGCACACTCGCGGGGAAGGGTTTTCCCTATGCAATGCAGGAATTAAGGACTTCACATGTCCAAGCAGGAAATCGTTACCCTAGGAGTTCGCTTCGGAGCCATGGAGAGAAATTTGAGACGGATGAAAGCCTTCGCAGCAGCGTTGCCTTCGCAAATCCGAACTCGGCTCGCGATTTGGACCACCGTAGCACCACCGGCAGCCGGACTCCACTTCTTCTTCCTCCTTGCTCTCACCTCTCTCTTAAACTTTAGAAAGAGAGTATGATTTTAGAAATGAGCCCTCTTTTCCTCTTTTCCCGGCCTTATCAGCCCAGGAATGAACTCCAGCCATAGGATTCTACTTAAAGAAAATGAAGGGCCACGATCTACTGAAAATTCCCTTGAAATTTGGCCGACACGGCCTGTGACACGCCCGTGTCACAGGCCATGTACCCTTAAGCGGACACGCGGCAGTCGCACCGACTGAAATATTCGAGAACACGGGCATCGACACACCCGTGTCGAACCTGACACGCCCGTGTCAGTCATGAGACACGCCCGTGTCTCCTGTTACACGGTACTCACTGATCTCCAAAACCAGTACACGGGTCGGAACACGGCAACTGACACGCCCGTGTCCAGCCTCACACGCCCGTGTTCCCGGCCGTGTTCAAGGCCATGTCCTGCTCTGACTTGAATAGGCCAATTTCGAAAATTAATTCGAACACGCCCTGGGACACGCCCGTGTCGAAGGCCGTGTCCCAGGCTCGACGATCGTCGACTCTCAAACGTCGACTAGCCTGAACACGCCCTGGGACACGCCCGTGTCCCAGGCCGTGTACACCCGACACGCCCTGGGACACACCCGTGTCCCAGGCCGTGTCTAACAGCCTCCAACCCAAAATTGTGTACAAACATATTTTGAGATTTTTGGGGTGTTACAATCCTCCCCCCCTTAATAAAATTTTGTCCCGAAATTTGAAGACAATAGGGAGAAAATAACAAAACATTTATATGTTTCTATTACATATACAACGAGTGAACAAGCTACGAAAATAACTCGGGAAACTCGGCTCGCATAGTCTGCTCGCGCTCCCATGTTAGCTCTTCTCGGCCACAATTGTCCCACCGGACTTTGACCATCCCGATCACCTTGTTCCGCAACTGTTTCTCGGCTCGATCCTCTATCCGTATAGGCTTCACCTTTGTCGTTAGCCCATACTCAACTGGCACTCGATCATTTTCAACTATATGAGCTGGATTCTTGACTGCTTTGCGTAACACCGAGATGTGAAACACGTCATGCAATCCACTCAATTCCAATGAAAGAGCTAACCGATAGGCAGCTTCCCCAACTCGCTCCACCACTTCAAACGGACCAAGGTAGCGCGGACTTAGCTTTTTCAACCGCCGGATCCGAGATACGTCTTTGAAGGGCTTAATCTTTAAATAGACCCAGTCACCCACCGCAAACTCCACGTTCCGGTGCTTAGCATTGTAATACTTGGCCTGCCGATCTTGGGCTATTAGGAGCCTCTCTCGAATAGAGCGTATTGTTGAGGTAGCATCCTCGACTTCCTTTTTGCCTAAAAGTTTAGTCTCGCCAGTTTCTGCCCAAGCTAGCGGTGTACGACACTTGCGACCATACAGCGCTTCAAATGGGGCCATGCCTATACTCGCTTGATAGCTATTATTATAGGCAAACTCCACCATAACAAGATGTTCTTCCCACTTCTTACCGAAGTCCAGGGCGCACATACAGAGCATATCCTCCATCGTTCTGTTGGTTCGTTCAGTTTGGCCATCCGTTTGCGGGTGAAAGGCCGTACTGAATGCTAATTTCGTGCCCAACATTTGATGAACTAATCTCCAATCCTTTGAAGTAAAACGCCCATCTCGGTCACTTACGATGCTCCGGGGAACACCGTGCAATCGAACTATCTGCTCCACATAGAGCTTTGCCAACGTTTCCACTGAATCGTACCGCTTGTTTGGTATAAAGTGAGCCACCTTTGTCAACCGGTCTACAATCACCCAGATTGAGTCATGGCCACGCTGAGATCTCGGCAATCCGTGCACGAAATCCATAGAAATATCCTCAAATTTCCATTGCGGAACCGGCAACGACTTCAGGAAACCACTCGGCCGTTGACATTCTGCCTTTACCAAAGCACAAGTACGACATTTAGCCACATATGCGGCTATGTCCTTCTTTAAACCAGGCCACCAGAACAGTTTCTTCATGTCTTTGTACATTTTTGTGCTCCCAGGGTGAATTGAATACTTTGTAAAGTGCGCTTCATATAGCAGCCCTTCTCGCAATTTACCCGCACTAGGGACGCACAATCGGCCATCTTTTCGTAACAAGCCATCATCCCAGGAGAACTGATCACCAGATCCCTCCTTTGCATAGCGTTGGAGACTTTCATCCAACTCCGTTGCCCGCCGAACCCTGTCAGTTGAAGAATCTCTTTCCACACAAGATATCTCCAAGGCTTCCAACTCCTGGATTAACCGCTCATCATGTATCCGCAACCAATTTGCCCGTACTGGAGTCCGACGACTCAAGGCATCAGCGACTACATTTCCTTTTCCGGGAACATAATGAATGTTGAATGTAAAATCCCCAAGGAATTCCATCCACCTCCTTTGTCGCATATTCAACTCCTTTTGATCGAGCAGATACTTTAAGCTTTTATGGTCGGTATAAATATCTAATTTCACGCCATATAGATAATGCCGCCACAACTTTAGCGCAAAGATCACCGCCGCCAACTCCAAATCATGGATGGGGTAATTACGCTCATGCACTTTCAATTGACGTGAACCATAAGCGATCACCTTGCCAAACTGCAGGAGAACGCAGCCTAAGCCGCTTCCTGACGCATCGCTGTATATTTCAAATCCATATGTACCACATGGCGACGTCAAAACAGGCGCCGTGGTCAAACGACTTTTCAGCTCCTCAAAAGCTCGTGCGCACTCCGGCGTCCTAACGAACTTCTGATCCTTTCTCGTCAACGTAGTCAGAGGCAAAGCAATCCGGGAGAAGTTCTCCACGAACCTCCTATAGTAGCCCGCCAGTCCAAGGAAACTCCTGACTTCGGCCACTGAAGACAACACTGGCCAATCCCGAATGGCACTTATCTTAGCCGGATCCACCGCTATGCCCTCTCCACTTACCACATGGCCTAGAAAAGCCACCGACGAGAGCCAGAACTCACACTTTGAGAACTTGGCATACAGCTTATTCCTTCGCAAGGTATGCAATACTAATCGCAAATGGTTTGCATGATCTTCCTCCGATTGTGAATATACCAGGATATCATCAATAAACACAATCACAAACAAATCCAGGTATTCGTGGAACGTACGATGCATGAGATCCATGAATACCGAAGGCGCATTACACAAGCCGAACGGCATCACTGTGAACTCATAATGACCATAGCGTGTGCCAAACGCTGTCTTGGGAATGTCACCTTCCCTAATCCGCAACTGGTAATACCTGGACTTCAAATCCAACTTCGAATAGACGGTTGAGCCCGCTAGCTGATCGAACAAGTCATCAATCCGAGGAATTGGATACTTGTTTTTCTCCGTCAGTTTGTTTAGTTCACGATAATCAATACATAGTCGCAAACCACCGTCTTTCTTTTTCACAAAAAGAACAGGCGCGCTCCAAGGTGACATACTTGGGCGTATATAACCCTGCTCCAACAACTCTTGTAATTGAACTTTCAGTTCGGCCATTTCTTTTGGCGCTACCCGATACGGCGAACGGGCCACGGGTTTTGCACCCGGCACCAGCTCGATAGCGAAGTCAATTTCCCTTTGGGGAGGTAACCCGGAAGGTCCTTTGGAAACACATCAGCATATTCCGACACAATAGGCACTTCACTCACACTGGCCTTCGGCGCCACCGCCTCTATGAGTGTGAAGAACAACTCCGCACCCTTCCGAACTACCTTAACAACTTGGAGAGCGGATAACAACATCCCACTCATCCCTTGCATACCAATGAACTTGGTCTCTCGTTCGGTATTTTGCCCAAGTGTGACCTCTTTTGAAGTGCAATCAATACAGGCACGCTGCTCTGAAAGCCAGTCCATACCAAAGATTATATCAAACTCTTTGATCGGCAATACTAGTGTTTCCACCTTGAACTCCCGACTTCCTATCTTGACCTCAAGACCGCAAGATCGATCCGCGCACATCAAACATCCGTTAGGCAACAACACCTTTACACTGTCTGTCTTGGTCCGGATAGGCACCCCGACACGCAAGACAAAATCCTCGGACAGAAACGAATGTGAAGCACCTGTGTCAAACAGTGCTCGCGCCGGATACTCTCGTATAAGGACAAACCCTATAACATGACAATTAAAACAAGCACAGCACACCAAAAGTAAAACATTAAAACTTAAGCGCACCTGTGACGACATCAGCCTGCTTAATGGCCTCCTGTTGTCCAAGGTTGAAGACCCTGGGCTGCGCGTGCGAGGCAGAAGACTCCACCACAGCCTTCCCCTTCTCCGCATAAGACGCTCCCGTCTTCTTATCACCCTTTGGAGGACCAAATCGGCATTCACGTGCGAAGTGTCCAACCTTCCCGCACGTAAAACAAGCACGAGCTCCATTCCCAGATGTGTCCGTCACAGTCGCAGAAGGAGTTTGTCCAGAAGACTTAGACTTCTTATTCCATTTCCTTCGGTAGCCAAACTTGTCCGGACGCGGCGGCTTAAACTCCGGCTTCACAACCGCCAAGTTTCCCTTTGCTTGCCCCCGTTTCATGTCCGTCTCCAAAGAACGAGCCGTACAGACTAAGGCTTGGAATCCCTGACTCACAGAACTCGAGAGCAAATACCTTAGCTCATCTCGCAGTCCCGCATAAAACCGACTAGTCTTACGCTCTTCTTCGGCGAAGATCGAGCCCGCATATCTTCCTAAACGGGTGAACTCATGCAGGTAGTCATCCACACTTCGATCTCCCTGTGCTAACCGTTGGAACTCCATTTCCATCGATATCCTTTGCTGCACCGGCAGATGTTGTGCTAAGAACAACCGAGAGAATTCTTCCATTGTAATCTCTGCCAATTGCCTGCCGGCCAAGTGAGGCAGTTCAATCTCATCCCACCACAATCGCGCCTCTCCTTCCAGTAGGAAAGTGGCTAACATGACTTTCTGTTCCTCCTCAACCCTGATAGCTCTCATAATCCTTTTGATTCTTGCAAGCCAATCCTCTGCTTGGGCCGGTGTACCCGCCCCATGAAACTGCGGAGGGTTAAAGCTCAAGAATTGCTTCCATTGTTGATCGGCTACCCGCGGATCAACTTCGGCTTCTACCGGTTCTTGCCGTACCCCAGCTTGCGTTGGCACCACTGCAGGACGTGCCTGCCCCGCTTGCTGAGCATTCATCACCGCAAGTACCATTTCCGTGATAAGACGGACTGTTTCAGCGGATGGAGGAGTTGTGGGCACCTCGGCTGGTGCCGCACTCTCAACAGAACGTTGTGGTTCGGACTGACCCGCAACACTTCTGGTCACCTATAGGTGTAAAACACACAGGTTAACGACCAATAAAACGGCAATCATACAAAGAGAATACACAAGTTCAACAAACAAGTGTATTTGCATTCCTAAGTGGACAATCTTGAGTTCAAATTTAAGTGTTATAACGACGGCATTGACACGTGCTCGCCCCCTCTCAAAAGAATTCGTCCGCGAATTCGGAAGAGATCGACCAACAAGCTGATACCAAATTGTAACACCTCTACCCGTCAAGAAGAATATAATAGAGGGTCCGGCCGGGGCCCAACACCATATTCCACAAACAGGCGGAGACGCTACTAAATAATATCATAACCAACGCATCCTAACACAGAGCATTCTAGCGGAAGTTTCACGGTTGAATTATTGAACTCAAGATAAACAACATTGTCCACTAACATAGGAATGTAAATATATACATCAAAAGAGTCTGGCCTTAAGGCCTTACAACAGTTTCTCTTAACAAGAGTGTGGTTTACAGACATCGGCACGCAGGCCGGCCACACATGAACAAAAGAAACAAAACAATGCCTTCGAGGGCAGCAACGCAGCTTTGGGCTTCAGCCTGCTAAGTCCCGCTCGGACCAGCTCCTCCAGCACCTGTAAGAACCAATCCACCAAACGGTGGAAAAACAGGGCAACGGTCAGCATTCAGCCGACCAATTATAACGACCCTGCCCCTGGCACGGGGCAGCGGAATTCCATCCCTGCATAACATTCATCCACATGATATATAGCCATTCAAGCAAGACGTGCACGCCCGCATCGTCACATATCACAAACGTCGGCTCGACGGCCCGACGCTCCGTGCACTCAGGGCACATTCACACCGTTCAGAGGTCCCAGACATAACGGCGCACTATGAGCATTCTAGTCTGATCGGCTCACCGGCCGTCGACTCTCGCTATGTGATCCTAATAGGGCCTTAAGCACCCAAGGTTAGACAACCATAACGCGGGTATAAATCCACCTTTCCCGTTGCTCACATCGTCAGACTCACGCCTGGACTGACGCGGGTACAGTTTCACCTTGCCCGTTCCACCATTTCCTAGTTGCAGCCTCACGGCTCAACTTTCCACCAGTAGCACTCACGGCCACAAGAGAGTCCAACTCTCATAATTTCCTGGACTTCCTCCAGTACTTTTATCCATCATGCATACAAGCAATCATCACGGAGCCTTCTCCGATATGCAATCAAGCATCACCAATCCAGACCATGTCCAGATGGGCTTCACACAGCATGCCTAGATCCGTACTCCAATTCCGGACTCTAACAAGGGGGACTTCACATATCTACCCCAAGGGACGCCACAACCCACCGCACACTCGCGGGGAAGGGTTTTCCCTATGCAATGCAGGAATTAAGGACTTCGCATGTCCAAGCAGGAAATCGTTACCCTAGGAGTTCGCTTCGGAGCCATGGAGAGAAATTTGAGACGGATGAAAGCCTTCGCAGCAGCGTTGCCTTCGCAAATCCGAACTCAGCTCGCGATTTGGACCACCGTAGCACCACCGGCAGCCGGACTCCACTTCTTCTTCCTCCTTGCTCTCACCTCTCTCTTAAACTTTAGAAAGAGAGTATGATTTTAGAAATGAGCCCTCTTTTCCTCTTTTCCCGGCCTTATCAGCCCAGGAATGAACTCCAGCCACAGGATTCTACTTAAAGAAAATGAAGGGCCACGATCTACTGAAAATTCCCTTGAAATTTGGCCGACACGGCCTGTGACACGCCCGTGTCACAGGCCGTGTACCCTTAAGCGGCACATGCGACAGTCGCACCGACTGAAATATTCGAGAACACGGGCATCGACACGCCCGTGTCGAACCTGACACGCCCGTGTCAGTCATGAGACACGCCCGTGTCTCCTGTTACACGGTACTCACCGATCTCCAAAACCAGTACACGGGTCGGAACACGGCAACTGACACGCCCGTGTCCAGCCTCACACGCCCGTGTTCCCGGCCGTGTTCAAGGCCGTGTCCTGCTCTGACTTGAATAGGCCAATTTCGAAAATTAATTCGAATACGCCCTGGGACACGCCCGTGTCGAAGGCCGTGTCCCAGGCTCGACGATCGTCGACTCTCAAACGTCAACTAGCCTGAACACGCCCTGGGACACGCCCGTGTCCCAGGCCGTGTACACCCGACACGCCCTGGGACACGCCCGTGTCCCAGGCCGTGTCTAACAGCCTCCAACCCAAAATTGTGTACAAACATATTTTGAGATTTTTGGGGTGTTACAATTACACTGTATGGTCCTATGTTCATGATCCATTGTAGACTGATAATGGTCTACACTTAGCAATGGTAATCTGCAAACACACAACTAAACAAGGATATCAAATACAACTTAATTCATCTTAGTTCAAGGGTGACTTCATGCAAATCTGGATTATTGTGGATGCTATATTTAACAGTTTCCTTATTAGATGGGGCATTTAGTAGCTCCTCGCCCTCAGTCCCTAGCAGGTCCTTTTCTATCTGTGATTGCTCCCCCTCAGTCCCTGCCGCTGGTAAATCAGGAAACAACTCTTCCATAGTTACCTTTTGCTGCATCTGTACAGGAGGAACACGATTAGTTTGGAAAACAAAAGGTTCTCCCTGGACATCCAGATCTTTGTCTAGGGACCTCTCTAGAAAGGAGATACTTACTTGCTCATCCTGAGCCGTATCTTTAAAATGCACATCTCGTGCCTCTTTCTCCACATTTAGCAGTGCTTCTTTATTGATATCTAATACAATATCCATTACTATATCAGTTGCAAACTCACTCTTTAGAGTAACTACAACAATTGCTCCCCCTTGAACAGACAGCTCAGAAAGTACAATATCTTTTGCTGTTGCGCGGGATTTTCTCCCCATGGAGTAGTGACTATCTACTACTTTGGGAGCACACTGCTCTCTACTTGATCTTGAGCATCTTTTTGTTGTCTGTCTTCATTTGAACTGAAGACCACTTTTTCTTTAGAATCACTAGAGGATTCTGCTTGATGAACAACTTCCTTCTTCATCTTTTCTTTCTTGCTCTGTTTTAGAGGAGTAGAAACCTCCTTGGTTAATACTCTATCCCACCTAGACAGAATTCTAGTGTCCATTCTCCTCATATGATTGATTTTTGTTCCTGGAAGTTGGCTCATTATATATGGTATTGCTGAAGATAAACATAAACTCAGAATCCTTCCCAGATTTGGTTTCTTTATACCTTCTTGTATTTTGTCAAAGACTATTAATGCCCAGTCTGTTTTTAGCCTAAAAATTATTCTTGTCATTAGATGGAACATAGAGGGTGAAATTTTGTCATGTCCACCTGTTTTACATAAAATCACCTTGCCTACTATTTCAGATAGAAACTTCCCTTGTTAATTCATCCCTTTCCTGGTGATGGATGATCCAACCTTGGTATTAGGGTTTAGCCCGCACCAGCTTAAAGCATCTTTTATCATTGATGGAATGACATCATCTTCATCCTTAACCTTCGGAAGTTGGAGTGATTTCCTAATCATATTCAGTGTAAGTTTCACTCGGGAATCTTGAACTGTCGCTTTGATCTTTTTCCCGTCAGTGTCCACAGTTGCTGATGAATAAAAGTCCATTACTTCTGTTTTCCAAATCTTAGTTGGTTCTGAGACCAAGAACTCCAATCCATTTTCCGAAATTAGGGTTATTACACCCTGGATTTCTTGTGAAGCTATCGTGAATCTCCCACGAACATGCTCATAACCTTCATTCCTTGTCATCCTTGTGGGACGCCATCGATGAGAGGGAGAGAGAGAAGAGAAGTGAGGTGAATATCTATGTCGACACAAGGTCTAGAGTCAAGAAATCTGAAGGCGTAGTTGACCAGATTTTGGCTTCACCTATTTATAGCCTTGGTGTAAAGGGGAGTTCAAAAGACGCGCCTAAGTAATAATACTAGGTCTCGATAATACTTAGGTTTAGTCGACACGTCTATGTGTCAACATACTTATGTCAGTGTCGACATGGACTGGTCATGTCTCGACATAGAGTGTCGACTTTGATTTTTGTGTGTCAACACAATAAATAAGCTAACTTAAAGTCTCGACAGAGTTGTGTCCACACCTATTCTTCTGTTGACACAAATACTGTTTATGTGTCGACACATCCTTTTTCTTTGTCGACACAACATACTGAGTGTGTCGACACAAAGTCTTCTTTTGGCGACACAAACTTTGTACTTAGACAAATTTCCAGAGAAATTTTGTACTGATATATTCTACTTAGGAATGCTTTTGCTGACCTATTCTAGGTCAACATACCTAATTCAATTTTAAAATAATTGAATTTAGTTTCATCCCGAGGTTTTGTAAAAATATCAGCAATTTGATTATTTGTGTTTATAAATTCTAGACTAATATCTTGCTTCTCCACATGTTCTCTTATGAAATGAATCTTAATTTCTATATGTTTGGTTCTACTGTGAGATACAGGATTCTTAGCAATAGAAATCACACTAGTTGAATCACAAAACAGTGGAATTCTACTTACCCTGATGTCATAAACTTCAAGTTGGAGCTTTATCCATAATAATTGTGCACAGCAACTGCCTGCATCTACATATTCAGACTCAGCTGTTGATATAGCTATACTGGTCTGCTTCTTGCTGCACCATGACACCAGCCTTCCACCTAAGAATTCACAGGTTCCTGTAGTACTCTTCATGTCTTCTTTGCATCCTGCAAAGTCTGCATTTGATAAACCTGTTTGTATGCAATCTCTATTTTTAGGGTACCAAAGACCTAGATTAGGTGTGCCCTTAAGATATCTCAAAATTCTCTTAATGGCAGTATAATAAGATTCCTTTGGACAATCTTGGTACCTAGCACATACACATATAGCATACATGATGTCAGGTCTACTAGTAGTTAAGAAGAGTAGGGAGCCAATTATCCCTCTATATAAAGACTCATCAACAGGTTTCCCTATCTCATCTTTTCCTATAGGCATACTTGTTCCCATTAGAGTTTTCATGGTGGAGGCTGAGTCCATACCATATTTCTTAATCAACTCCTTGGTGAACTTAGACTGGAATATGGACAATCTATCATCAGTTTGTCTTACTTGAAGTCCCAAGAAGAATTTTAGCTCACCCATACTGCTCATCTCAAACTTCTTTTGCATAAGTTTGACAAACTTTCTACAAAGGTTTTTTTCAGTAGATCCAAAGATAATGTCATCAACATATATCTGGGCTAGGATTATCTTGCATTTAGATTCCCTAAAGAATAGAGTTTTTTCTATCTTTCCTCTAGAGAATTTATTCTCAATAAGAAAAGCAGACAAAGTTTTATACCAAGCCCTAGGGTCTTGTTTCAAACCATATAGATCTTTCCTAAGCCTATATACATAATCAGGATAATGAGAATCTACAAAACCTGAGGGTTGTTCAACATAGACCTCCTTTTTAAGTCACCATTCAAAAATGCTGACTTTACTCCATCTGATATACCTTGAACCCTTGATAGACAACATATGCCAAGAACAACCTTATATCCTCCAGGCTTGCCACTGGGGCAAAGGTTTGATTAAAGTCAATCCCTTCTTCTTGCTTGTAGTATTTTGCTACCTGCCTGGCCTTGTTCTTGATTATAGTTCCATTCTCATCAAGTTTGTTTCTGTAGATCCACTTGGTTCCTATAATGTTGTGATCCTTTGGTTTAGGAACCAGTTCCCAGACTTTACATCTCCTAAATTGATTTAGCTCTTCTTGCATAACATCAATCCAGTTTGTGTCTATCATGGCTTCTTCAAACTTCCTGGGTTCTATATGTGATAAGAAACTTGAATATAAAACTGTGTTCATGTTCTTACTCCTAGTTAGTACACCTTGACTTGCATCACCTATAATTTGATGAGCTGGATGATCCTTTAGGTGTCTTCTTGCTAGAGGAAATCTGTCAACCTCTTGGCCTTCTTCATTTTCCTCAACCTGATACTCCTCAATATCTTCTTCATCCAGTGAGTCTTGTTCTCCCCATGGACAAAATGCATCCACTTCTTCATCTAGCCTAGCAGGTGCTTCTTCATTAATAGTCTGCTTATCCAGCCTATCCTTTAAACCTATAGAACTACCTGAAGAGCTAGACAATTCACTGTTAATTAACTTAGTTTCATCAAATACTACATGGACAGATTCTTCTATAACTTTTGTAGTCAAGTTGTAGATCATGTATGCCTTACTATTATTATTGTACCCCAAAAATATCCCTTTTAGGGATTTGGCAGCAAACTTAGTTGGGTAGTGCTTACCATTTACTAGGACATAACATGTGATACCAAAGATTCTAAAGTAGGAAATGTTTGGTTTTCTACATTTCAAAATCTGATAGGGAGTCATCTTATGTTTCTTATTAATGGAGGATCTATTGAGTACATGACATGCAGTATTTATTGCCTCAGTCCAGAAGTACTCAGGGAGAGTAGTGTCACTAAGTAGTGTTCTACTTGCGTTAATTAGAGTCCTATTCTTTCCTTCAGTAACACTATTTTGCTAAGTGAGGAGAACTCCTGATGAATCCCAAGTTCTTCACAAAACTTTATCATACATTCAGACTGAAATTCAGTTCCATGGCCACTTCTGATTTTGACCACTGAATTATTAAATTCATTCTGAATTTGTCTAACAAAGGTCTTGAAAATAGTAGGAGTTTCAAATTTCTACCTTAAGAAGAAAACCCATGTGAATCTAGAATAGTCATCCATAATAACTAATGTATATACTTTCCTGCCATGACTATAAACTTGCATAGGATCAAACAAATCCATATACAAGAGATATAAACATCTCTTTGAATCTTTGGTATCAAGTGCATGAAATGAGGACTTAGTCCTCTTGCCCTTTTTGCAAGCTGAACATACACCCTCTTTGATGCACTTGACTTGAGGACAATTTCTCACTAACCCCATGCTGAACAGTTATCCTATTGACTTATAGTTCAGATGAGCTAGCCCCTTGTTCAATTTGACACATAGTGAAGCTTTCTCTCCTACAACTAGACAAATAGGTGAGATGTTAAACTCATAATCATGGTTAAGAAAATATACATTCCCTTTCCTAGTGCCAGTCAAAATGATCTCTTGATCACTTGACCTCCTTATTTGCACTCCCCTTTGAGAAAAGAGATGTGATAACCTTGATCACTAAGTTGACTTATGCTAATCAGGTTATGTTTTAGACCTTTCACATAAGACACTTTAGTGATAGTAATTGAATAACTAGAAATGTTATCAAATCCTTTGATGATTCCTTTTTCTGATCCCCCAAAGATTACTTTGGGTCCATTCTCTATAGGTACATAGTCCCTCAACATTCTTCTTGTTCCAGTCATGTGTATGGAACATCCACTATCCAAGTACTATATAGGGGTATGGCCACTTGGATCTACCTACATCAAATAAAGAATCACTTATCCTTAGAACCCAAATTATTATTGGGTCCTAGGTCCTTGTAGGTTTGAAATCCTGCAGCTGTTCTTACAGGAAAACTATTCTTGGTTTTAACACTTGTGTTAAACCAGCAATCCACGACAAAGTATCCTTCCTTGCCACAACACCAACACTCAAATCTATTGTACCTTCTCTTAGGTACAGACTTCACAACCTTGTTGCCAGTAGTCCTTTTAAGTGTAGGTGCTGGAGCAGCAAACCCCAAGAATTCCTTTTGAACCTAATGGGCTTGCCTATAGAGTGGCCTACTTGCATTTGCACACTTGCCAATGTGATATCCATACTCACAGTGACCATGAGTATTTCATGATCATACCTGTTTGTAGGTTGCATAACCTTCCTAAAGAAAATAGGGGGTTTAGAGGCTAGTGGCTGAATTGGGGCCTTACCTTTTCCATGAGAATTTGTGACCCTAGTTCTTCCCTTAAAACCTAGACCAGTCTTTCCTTTCTGAGAAATGAAATTGTCTATTAAGGGCAAGACAGATTTTGGCTTATAGAATTTAGCCACTAACTCTCTTTCTTTCTGGAGTCTTGCCACCAGATTCTTGATATGATTTTCCTTGAAAGATATTGTGCCCATCTAAATAGCAGTTATGTTCTTCAGTTTGGTAACCTCCTTCAGTTTCAAATCTATCAGCTTGGCTGATTCTGATGCAGCCTGCTTAAGAGATTCAATTTCCTTAGACTGCTCTTTGACAAGAAACTTTCTCCTCTTCAAAGCTTGCAACAACTAACCATACTCATTAATGAGTTGATGAACATCCCCCTCAGAATCAGAACCATCCCCTTCTCTTGAAGTTGATGCTACTGATTCTGATCTAGTAAAATAATCAGAATCTAAGGGAGAACTGTATACCTTGCTTGGACCAGGCTAATCTTAGCACTGATCATCTTCTAATAGAGCCATCAGCCCTCTACAGCAATAATCTTTCACTCCCTTTATGAAGTCCAGCATTTGTAGGAATTCTAGCTCCCTAGAATCCTCTTCTGTTGAGAACAGCCAAACATTTGCTTCTGCATCATCTTCTTCTCCTGATCTTTAAGATGAAGAGTCTGTCCAACTCTTCTGCTTTTGAGCAACAAAGTATTTCTCCTTCTTGCCTTTCACTTGATGCTTCTTCTTATCCTTAGATTCAGTCCTCTTGTCTGGACAGTCAGCTATAAGATGTCCAGGCCTGTTGCAACAATAACAAACAATCTTAGTATTAGTTTGTTTACTAGGTTTTGTGGCATACTTGTCCTCCTTGGGAGTCTACTTTTTCTTGTAATACTCATCCTTAGAGAAAGATGTAGATGGCCTGGTTCTCCATTTCTTCTTTTTCATGAACCTTTGAAATTGACTTGTAAAGGCAGCAAAGTCCTCATCAGAGGTGTGGCTATCTGATGTGTTGTTGTCAGGATTTTCTTCTTCTACCTCAACACTCCTTTTGCCTGGAGAAGGAGACTTTCTCCTACCCTTTATTATGCCTTCAGCCTTGAAGGAAACTGACTTATCCTTGTACTCAGACCTGTTGCTCTTCTCTTCCTCCTTTCTGGCAGTGAGCTACATTTCATATGATAGCAGCATTCTAAACAGTGTGGGAGGAGGTGTATCGTAGCACTCTCTATTGGTGTGAACTTCTTGATCAGTTCTTGAATAAACTGAATCTTCAGATCCAACCTGACTTAGCTATTTCAAAGCTTCTTGGTAGAATAAAATAAGGTTGAACTTTACTTGATGTACAAGTTGATATCCTGTCAGCTCCTTCCTTGAATTCAGAATAAGATCTGAATCTTCTCTTATAGAGTATTCAGAATCTGCCTTCTTAAGGGTCTTCCCTTTTCTTGTTGGTGAATTCTCTCTTTAGATGATTCACTTTTTATCTCTGTATCTATTCTTTTTAGTTGTCAAGGATTAGTCCTTTATATAGAGATTTCTCATGATTACCTGCTGATCCGGTATGTATCCACCTTCTGACAGTTCTGACAAAGGTGTCAGACCTGTTGATTATGATAGTTGTCGAGTCACCAGTCATGACAGTTGATTCCTCAAAGACTTTATAACTCAGCATGAACCACTCTACAAATTGCTTCATATGTGTCGACACAAATAGTCTAAATGTCGACACAAGTCTTAATTATGTCGACACAACACTCCATGTGTTGACATAGTCATTCTTCTGCTACTCGACACATCTTCTATTTATATGTGTCGACACAAGTCCTGTGTGTCGACACAACTGCTCTCGGAATCGACATAACTGCTGCAGACAGATGACTTTGAGTGTATATCCAGCTATCGTTGAGTATGTGTCGATACAAGTCCTGTGTGTCGACACAACTGCTTCTGTTCTTGAAATAGCTGATGTAGACAAATGGCATTGAGTGTGTGTTGACACAAGTCTTGTGTTTGTACACAAGACTTTAGACCCAGTATAGCTATTGTTGTAAGATGGCATTGAGTGTGTGTCAACACATGTCCTGCGTGTCTACACAAACCTTCTTCAGTTGTTGACACAATTCCTGAGTTTCGACACATGCCTTTCTTCTGATGTCAACATAACTCCTGGGTGTCGACACAGCTTCTGCTTTAGGTTTTGATACAATTCCTGCCTTAGGTGTCGACACAATTCAGGGTGTTGACACAACTTCTTCTTCAGGTGTCGACACAATGCCTGGGTGTCGACACAATGCCTGGGTATCGACACAGCTTTGCTTCTAATGTCAACACAACTTCTGGGTGTCGACACAATTCATCACAAATGTCGACACTTGTACTTAGAGAATTTCCTGGCAAACCTTACACCTACACAATGAAACTCAAATGTCCATCAAATACAAATTGATGTATATCATTGAGTAAGATGAGGCTTCTCCAAATCTGATACAAATTTTTCAGTATACCCAACATTTACCATTTATTTTGTTTATTTCTTTTTGTCCCTTTTCTGATTTTTGGCTTAGCATGCAGGTCTGTGTTATTTTTATTTTAGCCGTGGAGCACTTTTTCAACAAATTTTTCTGTTTGCTATGTATTATGTAGCTGAGTGACGTCTCTATGACACTTTGCTCCGATACATCGACGCCATGGCTATTTTAAATGTCGAGCATTGTATTAGGTGTTTGTTTTGTCAAGGTATATGTAACGACCTGGCCTGCTAGGAGCACAGTGCCACCTGGCCCACCAGCAGCCCAAGGAGAGCCCATGGTGCCATGGTGGTAAAACCGGAATATACAAGGCCTGCAGGCCGTACACCCCAACCAAATCTCCATGACTGTTTCTCAGTTGGTGATGAGCACTGTTTATAGGAGAGTCTTATCAAGGTTGTGGGTTCGATCCCTAGCAACAACCTTCCGTGGTGAGAAACAGTCACAGATATTTGGTTGGGGTGTACGGCCTGTAGGCCTTGTATATTCCGACTGTACCACTGTGGCGCCTTGGGCTCTCCTTGGGCTACTGGTGGGTCGGGTGGTACTGTGCTCCTAGCATGACAGGTCGTTACAAAAAAGTGCACTTTTTATGTAGGGCCCGGGTTTAGAGCTCAGTTGCCAACGGCGTAATTGTTCAGCTTGTCTAGCCCAATGGCACCGCTACAGGGCTGCAGCCCAGCGCCTCCCAAACCCATCACTGGACAGTTTCTCAACACAGTAGGTTGTTAAGGGCAGTTTTTGAACTCGACACCTCCTTAATAAGGTGCCTTCAACAACCCTCATCACAAAAACTGAGTTGCAAGAGTGACAGTAAGGTTTTAAGTTTGTGAAGATTCGGATCGCCGCTGTCAGAGCTACGGTGCTCGGAATCGCAAACCAAGCATTGATCCGGAAAGCTATAGTCGAGATCTTCACAATCGTGGTACGTATTTATCGTTTTGTTGAAGTTTTTCGTTAGGGTTTTTGGCCCTAACCTCTCTATTGGCCAAATCCTTGTGGATTTTGGCTGTACCACCGTAGCGCCTTGGGCTCTCCTTGGGCTGCTGGTGGGCCGGGCAGCGCTGTGCTCCCAGCGGTCCCGGTCATTACAGTATAGGCCACATGTTGAAGGATCACCCTCATTTGTGCGAGCCTTCTCCCTCTGAGTGCGTGTGCGCAGCAACCCCCCGTTTGCGGAGGACTACTGTGGACAGGCCTACCAGGGTATTGTCGGGCCTATACACTGACATCGCATATCTTGCTCACTCTTTGCCCGTCGAGATTATCGAAGAATCTCTCTCCACATACAGATCTTTCATGGGTCCCTCGCTCCCTTTTTACGAGCTTCCCCTGAGTGATGACGATCACTCGGGTTTTTGCCAGCAAAAAGAGGATTAGGAACCCATGGGCGCTCCTGTATGGGACGAAGAGATTGTTCTATTCGATGGGGTGGTGTTAGCGGATGATTTTGCGTGGGGGCCTGCTCATTCAATGCCTAGTTTCGAGAGCAATTTTGCCCCTACGCAATTTTTTCTTGATCGTGCTACTCCTTTTTCTTGTAAGTAGGCTCATGATGCCATATTCATGGGTGATTCGGTTCCTGAGGATGTGCTGATGTGGGATGAGGAACATCCCCTTTCTGATGCGGAGATTTGCACCTCCTTATTGTACGAGGCATTCCCTCTTACCACCGCGGACCTCGAGTTCTCGGATTCCCCCCGATAAGACTCATATGATACCGACGATGATCTTTTCTCGGATTCTGCTGAGAGTGATATCAAAATCACTCTCCCATATTCTGCATTATTTAGTTTTCCCGCTTTTTTATTACTTGAACCCCCTTCATTATCTGAGCATGTGCAGGCTTAGTCTCCATATGTATGATGGGATGTCGATGAGCCTTGTGCTCATGCCGATGGTGAGTGCGTCTGCATGTGCGAGAAGGGTCTTATCTCCTTCGCAGAGGAAGCCTATTTCATCGCCATCACTTCCTGCGGACTTACGGTGGACAACGCCTTGCTAGGCAAGGATTTAGCTGGTGATGAGATGAGCGAGGAACAGTGCTCCTCCTCTTATTATTTATTATTTCCTCTATCTATCGTGGGCATGTATTATTTTTTAGGTAGAGGGGGTAACTGCTTTATCTCCATATCGGTACTCGCTACCGCAACGGATATTCGGCCAGTTACCTGTGCATCTTTTATTTCATAGGCCCATCAGCTAGGACTTTTCATTAGCCGAATAAGTCGTGCTGGGAGGACAATAACCCCAGTACTTATTTAGGAGTAGGTGTAGTTAGTTATTTTTACTATTTTGGGAAAATTGGTTTGCGTTTTGTATATCTTGTTTTAGCTTTAGTGCATGCTTTCGAGATTTTTGTGTGTTTGCGCCTGATTCGGACAGATTGCCTAGTATCTCGGGAGGTTCATTTTTCCATTTTATTTTGTTTTTCTCGTATTTTTTGTTGTATGAGACTTCCCTTTGAAAATTAGGCGAATCGTGCTTTTTATGCAAAACTCACGGTTTGGGGAAAACATACGCATTAAAAATGCACGACTGTGCGTTTATATTTCTAAAACGCTCGGCTGAGCGATTTTTACGCATGCTGGCCCTAATTCTACCACGCCGCTGTAGCAACCACCCGCTACGCATGACCGTGCATTTTATATTTATAAAATGCTCGGCCGAGCGATTTTTACGCATGCTGGCCCTAATTCTCCCATACCGCAGAGCAACAACCCGCTTTCCCTCCGTCTTCTCCGGCGAGATCTCCCTCCTTTCCTCAAAATCCTCCCACATTTCTTCTCTCTCTCCACTCCCCCTCTCTCTCTTGTATGCCATGGGATTCAAGAAAGTGATAAGCAAGTTGCACCATTCTGATCGTGCTTCCTCCTCCTCTACGTAGAATGTTGCTCCTGAGGAGCCGGAAGAAGCTCCTGATGCGCCATTGGAAACTGCAGAATTAGAGCGGATGCTTCGATTTTTGCGGCTGTAGATTTTTTCAAGGTTTGAACGATTGGTCAAGAAACAATTTTTGGATTTTCTCTACGTTTCAGACAGGGAGCTAGTGATTGTCGGTGTAAATCAGGACGTGGACAATTTGCTCGACGTTAGTTCGTGGCGTCACCTCTTCTCCGTCGTGGAGACCTGGATTCGCGAACTCACTCTCGAGTTCCTCTCCACCTTCCGCATTGTAGAATGACATAACGCGGAAACCAGTGGGTCCACGCCTGTGACAATTCGGACGAACTTCCGTACTTATACTATTAGTGTGAGGATACTTGCCGTTTATGCGGGGATATACACGGTTGAAGATCTCACAGAGTCGGACGTTCTGTCCCGAACCTTTGAGTTCCCAACTGGTGCATCTCCTCACACTTTCTGGCAGGAGATCATCGGGCTATCGCAGAAGTACGAATCGCGATCGGCCAAATCTTCCCATATCATCTGCCCCGCGCTCCGCTATGTTCAGCACTTGATCGGGCAAAACATCAACCCCCGCTCGATGAGTCAGAATTTAGCGGGGTGTTCAGACCTTCTCTACCGCTATAGTATGTACCACGATGTTCCTCTTTACCTCGGCCGTGTCTTTGCCGATTACTTCATTCACCAGGCCACGTGCGTGCCTCTAAAGGCCATCGGTGGTTCGCACTTCATTACGCGGATCGCCAAGGTCTTCGGAGTTTTTGATGCTTTGCCCGACATGAATCACATCTCCCGTGGCGATTTCATTTCGGCAACCATGATGACCAACTTCAAACATGTACGCCGCATTTATTCCAGCGGTACTTGGTGCTTCGTTATTCGGACAGCGGAGTGTGAGCAGCCAGGTCAGGCTTCTTCTGCAGATACGGGATCCTCTTCGGAGTCCAGTCGGCTCGACGATGCCGCTCCGTTCCATCCCGTTCCCTTGGCACATCGCCTTCTTTTTCCCATGCCTCGCATCGTAGGAGTTTCATGGAGGATTATCCCGACTTCTACGCGCGGCATATGCAGATGGAGGAGCTGATGCGCGAGAAGCAAGGCATGACGACGTGCATTATTGATTTCTTTAGGTTCCCCCTGCTTCCCCCACTCGTGCTTCATCTTCGCGTGCCCGTACTCCACCTCCTCCTCCTACTGATCATCCCAAGTGACTTTTGCTTCTCTCCACGGATGGGAGTTTTATGTTTTTTCTTCATGTTTGCATTTTTGTATATTTGACTGATTATGTATTTGACATTATTCAGCTTGGGCTTCATCCCCAGGGTGGTTAGTAGTATTATTGTTGTTTTAGTACCTTTCCTTCGTGTCGAATTTTATTATATGTGTGATGATTTTGTTTAGTTTAATAACTTGCAAGCACTACTTAGTTTAAATTTGGTATTGCCATGTATATACAAAATTTTGCTGGAGCTCTTTTGCAGGTTGCCTTTCCCTTGCACGACGGAGGAGTAAAATTTTTGCAGCTTTGGCTTCATGCTTTCACGCATCTTCTGGTATGCTCATTTGTTGAGCATGTGGTAACCTCTCCCCCAACTTGTATTTGATTGTTTTTTATTACATACCTGTGTACATGCACCGCTTTCACTTGCATACAAAAAGCACCTTTTTTTCTATTTTCTATAATCTCAAATGTTTTGTGCACCTACACCCACATGAGCGTGATCTTAACCACGTGCGTGGATCTAGTCAAGTGTATTTCTTTTGTGTAAACTTTAAAAATAGTAGTGCTGGCTAGGATTTTAGGATAGAGTAGTGCGAAACTCGTACAGTGCTCCTAATCGTGTACTCATGGTAAGTATTGAAATAGTAAAGATTCAATTTTCTTTATGCTCGTTGATTTATACTTTTTCTGCAGGTATACATTTTTATTTTTACTACTCAAAAATGTTGAATCTGGTGTAATCGAATGGTAGTGTAGGGATGTGTGTAGCCGTCACTAGACTCATTTTGTTTGAGTTGGGAGGAAGGATCATATTTCTTGGTGGCTAAGAACTTTCCTCAAGCTACTCTCAAGCATTGGTGCCTAGTTAGTAAAGCGTGAGCATGATGTAGGCAATCATTTTGGCCCGGTTGAGCCTTGTACCCCGTCCTAACGTTAATCCTTGTTAATCTATATTGTGCATATACCTCCTTTTGATTTAGCCCTAATCCGCGATCACCAAAGCCTAAAAGCCTTTCCCAGTAGCACGCCCTTATCTTGAGCTATTAGTGGATTACTTCTTGCGTTTAGGATGCTGCTGTGGTGCAGTTTTGTGATTGTTGCTTGGATGTGGTTTTTAAAAAGAGAAAAAGAAAAAAAAGGGGTAAAAGAAAAGAAAAGAGTGTAGATATATATATATATAGATATAGATATATATATATATATACTATTTGATATGAAATGAGATAGTGAAAAAGAAAATTCTATTTGTGATTTTATTTCTATTGCTGTAGGCGGTGCACACACCCTTGTTGTCAAGTTCAAGTCTGGTGGTGTGGTGCACCTGCAATTTTTTTGTTAGTTTAGGAGAATCTTTTGTATGAGCTCATTTGGGTTGTCCTTAGCTGTCATTTTTAGCCTTGTGCATTTTTACCTACGTTTACACCCAAGCCCCATTATTATCCTAAAGACCTACGGATTCACGCTTGAGTCAAACTAGCGCCGTGGAGAGAGTGTGAATAAGCAAGCGTATGGTCCCCGACATTGATGGATTTCTTTGGAGGTGATCATGATCCCTGGTCTTTTGCATTGCTCATCTGAGTGGCCTGCCTACTTTCTTCGTATGTATGATCGAACGATTCTCCAAAATTCCAATTTTTAGTAGATACAATATTTATTTACGCCTGTTGAATAGTATAAAAACTCCGTAGTATAGTTAAAAAAAAATTTCTATTATATTTTCTATGCCCATGATGTATTTGATTTCTCGTAATACTTTTTTTTAAAATACTTAGCCAACTAACTATTTTCAAGTCCACGGAGTGATGATTTGCTAGGGACGAGCAAATGTTTAAGTCTGTTGGTGTGATGAGTCCAATATTTATAGGTGTTTTTCGGACTCATCTGGGCCTGTTTTCTCACTCGTGCACTGAATTTTTATCGGTAATCGGTTATATTTGCTTCGATTGGTCAAAGACAACACTTTGCATCACTTTGGCTCGAGGGTGTGCAATTGCGCATTCTGTTGTTGGGGGTAGGCACATGGTGCTCCCCATGGCTCTTTCCTCTTATTTTTGTTGTGTATTGGTGCTGGGCGTTTGTGCTCCAGTTTTGGTTTTTGTTGTGCTGGAAAAGAATCGAGTGGAGCTTGACGAACATCTTCGAGTTGAGCTCGATGATCCTCACGCACGGTTAACGCACGGTTTCGGCAAAACCGTGCGAGAAGGAAACACACGGTCTGTATATTTTTTTCTGAGTTCCAGCTCTCTATTATTAATCGTGCGTTTTCCTTCACGGACGGGCATATGAGCCCGTGCATGGGTAAAACGCATGGTTCCTCTCTATTATTCAATTTTCAGTGCTCTGTCGTTACCCGTGCGTTTTCCTTCACTCACGGGCGGAAGCGTCCGTGCGTGAGGAAACACACGAGTCAACGCATCTTCATCACATGCCATTTTCTACGCATTATTAACGCACGGCTAACGCACGATCGTGCTCTAACCGTACGTGACCATTTTTCTTACCTGCTTCTATTTAAAGCAAAGATATCTATCCATTTGAGAGGAGAACATTTTTCAGCCCCACCTTCGCCATTTTTGGGCGAAACTCCTCCATTCCATCTCCGCCCTTCATCTTCCACTAAGGAGAGAAGCTCCAGCCATGCTCGAGAAGCTTACCTCTCTCGGCGCTTGCTCTCGGCCTTCTCCTTCATCTATTAGCTCCATTGTAAGTTTTAACGCCATATCCAACAAGCAAAAGGAAGCTTGCAACCTTCTTATGGATCGTGACACGAAGAAGACGAGTCCATTGGAGGGCCGTGAAAGCCTTCTTTACCCCAGACGTAGTTGAGGACCGAGCTTGGACGCGGACTGACAACCCGGCTACTCCTTCCGTGACTCCTCGAAAAGCCTTCAGATTTGGTCAATTTCTTGACTCGTTCTTGATTTGTTGTTGTATATGCGTGGTTGAATCTTCTTCTGTAGATGATATCGCACTTTAGTTGTAATCGTATTTGTTTCATGTCTATGTGTTTCTATTTCTCTTTACTACTTTAGTTGCTTGAGTAGCGCCTGTATTTTTCACCCACCACTATAGTTAGTGTTGCCGTTCTAGCGTTTGCTAGAGGCGCGCATTGTGAAGAGGTGTTTGTGACCCTCAATCCGCTGTTCCATTCACTCCCTACACCTGCCTACTCTTCCATTCTGCTGAGCGAAGCAGCGCATAGCGGCCTGTATAGGAGTAGATTTAATTAGCTTTTTTTATTATAACTAAATCCAATCCCCTTTGGACTTCAATCTCAAGTCCTCCTTGAAAGAGCACTCAACCTTACGGTGTTCCTTGAGAGATTTAATACTTGGGAAAGCCTCCGCATTTTATATTACTTATGCTAGCGGTACACTTACCGTAAGCGCACCGGAAGTCCATGCTCAACCAAGAGTATGAGGCTTTTAGGAAATCCAAGGGGGACAACATAACTACCAGTTATGAAAAATTCTTTAGTATTGTGAATGAACTAAAGACTTATGGAAGGGTATTCAGTCACTACGAAGTAAATTACAAGTTCCTTAGATCTCTCACTAGAGATTGGGATAGAAAGATCTGTGCCATCAGAGAAGTGGCAAAGATGGGTGACACTGCTCCTCATACCCTTTTTGGGAAGAGGCTGTCAAATGAGATGCAGTTGGCTATTAGGAAAGAAGAGGAGAACCACATCAAGTCTCAGGTAAGAGACAAGGCTATAACATTCAAAGCTGAAGGCTCCAACAAAAGCAGAAGAAATTCTCCCTCTCTACCAAGGAGAGATGTTGGATCTGATTATAGAAGATCAGAGAAAAGCACGTCAGACTGCCAATGGTCTGATGAAGATTTTGATTCCTTCTCCAGGAAATTCCAGAAGTTCATGAAGAATAAGCACGTGAGAGGCCATCCTTCCTCCTCCTCTCATCGCAAGGATGACTACTACAAGGGTAGGAGAAAATCCTCTAAGGAGGACATGTATGGTTCCAAAACTAGTAAACATGTTTCATCTAACATGACTTGTTATCATTGCAGAAAGCCTGGTCATGTAATAGCTGACTGCCCAATCAAAAGAAGGGAACATGGTGAGAAAAAGGACCACTAGCAAAAAGGCAAGAAGGATAAATCCCTCATTGCTAAGAAGCAAAGAAGCTGGACTGACACATCCTCATCATACTCATAAGAAGAAGAAGAAGCCTATATAAGGTTGTACTCTGCTGAAGATGGAGCTGTAGAAGCAGACTACATTAAAAGGCTGGTTGCTATAAAAGAAGAAGCTGAGAAGGTTCTTCCTGCTACTAGGGTTGAAGTCAGGGCTCCTCTATCACAGTCTGATGGTGATTCATAAGTGGATTATGAAGAAGATAGCTGCTTCCTTGGGTAGATGGCTAGGTCTGATGAAGAACTCAGCTAGGATCAGCCCGGTCCAAGCAAGGAATATCTATTACTAGCTCTTCTAGATCAGATTATGAATCAATTCCAGATTCATGTGCCTTTGCATCAAATTATGATGATAGCTCAGAATCTGAAGGAGGCATCAATCAATTGATTGATAACTATGGTGCACTCTTGCAGGATCTAAAGAAAAGCAAGCTTTTTGCCAAACAGTAGGCTCAGAAAATTGCTTCTCTTTAGCTTGCTTTTTCAGAATCAGCAAAACTGCTGGATTTGAAGATGCAAGAAGTTAGCAAACTAAATAATGTAACAATCTTTCAGATGAGCACCATAACCTTCAAGAATAGCCATATCAGGAATCTTAAAGGAAAGCTCCAAAAAGAGAGGGAACTAGTGGCTAGCTACTCCAAGCCTAGCACAATACTAACCTTGATTGACTCCTTCTCCTCCGAAAAGGGAAAGAAAGAGTTGGGTTTCAAGGGAAGGACAAGAGCTGCCAATCCCAAGGGAAAGGGAAAAGATCAAGTGCAGCCACTAGCCTCTAAGCCTCCTGTTAAATTTTATAAAGTGCAACTACCTTCTAACAGGCATGAACATGAGAGTATATATGTTCACTGTAAGAATGCTAGACCCTCTAGTGTGAATAAAGATGTTCCACACTATGGTGGTAGATACAGCAAGGGTGCAAGTGCCTTTAAGGAAGTCTATGAGGAAATACAAATGGTCCATCATAGACAATTATTGTTTGGTGCACCAGCCCCTCCAGTCAAGGGTAAAGCTGCTGAATGTTCTCCAGATCTTCTAGCCCACTCTAAGACAAAGGGCAAGTCTATGAGTACACCAGACCTTGGCATCTCTGGAGACATCAAGAGTATGCTTTTTGAAAAGAAAGCAGCTTCTAGAAGGGCTCAAGATATCCCCATCACTTCTACTACCAGACCCACAACTTGTTAGACTAGGGTTGGGAAACTAAAGAACAGGACTACTGCTACTCCTTCTAGACTAAAAAATGTTGTTAACACAGCCACTAAACCTACTCTGAAAAGAAGGTACAACATCCATGAATGTGGGTGCTGTGGCAAGGCAGGCCACTTTGATGTTGATTGCTGGCACAATCATAGTGTACAGAGAGCCAATGTTAGCTTTCCCATCAGAAAAGTTGCAGGCAGGCATAGTCATTTTCAGTCTTACCTGCACCTAGGAATCAATAAAAATTAGGGTCCTAACGTTAATTTATTTGTGTCTTGCAGGTTTTTTCATGTTAAAAGTAGCGAACAAACGACTAGACTAGCGAACAAACGACTAGAAAACAAGCCAGAACTTTGAATAATTGAAATTTTTATTATCCAAAAGATTTCTTTTACAAAGGTATGGCCTCCCTTTTATAGAATGGAGGAGAGAGGAAAGAATACAAACTAACAATGTGGGACTAAAGCTATACAATAGTTCCGAGCGGCTAAAATAACAGACCGGAACAAGCCGCGCGGTTAGAAAATATTCTAACCGCACGGCAATACCAGAAGCAGGAGAGAGATGCGGTTGGAGACCGCTAGACCGCCCAGTTTCCAAGCCGCGGAGATGAACCGTCAGACCGCTAGACACCATAGCAACAGTATGGATATCAACCCGCCGGACACAAACCGCCAGACCGCCCGGTCTACAACCCGCCAGGCTCAAACCGCCAGACCGCCCGGTCTCATACTTCGACACTCCCCCTCAAGCTGGAGCATAGATATCAATCATGCCCAGGTTGTCACAGATATGGAAGAAGGAAGTAGAAACCGGCTTGGTGAAGATATCTGCCAACTCTTTGTCGGAGGTGACGAACGGTGTGCAAATCTATCTCTTCAAGACCTCTTCTCGGATGAAATGGCAGTCGACCTCTATATGTTTCGTTCTCTCATGGAAGACTGGATTTTTGGATATGTATATAGCGGCGTTGTTGTCACAGAACATAGGCAGAGGATAGTCGTAGACCTCTCCTAGGTCAAGCATGAGAGCCCGCAACCATTTTAACTCACACGTGGTTGACGCCATACTCCGGTATTCGGCTTCTGCACTGGACCTTGAGACAACAGACTGCTTCTTACTCTTCCAGCTCACAAGATTACCTCCAACAAATGTGCAAAAACACGATATAGATTTACAGTCACCTTTATCATCCGCATAGCTTGAGTCTGAGTAGGCTTCAACTCTCAGATGACCACGCTTCTGAAAGAGTAGCCCTTTTCCTGGTGCTGCTTTGACATACTCTAGTATCTTCAAGGCAGACTGAAGATGACATTCCCTCGGAGCTTACATGAACTGACTGACCTTGCCTACAGCATAGGCGATGTCGGGTCTGGTCACCGTGAGATAAATGAGTTTACCCACCAGACGTCTATACCTGGTGGCATCGGATATAAGAGGTGAGTCATCTGTCTATGTTTTGTCCTCTCCAGTGGCCATGGGATACCTGGCCGGTTTGGCACCGGTCAATCCTGCATCTTGTAGAAGATCAAGAGCATACTTCCGTTTGGAGAGAACCAACGAGTAAGGATTCCGAGAGATTTCTATCCCCAAAAAATATTTCAGGGAGCCCATATCCTTCGTGACTAAGTGTTGACGGAGGTGTTTCTTTGTCAAGTCCACCCCAGCCTGGTCATCGCCAGTAAGAAGAATATCATCCACATACACCGCCAAAACCACAAGGCCCGATGCGGTTTTGCGAATAAACAATGAGTGATCGGCTGAACTTCTTGTAAAGCCAATGACAGCCACAATGCCACTAAACTTGTCGAACCATGCCCGAGGGCTTTGTTTTAGGCCGTAGATGGCCTTCTTCAACTGGCATACTCGTGTCTCCCCCTGAGCAACATACCCAGGAGGTTGCTCCATATAGACATCCTCCTGAAGATCCCCATACAGAAAAGCATTCTTGACATCAAGCTGGGAAATAGCCTACTCCCTGTTGACGGCCACTGAAAGAAGAACCCGGATGGTGCTGAGGCGAGCAACCAGGGAGAAAGTATCAAAGTAGTCAACTCCATAAGTTTGAGTAAAGCCTTTGGCCACCAGCCGGGATTTGTAACGATCCACAGTGCCGTTGGGGCGAAACTTCACAACGAACACCCAGTGGCAGCCAACCACATCAGTACCTATCGGTGGAGGAACAAGGGTCCAGGTACCCCTTTCATTAAGAGTGGCGATTTCCTCATCCATGGATGATTTCCAATGAGGAATAACAAGAGCCTCTTGGTAAGTGCGGGGAGTTATAGTAGCCGAGATAGCCAAAGCAAAGCACCTGCGAGAGGGAGTAAGCCGATCATAGGAAATAACAGCCACAGGCGGGTGTTGGGTACACGCCCGCACCACTTTGCGAAGAGCAATGGGAAGATCTAGGTCGTCTTGTGCTTCAGGGACCGGAGCGTCCGTGGTGGAGAAAGCTGGCCCGGGACTAGAGAGAGACAGCTGCGGAGAAAAAGGTGGGGGTATAATAGAGAGAGAAGGAGATGGAGGAGGAGATGACATAGGAGGGGAGACGTCGATCTGTGTGGAAGGATCACTGAGAGATGGTGGAGAGTAAGAGACTGCGGGAGGAAGTGGGGATGGAGAAGAAAAGTAGGATGCATTTTCATAGAAGGTGATGTCCGCGGAAAAAAACTGTTTGCGCGGAACGGGGTCAAAACATCAATAGCCTTTTTGAGTGGTCGAATATCCCAAAAAGACACATTTTGTGGAACGGGGGGAAAGCTTGTCACGGGTAGCAGACGGAGCATGCACAAAGGCCATATTGCATACAAAAAGAGGAAAACTCATGACTGAGATATTCTTTTGCATTATCAGAGCGCAGTACTTTAATAGATAAAGAAAACTGAGTTTGAATCATATAATAAAAAGATTGCCATACAGATAATAGTTCAGAGCGATCTTTTAAAAGATACACCCAGGTACTTCTAGAGAAATCATCAATAAAAGTTACAAAGTAAGAACTACCCCGACCAACAGTGAGAGTAGGAGCAGGACCCCAGACATCAGAATGAATGAGATCAAAAGGGCGGGAGGAACCACCACCTTGCTTCAGCGGGAAGGATGAGCGATGATGTTTACCAAGCTGACACGCATCACAGTTGAGCGGAGGACTGGTCTGAGGTAAGTGGGGAAGAAGCTGACATAGAATCCGAGGAGGAGGATGTCCAAGGTGAAGATGCCATTGAAGCAGATCAGTAGACGTGGAAGAGAAGGTGGACAGAGCGGAAACATTCTCGAGGAAGTAGAGGCCGCCACTCTCAGTCCCAATAGCAATCGTCCGTTGGGTACTCGGGTCCTGAAAACAATAAGAAGTAGGAGTAAATAATACAGAGCACTGAAGTTGCTTGCATAAAGTAGTAACCGAGAGCAAATTGAAAAGGAACTTCAGGACATAGAGAGTGTCCACTAAGCGAAGCGACGGGGTGACTTGAACCATGGCCGTCCCGTGAACCGGGGAAGGGGAACCATCCGCAACAAGAATCGGGGGTAACCGATCATGCGTCTCTAGGAGAGAGAAGAAATGAGGGTTTCCGGTCATGTGATTTGTAGCACCAGAGTCAATCAGCCATTTACCTTGGGTAACGACGTGTGCACTACCTGAGGTCGTGGCCACAGAAGCAGATGGCCGAGAGGAGGCGGAGGTTGAGGAAGAAGTATCACCGGAAGGACGAAGATGAGGATGTTTCTGCCAGCAGCGGTCAACAGAGTGGCCGGTACGACCACAGTGAGAGCAGAGAAACCTTGACGGACCGCGCGTGCCAGACTGGCTGCGGCCACTGCTGCCCTATTGCCACCCCGCTGAGCCTTGTGAGCATAGGAGTCCTGTGGAGGAGGGGAGGACAACAGAGGACGTTGGAGCAGGGAAGTGACAGCGGCGATGCGAGCTGCGGTGGCATCCAAGGTGGGAGAGTGTGCTTCGCCCAAGATCTGCTGGCGGATCATATCAAATGACTCAGGGAGTCATAGAAGATAACAAAACAACCAGGAGTTCCTGGAAGTGTTTGTGCTACTCGGCCAAGTCCGCGGAGAAAGGGCGATTCTGGAGGATTTCAGCTCCAAGAGCCTGAATTTGTTGATAAGCCGCAGTAGGAGACATGGAAGGGCGAGCAAAGAGATCTGCATAGAGAGTATAAATGCGGGATGTCTGAGCCCCCTTCGAGTAGAGAGCAGCAAGGTGAAGCCACACGGTCATAACCGTCTCATCATGGCGTATGACAGGAAGACATTCATCAGAGAGGCTGTTAGCCAACCACGTGCGGACAAGCGCATCACTGGCATCCCAGTCATCAAATTCAGCAGAGTCTGGAGGAGGAGGGTCATCGGTGAGATGATGACTGATGGTGCTAAAACGTGGCTCTTTTTATTTAATGAAAAGATGACGAGTGGGATTTTATTTTGTAAAGAAAAAGAAGAGCGTTTTGTTTTGTTAGAAACCGAGTTTTAACGAGAGGTAGGAAAGCGCACCTATCGCCTGTAGTACAGGATATTCCGTGTGTGGAATATCAGGGTCGTATTGTTCTCGGGGCCGGCTTAGCTATTTCTACTCTTTCCCTGAAATACCTATTATTCTACCGATAATTTTTAGATTTTATAAAAAGGAAAATGGCAACAAAAATATAAAATGCATAATAATAATAATAATAGCTGAAAATAAAGTGCGGAAATAAATGAAGTGCAGAAAGCCGATGACCAACTTAGCGTGACGCTATCAAAAAGAGAATTGGAACTAAAATAACTTTTAATAAAAAGAGATCCTAATTTTCAAATTAATTAAGGCGGAGACTCGGCCGTGGAGGTTCCTTAGAATGAGCTCACTTATCTCTAGGACTATCGCTCACCTGAACGCTAAGACTATTCAACCGATCGCTAGACCGACGAAGGATTCCTCTTAACGCCCGCATTACGCTGAGAACCCCGCTATTGGGTGGGGAACCCAATCTGGTAGAGTCGCGCGCCTCCTCTCTCGAGGGTTAGCGCGGAGCTCTCTTTACCCAAGGGTGATCGGTCCATACGTGCGGCCTCTCGGCATTGCGTATGGATAACGGAAATAGGGCCCGCACATCGATATGCGTTCCTACGCGTCGTTAACCCGGGGCAAACCTTAAGAAATTTAATTAAAATAGAAAACAGGACCTTTAATTATTTAAAGCCATTTTATCTGTCCCAATGCTCTTCGATATCGAGGGCTAAGGGCGGTTAGCCACTCATCGGAATGGGGACACTTATACTAGAAAGCAATAAAGAAAGCGGTAAATGAAAGCAGTAAAGAAAGCTGAAAATTGCAAGTCCTACTCAAACGAGTAGGACTGAAGAAAGCAGTAAATGCGAATCCCGGCTCGAGCGAGTGGGCGGGGGTAAATTTATACTCGTACACACACACACTCTACAGAAATTGAAACGCACTCACGCACTCTACTTGAAAGAAAACACACGCACGCACTCTAAGTTTTTCCTACTCAAGTGAGTAGGAAGAAAATGAAAGCAATAAAAAGACAAGTCCTACTCAAACGAGTAGGCGGGAAATGAAAGCAGAGCGCCATTTAACTCTTAACGAGTAGGCGGAAATAAATGCATACGCACACACTCTACAAAAATTGAAATAAAGCAATAAAATCTAACTCATACACGCACGCACACTTGCAAAAATAAGAAAAAGCAAAATGACTGAAAAATTAAAACGACTGCATTTCTACCGCTAGAATGCGGTAGAAATGCATAAAAAGTGCAAATAAAAATTAACCGGACAAAAAGTTTTGAAAAATAAAACGAAAAGCTAAGTGCTCGAAAAATTAAAACGACTGCATTTCTACCGCTAGAATGCGGTAGAAATGCATAAAAAGAGAAAATAAAATTTAAACGGAGCGAAAAGTTTTGCAAATAAACGCAAAATGAAAGTTGGCGAAAAATTAAAACAAGTGCATTTCTACCGCTAGAATGCGGTAGAAATGCATAAAAAAATAAAAATAAACTAAACGGGTGCGGAAAACGAAAATAAAATGGGCAGCGTAACGGCTAGAAAATGCGATAAAATCCTAAATCTAACTAAGTTATAGAGCATTAAAAGATAAAGCATAAAAAAAAACACGAAAAATATGAAGATAAGAAATAAGATTGCTAAAAGGAGAGTTGCTTAAATCCATTCCAAACACGTATTAAGAGAAGAAAAACACGTTTCATTAATTAAAAGAACAAGTTACAAGACACAAAAATAACAAAAGCTAAGGAGAGGGGGAGAAATTTCCCTTACATAGCATTTGGAATATATTTGGGCAGCATAACCCCTTAGCAAAATGGCCAAAAAAAGAGACAAAAATCTCATACAGCAGCTGCCCTTTTATAGGCAAAATTTCGGGTTGGTCACGCCCTAGGTCACGGGCGTGACAGGGGGGCGTGTCAGTACTATTCATGAGCTGATCGGGTGATTTGACTGGAGCCTTGACTTCGGCTGAAAACGTGGGGGTCACGCCCCAGGTCACGGGCGTGACAAGGGGGCGTGACAGGGAGCTGGCGCTGTGGATTTGATGCGCGCTTTGACTTCGGGGCAGCCCACGTGGCGGTCACGGGCGTGACAAGCTTGTCACGGGCGTGACAGCGGGGCGTGACACGGACAGCTGGCATTTCGATGTCGGTAGCGTTGACAGTTGACGGAAAGTTGCGTGCCGACATCGACACGGGCGTGACGAGGCTTGGACACGGGCGTGACGGCGGCGTGTCGGGCTCGGAACATTGAAATTGTTAATTTTTACTGGCTGGTTGAGTTTGAGAGCCTGACACGCCCGTGTCGGTGGGTGACACGGGCGTGACAAGGCCGAAAATTATTTTTCTGCAAAAATTAAAAAAACAAAAAAGATAAATTAGAAATAAAAATTACAAAAAAGAAACAATTTATTAAATAAAACAAACTAAAAAATATAAAAATAAACAAAAATGACTTAAATAAAATACGAAAATATAGGTATATTTACAACTCATCAAATACCCCCATACTTAAGCTTTTGCTATTCCAGAGCAAAAGTTGGAGATGAATCTATAAGGAATTAAAAAGAATCCTAAATTTAACTAACGCTTAACTTAATTGTACGAAAGATCGAAATGAATTTCCGGGGTCTCGGAATTAAATCCTAAATTATGAAAGTGTTAAAATAGAGGAACTGTTTCAAAAAATACTTCTAAATGGAAAAAAGGAAAGCGAAAATTATTTTGTTAGTTTAACAAAAATGGATTTGAATTATCGAAAAAACTTTAGCTACAAAGAAATTAATAGGAAATAATTCAATTTAAAAATTATGCTCTCAAAAAAGTTTTAAATTAATTCTAGAATACGAAAAATTGAATAAGTGGATTGACGGATATGAAGAAGGCTTGGATTTTTGAGCGAGGTAATTTTTTCTCGAACCTCCACATTTTTTTCTTTTTGGAATATTAGGAAAATGAAATCTTATTTCCTAACTTATAATTTTTTTTCTTTCTTCAAAAAAATAATAAACCCAATGTATATGTATAGGAGTAATGAATTTTATCCTCTTACTCCGTAGCATATAATCTTTTTTTTTTTAAAAAAATATTGGGTGCTTATGTTTGCGGGACGAAATCTTATCCCCATTGACATAAGATCTTTTAATGGTGAGTGGAGAATCATACCAAGTAAGGCATGAAAAAAAAGGTAGAAGGAGTGAATTTCTAAAAGAAAACTAGAGTTCAAATAAAAATTTCGAGAGCAACTTTTTAATTTGGACGTTCCTACGTTTCTAAAAGCATAAGTAGAAATAATGTAAAATCCATGAATGTTATTTTCTAACATAAAAACGTGCTTTTATTCAAAAAATCAGAAGTGAAAATGAGAAAGACAAGTTCCCTATAATAAGAAAAAGCCATAAAAAATTCTTTAAAATCTTAACCCAGAAATTTAAGTCTATCGAGCTACAATTAATAAACGAATAGTAAATAAAGAATTAATTAAAATTCGCTTATAAATAAACTCGAAACAATTATTTTGGAGAGCAAAGAGGTTAAGAAATGAGGTTTTCGAATTATTTATTACAAAATAATTTTTTGATTTTTATGAGTTTTTCTAATTGTTTTTGATATTTTGGGGTTATTATCATTTTTTTCATTTTTTTTTTTTTTTTTTGGATTTTTTTTTTTTAAAGATTGTGCAAATTTTTTGAGATTTTTGAGTTATACAGATTTTTTGAGTTTTTGGATTTACATAAATATTTACAAGAAAAGAGAGAGAATTTTTACAAGAAAGGAAAAAGAAGTGGAAAGTGACGAGAATATTTACAAAGTATTTACAAAGTAGAAAAAGGATCGCCCGCGAACAGACTCTTATTTGTGGTTGGTTCGATGAGTCGAACGCCGCGGAGCGATGTTTTATTTTTTTTTTGAAAAATTTTTATTTTTATTAAAGCATGAAATTTTTGAAGTTTTTTAATTTTTGCAATTTTTTTGGAATTTTTATTTAGTGCTTGAAATAAAAGGACAGAAAATAGGAAACACCCCCATACTTAAGTCCAACATTGTCCCCAATGTTGCACTAAGTATGAGGAACAGGATATATATAAAAACAGATATGTACAAAAAGTAAAAACAGGGGTTTAGAAATCTTCCCTTAACCGCGTTCGGGGAAGCCCGTTAAGAATAACCCTGCAAAAGTTAAAAGAAATAGCAAAAATATAATATAAAAAACAAAAAGAAAAATTCGGCGAAAATGGTGCGGGTGATAGGGGGCGCGAGTGAGTGTGACTCGTAAGCTAACGTCTTAGCTAAGTGAGCGCGACCGATATGCGATCCCCTAGCGCTCACGATTGTGAAGCGCGCCGAAACGACAAAATAAAAACTTAATTTAATTTTTTTGTTTTATAAAAATTTTTCTTAGTTTTTTTTTTTTTTTTGAATTTTTAGATTTTTTTAAGTTTATGTTTTTGATTTTTTTTTATTTTTTTGATAATGAAAAAAAAAAGAAAATAAGATAAAGGCAAAATAAAAATAAAATAAAGAAGAAAAATATTTTTGTTGATTGATTTTTTTTTTATATTTTTTTTTTGATGAAAAGGAAAAAAATTCATCAACATTTTTTTTTTTTTAAGTTTTTTAAATTTTTAATTTTAAAAGTTTTTTTTAAGTTTTTTTTATTTTTTTATTTTTTTTATTTTTTTTATTTTTTAAGTTTTTGAATTTTTTAGTTTTAAATTTTTCTGATTTTTTTTTTGTTTTAAAGTTTTTAAATTTTTTTTTTTTTTTGATTTATTTTTTGTTAAAGTATTTATTATTAATATTAATATTGATATTATTATTATTATTATAAATATATTTTTTTTTGTGGTCATTTTGTTGTTTTTTTATATATAGAAATAAAGGGTAAAATTAATAGGTTTCAGGAATTCAAAATAGTAAGACGATAATTTCCCCGGCAACGGCGCCAAAAACTTGATGGTGCTAAAACGCGGCTCTTTTTATTTAATGAAAAGATGACGAGTGGGATTTTATTTTGTAAAGAAAAAGAAGAGCGTTTTGTTTTGTTAGAAACCGAGTTTTAACGAGAGGTAGGCAAGCGCACCTATCGCGTGTAGTACAGGATATTCCGTGTGTGGAATATCGGGGTCGTATTGTTCTCGGGGCCGGCTTAGCTATTTCTACTCTTTCCCTGAAATACCTATTATTCTACCGATAATTTTTAGATTTTATAAAAAGGTAAATGGCAACAAAAATATAAAATGCATAATAATAATAATAATAGCTGAAAATAAAGTGCGGAAATAAATGAAGTGCAGAAAGCCGATGACCAACTTAGCGCGACGCTATCAAAAAGAGAATTGGAACTAAAATAACTTTTAATAAAAAGAGATCCTAATTTTCAAATTAATTAAGGCGGAGACTCGGCCGTGGAGGTTCCTTAGAATGAGCTCACTTATCTCTAGGACTATCGCTCACCTGAACGCTAAGACTATTCGACCGATCGCTAGACCGACGAAGGATTCCTCTTAAACGCCCGCATTATGCTGAGAACCCCGCTATTGGGTGGGGAACCCAATCCGGTAGAGTCGCGCGCCTCCTCTCTCGAGGGTTAGCGCGGAGCTCTCTTTACCCAAGGGTGATCGGTCCATACGTGCGGCCTCTCGGCATTGCGTATGGATAACGGAAATAGGGCCCGCACATCGATATGCGGTCCTACGCGTCGTTAACCCGGGGCAAACCTTAAGAAATTTAATTAAAATAGAAAACAGGACCTTTAATTATTTAAAGCCATTTTATCCGTCCCAATGCTCTTCGATATCGAGGGCTAAGGGCGGTTAGCCACTCATCGGAATGGGGACACTTATACTAGAAAGCAATAAAGAAAGCGGTAAATGAAAGCAGTAAAGAAAGCTGAAAATTGCAAGTCCTACTCAAACGAGTAGGACTGAAGAAAGCAGTAAATGCGAATCCCGGCTCGAGCGAGTGGGCGGGGTAAATTTATACTCGTACACACACACACTCTACAGAAATTGAAACGCACTCACGCACTCTACTTGAAAGAAAACACACGCACGCACTCTAAGTTTTTCCTACTCAAGTGAGTAGGAAGAAAATGAAAGCAATAAAAAGACAAGTCCTACTCAAACGAGTAGGCGGGAAATGAAAGCAGAGCGCCATTTAACTCTTAACGAGTAGGCGGAAATAAATGCATACGCACACACTCTACAAAAATTGAAATAAAGCAATAAAATCTAACTCATACACGCACGCACACTTGCAAAAATAAGAAAAAGCAAAATGACTGAAAAATTAAAACGACTGCATTTCTACCGCTAGAATGCGGTAGAAATGCATAAAAAGTGCAAATAAAAATTAACCGGACAAAAAGTTTTGAAAATTAAAACGAAAAGCTAAGTGCTCGAAAAATTAAAACGACTGCATTTCTACCGCTAGAATGCGGTAGAAATGCATAAAAAGAGAAAATAAAATTTAAACGGAGCGAAAAGTTTTGCAAATAAACGCAAAATGAAAGTTGGCGAAAAATTAAAACAAGTGCATTTCTACCGCTAGAATGCGGTAGAAATGCATAAAAAAATAAAAATAAACTAAACGGGTGCGAAAAACGAAAATAAAATGGGCAGCGTAACGGCTAGAAAATGCGATAAAATCCTAAATCTAACTAAGTTATAGAGCATTAAAAGATAAAGCATAAAAAAAAACACGAAAAATATGAAGATAAGAAATAAGATTGCTAAAAGGAGAGTTGCTTAAATCCATTCCAAACACGTATTAAGAGAAGAAAAACACGTTTCATTAATTAAAAGAACAAGTTACAAGACACAAAAAATAACAAAAGCTAAGGAGAGGGGGAGAAATTTCCCTTACATAGCATTTGGAATATATTTGGGCAGCATAACCCCTTAGCAAAATGGCCAAAAAAAGAGACAAAAATCTCATACAGCAGCTGCCCTTTTATAGGCAAAATTTCGGGTTGGTCACGCCCTAGGTCACGGGCGTGACAGGGGGGCGTGTCAGTACTATTCATGAGCTGATCGGGTGATTTGACTGGAGCCTTGACTTCGGCTGAAAACGTGGGGGTCACGCCCCAGGTCACGGGCGTGACAAGGGGGCGTGACAGGGAGCTGGCGCTGTGGATTTGATGCGCGCTTTGACTTCGGGGCAGCCCACGTGGCGGTCACGGGCGTGACAAGCTTGTCACGGGCGTGACAGCGGGGCGTGACACGGACAGCTGGCATTTCGATGTCGGTAGCGTTGACAGTTGACGGAAAGTTGCGTGCCGACATCGACACGGGCGTGACGAGGCTTGGACACGGGCGTGACGGGGGCGTGTCGGGCTCGGAACATTGAAATTGTTAATTTTTACTGGCTGGTTGAGTTTGAGAGCCTGACACGCCCGTGTCGGTGGGTGACACGGGCGTGACAAGGCCGAAAATTATTTTTCTGCAAAAATTCAAAAAACAAAAAAGAAAATTAGAAATAAAAATTACAAAAAAGAAACAATTTATTAAATAAAACAAACTAAAAAATATAAAAATAAACAAAAATGACTTAAATAAAATACGAAAATATAGGTATATTTACAACTCATCAATGACGTTTGCGTTGAGAGCAAAGAAGAAAGGTGAAAGAAACGCTCCAATCCGGATAGTTGGAGCCAACAAGTTTAGAAACCGTGCCAAGGTTGCCAGAGGAAGTAGGATGCGGAGCCGGAGTGGCGATAGGAGTAGTGGTAGTGGAGGTTTCAGAAAGAGCCATAGGAGAAAACAACGAGAAGCCGCGCGGTTAAAAGACAAGCCGCGCGGATAGAAAACAGCGAGAAGCCACGCGGTTAAAAGAAAGGCCGCGCGGATAGGAAGAAGAGGGGCTGCGGCGGTCACGATGTCAGAAACCAGCGGCCAGAGAAGCCACGACCAAGCCGCAGATCCAAGCAGGGAAAGAAGTCGAACGGCTAGAAGATAGTCCTCGCGAACAGAAGGGAGGAACAAACAAGGCGAATAAGGCAGCAGGTCGTAGCGATCAAAGTAACAGGTCGGTGTGACCGACAGGCAGGACAGGGCGCAAGCAGGCGGAAGAGACAAGCCGCGAGAACAGGTCGCAAGAAGAAGGGACAAACCACGCAGACAGGGTGCAGAGAATCAGCAGGAGAAGATCGAGTCCTCTGATACCATGCTAAAAGTAGCGAACAAACGACTAGAGTAGCGAACAAATGCCTAGAAAACAAGCCAAAACTTTGAATAATTGAAATTTTTATTATCCAAATGATATCTTTTACAAAGGTATGGCCTCCCTTTTATAGAATTGAGGAGAGAGGATAGAATACAAACTAACAATGTGGGACTAAAGCAATACAACAGTTCCGAGCGGCTAGAACAACAGACCGGAACAAGCCGCGTGGTTAGACAATATTCTAACCGCACGGCAATACCAGAAGTAGGAGAGAGATGCGGTTGGAGACCGCTAGACCGCCCGGTTTCCAAGCCGCCAGAGATGAACCGTCAGACCGCTAGACACCACAGCAACAGTCTGGATATCAACCCGCCAGACACAAACCGCCAGATCGCCCGGTCTACAACCCGCCAGGCTCAAATAGCCAGACCGCCCGGTCTCATACTTCGACAGTTCAAGTGCCCATACCCATATATGGTACTTGGACAGTGGATGTTTCAGGCACATTACTGAAATAAGGAGCAAGCTGAAGGATTATGCTCCAGTAAAGAATGGACCAAAGATTATCTTTGGTTGGTTAGAAAAAGTGGTGACTAGAGGTTATGGTAAGATCTCTATTGGCATAGTCACTATCACTAGAGCAGACTATATGGAAGGGTTGCAACACAACTTGATAAGCATCAACCAACTTTGTGATCTTGGCAATGATATAGTATTCTACAAGGATGAGTGCCAAATTAGGAGGTTAAGTGACCAAGAGTTCATTTTAATAGGCACTAGGAGTGGAAATTTGTATTGCTTAGATTTCCTATGCTTAAGAAAAGACTCACTTATATGCCTAGTTGCAGATGAGAAAGTCTTTTCCTGTGTCTTGTGGACCAAGAGGCTAGCCCATCTGAATTATAGGACCATAGGCAAGCTGTTCAGCAATGAGCTTGTATGGAATGCCCCTAAGTCTATATGCACTAAGTAGGGTTTCTGTTATACATGACAAAAGGGAAAACAGACTAAGACCTCCTTCAAGAGCATTGGCACCAAAGACTCAATGAGGTGCTTATACCTTATGCACATGGATCTGTTTGGTCCTATACGAATTCAAAGTCTCGGTAGAAAAGTCTACACCCTTGTGGTTGTTGATGACTTTTCCAGATTTGCCTGGATGATCTTTTTTAGGAAGAAATCTGAAACCCCTGATGTCTTCCAGACATTTATCAAGCAAATTTAGATTGAATTCAACAACACTGTGGTCAAAATCAGAAGTGACCATGAGACTGAGTTTCAGTTTGAGTGTAAGACAAGGTTCTGTGAAGAGCATGGGATTCATCAAGATTTTTCCTCTCCTAGAACACCCAACAAAATGGAATTGCTGAGAGGAAATATAAGACTCTCATAAAGGCGTGTATAACCTTATTAAGTTACTCATCTCTCCCAGAATACTTTTGGGCTGAGGTAATTAACACTGCATGCTATGTCCTTAATAGGGCTTCTATCACCAAGAGACACAAGAAGACTCCCTATGAGATCTTGATGGGCAGAAAACCAAACCTAAGCTATTTCAGGATCTTTGGTTGCAAGTACTATGTGTTCAACAATGGAAAGTCCATTTAACTAAGTTTGCTGCCAAGTCCCATAAAGGGATCTTTATTGGGTATAACACTCATATTAAGACATATGGAATCTACAATTTAAATAGCCAAGGCTTAAAAGAGTCAATGCATGTTGTTTTTATGAATCCAACATGGTTAACATTGAGCTACCTAGCTCCTCCTCTTATAGTATTACAGGTACAGAGCAAATGATGGAGAAGACGACCATCAAGGAAGCTACCCCCACAGTCCATGATAATGATGATTGACTGTCCATTCCAAGAGAAGGGCAAGACATACTTGAAGAAATTGAAGACCAGCTAGCTGAAAACCCTGAAGATCAGTAAGCTACAATAAGATTTCCTCTAGCTACCAGGCATCTAAGGGACCATCCAACACACCAAATCATTGGTAATACAAATCATGGAGTCTAGACCAGAAGAAGGATCATGAATACAACTCTCTACTCAAGCTTTCTGACTCAAGAAGGGCCCAATAAGTTTGAAAAAGTAATCAAAGACTAGTTCTAGGTTGGAGCAATACAAGAAGAACTGGACCAATTTAAGAGATTTAAGGTCTGGAAGTTGGTTCCCAGATCACAAGGATAAAATGTCATAGGGACAGAGTGGATCTACATAATCAAGTTGGATTAAGATGGCATTATTGTCAAGAATAAGGCTAGACTGGTGGCTAAAGGCTATATGCAAGAAGAAGACATAAACTTTGACCAGACTTTTGCTCTAGTAGCCAGATTGGAAGTAATAAGGATATTCCTTGCATTTTCTACCTATTAGGGATTTAGAGTCTACCAGATGGATGTTAAGTCAACTTTCCTGAATGGGGACCTAAAAGAGGAAGTATATGTGGATTAGCCACTAGGTTTTGTAGATCCTAACTCTCCAAAGTTTGTTTATAAGCTTAGGAAAGCTCTATAAGGGCTAAAGCAAGCCCCTAGGGCTTAGTATGCAACCTTTTCCAGCTTTCTCATTGAGAACAAATTCTCAAGGGGGAAGATAGACAAGACCCTATTCCTAAGGGAATCAAAGGGCAAGCTTATCCTAGTCCAGACATATGTCGATGACAATATCTTTGGATCTACTGATGACCACCTTTGCAGGAAGTTTGTTAAATTTATGCAATGGAAGTTTGAATTGAGAAGTATGGGTGAGCTCAAGTACTTCTTAGGAGTCCAAGTATGACAAACTGATGATGGCTTGTCCATTCCCAGTCCAATTTCACTTGGGAGCTAATCAAGAAATATGGTATGGAGAATGCCTCCACCTTGAGAACTCCCAAGGGGTCAAGTACGCCTATAGGTAAAGATGAGGCAGTGAAACTAGTTGATGAGTCTTTGTATATATGGATAATTGGCTCCCTTCTATACCTCACTGCTAGTAGGCCTGAAATCATGTATGCTATATGTGTCTATACTAGGTATCAGGTCTGCCCTAATGAATCTCATTACTCTCCTGCAATGAGAATCTTGAGGTATCTTAAGGGCACACCAGATCTTGGCCTATAGTACCCTAGAAATAGGAATTTTGATCTAACAGGATTTTCAGATTCAGATTTTGTAGGCTGCAAAGAAGACAGGAAAAACACTACTAGAACCTATCAGTTCTTATGAAGAAGGCTTGTATCTTGGAGCAGTAAGAAGAAAACTAGTGTGTTTATATCCACTGCTGAGTCAGAATACAAATCAGCAGGCAGCTTCTGTGCTCAACTGCTATGGATCCAGCATCAGCTCCTGGATTACGGCCTTCAGGTAAGTAGAACTCCTCTATACTGTGATTCTACAAGTGATATATCTATTGCTAGGAATCCTGTCTCATATAGCAGGACTAAGCACATAGAAATTAGATATCATTTTATTAGGGAGCATGTGGATAAGGAAGACATCAGTCTTGAGTTTGTTTCCACAGACAAGCAAGAGGCTGATATCTTCACTAAGCCATTAGATGAAGCAAAATTTAACACCTTTAAATTTGAGTTTGGTATGTTGAACTTGGCCTAGCTTCAGGCACTCCCTTTTGCATTTTTTTGGTACAGGTATTATTACTCTTGCTGGAGATAAAGACTCCCCAGTAGTATTAGTTAACTGATGATAATATTTAGGGGGAGAAAGTTACTCTAGAAGGGCCAGCCCCTATCCGCCTATTCTGCAGAAGTGAAAAATGGGGAGAGAAGGTCGTATCAAGGGGGAGAGATAGCAAGTTGAAAGAAGGACATATCCAGTCATCTAGAGAAGGACATATCCAGTCATCCAGAAAAGGACATGTGGAAACTAAGGGACAAGGATATGATCACTATCATACAGCAAACACAAGGGGAGAAAGAACTGTTCCTATACATGGGAGAAAGTGATCAAGGCACTCAAGTAAGGACAAACACCTTGTAATAAAATAAGGGGAGTAGGTGATGCTCACCATACAGGCAGGAAATGAGGTACACTTCCTTATGCTTCTATGTTAGATTTAAATGTTTATTTTGTTGTATAAGTTATTTGTGTCATTAACCAAAGAAATAAAACAATTTGGATAAGGGTTTTGACTTCTTCAAATATGGGGAGATTATTGGGTCCATTATTCCCAATGTCCCTGATTTATAAGAAGTCAAATAGGTCAATGTCACACACATAAACTGTATTTGTTGTGTAATTGACGTCATGAGTGCAGGTTAGTCCATATCACATTGATTGGACAAGTGGAAAAAACAATTGGCTGCCGGACATGGCAAAAATCCACTAAGTGCACAGGTATTGAGTAAAGCATGCTCACTCAGCGCCATAGGTAGGGAATCAATAATCTCTAGCTGGAAATTTGCCTAAGTTTACAGGCGTTGTCACAACCCACATTTTCCCTGAGGTTAAGAAGTTCAAGAGTATGGGAAAACACGTGTTGTGATTCCACGTCAAGCAAGGGATAACTGCTGACGCTCAGGCAACACACTAAGACTTCAAATCACAAGTTTTAAAATAGTAGGAAACTAGTTTATTTAAAGGTCGTATCCCTCGGCACAGTGGATCAGCTAGTCCACGATAGGAAAATATATTTGCTTGCAGTGGAAAAATACTTTGATTTAGTTGGTTTGACACCCTAAATGAGTATAAGGGCCCTCAAGGGACCTTTTATGGTATGCACGACTCTTAAGGTGAGTATAGTATTTATATATGAAAGATATTATTTACGCTTAAAGAAGATAGTGTTTTAGTTTTACAAATATGACATGCATGAGATACATATAATAGTTAAAGTTTTAAAATACCTAACAAAGAACCTAGTATAAAACCTTCCCAGAAGCAAGTAAGCAACCCCAAGAGGGCAATAATAGCAGTTTTAATTCATATACAGCAAAACAGTAAGCCACCTTTGGGCGTCGACAACCCGACACGAACCCACCGGTGAGTGTGCATGTCCATAAAGAAAAGAAAATAACTACCTCACAAGGTGGAAGATCTGTAACTCAACTACTCTGGAGGCTATCAGCAAAACCCACTAAAAGGGAACAACCGCTCCATTGGCTACAACCTAGACCTAAGGCATTCAAGAGAGAATGCCTCAGCACAATATCAAAGAATGAAGAATATATGATTTAAGTGCGAGTAAAAAAAGGGTTTACAAACCCGGTAACAAAAGCAACAGCTAACAGTAAGTGAAAAGTATGATAGTAAGAAGAAAAATACTATCAAAAGGACAGTAAAGGTAAATCACACCATGTGTGAGCACAAAATCTACCGGCTCGACAGAAAAAACAACCTGCAACAGTAAAGCATCAGTATACTAGCAAGAATAGCCAAAAGCAGGAAAAGAAAGATCTAACCATCCTAACTTTATGGGAAAATGACCGGGGTGTAAATAATAAGGGGCTGGAGTGGGTGACAGTACGTGAAAGTCCACCTAGTGTCAACTATCTTCACCTAAAGGGGGGGGGGGGGGTTAGGTGACTCAGCAGCGTAATTGCGGAATTAAAGTTTTACCTGCATAAGAAAACAAAACAACCAAGCACACAAGGAACACAGACAATATATAGTGGTTCCCCGATTTGGGTACGTCCACTTTCCCCCTTCGACCTAACTCCCAACACGGGACGACTCGGTCACTTCACCAACAGGATTGAAATCCAATCCTTGCACTAACGGAAGGAACCCTTCCACACGTAGGAGTCAACACTCCCACAATCCTGGTTGCACCCAACCCTTACAACTAGGGACCAATCGGTCCGTTACAAGGAAATTAAAAACTAGCTTGTAAGAAATACAAACAACGTTTGGAGATAAGGTGACCCTCTTCGTTTGACGATGTACTCTTGAAGTCAACGAAGAGTGCTCAGCCCTAGATCTCACTTGGAGTGAACCTTTCCCGAAACCGGCGGCGGCTTGAGGCGGCGGCAAGGCTCTCGGAATCAGCAGCGGCGACGGAGAGCAGCAGCAGTGCCAACTTGATTCAAACTTCGTAGCAAAGGAAGCAAGATCTTCCAACGGTCGCAGAAGGATCGATCGTCTCGATCGATTCGGAAGGGGAAATATTTTCCCGATCAACGAATCAAGAGACAAGGGATCTCTCGTTAGACACGTGAGATGCTATGCTAGCCTAAGCTTCTGTCACCGGGAGATCTGGAAGAACCTGAGATCAGCAGCGGCGACAACCGTACGAGCGGCGGAGATGACCGGCGGAGCAAGATCGCGAGATTAGGGTTTAGTCATCGGCCGCTCGTTCTTTTTGAAATACCGTAAATCAGCACCCTTACTGTTCACAAATACAGTGTATTTATACCGTAGGTCAAGAAGATGACCGTTGTGGGTCCCACCAAAGTAAGGACCAAAGTTCGGTTCAAACAGCTGCAGGTAACTTGGACCGGTCCAGAACTTTCAGAAAAATTGCCAAGTCAAAATCGGCGAGAATCGTAGGTGATTCTCGCCGAATCGGCGAGAATCACTTACGATTCTCGCCGACTTCTGCTTAGCCGAAATCTGACTGCACAGATACAGAAGCCGGGGAGAATCGGCGGGAATCACACTTGATTCTTGCCGATTCGTCGAGAATGCAAAGTCATTCTCGACGAATCGGCGAGAATCACTTAGTGATTCTCGACGATTCTGCCTTAGAGAAATTTCTGGCGGTGACGAAACTGCCGGCTCCAACCGGCGAGAATCAGCTAGTGATTCTCGACGACTCGGCGAGAATCACTAGTGATTCTCGCCGAATCGGCGAGAATCACTTAGTGATTCTCGTCGATTTTTACTTGAGTGATTTCTCCTCTTTCTTTCCTTGAACTGGTCTTTGGCCCATCCTTGCTCCTTGTCTGCTCTTGCTTTATCATAGCCCTGTACATGAAATTAAGTACACCCCAATAGATAGAGTACACGTAGGCCAACACACTGATCTGCTCAACGAGGGATTACGTTGCACAGACCCGTGTATATTGACCCACTGCACCCTGACATTGGTGTGTACTTAGCATGGAATATCTGCAAGTACAACTAGAATTATTTCATCAAATACATTGTCTATTTACCTTGGCTTGCACAGGGGCTTCTTCAAATCAGGTATATTGTGGATGCAATACCCAACAATCTCCCCCTATTTGAAGAAGCCTAAACCCTTACAAGCTAAGGTGAATAGAGCATATAGGAATGAAAAACCGAAACTTAAAAATGAGGTGATAGGGATAAGCATTACCCGTTACTTGAGAGCAAACTAGAGCATTGAGCTACCTTAGCCTTAGCCGAGAGGGTAATCTCCCCCTTTTCGGCTTCTACAAATTTGGGTCTGGTGTACCGGACACCATGCTCCCCCTCAGTTCGTGCACTTAAAATGCTGGCAGATGCTCCCCCTAGAGGCATGAGCAAGGAGCGTCTGGAGTCTTTATTCTTCATAGTTGAGCATCCCCAATTCAGTTTTGAAGAGACTGAACTTGGCCTCGTCTAAGGGCTTTGTGAAAATATCTGCAATCTGCTTGTCCGTGGGGACATAGCAGAGAGAGATGTCCTTGTTCTCCACGTGCTCCCGAATGAAGTGGTAGCGCACTTCAATATGCTTCGTTCTGCTATGCGATACTGTATTGTTTGCGATGGCAATTGCACTTGAGGAGTCGCAGTACATGGGTACTTCCTTGAACTGAAGATCATAGTCTGCTAACTGGTTCCTTATCCATAGGAGTTGTGCGCAACAGCTCCCTGCCGAGATGTACTCAGACTCTGCTGTGGAGGTTGCAACACAATTTTGCTTCTTGCTGTTCCAGGAGATAAGCCTTCTTCCGAGGAATTGGCACGTCCCGGAAGTGCTTTTCCTGTCATCCCTACTCCCTACAAAATCAGCATCTGAAAAACCTATTAGCTCGACATCATTGTTTCTCGGGTACTACAAGCCAAGATTGGGAGTACCTTTAAGGTATCTAAGAATTCGCTTTGCAGCGACATAATGAGATTCCTTAGTGTTCACCTGGTATCTGGCACAAACACATGTGGAGAACATGATATCTGGTCTACTGGCAGTAAGGTAGAGCAGGGATCCAATGATGCTTCTGTATTTGGTTTCATCGAAAGGTTTACCTTTCTCATCCTTATCCAGAGACATAGTGGATCTCATTGGAGTCCTCATAGAGGTTGCATTCTCCATTCCGAATTTCTTGAGGAGTTCATTTGTGAACTTCGTCTGAGAGATGAAGATTCCATCCTCAGACTGTTTCACTTGAAGTCCCAAGAAGTACTTCAGCTCCCCCATACTGCTCATTTCAAACTTTCCTTGCATAAGTTTGGAAAACTTTTTTGCAAAGATTGTTGTCCGTGGAGCCAAATATAATGTCGTCAACATAGATTTGCACCAGCAAAATCTTGCCTTTGACTTCCCTGAGAAACAATGTCTTGTCTATTTTTCCTCTAGAGAATTTGTTCTCAAGAATAAAACTAGACAATGTCTCATACCAAGCTCGAGGAGCTTGTTTTAAGCCATATAGTGCTTTATTAAGAAAATATACATGACTAGGATAAGTAGGATTGACAAAACCTGGAGGTTGAGCGACGTATACTTCCTCTTTCAAATCTCCATTCAAGAAAGCTGATTTCACGTCCATCTGATAAACTGTGAATCCTTTGTGGGAGGCATAAGCTAGGAATAGCCGGATAGCTTCGAGCCGTGCAACTGGTGCAAACGTCTGGTCAAAGTCAATCCCCTCCTCCTGACGGTAACCTTGAGCCACTAGCCTGGCCTTGTTCTTTATGATGACACCATGTTCATCCAGTTTGTTCCTGAAGATCCACGTAGTGCCAATCACATTCTGCTTTTGAGGTCTGGGCACAAGCGTCCAAACGTTGCATCTTTCGAACTGATGCAATTCATCTTGTATGGCCAAAATCCATGCAGCATCTTTGTTGGCCTCGTCGAACTTCTTTGGCTCAACCTGGGACAGGAAGCTAAGATGCAGAATCTCGTTAATAGTACCTCGTCGAGTTCTAACCCCGTCACGAGGATCTCCGATGATCTGATCTCTAGGATGATCCCTCACGTGTCTGAGATGTAGAAGTCTGGCGTCAGGAGCTTCGACTACTTCTTGGGCATCTCCTTCTTCTAAAGGATTTGCTCCATTTTGATTTTCAACGTCTCCGATCGGTGTAGCAGTGGATACCTTGACGTATGTTGGAGGTGCATCTTTCACGTGCTCATCCAGTTGCAACCCTTCAAGTCTGTCACCTACATCTTCAGGAAGAAGACTAGAAGTCTTGCAATTAAGCAAACTTCCTTCATCAAATACAACATTGATTGACTCCTCTACCACTAGGGTTTTCTTGTTGAAAACTCTATAAGCCCGGCTGCGGCTACTATAACCCATAAATATGCCTTCGAAGCATTTTTCACCGAACTTAGTACGCGGGTACTTCCCATTATTCAGTACATAACATTTGCAGCCAAAGATCCTCAGGTAGGACATGGTTGGTTTCTTGCCTTTCAGTAGCTCATAGGGAGTCTTACGATGGCTTTTGTTAATCAATGCCCGGTTTTGTACATGACAAGCCGTATTGACAGCCTCAGCCCAGAAGTATTCTGGGAGAGAAGCGTCATTCAACATTGTCGTGCTTGCCTCAATGAGTGTTCTATTTCTCCTCTCCGCCACTCCGTTCTGTTGAGGAGTGCGAGGGGAGGAGAATTCATGAAAGATACCAAGTTCTTCACAGAATTCTGTCATAGCCCCAGACTCAAACTCTGTTCCGTGGTCACTTCTGATTTTGACCACCGAGCAGTTAAGTTCGTTCTGTATCTGCTTGACAAAATTAGTGAAGATGTCAAACGTATCCGACTTGCGTTTTAAGAAGAACACCCACGTAAACCGAGAGTGATCATCTACAATCACTAGCGTATACGACTTCCCTCCTAAGCTATGAACTTGCATAGGACCAAACAGGTCCATGTGCAGAAGGTAAAGACATCTGGAGGAATCTTTGTCTGGGATGCTCTTAAAGGTAGCCCGAGTCTGCTTGCCCATTTGACATGCAGGACATGGACTATCTTTAATGCACTTAATAATGGGAGCATCCCTTACTAAGTCTTTTGAAAATAGCATACTAATTGTCTTGTAATTAATGTGTGCCAATCTCTTGTGCCATTGTTCGCAAAGAGATGCACTGCCTTTGGCTACTAGGCATACAGGGGTAGAAGAGTCTAAACTAAGAAAGTCTAAACAGAAAATATTTCTGCTCCTAATGCCTGTTAATACGGTCTCCGAAGAGTCACATGATATTATCAGGCATTTATCCTTGCAGAACTTAACGTCATACCCTTTATCACATAACTGGCTTACACTGATCAGGTTATGATTTAACCCTTCAACATAAGCTACGTCAGAGATAGAGAGTGTACCGTTGGAAATCATACCGTAACCTCTGGTGACTCCCCGATCAGATCCCCCAAAGATGACTTTGGGTCCATTCTCGACTGGGGTGTACTCCCGCAGTAGGCTTCTTGTCCCTGTCATATGACGGGAGCATCCACTGTCCAAATACCAAATAGGAGTTTTGTTGGCCTTTCGACATCCCTGCAAAACAGAATTAGTTTGCCTTAGGAACCCAATCGAACTTGGGTCCTAGATTTCTTGTTAGCATACTCCCCCTCGATTTGTTAGCCCTACGAGTGGTCGGCCTCGCATCGCTAACATAAGGAGTCTCGTTATACCTTGGATTAAACAAACAATCCACGGCAAAGTGACCAATTTTGCCACAGCACCAGCAGTCAAACCTGTTATACTTCCTCTTGGGCGCCTGCTTTACCCATGAAACGTGAGGTTCAGCTGGGGCCGAAGACCTGGAGGTGGAGGCAATATGATGACCACAGTCACATGACTTCTTCACCTCTTGGCTTTTCAGTGTAACATGTTTGGCCTTAGGTGCCAGTTTACTATTATGGCCGCTAGAGAATTGACCATAATTTCCCAAGTGGATTTCCTCATAGGGTGCCTTGAAGACACTCTCACTGAAGTTACGGGGAAAGGTCCACCCATCATATCGGCTCTTCGGCTTTGCAACCGAGGGCCTGAAGTGATGCCCATATGTTGACTCAAAGTCATGTTGGTTATAGGGAAAGCTAGGCTTTCTGAACTCAACAGGACTGAGTGGGGCCTTTCCTTTCTCATCAGCAGAGGCTTTCTTGGCAGCCTTATTCTTTCTCCTATTCCTGTTTCTCCTGGACGAGGAACCGGACACACCTACATGCCCCAAGCCAGCTCCTTTGGCCTGAGCAGAGAAGGTATCAACTAATGGAAGAACAGTTTTTGGCATAGAGAAGCTCTTGACGATCTTCCTTTCTGCCGCAAGTAGTTCTTCCAACTTGTCGACTTCCTCCTGCTTAAGATCAAGGAGCTTAAGAGATTCTGAATGCTTTGAAGTCAGGTCCAAGTGCTCCTGTCGGAGGGAGATCAAACTGGTGATCTCTTCCCTCAGGGAGACACTCTCACCTTTAAGGAATTTGACTTCCTTTTTCTCCGCCTTCAGTTTCTTTCGACATTTCACGAATGTGTTGAGCAGAAGCTCATACTTATCTAGGAGCTCAGCTTCAAGGGCAGAGGGGCTATCCTCAGCATCATCATCCTGAGACTCAGGATCAGAGTCAGAGTCGGAGAGAGGGGTGTGAGCTTTTACCTTCCCAGTAAATGGGGGGGCAATCTCCTTCTGAGTCAGAGCGACTTATTAGCCCAAAGTAGGCTTCCTCATCATCGTTGGTGTCTGACGTGTCAGATTCACTCAGCGTCTTTGCGATGTAACTCCTCTCCTTCTTCTTGTCTCTTGAGGACCTGTGCTCCTCTCCCTTTCCCTTTTCTCTCTTGCCTTGATGGCAGTCGGCCACGACGTGTCCTGGCTTGTTGCAACCAAAGCATATAATGTCAGAAGAGCGGTGTTTGTTCGGTTTGGAAACATACCTGTCAGGGGAATAGTTCTTCTTCTGATCCCTTGAGGAGGAGCCGGTTCTCTTTCTCTGATTCCTCAGCTTGAGGAACTTCTTGAATTCCCTTGTGATAAGGGATAAATCTTCCTCATATAACTCTGATCCGGAGGAGCTTGGCTCAGAGTCTTCCTCTTCATCCCTCTTCCATGCCCGGGAGGAAGCGCCACCCTTACCCTTTCTGGAGTGAATGGCTTTTAGGGCCACCGACTTTTCCTTGGCCGCGGCTTTCTCTACTTCCTCTTCAGCCTTCCTTGTATTCAACTGAAGCTCATAGGACATAAGCTTCCCGAACAGAATCTGAGGGTCGGTTTCCGCAAGTCTGCCAAACTCGCGAATGGCGCAGATCTTTGTGTCCCATTCCTTAGTGAGGGACCTAAGGAATTTATCATTGAGTTCACCGTCAGTGAACACTCTTCCATATCCTTTGAGTGCATTGACGATCTTGAGGAAGTTTTCGAAGGTGACTCCGATCTCCTCCTTTGGCCCTTGTCTGAAGGCCTCATATTTCTGATTGAGGAGGGATCTCCGATCGTCCCTCACTTCATCTGTGCCCTCCATTAAGACAATCAGACAGCTCCAGAGATCCTTGGCTGTCCTACAATTGCTGAAGTTCTGCATCATAGAGTCGTCAATTGCGCTCACCAGGATGTTCTGAGCTTTCTTGTCGAGTCCGAACAACACCATTTCGTCCTTGTCCATTTCCGAAAGTTGCTTGGGTACTTTCCTGGTAGGATCAATGGTGGAGGCCTTAGTGGGAATGTAAGGTCCCTCCTCCACTATCATGAAGAGCCGAGGGTCGACCGCTTCCATGTAGAATCTGATTCTTTCCTTCCAGATAGGAAAGTTCAGTCTGGTGCATACTGGGATTTTGCCGGAGTGCTTGAGTCCGTCCATGGAGGATATCTGTCTGCTTCTTGACACTGGGGGCAGGATTCTACTCAAGGTGTGAACCTTTTTGATGAGCAACCTCCCTCTGATACCACTTGAAAGTCCACCTAGTGTCAACTATCTTCACCTAAAGGGGGGGGGGGGGGTTAGGTGACTCTGCAGCGTAATTGCGGAATTAAAGTTTTACCTGCATAAGAAAACAAAACAACCAAGCACACAAGGAACACAGACAATATATAGTGGTTCCCCGATTTGGGTACGTCCACTTTCCCCCTTCGACCTATCTCCCAACACGGGATGACTCGGTCACTTCACCAACAGGATTGGAATCCAATCCTTGCACTAACGGAAGGAACCCTTCCACACGTAGGATCAACACTCCCACAATCCTGGTTGCACCCAACCCTTACAACTAGGGACCAATCGGTCCGTTACAAGGAAATTAAAAACTAGCTTGTAAGAAATACAAACAACGTTTGGAGAGAAGGTGACCCTCTTCGTTTGACGACGTGCTCTTGAAGTCAACGAAGAGTGCTCAGCCCTAGATCTCACTTGGAGTGAACCTTTCCTGAAACTGGCGGTGGCTTGAGGCGCTGGCAAGGCTCTCGGAATCAGCAGTGGCGACGGAGAGCAGCAGCAGTGCCAACTTGATTCAAACTTCGTAGCAAAGGAAGCAAGATCTTCCAACGGTCGCACAAGGATCGATCGTCTCGATCGATTCGGAAGGGGAAAGATTTTCCCGATCAATGAATCAAGAGACAAGGGATCTCTCGTTAGACACGTGAGACGCTATGCTAGCCTAAGCTTCTGTAACCGGGAGATCTGGAAGAACCTGAGATCAGCAGCGGCGACAACCGTACGAGCGGCGGAGATGACCGGCGGAGCAAGATCGCGAGATTAGGGTTTAGTCGTCGGCCGCTCGTTCTTTTTGAAATACCGTAAATCCGCACCCTTACTGTTCACAAATACAGTGTATTTATACCGTAGGTCAAGAAGATGACCGTTGTGGGTCCCACCAAAGTAAGGACCAAAGTTCGGTTCAAACAGCTGCAGGTAACTTGGACCGGTCCAGAACTTTCAGAAAAATTGCCAAGTCAAAATCGGCGAGAATCGTAGGTGATTCTCGCCGAATCGGCGAGAATCACTTACGATTCTCGCCGACTTCTGCTTAGCCGAAATCTGACTGCACAGATACAGAAGCCGGGGAGAATCGGCGGGAATCACACTTGATTCTTGCCGATTCGTTGAGAATGCAAAGTCATTCTCGACGAATCGGCGAGAATCACTTAGTGATTCTCGACGATTCTGCCTTAGAGAAATTTCTGGCGGTGACGAAACTGCCGGCTCCAACCGGCGAGAATCAGCTAGTGATTCTCGACGACTCGGCGAGAATCACTAGTGATTCTCGCCGAATCGGCGAGAATCACTAGTGATTCTCGCCGAATCGGCGAGAATCACTTAGTGATTCTCGTCGATTTTTATTTGAGTGATTTCTCCTCTTTCTTTCCTTGAACTGGTCTTTGGCCCATCCTTGCTCCTTGTCTGCTCTTGCTTTATCATAGCTCTGTACTTGAAATTAATTACACCCCAATAGAGAGAGTACACGTAGGCCAACACACTGATCTGCTCAACGAGGGATTACGTTGCACAGACCCGTGTATATTGACCCACTGCACCCTGACATTAGTGTGTACTTAGCATGGAATATCTGCAAGTACAACTAGAATTATTTCATCAAATACATTGTCTATTTACCTTGGCTTGCACAGGGGCTTCTTCAAATCAGGTACATTGTGGATGCAATACCCAACAGTACGTACACCAACAACCATACCCCAAAATAAATACTCAAGTGTGAACACAACCAGTGGCCGCCTTAGGTTCCACACACCTAAACAAGTCGGCCCCATTGTCCAGACTTCGTGGTATCCACAGCTCAGCACACACATTTCACCCCTCTAGAGTCCAGAAAACCCCCCTCCGACCATAGTCCACGAGTCGGCATGCAAAAACTAGTCGAACACCCCAACATCCCCCTTAGGAAGGAAAAACTCCTCTAACAGTCCTAAAGAAGCACACATCCCAAGGCTAAAGACTAAGCCTAAAAAATTATGCGGTGTTGAGTGAGTCTACCTCACTCAATGCCAAACAGCCACGACATTGAGTGAGGTACACTAACTCAATGCCAAAGACTTAACCGCAAGCCCTGGCTCTGGCGTTGAGTGAGTCTACCTCACTCGACGCCAAACTTGCTTTGGCGTTGATTAGGTCGACTCACTCGATGCCAAACCTGCCTTGGCGTTGAGTGAGGTCGACTCACTCGATGCCATCATACTTAACTGCTGAAAAGACTGCGACGTTGAGTGAGTCTACCTCACCCAACGCCAAAACAGCTGCGGCGTTTAGTGAGGTCTACTCACTCAATGCCAAAGACTTAGCCGCAAGAACAACCATGGCGTTGAGTGAGTGCACCACACTCAACTCCATAAGCCTAACATTCTAGGTGTTGAGTGAGGTACACTCACTCAACGCTTTTGACTTAGCAGAAAATCCAAGAAAAATTCTTGGAGCTAACCCAACCCAGCTCCCTCAGCTCCTCCTAACCCGAGAGCTGGAATTTAATTCAAGCTATCACTCCTACCTATCCTACCCGACCACAGCAGCCCTAAACTAGCTTACCACTAAGCTAGGCCTAATCGTAATACTAACCAACAACCTTGGCACCAGCCAAGACAAATGTACAATTGAGAAAAGGGGAAGAAAACCTGGAGCTTTAGGCTAGCAAAAGAAAAGGAGCAGCACAAGATAAGATTAGAAATAAAAATAGCAAGGGGCAAGGGAGCCACATTCCTCACCACCAAGCTCCAGCAGCAGCCTTCACTTCACTAGCTCGGCACCGGCAGCAAGGCTACATAGGAAGAAACAAACTTGGAGCTTCTTAGAGAAGAGGAAGAGGAGAAAACTGAAACACTAACTCCTATGGATGGCCCGAGAGGTTTTTGAACAAACCTAGGGAGGAAGACAGCTGGATCGGCCCTTCCCGAGAGGAAAATCTTCCTACCCAGCTAAGCAAACCGCCGGCCGAAAGCTCTAGCACCACCGCCCGATTTCTTCCTTCCGCTAGAAGCCAACCAGCCAGCTGCTCGGGAAAAAGAGGAAGGAAGCTAGCTGGCATCTTATAAAAACCCCCACTAACCACTAAAAATGAATAGAATAAAAGTCTAGCCAAAGCACTAACTAATTAAAATAAAAGCTAAGCCTGCTGAATGGACTCGACCCATTACAACTTCTCTACCTAGCCCGAGCCCCTCTAGAAACAAATATATATATAAACTTATATATATATATATCGATATATACATATAATATATGTATATCCAGAACAATTATATAAACACATTCATACACATATATAGATAAGCAAACCTATATATATAAACTGAAAAAGAAAAGGCTTACCGCACATCATTACAAGCACAAATAAATAAATAATAAATAAATATATATATGTATATATATATATATATATATGTATATATATATGTATATATATATATACATATATATATATATAATAAATGGCTAACATTTTAGCCTAAAACCAAGCACAAGCCTTACCAGGCTCGGCCACACAAGGCAACGCACAACAAAGGCAACAGCCTGGCTACACACTACCGGTTAACAAACGAACGTTGAAACGACGCTCTAAAAAACAAACGATCGCGATTTCGACAAAACTCACACCGTAGCTAAACACCCAAGCTACAAACACAACGGTAAAGTAGAAAACAACATCTGACGATCAAAACTCAGGCTAAAACTACCCGAAGCCAAAACACAAGTATTCCCTAAGAGGCTAAGCCGGGTCACCACAACAGACTCCGGCTAACTGGGTAATCTTGCAAACAGGCTACTAACAGGCCACTAAAGGAACCTAAAGAGCTATGACCATGCTCTAACAACGGTAAAAAGGCCGAAAACGTGTCATCGTAACGCCAAACATCTATCAAACAAAACACAAAAAAGCCGGGGGCGTTACTGTCACCCCCCTAAAAGAAAGTTTCTCCTCGAAACTTTACACAAAACACTTCTATCAAGAAGGAAAAAGAAATAGCTAAGCCAAAGCTATGAAGAAAAAACACAATACATACCAGGAAAAAGGTCAGGGAAACAGATGAGGGTAAGCCTTCCTCATCACCGACTCTAGCTCCCAAGTCGCGCTTTCCACATCCTAGTTCTTCCACAAAATCATAACCATTGGAATGGTTTTCCTCCGCAATACGCGATCCTGAGCATCCAAGATGCAGATAGGCAGCTCCACAAAAGAAAGGTTCTGCTCCAACTGGGGCACAAAATCCAAAACCTGCTTGTCACTCTGCACACACTTCCGCAACTAACTGATGTGAAAGACATCATGCACGCCAGGAAAATTTGCAGGCAACTCTAACCTGTAAGCTGATACTCCAATCCGCTCAGTAATCAAAAATGGACCCACGTATCTCGGGTCCAATCTCCTGTTCTTGCCAAACCTCTTAATCCCGCTCATCGGGGAAACCTTTAAGAATACCTGGTCCCCCACAACAAATTCCAAATCTTATCTATGCCGGTTGGCGTTCTTTTTATATCTTTCCTGGGCTATTCGAAGCTTTTCCCGAATAAGCTTCACCGAAATCTCCATCTTCTCGAGTGCTTCTGGACCCAACCAGGGTATCTCGCCCAACTCAGCCCAAAACAAAGGAGTCCTGCAACGCCTCCCATACAAAGCCTCAAAAGGAGCTATTTGCAAGCTTTATTGATAGGTGTTGTTATACGCAAACTCCATAATCCACAAACGCTCGTCCCACGCCCCACCATGGTCCAGAATATAGCATCGGATCATATCTTACACAATCTGATTTACCCGCTCCGTCTGACCGTTGGTCTGCGGGTGATAAGCAGTGGAATACCTCAATTCTGTACCCAACCACTCTTGAAGACTCTTCCAAAAATGAGACATGAACCTTGAGTCTCGATCTGATATGATGCTCACGGGTAAACCATATAGTCTGATGACCTATGATGCGCATAAAATACGGCAAGCGTACCGGTCGCACAAGTAATAAAGTTGGGAATAAATCCCCGGATGTCAGTCTCTTGAGGAATGCAATTAGCATCGAACAATTTAGACTCTAAAACTATTGTTATGAGAGTTAATTGAAATAAACAGAAAAAGAAGGGGCTTTGGTTGGTGGTCTTACGACCAATTACACTAATGTAAACTATGCGGGTCGCAATCACCGCTTCTCAAGGCGAGATGGATGTAGCGGGCGCGATGCCGTACTTCGGTTGGTGAATGGACGGAAGTCTAGCGAGTGAGGTGATTAGTGCGAAGTGAAATTGAGTGAAACGAACGTGTGGAGTGGAGCGAGATGGAGCGAGGCGCATCAAAGGATAATTCTCACAAGCACGATGAAACACAAATGATCCAATTTAACACTAGAAATTAATGTTCATTACATGCATAAACAATCCATACAACAAGAAAAGAGAGAAAATGCAAAACCACGAGATTGAAGATCCACCGCGGTTGTTGGCCGGAGGTGCGGGTTGTCAATCCGCTTCCAAGCACAGTCCGAGGAGGGCTTCCGGTACCACCGAGCTGTCACCTCGAGGGCCTGCAATTCCGTCCTCTAGGTATGCTTCGTCTTCTTCCTTGGTGGAAAGCTCGGAGAAGAATGCTTCAATGGCCGGGAGGGTCACCGGAGGATGCGGAATGCTTTGGAATCGCTGGAGAAGGTCCTCCCGATGATGGGGATGAAGGTGGAGGCGAATGGAACTGCTGGAAGGCGAAATGGCGGACTAGCGGAGGTTCCGTAACGTGTCCCGTTACCCTAATTCGCGGAACAGGGCATGTTATAGCTTGCAGAATAAATAGGGCGCACAACCACTGGCGCACGACCAGTGGTCGTGCGCGACCAAGGTCAGCGCCCGTGCGCGAGCAACCTGTAGACCTGCATCAGAAAATCAATGGTCGCGCACGATCAGCAGCGCACGATTAGTGATCGTGCGAATAATGCTGATGATCGTGCAGAAATAGCCAGACAGAACTTTATAAAATGGGTATGACTGCGCACGATCGGCGGCGCACGAACAGTGGTCGTGCGCGGTATGGCGAGTGATCGTGCGGAATGTTCAAGATAGGGATTTCACAAATGAGTCCGGGCTGCGCACGATCAGTGATCGTGCGCCAGGAGGTCGATGGTCGTGCGTGGGTAAAACGCATGACCACTGACTCCTTTGCCAAAAATAGTGAAACGCTTATCCCGAATGCCCTCACGATCCCCAAACCTGCAGGAAAACTGCACGGGACATCGATCGTGGCAGCCGTAGCAAACAATAATAATCATAACAAAATGTAAATGCACACAAGCACAGAAATGGGCTAAAAAGGTGCACAGGGCGTGGAATGTCGTAGCTAACCAAAAGGAGTACTAATGGCGCTAAAAGATAGTGCAAAGCTGAGGAAACAGGCCTAGATGAGTCCAAAATAAGATATAAAATAGGGACTCATCACACCCCCAGACTTAACCATTTGCACGTCCCGGGCAAATAATCACCTTGTGGACTCAAAAATAAGCTAGCTGACGTAGTAATTTCAAAATACAGTAGGACGAGAAATCGAGAAACACAAGTGCATAGAAAATATAATTGAAGGAGTTTTTAATCATGCTAAGCAATTTATAATTTTCGACAAACGTAAATAAATACTGTCACTACTCAAAGATTGAATTTCCGGAGAATCGCACGGTCATGTGTATGAAGAAAATAGGCAAGTCGGATGGTGGAGCATTGCCAAAGAGCGGGGCTCGTGATCACCTCCAAAGGAATCCACCAATGTCGGGGACCATATGCTTGCCCGTTCACACTTTCTCCACGATGCTAGTTCGACTCGAGCGTAAATCCGTAGGACTTTAGGTGAAGAGTTGTGGCTTGGGTGTAGACGTAGGTATGGATGAAAAAGATGAAAACGAAGGCTACGCACAACCCAACGGAGCTCGCACAAATACAGATTTCCCACTAGCAAAATGAATGCGAGTGCACCACACCCCCAGACCTGGTTTTTACAACATGGGTGTGTGCACCGCCTACCCCAAAATAGATTTCTCAAAAACAGATTTTCATTTATACTTTTTATTTTTGCTTTTATAATTTTTTTTCTTTTTCAAATTCTTGAATTTCAGCAAATATAACAAGATGGCAAATCCACATTATTCACAAAACCACCTCCCACATCAACAACCCAACGAGAAAATGCTTGGAACTAGAGCTCGACGTGGGTGTGCGACTAGGATTGGCTTGAGGCATTGGTGAATTGAGTGTGGAGCTGAAACAAAAGGAAGGTAGGCTCAACGGGGCTAGTGAGGGCCATGTTAGGACGGGTGAAAGGCTCAATCGGGCCAAAGTGATGGCCTACGTCATGCTCACGCTCGACTAACCGTGCACTAAATTTTTGAAAGTAGCCTGGGGCATGTTCTTAGTCACCGAGAAAAGTGATCCGTCCTCCCGACTCGAGCAATACAAAGCTAGCGACGCCTACACATATTCCTACACTACCGAGTGATTACTCCGGATTCATAGATTTGAGTAGGACAGACAGTATTTACGAGTGTAGAAAAAAATATAAATTGCAAGCATAAAGAAAAACTAAATCTATACAATTTCTACACAACGTGAGCACTCGATTAGGAGCACTGCACGAGTTTCGAACTACTCTAAATCAAAATCCTACGTCAGCACCACCATCTTAAAGTTTACACGAAATAATACATCAAATCGAGCCGCACGCGTGGTCAAGTGCGCGCTCATGTGGGTGCCAAAGTGTGTGCAGCAGGAGTCAAAAACATTGAAGCAAAAAGGAAAACTACTGGCATGCGAAATTAAATGTGCTCGTGGAGTGCACAGGCGACTCTTCCCCCAGACTTGAATGAAAACATAAGCAAGTAAAATAGACATTCAACCAAGGAATGAAATCTGAAGTGAGAGAGAGTACCTATGCTCCAAAGAGGGGAGCATACCAGAAGATTGTGTGATGATTCGCGGGAGTTGCTGCATCGCACAAAAGATAAGCTGAACCTGCGAATTAGGCCGAACAACAGAAAATACAAAAAAATAGAAAACATAAAATAAAAAGCATAAACGAGGGGACCAAAAGGTCCAAGCTTGGGTTGTCTCCCGAATAGCCCTTTTGTTTACCGTCCTTAAGGTGGACCAAATACCTGTATTAGCAGTTGTATATAATGTTTTTGCAGCAAAATAAAATAAAACTCAAAATGTCCAAACAAAAAACAAAGAGCGAAGGGAAATGAAGTGGAAGCTGCGGAGAAAATGCATCATCCTCATTCGTCGTCATCACTGCCGATCTCCATAGGTGGCGACCGGGGCTTAGGAGCGGCGGGGGCAACACGTGCTGGCGGTGGAGGAATGCTCAGGCCACCTCGCAACGCCTGCTGATAGACCAGGTCTTGCATCCAATACTGAGAGGCCTCAATGTCCGCGAGGCGCTCATGCAGATATAGAACGCTCGGGCCCTGAGCAGCACTGAAGTGAGGGCCTGGCTGGCTATGAGGCATGGCTGGCGGCGGCTGTGGTGACTGAGAATGTCGCGGCTGTGAACTTCCCGCAGCTCTCCGCCTTACCATGGCGGATGATTCAGGTGCAACTTCCTCCTCATCATCTGGTCTGGCCCTCCGGGCGTCACCCGGCATCAAAATCTCAAAACGGCGATTTGCTCTGCGCCCAACAACACGCAGCAAATGGAAACTGACCATGCTGGCACGAGTGATCAAAGAGGGCGAGGTCACCTGCTCCATCGGGGGTAAGCTATCCCAGACTCCCAAACCCTTTGCGAGGCTGGTGTTGTAGTAAGCACCACCAATCGAACCGGCGAGGCTGTACGTGGCCTCGTAATGGAAGAATGTTGCCAACATAAACCCCAGGTGAATGGGTTCCCGCTTGAGCATGCTATAAAGACAATCCAAATCTTGCCACCCGACCACATTTTGGCTAAGTGCGCGAGCAGTAAGCAAATGGCTAAGGAGATGCTGAAGGTACCGCAAGGCAGGGGATATGATTTTTGTAGACTTGGCCTTTCGAGCCACATAATCCTCGTCGGTGCCGGTGATTTCACGCCAAGCAGTCGCATGGGTGACACCTTCAGGGAAGCCGGAGCCCAAATCATGCGGTGCCGACTCACATGAGTAAAATCCGGCTCGGACGCCGATCTCATGGATGGTCAAAGAGATGACCTGTCCCCTCATCCAGAAGGAACATACAACAGGTCGATAGCCGGAAGTATCGCATTCCCATTCGAATTTGGAGAGGAACTCCAAAGTGAGTTCTCTAAATCCAGGTTCGCGGCACTCAAAAACGCGGCTCCATTGGTCGAAAGAGTAAAGATGGAGGATCGAATCGGCTAGGGCGCCACCGTCACCAATGGATCGCAATTCCTCCCAATCCACAAGACGCTGGGAGAGGAAGGGCTTGCATTTCAAAGCGTTATACCTGCGCGTGTGGGCATCCTTCTGAAACATCCCCATCTTCGCTAGAACTTGAGCCGGAGTGGAGTGCCGGTAGGCATTGACAATCTTGCGGTTGGAGGGAGAAGCCATCGTACACGGAGATCCGGAGTCGCGAGAGGAGAAGAGATCTCCCGGGGAGTTGCCGGAGTAGGAGGAGGAAGAGGGAGATCGGCGAGGATACGACGCACGAACAGGGCCGCGGATCGCAGAGCTAGGGCGCACGAACAGTGTGGCCCGGTCGGTCTTTTTATAAAAACTGGGCCGACCGCACGATCACTGATCGTGCGAATTAAATAGCACGCACGATCAGTGATCGTGCGCGTTATAATAAAATCAACGTCGACCCAGATTTATACCAAGATCACTCGGGAGATACTGAGGGTGCTCAAGTGGAAACCATCGGACGCTGGAGAGCTACCAGATCAACAAAAACTTAAAGAGAAAAAAAGAGTAATGCAACTAAAAAAAATAAAAGTACAAAAGAAAACATTAACTAGATAACTATTGGGTTTTCTGTCTCCCAACAAGACTTATTCCCAATGCTCAGCATTTCTCAACTGATTGGCGTATGAAAATAGAAATGCTCAGCCAATTTCTCCAATTCGCAACGTGGTACCGGGTACCAATACGGAGATAGAACATATTCCCCACTACCTGTATAAATATACCTGTCATGGGTGTCAGGCATGGACAGGAAATATCTCGTGAAGTTCGTCGTTTCCGACTCCACCCGCATCTGGTTGCTAGTAGACATAGGCCGCATTACAGGCCCTTGCACTGGTTGAACCAGTTCCAAGATGGAATCCTGCAGGGAAGTGGAAACAAGAACGGGGTCAAGAAATAAATTAGAAGAATAACATAAACAATCCTTAATCTTGGAAATGATCTCGGAATCATCTCCCGTTGGTGGAATTGCAGAAATCTGAACACCACTGTCCAGGATGGTGCAAGAAGTTCCCAGTGCAGCATCCATTTCGTCCGCGCATTGGACATCCTCACATGGGGTGAAGGTAGCAACCTCAACCACGGAAATGTCCTCCTCGACAGGATCTAACAGAAAGCTGAGAGTGCTAGTTTCCACCTGCGAATCAGCCTCAACAGAAACATCAGAAAAAGAAGGAATACTATGCAAAGCGGAAGGCGGAGGTACAGAACTCAACGGGAAGTCAAGAACTGGCTCTTCGCAACCGAACTTGATGCTAGGTGATGCATGTTCATCAGAAGTACACGTATCCATGTCGGGATGGGGATCAACACATGCATCGGGGCATGTACCAGAAATGCTTTCTCCAAAACATGGAGATGGCATCGATGCATATCCCGAGGCTAAAGGGGTGCTGCTCACGGGGGAAGTGGGAATAATCCGGAAGTCCGGATCATTATCCACTTCCAATTCAGCAAAATAAGCATTGCAGTCCTTCAATGCATGATCCCAGCTTCGACAAAAGATGCACTGCTTAGCCGGCTTCCGCGGTGAAGCGTTTGATGAAGCCGAGAAAAAGTAGTGTGGTAATGGCTCCGCTGGTCGGTGGATGACCGGCTTATGTCTACGAAATGTAGAGTCATGAATTTCCTGGGGACTATACTTCTGGGGACATCTATCACTTGCATGCGAGATATCTCCACAATGAGGGCAACGAATATTGAAATTGGCCCACATTGCGGAAATATCAAAGTCAAATAGAAGCAACTACTTTGCAAAGATTCATCGCGCAAAACTTACAATTCCGACAATGAACTACAGCAGATGAGAAAATAAATGAAACAGAGCAAAACAAATTAACTCGTATACCAATATTTTCAGAAATCCTCAGTCGTTCCACAGTTGCATTCCCCGGCAACGGCGCCAAAAACATGATGCGCGTAAAATACGGCAAGCGTACCGGTCGCACAAGTAATAAAGTTGGGAATATATCCCCGGATGTCGGTCTCTTGAGGAATGCAATTAGCGTCGAACGATTTAGACTCTAAAACTATTGTTATGAGAGTTAATTGAAATAAACATAAAAAGAAGGGGCTTTGGTTGGTGGTCTTACGACCAATTACACTAATGTAAACTATGTGGGCCGCAATCACCGCTTCTCAAGGCGAGATGGATGTAGCGGCCGCGATGCCGTACTTCGGTTGGTGAATGGACGGAAGTCTAGCGAGTGAGGTGATTAGTGCGAAGTGAAATTGAGTGAAACGAACGTGTGGAGTGTAGCGAGATGGAGCGAGGCGCATCAAAGGATAATTCTCACAAGCACGATGAAACACAAATGATCCAATTTAACACTAGAAATTAATGTTCATTACATGCATAAACAATCCATGCAACAAGAAAAGAGAGAAAATGCAAAACCACGAGATTGAAGATCCACCGCGGTTGTTGGCCGGAGGTGCGGGTTGTCAATCCGCTTCCAAGCGCAGTCCGAGGAGGGCTTCCGGTACCACCGAGCTGTCACCTCGAGGGCCTGTAATTCCGTCCTCTAGGTATGCTTCGTCTTCTTCCTTGGTGGAAAGCTCGGAGAAGAATGCTTCAATGGCCGGGAGGGTCACCGGAGGATGCAGAATGCTTTGGAATCACCGGAGAAGGTCCTCCCGATGATGGGGATGAAGGTGGAGGCGAATGGAACTGCTGGAGGGCGAAATGGCGGACTGGCGGAGGTTTCGTAACGTGTCCCGTTACCCTAATTTGCGGAACAGTGCATTTTATAGCTTGCAGAATAAATAGGGCGCACGACCACTGGCCCACGACCAGTGGTCGTGCGCGACCAAGGTCAGCGCCCGTGCCCGAGCAACCTGTAGACCTGCATCAGAAAATCAATGGTCGCGCACGATCAACAGCGCACGATCAGTGATCGTGCGGAAATAGCCAGGCAGAACTTTGTAAAATGGGTATGACTGCGCACGATCGGTGGCGCACGAACAGTGGTCGTGCGCGGTATGGAGAGTGATCGTGCGGAATGTTCAAGACAGGGATTTCACAAATGAGTCTGGGCTGCGCACGATCAGTGATCGTGCGCCAGGAGGTCGATGGTCGTGCGTGGGTAAAAACGCACGACCACTGACTCCTTTGCCAAAAATAGTGAAACGCCTATCCCGAATGCCCTCACGATCCCCAAACCTGCAGGAAAACTGCACGGGACATCGATCGCGGCAGCCGCAGCAAACAATAATAATCATAACAAGAATGTAAATGCACACAAGCACAGAAATGGGCTAAAAAGGTGCACAGGGCGTGGAATGTCGTAGCTAACCAAAAGGAGTACTAATGGCGCTAAAAGATAGTGCAAAGCTGAGGAAACAGGCCTAGATGAGTCCAAAATAAGATATAAAATAGGGACTCATCAGCCTACTCCAAATAAAGCTCTGCTATCTTCCTCATCGGGTAGTCGATCTTAAATGGAACAGAGTGAGCACACTTCGTCATTCTGTCTACGATCACCCATACAGAATCATGCCCCCTAGGAGATCTTGGCAATCTTGTAATGAAATCCATCGAGATGCTTTCCCACTTCTAAGTCGGAATCTCCAAGGGAGTCAACTTGCCACCTGGTCTTCCATGATCAACCTTCACTTGCTTACAAGTATGGCACTCAGAAATAAATCTGGCTATGTCTCCCTTCATCCTATACCACCAGGCAATCTGCTTTAAATCGTGGTACATCTTGGTGGATCCTGGGTGGTATGCAACGCTAGATCCATGGGCTTCCCTGCACACCATAACCTTGATGTCTCCAACCGCGGTAATGCAAAACCTTCCACGGTACTTCAAAGTACCTGTATCATCTATAGAAAAATTTGGCAGTTCACCTCTCTCAGCTCGAAGATACAAATGCAGAAGGTCAGGATCATCCTTTTGATGCAATCTCGTGAGCGCGATCCAGGAAGGTTCTACCACTGCCAGGCTTCTCTACACATGCAGCAACCCACAGAAATGTCCATCAACAGAAACTCCTCTACTAACAACTCGGCTGTGAGACCAATAATCTTCCCTGATTTCAAACTCAAGGCGTCGGCCACCACATTGGCCTTGCCCGGATGATACTGAATCTCGACCTCATAGTCGGCCACGTACTCTAGCCATCGCCGCTAACGCAGATTCAACTCCTTCTGTGTGAAGATATACTTCAAGCTCCTATGATCAGTAAAAATCCTTCACTGCACACCATACAACAAATGCCTCCACAACTTCGGAGCATAGATCACGACAGCAAACTCCAGGTCATGTGTAGGGTAATTCCTCTTATGAGTCTTTAGCTGTCTCGACCCGTACGCAATCACCTTCCCATCTTGCATCAGTACGCATCCCAGCCCGATATGCGATGCATCCACATATACATCATACTCAACACCATCAGTAGGCAAGGACAAAACAGGAGCTGAACATAGCCTTCTCTTTAGCTCCTCAAAAGCCTCTTCACATTTGCCATCCCATAAGAAGGCTACATTATTCTGCGTCAACTTGGTCAACGACGCAGACAGGGTGGAGAATCCCTCCACAAATCTTCTATAATAGCCCGCCAAGCCCAAGAAGCTTCTGATCTCTCGAGGAGTAACATGTCTCGCACATTCCATAACAGCATCAATCTTTTCTAGGTCAACTGAGATGCCCTCCTTGCTAACCACATGGCCGAGGAAAGATACCTGAGGCAGCCAAAATTCACATTTGCTCAGCTTGGCATAAAGCTTATGGTCTCTCAGAGTCGCCAAGACCAGACGCAAATGTCGATCATGCTCTTCTGCATTCTGGGAGTACACCAAAACGTCGTCAATAAAGACAATCACAAACTTGTTTAGGAAATCCTTGAACACGCGGTTCATCAAATCCATGAAAGTTGAAGGCGCATTAGTCAAACCAAATGACATGACTAAGAACTCGAAATGCTTATGACGAGAACGGAACTCCATCCTCGGAACATCTGACTCCCGAATCCTCCACTGGTGATAGCCCGAAAGAAGGTCTATCTTTAAAAACACAGCACTACCCCGCAGCTGGTCAAACAAATCATCAATCCGAGGTAGAGGGTACCTGTACTTAATTTTAACCTTGTTCAGCTCTCTATAGTCGATGCATAGCCTCATCGACCCATCTTTCTTCTTTACGAACAACACAGGCGCACCCCAGGGCGACGAACTTGGACTGATAAAACCCTTTGCCAACATCTCATCTAGCTGGATCCAAAACTCCTCCATCTCTCGCGGGGCCATGTGGTACGGCGCCTTAGCAATAGGATGCGTACCCAACTCCAAATCTATAACAAATTCAACATCTCTATCGGGTGGAAGACCGGGAAGATTGTCGAGGAAAAACATCAGAGAACTCACAAATAATAGGAATCTCCTCCAACCACGGCACACTAACATCTGCCCCTACCAGAGAGACCAAATAGGCAAAACAGACAGAATCAAGCAACTTGCGAACACGTACTGCAGAAATAACCGGAGACTCCTGGATTAGATCGACATAAACGCTCCCGGGCTGACTGTTGTCCTTCATGGAATCCAAGCGCTTACCCTTGCACTGGATAACCACATCATATCTGGACAACCAGTCCATGCCTAGGATAACATCGAAGTCCTCCAGATCAATCACCTTCAGATCCGCCTTTGCTAGAAAGTCCCCCAATAAGATTGGGCAGCCCTGAATACCAAAATCTTAAATCATAGAGTCATCAGAAGGGAACTTGACGCAGAAAGCTCCACCAACACGATCTAGGCCCAAGCGGAATCGCTCCACAAAATCCCTAGCAACAAAAGAGTGGGTAGTGCTAGAATCGAAAAGAACGCACGCCCAACGGTTATTTACCTAAAATCTCCCTATAATGTAGCCCACGCAACTAAGGGAAAACAAAAGCTAGACTATACAAAAAGTTAAATATTCAAGTTAGGAAGAAATCTGACCTAAAATAACCTGGGTCGAGGTCAACGCTTCCTCCGAAGAGATAACATTAAGCTTCCCCTTGCATTTATCCACGCACGGGGGTGGCGGCAATGCTTGCAATGGAACTGCTGGGAGAACGGGCTGTGCCTGAGGGCACCTCATCTTGAGATGGCCCTTTTGCCCACACTGAAAGCAAACTTAATCTTTCAACCAGCAATGGGCTGCATCGTGCCCCTACTTTCCGCACAAAGTACACACCACATCCCCTCTGGAAGCACCCTGAATAGCATGGACTTGCCCTTTCTTCTGCACTGCCAATCTCTTGAAGCACTTCTCCAACGGTTGGCCCGACGGACCATAGAAGCTACAAGTCCCCTTGGTCTTCTTCCTTGAAACTGCATCAGGTTCCTGGGGGCCTTTTGTAACGCCCCGCCTTTTCAGCGATTATTTTTATTCTCATTTGGCGTTACGAAGACGCGTTTCCGTGGCTTGTGTCATGTGTGGAGTATGGTTTAGCTCCTTAGAACTGAGTGCCCTGTTTGGTAGCCTGTTGGCAAAATCTCCCTAGCAACCGAGTCGGTTTGGTGACCCGGTGTGGCCTCTCGGGGGGATGTTTGTGTTTGGCTTTGCTTGGGTATAACTCGTGTTCTGTTCGTCGAAAGTTAATTTCGACTTCGCCGTTGTGTTCGTAGCGTGGGTATTTAGCTACGGTGCGAATTTCGTCGAATTCCGAGGTGAATCGGTTTTCGCGTCGATTTGGTGCTTTATGTAATTTTATAATTAAATATATAATTATATAATTATATATATATATAATAGGATGAGAGCCATCGTTCCTTCATCTTCTCCGATAGAAAAACCGCCGGCCCCCCTTTTGTACGAGAGAAAGTAACCGCCGAGCCTTGCCTTCGGACGCCGATTCCCGGAGCGTTTGTGGACGGAATTCGATTCCGAGAGTGGATTCGGATTGCTCTCGTCGAGACCTTCATTCCTGCGGTAAGAAATTCGATTTTCGTAGAGTTTTCGAAGGATTGGAATTTTTGGTTTTGGAGTTTTCCGCCATTAATGGCCGAGTCCTTGTTCTAGGTGTTGCGGCCGTTTTGATCCGTGCGAAGAGGAGGAAATCAGTCCAAAGCTTCGCTGTGAATTGAGGCAAGTGGTATTCTTGCCCTTGCCAAGTGTTTTCTTCGAATTTATTTACTGAAATTGAACTCCCGGTTAGCCTAGGTTAGAGGCCTTGTTATTCTCATTTTCTTGCTAACCATAGGGCTTAGTTCGTCCTACTGAAACCCCCCCCTATGTGGTGATGTTTGGAATCCAAATTGTCGGCGTGAAGCCGCTGTTTTTCCTTAATTTTGATTGTTGCTCCGGTTCGGGCGTAGCCGAGTGGGAGAGTTAGGAGGGGTGTGGTTGCCAATTTCCTTCGTTTTGGTATTATTTGAATGGTTAGGCATAGTTCGAAAGGTAGTAGCGTGCGAAGTTGATAGTCGTCTACTGCTACTGCAGTGGCGTGGGTCGTGTGCGCGTTCCGGTGTCGTTCGGAAAATTCCAAACGGTACAGGTTTGCCGCGCACGGTCATCAGCCTTTAGGGCGCACGACCACTGGTCGTGTGCCTCTGTTCGTGCGCGTATAAATTTCATTTTCCAAAGTTCTGTCTCGGGCAATCGCACGAGCGCTGGCAACAGCGCGCACGACCAGTGATCGTGCGACAGTGATCGTGCGCAGTTGCTAGGTTTTCTGTCAGGTTTCCAGGTTCGTTTCGCACGATCATCAGCCAATGAGTGCGCACGACCACTGACCGTGCGCCACTGACCGTGCGTTTTGTATATTTCCTTTTGCTAGGCTAATTTAGCTGATTTCGAGTGCGGGGGTTTAGATACTCAAGTGGCAGGTAACTACTCGAGTTCTGGATCTTCTGCCTTGGTCGTTCGACTATTGTCGAGCCCCGTTTTCCTTAGTGGGTTTTGTGGGTAGTAACTTTATTTTGGCGGCGAGTGAGGCTAGCTCACTCAACGCCAAGGTTTAGGTAGGCACTGAGTGGGTTTCACTCAGCGCCTAGTCGTGTTGGTTCATTTCAACATTTCTTCCTTTACGTTGTATTTCAATTCCGAGTGGATTTCCAGTTGTATATCTGGATTTTTCCTTGTCGGCCGTTTTCTTGATTTTCCTAGAGGCCGAATCGTGGGTCGTGGATAGTAGTGGTGGTTGTAGCTCTTTATGGGGGTGGAGTTTTGTGATATAGCCAAGGCCACCCATGGATTTCTTGCTCCAGGTACGGGCTGGGCATTTCGGGTGGGAAGATCCCTTGTGTTTTCACGTTTTGACCCTCGAGCTTTTGACTTGGACATGGTGGATTGGAGGACTGCGTTTGCCTTCGATCCGGTTCCTCGTTGTTGTTTTGCTACTATCACTTCCCACAGTTTAGGGTGTTAGAAGTTTCTTCCGTGGTAGTTTTGCAGCATTTTAGGCTCTTGGCAGCCTAGTAGGCCCTGCAGGATGGGGTTCCTGGGCTGGGTTGTTGCTGTTTCTTTGCACGTTGTGCATTTCCTGTTGTCCTGTTTTGGGCAGTTGTGACTCTTTCTTCTGCATGTTTTCAGTTACTTTGTCCTTTTGGTTGACTCTTGCATGCAGTTGTTTTTACCTTGATTTTGCTTGCTGAGGTATTCTGTTTTCTTTTGGAATGCCTCAGGTTCGGAGCTGTAGCCAGTCTGGTGGCTAGTAGGTGGTGTTGTTGGTGGACTCCCGGACTTTGAAGTTTTGTTTTCCTTGTTAGTGAGGTAGTTTTCAGTACTTTCTTACAGACATATATATGTGCTAGTGGGTTCGTGTCAGGTTGTTGGCGCCCACTAGTAGTTTTTACCTTTTACTAGATATATATACTATTGCTGCTACCATTTTCTGGAGATAGTCTACTTGCTTTGAGAGGATTTATGCTAGGTTGCTAGGTATTTTCAAACTATAAATGCTATTGTAAATAAATCTCATGATCAGCATGTTTTGCAAACTTAAACACTACTTTCCAAATCACGTATGAAAACCGTTTTCTTATATATATTATATAAACTGAGTGTAGTGTCTTGCATAGTATGAGTGGTTCTCTTGGGACCCTTATGCGCTCTTTAGGGTGTAAAACCTAATTAAAGTATTTTCCGCAGCGTTTAAATATAGTTTTCTTTTGTGGACTAGATGATCCACTGAGCCGAGGGATACGGACTCTAAACATAACTGATTTTCTATTCATTAAGCGCACAATTTTCTTGCATAAAGGTTGTAGTTAGTTTTTGCCTGAGCGTCAGCAGTTATCCCCTGCTTGACGTGGCATCATGACGCGCGTTTTCTCTTACTCTGATAATTCTTAATTCGGAGAAAATGCGGGTTGTGACAGTTGGTATCAGAGGGAGGTTGCTTGACAAGTTAGTTGGGCAACCTTCCTTGGATGCTGTTAGTAGTTCAGCATCATGTCATTCACACACCGATATGTCATCAGCACGTCTTGGCAAAAGCACGAACACTACACTCATAGCATAACATGAAGTATACGGGGCATATTATGTAGTATGGGATGCATAATATGTGTTCGTATATGGATCCACCATAGGGGCTACATGTGAGGGTTATGTAGTATGGGATGCATAACCTCACCACATGACTGCGACTAGCACGTTTCTTTTTTTCGTTGCATGGAAATGTTATGTAGTATGGGATGCATAACATTTTCATGTGTACGCCGCTCATATCATGCATTAGGGCCTTTGTTTTTAGAATGCATAGCACAATCATGCATATCATAACATTGCATAAGCACAACGCGCCAAGCTAAAGATTTGCAGGATGACATATGTACACACATAAGTTTTCAAACTAACATAAATTCATGCATCCGATCTAGGCACAAGAGTTAGTAAGGTGGTGGTTAACCATCCTAGGTTAGGTCATATCATCTAATTTTTGTGAAAAAGATAAACTCTCAGAGCAAGTTTAGCAGCTTTAAGTCTATATCTACATATGTATTGTCTGTACTGGTATTCGGTTCTAGTTGTGGGGTTTGGATCTGATCTGCGTTGTAATGATTTTTAGGATGGTTAGGCGACCTGCGACTCGATCGACTCCCCTGTCTGAGGATGAATCTTCTGGAGCTCAGAACGATGCGGTGATCGAGGGTCTGCGTCAGAGTAGCGAAGCTATGGGCAGGCAGTTGGAGGAGGTGCAAGCCCAGATTCAGTCTTTGGTGGCAGTTGTGGCAGGCCAGGCTCAGGGTGCGCAAGTTCCTGCTGGGGGGTTAGCTGTTCCTCCTCCTCCTGCACCCTTGAGACCTCCAGTGGTGGTGCCAGCAGAGATGGCCTTCATCTCGCAGTTTCAGAGGCTGAGCCCTCCCACTTATGATGGGAAGGCAGATTTCATGGTGATAGAAGACTGGCTGATCTCCATGGAGGAGATGTTCTCGTACTCTGGGATTTCAGATGATCAGAGGGTGATGATAGCCGCCTATCAGCTTAATGGTTTGGCTAAGAGTTGGTGGCTGAGAGAGAAGGAGAGCCTGGTAGCCGGATGCTCTTGGGAAGTGTTCAAGGAGATGCTGTTGAGGAAGTTCTTACCCTCGGTCGAGCGTGACCGCCTCATGAATGATTTCCTCTATCTGAAGCAAAGGCAGCTCACGGTGGGTGAGTATGAGATAGAGTTTAGTAAGTTGAGCCGTTTTGCCCCTGGATTGGTCAGCGTTGAGGCTGATCGAGTTAAGCGATTCCTCGGTGGTTTGAGGAGTGAGGTGCAGCAGTTGGCCAGTGCTTATGGGTCAGTGACTTATGCTGGAGTTGTAGAGGCTGCTCTTAAGGTTGAGGCCATTGAGGCGGCGAAGAGCAGAGGCCAGCAGTTGAAGAAGGATAAGAGGAAGTTGGTAGAGGAGAAGAAACCCCTGGTACCCGATGCTGTTCCGGGAAAGAGGAGCAGGGTGGTGTGCAGTTTCTGTGGCCGGTCAGGCCATCCTGTTGAGAGGTGTTTCAAGAAGGCGGCAGCTCAGAAGAAGGAGCAGGTTCATGCGATTCAGGGTGCTCCTAGGAGAGATGTCTCCTGTTCAGTTTGCAAGCGATCCGGGCATGATGCAGCCCAGTGTTGGTCCAGAGATAGAGTCTGCTTTCAGTGTGGGCAGAAGGGACACATTAAGTCGAAGTGTCCTCAGGTTCAGTCAGCTCTTCCTGCAGTTCCTTTACAGGCTTTACCTCCACCTCAGCATGTGGACAAGGGAAAAGGGAAGCTGAACGTGATTTCTTCCGAGGAGGCTCAGACTTCGACCCAGGTGATCTCAGGTTAGTTGTTTGTTGTTTTTCTTTCTTTCTAGCCTGGTAGTTTAGTTGCTAGATTGTTTGCGGCACTGTTGTGCTAGTTCCTTAGCTTTGTGCGTTCCTATAGGGAAATTTAAGGTGAAGAACCGTTGGGCGCGTGTTCTGTTTGACTCCGGCGCTACCCACTCGTTCGTGGCTAGAGCCTTTGTGGAGCGTCATCGGTTGTCTCTAGATCGTGTTCGGGATTCCTTCCGTGTCAAGTTTCCCTCTGGTGAATCTGTGTTGTCAGATATGGGTATTTTGGATTGCCCGGTTTTGTTGGGGGATTTTCTTGCGAAGGCGGATCTGAAGATGATTGATCTAGAGGATTTCGATGTCATTTTGGGCATGGACTGGCTCTCTCGGTATGATGCGGTCATTCAGTGCAAAGGAAAGCGCTTGGACTTCATCAGGGACGACGGTCAGCCCGGCAGCGTGTATGCTGATCCGTGTCAGGATTCTCCTGTTCTCTCTGCGGTATGTGTTCAGAGATTGTTTCTTTCTGATAGTTGTGTTTGTTTAGTATCGGCGGTTGGAACCGTTGTTAGCGGGCCACGCTTGGAGGAGATTCCTATTGTTCGTGGTTTCGCCGATGTTTTTCCTGATGATCTTCCTGGTATCCCTCCTGAGCGGGATGTGGAGTTTGTTATTGATTTGGAGCCGGGTACGCGTCCTATTGCTAAGGCGCCGTACCGGATGGCCCCTCGCGAGTTAGAGGAGTTGCGAATTCAGTTAGATGAGTTGTTGGCTAAAGGTTTTATCAGGCAGAGTTCGTCGCCTTGGGGTGCTCCTGTTTTGTTCGTAAAGAAGAAAGATGGGTCGATGAGGCTTTGCATCGACTATAGAGAGTTGAACAAGGTCACTATCAAGAACAGGTACCCTCTGCCGAGGATCGATGATTTGTTTGACCAGTTGCGTGGTAGCACGGTGTTCTCTAAGATCGATCTTCGTTCGGGCTATCATCAGCTCAGGATCCGTGAGGCGGATATTCCACGGACTGCGTTTAGGTCGAGGCATGGGCACTTTGAGTTTCTGGTGATGTCGTTTGGTTTAACCAACGCACCATCAGCCTTCATGGATATGATGAACAGGGTGTTCAAGGATTTTCTCGACAAGTTCGTTGTGGTCTTCATTGATGACGTGCTAGTTTATTCTCGCAGTGCTGAGGAGCATGAGCAGCATTTGCGTTTGGTCCTGTCAGAATTGAGGAACCACAAGTTATTCGCCAAGTTGAGCAAGTGCGAATTTTGGTTGCCTCAGGTTTCTTTTCTAGGCCACGTGGTGAACAAGGATGGGATTTCGGTTGATCCAGAAAAGATTGCAGCAGTGACAGATTGGAGTAGGCCGAATACTCCTAAGGAGATCAGAAGTTTCTTAGGGTTGGCTGGCTATTACAGGAGATTCGTGGAGGGTTTCTCTTCTCTAGCCGCACCTTTGACCAAGCTAACTCAGAAGAATGTGGCTTTTGTTTGGAGCGAGAAGTGCGAAGAAGCTTTTCAGGAGTTAAAGAGGAGGTTGTGTACTGCTCCCGTTCTGACCCTTCCTATTGAGGGCGTAGATTTTGATGTGTATGTGGATGCGTCGCATATCGGTCTGGGATGCGTATTAATGCAGGACGGAAAAGTAATTGCTTATGGGTCAAGGCAGTTGAAAACTCATGAGCGGAATTATCCTACGCATGACCTTGAGTTTGCAGCGGTTATCTATGCGTTGAAGTTGTGGAGGCACTTACTTTATGGGGCTCAGTGCAAGATTTTTACTGACCATAAGAGCCTGAAGTACGTGTTCACGCAGAAGGAGTTGAATCTGCGTCAGCGGCGATGGCTTGAGTATGTGGCGGATTATGATGTGGAAATCCAGTATCATCCGGGCAAGGCCAATGTGGTGGCCGACGCCCTGAGCCGAAAGACGGGAAAGATCTTTAACCTCTCCGCCGATCGTTTAGTTGAGGAGTTCCTCCTTATGGATATTTCAGTGGGATGCTGTAGTTTGCAGAATAGCTTATCAGTGGAAGAGCCGTCCTGGATTTCTTTGACTAGACTGCATCAGAAGGACGATCCAGATCTGTTGCACCTTTTTACCAGGACTGAGAAGGGAGAATTGCCAGATTTTGCTATTGATGATGCGGGTACTTTGAAGTACCGCGGCAGGTTTTGCGTTCCCGCTGTTGGGGACATTAGGAGTATGATTTGCAGTGAGGCTCATGGTTCCAGCGTTGCCTACCATCCAGGATCTACGAAGATGTACCGTGACTTAAGGCAAATCGCTTGGTGGTATGGTATGAAAGGAGATATAGCCCGATATGTTGCTGAGTGTCACACTTGCAAGCGTGTGAAGGCCGATCATGGAAGGCCTGGTGGTAAGTTGACTCCGCTAGAGATCCCGACTTGGAAGTGGGAGAGTATATCTATGGACTTCATTACGGGTTTGCCAAAATCCCCGAGAGGATATGATTCTGTTTGGGTTATAGTGGATAGATTGACGAAGTGTGCTCACTTTGTGCCTTATAAGATTGATTACTCGATGAAGAAGATAGCGGAGTTGTACTTGAATGAAGTCATCCGACTCCACGGTGTGCCGGTTAGTATCATTTCAGATCGAGACTCCCGGTTTACTTCTCGTTTTTGGCAGAGTCTGCAGGAGGGTTTGGGTACGGATTCGAGGTATTCTACTGCGTACCACCCTCAGACCAATGGGCAGACGGAGCGGGTCAATCAGATTGTTGAGGATATGATCCGGTGCTATATTTTAGACCACGGTGGAGCGTGGGATGAGCGTCTGCGACTCATGGAATTTGCTTACAATAACAGTTATCAGGAAAGCTTGCAGATGGCTCCGTTCGAAGCTTTGTATGGGAGGCGCTGTAGGACTCCGTTGTTTTGGGTTGAGGCTGGTGAGAAGCCTTTGTTGGGTCCTGATGCTCTGGAAGAGATGGAAGTTGCCGTGAAGCTTATTCGTGAAAAGCTTCGTTTAGCCCAGGAGAGGTATGAAAAGAACGCCAATCGGCGTAGGTCCGCATTGGAGTTTTTGGTAGGGGATCATGTGTACCTCAAGGTTTCTCCAATGGTGGGTGTAAAGAGATTTGGTAAAAATCGGAAATTGGACCCAAGATATGTGGGCCCGTTCGAGATTTTGGAGCGGATTGGTGTGTCGGCATATAGGTTGGATTTGCCAGCGAACTTCCCTGGTGTTCATAATGTTTTTCATGTTAGCCAATTGCGGAAATGTGTGCGCAGCAGTGGGCAACTCTTAGATGTTGTGCCCCAGTTGGAGCCCAACCTCTCTTTTATTGAGATGCCAGTTCGTATTTTGGATACTCAGGAGCGTGTGCTGCGAAAGAAGTCCATACCGATGGTGAAAGTTCTATGGAAGAATCAGGATTTGGAGAGCGCGACTTGGGAGCTAGAGTCGGCCATGAGGAGGGCGTACCCTCACCTGTTTCGCTGATTGGATCGGTATGTTTCCCTTTGTAACTTCTGTTTGTTACCTTTTCCTTCTTTAGTAGGAGGGCTGTGCGTAAAGTTTCGGGACGAAACTTTCTTTTAGGGGGAGTGACTGTAACGCCCCGCCTTTTCAGCGATTATTTTTATTCTCATTTGGCGTTACGAAGACGCGTTTCCGTGGCTTGTGTCATGTGTGGAGTATGGTTTAGCTCCTTAGAACTGAGTGCCCTGTTTGGTAGCCTGTTGGCAAAATCTCCCTAGCAACCGAGTCGGTTTGGTGACCCGGTGTGGCCTCTCGGGGGATGTTTGTGTTTGGCTTTGCTTGGGTATAACTCGTGTTCTGTTCGTCGAAAGTTAATTTCGACTTCGCCGTTGTGTTCGTAGCGTGGGTATTTAGCTACGGTGCGAATTTCGTCGAATTCCGAGGTGAATCGGTTTTCGCGTCGATTTGGTGCTTTATGTAATTTTATAATTAAATATATAATTATATAATTATATATATATATAATAGGATGAGAGCCATCGTTCCTTCATCTTCTCCGATAGAAAAACCGCCGGCCCCCCTTTTGTACGAGAGAAAGTAACCGCCGAGCCTTGCCTTCGGACGCCGATTCCCGGAGCGTTTGTGGACGGAATTCGATTCCGAGAGTGGATTCGGATTGCTCTCGTCGAGACCTTCATTCCTGCGGTAAGAAATTCGATTTTCGTAGAGTTTTCGAAGGATTGGAGATTTTGGTTTTGGAGTTTTCCGCCATTAATGGCCGAGTCCTTGTTCTAGGTGTTGCGGCCGTTTTGATCCGTGCGAAGAGGAGGAAATCAGTCCAAAGCTTCGCTGTGAATTGAGGCAAGTGGTATTCTTGCCCTTGCCAAGTGTTTTCTTCGAATTTATTTACTGAAATTGAACTCCCGGTTAGCCTAGGTTAGAGGCCTTGTTATTCTCATTTTCTTGCTAACCATAGGGCTTAGTTCGTCCTACTGAAACCCCCCCCTATGTGGTGATGTTTGGAATCCAAATTGTCGGCGTGAAGCCGCTGTTTTTCCTTAATTTTGATTGTTGCTCCGGTTCGGGCGTAGCCGAGTGGGAGAGTTAGGAGGGGGTGTGGTTGCCAATTTCCTTCGTTTTGGTATTATTCGAATGGTTAGGCATAGTTCGAAAGGTAGTAGCGTGCGAAGTTGATAGTCGTCTACTGCTACTGCAGTGGCGTGGGTCGTGTGCGCGTTCCGGTGTCGTTCGGAAAATTCCAAACGGTACAGGTTTGCCGCGCACGGTCATCAGCCTTTAGGGCGCACGACCACTGGTCGTGTGCCTCTGTTCGTGCGCGTATAAATTTCATTTTCCAAAGTTCTGTCTCGGGCAATCGCACGAGCGCTGGCAACAGCGCGCACGACCAGTGATCGTGTGACAGTGATCGTGCGCAGTTGCTAGGTTTTCTGTCAGGTTTCCAGGTTCGTTTCGCACGATCATCAGCCAATGAGTGCGCACGACCACTGACCGTGCGCCACTGACCGTGCGTTTTGTATATTTCCTTTTGCTAGGCTAATTTAGCTGATTTCGAGTGCGGGGGTTTAGATACTCAAGTGGCAGGTAACTACTCGAGTTCTGGATCTTCTGCCTTGGTCGTTCGACTATTGTCGAGCCCCGTTTTCCTTAGTGGGTTTTGTGGGTAGTAACTTTATTTTGGCGGCGAGTGAGGCTAGCTCACTCAACGCCAAGGTTTAGGTAGGCACTGAGTGGGTTTCACTCAGCGCCTAGTCGTGTTGGTTCATTTCAACATTTCTTCCTTTACGTTGTATTTCAATTCCGAGTGGATTTCCAGTTGTATATCTGGATTTTTCCTTGTCGGCCGTTTTCTTGATTTTCCTAGAGGCCGAATCGTGGGTCGTGGATAGTAGTGGTGGTTGTAGCTCTTTATGGGGGTGGAGTTTTGTGATATAGCCAAGGCCACCCATGGATTTCTTGCTCCAGGTACGGGCTGGGCATTTCGGGTGGGAAGATCCCTTGTGTTTTCACGTTTTGACCCTCGAGCTTTTGACTTGGACATGGTGGATTGGAGGACTGCGTTTGCCTTCGATCCGGTTCCTCGTTGTTGTTTTGCTACTATCACTTCCCACAGTTTAGGGTGTTAGAAGTTTCTTCCGTGGTAGTTTTGCAGCATTTTAGGCTCTTGGCAGCCTAGTAGGCCCTGCAGGATGGGGTTCCTGGGCTGGGTTGTTGCTGTTTCTTTGCACGTTGTGCATTTCCTGTTGTCCTGTTTTGGGCAGTTGTGACTCTTTCTTCTGCATGTTTTCAGTTACTTTGTCCTTTTGGTTGACTCTTGCATGCAGTTGCTTTTACCTTGATTTTGCTTGCTGAGGTATTCTGTTTTCTTTTGGAATGCCTCAGGTTCGGAGCTGTAGCCAGTCTGGTGGCTAGTAGGTGGTGTTGTTGGTGGACTCCCGGACTTTGAAGTTTTGTTTTCCTTGTTAGTGAGGTAGTTTTCAGTACTTTCTTACAGACATATATATGTGCTAGTGGGTTCGTGTCAGGTTGTTGGCGCCCACTAGTAGTTTTTACCTTTTACTAGATATATATACTATTGCTGCTACCATTTTCTGGAGATAGTCTACTTGCTTTGAGAGGATTTATGCTAGGTTGCTAGGTATTTTCAAACTATAAATGCTATTGTAAATAAATCTCATGATCAGCATGTTTTGCAAACTTAAACACTACTTTCCAAATCACGTATGAAAACCGTTTTCTTATATATATTATATAAACTGAGTGTAGTGTCTTGCATAGTATGAGTGGTTCTCTTGGGACCCTTATGCGCTCTTTAGGGTGTAAAACCTAATTAAAGTATTTTCCGCAGCGTTTAAATATAGTTTTCTTTTGTGGACTAGATGATCCACTGAGCCGAGGGATACGGACTCTAAACATAACTGATTTTCTATTCATTAAGCGCACAATTTTCTTGCATAAAGGTTGTAGTTGGTTTTTGCCTGAGCGTCAGCAGTTATCCCCTGCTTGACGTGGCATCATGACGCGCGTTTTCTCTTACTCTGATAATTCTTAATTCGGAGAAAATGCGGGTTGTGACACCTTTCCCTCCAACAGACTTCCGCTTATCTTGCCTCGCCTGCTGGCCTCTATTCTTAGCATTCTCAATGGACCAGACCTTCAAAGCAGCTTAAACCACACCGGCATAACTGACTGCTCCATAGGCATTTGCTAACTGCTGAATGCCGCTTCTTAGCCCACCCAGAAACAGCTTAACCCGGTCTGCTTCAACACTCACAAGTCTAGGAGCAAACCGACTCAGCTTGCTAAATTCAACCTCATACTCACTGACCGTGAGTTTCCTTTACTTCAAATGCAGGAAGTCATTCATCAACCGGTCCCGCTCGACCGAGGGCAGAAATTTACTTAACAACGTTTCCTTAAACCACTCCCAGGTGCATCCTGCCACCAAGCTTTCTTTCTCCCTTAGCCACCAACTTTTTGCCAATCCCTTGAGCTGGTAGGCAGCGAGCATTAAATTCTGATCGTCTGTAATCCCAGAATAGGAGAACATCTCCTCTATGGAAATCAGCATGTCATCCAAAATCATGAAATCCGCTTGCCCGTCATAATTAGGGGACCTAAGCCGCTAAAACTGGGATATGAAGGCCATCTCCGGGGGAACCACAACTGGAGGCACAGGAGGAGCAGGAGGGGGAGGAACAGCTACACCCCCAATAGGGTCCTAAACTCTCTGAGCCTGCCCTGCCACTACTGCACCCAAGGGCTGAATCTGGGTCTGCATGTCCACCATCTGCCTAGATAAGGCTTCATTACTTAGCCGCAAACTTTCAATCAGAGCCTCGCTTTGCCCTCCTTAAGACTTGCCCTTAGATTGGTGAGTCGATCGCGTCACAGGACGCTTCGCCATCCTATAATCGCACCTGCTCTTGTTAAAACCCAGCCCAATAGCTTGAACAAAACTACCCGGTACAGACAAGCATACTTAAATATGAATTTCAACTACAAAACCTGCTCTGTGATTTGTTTTATAATGATGATGTTATGCTTAACCTGAGATGGTCCACCACCATCATACTAACTCAAGTGCCTAAACCATGAATGCATGCTTTTATATTCGTTTTGACTCAAAACCATGTGTGTACATATATCATCATGCAAATCTTTAGCTTGACACGTTGTGCTTACACAATGTTATTTTATTTATGTTGTGTTATGCATCCTAAAAAAAAGACTTAATACATGCCATGGGCGGCGTACACATGAAAATGTTATGCATCCAATACTACATAACATTCCCATGTAATGAAAAAAGAAAATGTGCTAGCCGCATTCATGTGGTGAAGTTATGAATCCCATACTACATAACCCTCACATATTGCCTCATATGGTGGATCCATATACAAACACATATTATGCATTATGCATTGCATACTACATAATATGCCCCATATACTTCTTTATGCTTATGAGTGTAGTGTCCGTGCATTGGCCAAGACGTGCTGATGACATATCAGGGTGTGTATGCTAATTAATCTAAACTTCTAATGCAATCAAAAGGAAAGGTTGCCTGACTAACTTGTCAAGCAACCTCCCACTGATACCAACTATCAAAACCTGCATTTTCCCAGAGGTTAAGAAGTACCAGAGTACGGGAAAACACGTGATGTGATGCCACGTCGAGCAGGGGATAACTGCTGACGCTCAAGCAACGCACTAAGACTTCAAATTACAAGTTTTAAAATAGTAGGAAACTAGTTTATTTAAAAACCGTATCCCTCGACACAGTGGATCAGCTAGTCCACGATAGAAAAATATATATGCTTACAGCGGAAAAATACTTTGATTTAGTTTATTTGACACCCTAAATGAGTATAAGGGCCCTCAAAGGACCTTTTATGGTATGCACGACTCCTAAGGTGAGTATAGTATTTATATATGAAAGATATTCTTTATGCTTAAATAAGATAGTGTTTTAGTTTTACAAATATGATATGCATGAGATACATATAATAGTTAAAGTTTTATAATACCTAACATACAGCCTAGCATAAAACCTTCCCAGAAGCAAGTAAGCAACCCCAATAGGGCAAAAACAGCAGTTTTAATTCATATCTAGCAAAACAGTAAGCCACCTGTGGGCGTTGATAACCCGACACGAAACCACCGGTGAGTGTGCATGTTCATACAGAAAAGAAGAATAACTTCCTCACAAGGTGGAAGATCTGTAACTCAGCTACCCTGGAGTCTATCAGCAAAACCCACTAAAAGGGAACAACCGCACTATCGGCTACAACCTGGATCTGAGGCATTCAAGAAAGAATGCCTCAGCACAATATCAAAGCATGAAGAATATATGATTTAAGTGCGAGTAAAAAAAAGGGTTTACCAACCCGATAACAAAAGAAACAACTAATAGTAAGTGAAAAGTATGACATTTAGAAGATAATACTATCAAAAGGTCAGTAAAGGTAAATCACACCAAGTGTGAGAACAAAATCTACCGGCTCGGCAGAAAGAAACAACCTACAATAGTAAAGCATAAGTATACTGGCAGGAATAGCCAAAAGCAGGAAAAGAAAGAGCTAACAATCCTAACTTTGTGGGCAAACCGGGGTGTAAATAATAAAGGGGCTGGAGTGGGTGGCAGTACCAACACTAATAACTAGACCCCCAAAACAAATACTACAGGGTGAACACAACTGGTGGACGCCTTAGGGTCCACACACCTAAGCAAGTTGGCCCCATTGTCAAGACTTTGTGGAGTCCACAGCTCAGCACACACATTTCACCCCTCAAGAGTCAAGAAAACACCCCCTCCAGCCATAGTCCACGAGTCGGCATGCAAAAACTAGCCGAACACCCCAATTCCCCCTTAGGAAGGAAAAACTCCTCTAACAGTCCTAAAGAAGCACATATCCCAAGGCTAAAGACTTAGCCTAAAAAAAACTGCAGCGTTGAGTGAGTCTACCTCACTCAACGCCAAAACAGCTATGGCGTTGAGTGAGGTACCCTCACTCAATGCCAAATACTTAACCGCAAGCCCTGGCTGTGCAGTTGAGTGAGTCTACCTCACTCGACGCCAAACCTGCTTTAGCGTTGAGTGAGGTCGACTCACTCGACACCAAACCTGCTTCGGCGTTGAGTGAGGTCGACTCACTCGACGCCATCAGACTTAACTGTTGAAAAGACTACGGCGTTGAGTGAGTCTACCTCACCCAATGCTAAAATAACTGTGGCGTTGAGTGAGGTCTACTCTCTTAATGCCAAAGACTTAGCCGCAAGAACAACCATGGAGTTGAGTAAGTGCACCACACTCAATGCCATAAGCCTAACAGTCTAGGCATTGAGTGAGGTACACTCACTCAACGCTTTTGACTTAGCAGAAAATCTATGAAACATTCCTAGAGCTAACCCGACCCAGCTCCCTCAGCTCCTCCTAACCCGAGAGCTGGAATTTAATTCCAGCACTCACTCCTACCTCTCCTAACCGACCACAGCTGCCCTAAACTAGCTTACCACAAAGCTAATCCTAATCCTAATACTAACCAGCAACCTTTGCACCAACCAAGACAAACGTACATTTGAGACAAGGGGAAGAAAACCTGGAGCTTTAGGCTAGTAAAAGAAAAAGAGGAGCACAAGCTAAGATTAGAAATAAAAACAGCAAGGGGCAAGGGAGCAACTTGCTTCACCACCAAGCTCCAGCAGTAGCCTTCACTTCACTGGCTCGGCACCGGCAGCAAGGCTACCAAGGAAAAAAAAAATCTAGAGCTTCTTAGAGAAGAGAAAAAGGAGAAAACTAAAACCCTAACTCCTATGGACGGCCCGAGAGGTTTAATAACAAACCTAGGGAGGAAGACAGCTGGATTGGCCCTTCCCGAGATGAAAAACTGCCTACCCAGCTCAACAAACCGCCGGTCGAAAGCTCCAGCACCACCGCCCGATTTCTTCCTTCTGCTGGAAGCCAACCAGCCATCTGCTCGGGAAAAAAGAGGAAGGAAGCTAGCTGGCATCTTATAAAAACCCTCCACAAACCACTAAAACTGAATAGAATAAATGCGTAGCCAAAGCACTAACTAATTAAAATAAAAGCTAAGCCTGCTGAATGGACTCGGCCCATTACAGCTTCTCTACCAAACCCGAGCCCCTCTAGAAACAAATATATATATAAACTTATATATATACCGATATATACATATTTATATATCCAAAACAATTATATAAACACATTCATATACATATATATATAAGCAAACCTATATATATAAGCTGAAAAAGAAAAGGGCTAACCGCACTCCATCATTACAAGCACAAATATATATATATATATATATATATATATAAAAATATATATATTAATAATAATAAATGGCTAACATCTTAGCCTAAAACCGAGCACAAGCCTTACCAGTATCAACAGCATAAGGCTATGCACAACAAAGGCAACAGCCTGGCTACACACTACCAGCTAACAAAACGAACGTCGAAACGACAAGAAAAAAACAAACGATCGCTAATTTCGACAAAACTCGCACCGTAGATAAACACTCAAGCTACAAACACAACGGCGAAGTCGAAAACAACATCCGATGATCAAAACTCGGGCTAAAACTACCCGAAGCCAAAACACAAGCATTCCCTAAGAGGCTCAGCCGAGTCACCACAACAGACTCCGGCTAACTGGGGAATCTTGCAAACAGGTTACTAACAGGCCAGTAAAGGAACCTAAAGAGCTATGACCACGCTCTAACAATGGCAAAAAGGCCAGAAATGCGTGATCGTAACGCCAAACATCTATCAAACAAAACACAGAAAAGTCGGGGGTGTTACAGGCGTTGAGTGAGTAGAGCTCACTCAATGCCATATAACATTTTGCATTGAGTATATCTTATCCTAACTGATAGATAGAAAAAATGTGGCTAAGTCCACATGCGTTGAGTGTGGTCTACTCACTCAACTCCATACAAATTTTAGCGTTGAGTGTTGTTGTGCCTGTCAATGCCATATAAAAGTTGGGCAAAATTTAAACTAAGTCCAATGGCATTGACTGTAGCTTACTCACTCAATGCCATGACAGAAAATCTATCTAAGTGGAAAGGCATGTAGTGTAGCTTACTCACTCAATGCCATGGAGCAAAAGCATTGACTGTGTCTTTGCCTATGTGTCTTAAGACACAAATTTTTGGCTAAGTCCAAAAGCATTAAGTGTAGCTTACTCACTCAACACTAGATAACAGAGAAATTCTGTTAAGTAGTTTGGCGTTTAGTGGAGCTTACTCTCTCAACGCCAAGGCTCGGAAAATCTAGCTAAGGCAAATAGCATTGAGTGAGGCGAGCTCATTCAATGCTCTCATTGCCTTGAAACAGAAATTTTGCTAAGTCCAAAAGCGTCGATTGCTTTTACTTATCGTCGAGCTAAACTCTGAGTTCGTCGAACTGAGTTCAGAGTTCATCAAACTGATCTTTAACATTTTTGTCGAGCGGAACTCTAAGTTCGTCAAACTGAGTTTTGAGTTCTTCGAACTGAGCTTTCACGTTTTCGTCGAGCTGAACTCTGAGTTCATCAAACTGAGTTTTGAGTTCGTCGAACTAAGGATTTTTAAGTCTTTTGGCATTGAGTGAAGGTTGCTCACTCAACGCTTTTACTACAAATGCTTGAATTTTTTCTTAGCCCACAGATGCTGAGTCATACTGACGTCAGCAAAGTCAAAAAGTCAACCAAAATTCAAATGTTGCGGGATTGCTGCCACAGGCGCTGGCGGCAAGCTATCATCGTCCTCTGCAATAAGAAAGATATATTTTCATTAAGTGTTGGGGTCCACACACAACAAAGATCTATGGATTCAAAAGTAAATGGAAAGAATATGATGTATGGCTAAATCTAAGCCATCAATCCTGGTGGTGGGCCCACTGCTTGATTGGCCATCAAAGAATAAAATGAAGCAAATCGGCAAGAGCAAATAATCGAATCCTTGTCTAGGTTTTTTGAAAACGAAAGTGCGACCAAACTTCATCTTCTTCCTCACATTTCTTGTCGAGCCTGAAGAAGCTGTTCTTCACAGAAAACTTAGCTGAGGAAAGAAATAGCTAAAACAATCACCATTTGAAACAGTAGGTTCAGAACAATTTTAGGGAAGCAGATCTACAAGCTCTGCAAAGAAACGATAGTTGTTTGAAGAAAGATTCAATAGAGAAATTCATTGTCTTCAACAACATAATCTTGGGCTGATATCTGCTCAGTCCAGGAAGAAGTAGACACAGAGTTCTTGCTCCAGTTTCTAATCAAATCACCATTTATTTCTTCTGTATAGATTCTTTGTGAGTCTTATTTAGTAAGCCTGTGTAATAAAGGCTAAGGTCTTTATGACCTGTGGCTTAGCTTAGTGCTTAAGTGGTAGGTCTGTGTGACCTGTGAGGTCCTGCGGGATCTATGCTGTAAGCTTTGAAGGAGCCGAGTTTTGGGGGAAGAGCTTAGTCTAACACACAATTAGAAAGTGAAAGGAGGGGTTAGATCTGATTTACTCTAGAGGGGGGAGGGGGGTAAATAGAGTATTTAAAAATTTAGGCTATTTTATACTTTTATATCAGAGTGAAATTAGGTGATACCAATAATATATAAGAAAAATAAAAGTAGGCTAAGTTATTCTATCTATCACAGCCACAGCAAGAACAAAACAAAAAATGAGCACACCCAGACAACACAAGAATTTTATAATGGTTCCCCAACTTAGTACATCCACTCTTCTACCACCATGGTAGTAATCCACTAGCAGGTTTTGAACAGGTGACTGCCACCATAATATCTATTTGCAGGGAGATATCACAACCCTTTAGGCTTTTGATCAGGTGCCCAAAAACCAACCAAGTCTTTTGATCAGGTGACTTGACAACCAAGTGGTTAGCTTTTAAAGGGAGTTAAAACCCTTTTACAGGAGGTATGTAACATCCCTACCCATTACATAGGATATAGTAGAAGGTCCGGTCGGGGCCCCACACCATATTCCACAAACAGGCAGAGAGGTTACTATATAATATAAAAAGTACCAACGATTCCTAACACAGAGCATTCTAGCGGAAGCTTCAAGGTTGGAAACTTTTAACTCAAGTACAACAAAATCAATGTCCACTACTAACAATTAGGAATGAATACAACTAATACACCAGGTACATGGCCTTATGGCCTTAAAATTTTCTCTTAACAGGAGTGTGGTTTACAAACATCGGCATGCAGACCGGCCACACATGAATAAGAGTAAGCAAAGTAAAGCCTTCAAGGGCAGCAGCGCAACTAGGGCTTCAGCCCGCTATTTCCCGCTTGGGCTAGCTCCACCTACAAGAAACAATCCACCAAGAGGCAGCAAATAGGGCAATGGTCAGCATTCAGCTGACCAATTATAACGACCCTTCCCCTGGCACGGGGCAGCGGAATTCGTTCCCTATAAAGCATTTTATTAACTAGCATATGTATACTATAATCCACCACGGTTGTGCATAACCGTACTAGCCAATACATAACACAAACGTCAGCATGACGGACCGACGCTCCGTGCACTCAGGTCACCTAATTGGTGTACTGGAAAATCCAGGGTCCCACCACCATTTCAAGGTCTCTCTACCTTACGGTCCAAAATGATCATTCCTAGTCTTTATGGCGCGCAAGCCTAAGACTCTCGCTATGAGATCCTAACAAGGACTTAAGCACCCAAGGTTAGACAACCATAATACGGGTACAAATCCGCCTTGCCCGTTGCTCATCATCATCAGTCGTCACACCGGTCCGACGCGGGTACAACATCTCCTTGCCCGTTCGCCACCAAGGCTTTTAATTGCAGCACAACGGCCCAACAACACGCAACATGGTACTAATAACCAAACGAGTTGAACACCAAGTATCAACTCTCACATTTTCCTGGACTTCCTCCAGTACTTCCAGCTGTACCAAGCCACAGGTATTCAACAAAGGACTCCATACAAACAATCAATAAACACGGAGTCTTCTCTGATTTGCAAACAAAGCATCACCAATCCATGTTACTCGCTTCCGGATGGGCTTCACACAGAATTCCTAACCATACTACTCACATCCGGTTCTAATGCAACAAAGCAAGGGATGAACCACCGATCATACGGGAATCACTTCGCGTTCCACCTTTTGGTGGAGGATTCCTATGCAAATGCAGGAAAGAAGGACTTCACATATCCACGTGGAAAATCATTACCCTTGAAGCACACTTTGGCGCCATGGAAAAAAGTACACGGTTGGAAAGGACAGCAACGCTCTTGCCTCCGCGAATCTGAATTCGGCAGGCGATTCGGACCACCGTAGCACCACCGGCGACCGGATTCCTCTTCTCTTACCTCCTCTTGCTTTCCCCTCTCTCTTCTCCTCAGAAAGAGGAAGCCAAAGAAGAAATGAGGAATAACTTCCCCATTCCCGTCCATAAACAATCAGGAGGAAATCCAGGGTCGTTAGATTGTATTTAAAAAAAACGAACGGCCTAGAAAAACTCTAAAAATCATTTCAGATGGCCGAACACGGCTTTGCACTTGGCCATATGCCTGTCCGTGTGCCCTATTCGCACATGAAATTGTCGACCCAGAACTGGAAATTGGTTGAGACACGCCTGTGTTCAAGGTGACACGCCCGTGTTGCCCAAACTGACACGCCCGTATCAGTGGGCGTGTTCCATAACCTCCCTACGGAACTGATGGCGCGGCTCCTCCAACACTTCTTGATGACGACCCGGTTGTCGCGGTGCAACAACATAAAGATTTCAGGCATCATAACAATGCCATGGGCGCTAACGGAAAGCAGCGTTACAACCTCCGGTCCGTCCGCGGAGCGCAAAGCCTACTTGAAGAAGTTTTAAATAGTTTTAATTAGTTTAACTCTATTTTCTTTAAAATATAACTTGTAATATTTTTTTTAAATGTTGGTGTGTTGTTAGACATTTGGTGTGTTGTTAACCATCAGGATTGATGAGATCTTCATCTCAAATCTTGGATGGTTGGATTTCATTTGTAACTCCTATTTAAAGGAGGCTATTATGATGAGTTAAGATTTGAGATCTTCATCTCAAATCTTGGATGGTTGGATTTCATTTGTAACTCCTATTTAAAGGAGGCTATTATGATGAGTTAATATATTGAATATTTAGAAAACCTATACCATCCCCTTGCTAAGGAATTTCGGCCATGGAGAGACTCCTCTAGCCCCCCCCCCTTGGTGTGAAGCCATCCTTTGCCTCCTCCATCCCCGTTCTGTGTGACTCTGGCGTGTCTTCTATTGGTGCGACTCCATGGAAGAAGGTTGCAGCCCCATTCGGTGTGAAGTCGGTGGATCCGTGGAGAGAGTGATTCTCCCACTTATCTTGTGTGTTCTACTTCTTGGTTGGGTAATCCCTCTCCTTTCTTGTGCTTTCTTCTTGTTAGATTTGTGGAGGAAGAACCATCGTGTTCTCCGCGATTTTAAATCTCAAACGCTTTTAAATCTCTGATTTAAAATTTTTATTGATCGCATTTCTTTTTCCGGATCGGGTAGATCCATTTTGCTTGATCAGATCTTGGCTTATCGCCTTGGTCTTGTTCTTGAAAAGGATTGGCAACCTTTGCGTTTTCTTGGGGAACAAGTCGACTCATATTTTGATCGCTATTTTAGAGTTGACACTCCTCCGATTTGTTTTGGATTGTATACGGAAAGGAACATATTGCGAGCGATAGATGCTTGAGTAGGTGCAAACAATCAAGCGTGCGTTGTATGCGAATTAGAGTTTTCTCCGTTTAAAATTTCATGGTGACATACGCTGCATCAATTTGGTATCAGAGGCGGTCATTTCTACTTTCACATTGCAAACATCCTCTCTGTGTTCCTTGTTCGTCGATCGGATCTTTAGAAAATTAAAAAAAAAACAAATCAAATAAAAAAAAATTTATTTTCTGTGGTCTGCCAATAGCGGGCTAAAATCCTTATTTTTCAGCGAAATTTCAAAAAAAAAAAATTAAACAATCTACGTGTTATTCACGTTGGGAATCTATACAAATATTTTATTTTCTAAACTTGAATGCACACTAGGCTAGGATCGTAATATTCGACTCTGTCTACGTCTAGGATTGCTGCGAACGAGCATGATGATCTCAACACCCAGGCTATAGGAGGTCTACGTACCGAAATGACTGAGCTTAGGAACATTTTAGCACAGATCCTTCAAAATCAGGAAAGGCCACCCCCGCCTCCCATTAATGTTGAGCGGCCCAACCGGCGCCCACAATCTCCTGTTTCGGATTCCGATGAGGACTCCCCCTGAGCACCCCATCGAGAACACCGCCACGAGAGAGGTTTTGATATAACGAGGGCCATTAAAATAAATGCCCCCACTTATGATGGCATTGGAGAAACCCAAACCTTCCTTAACTGGACTGTAGATATGGAGTGTTACTTTGAGTGGCACAACCTGACGGATCCCCAAAAGGTCCAAGTTGTCCGGATGAAGTTAACCGGTCGTGCTAAGACGTTTCGGCTGAATGAGGAGCGAAGGTTAGGAACTGGGCACGGAGCCCCTCTTATAGGTTGGCCGGTAGTGAAGAACCTGTTGACCGATCAGTACATTCCCGCGTACCATCAGACACAGATGTTCGATGAGCTTGCTACCCTTCGGTAAGGCTCAATGTCGGTGGCTTAGTATATGGGTGAACTTAAGGACCGTATGGTGCGATGTGACCTTAGGGAGATCCCCGAAGTCACTTTATCTAGATTTCGAAAGGGGCTTCACCCCGATATCCAAAGGAAGCTCTTGCCATATGGGCATACGGACTTGAACACGACTTTCAATGCTGCCTTGGACATTGAAAAACACTTAGCCTCTAAGGCCCACTCCCATTACTCTCATGCGAAGAACAAGACCACCACTAGGCAACTTCTTCCACATACCCTGATAAGGGAAAGTTCAAATCCACCGAGTCGAATTCAGTCGTGATCACCGCTAGGAACACTAAGAACCCTGCGAGTGAGCGTGTCCTTATAGGGAAGGTTAGCAAGGCTAACACCACTTGTTACTCTTGCGGCGTTCAAGGCCACTATGCCTACGAATGTCCAACAAAGACGAAAACACTACCCTTATTAGAGCTAGCTTCCGACCCTGACGATTACGTATACGAGGCCGCAGAGGAGAGCGACTCAGAAGGAGTCCCTTGTGACTTGGAGGACGATCACCACCTTATGGTGATGCATTGTATTTTGACCACCCCTCGCCCCATAGACGACTGGAAGAGGTAGAGTATATTTACCTTGATTTTAAGAGTGGCGAGAAACTTTGCAAACTAGTTATTTATGGTGGTAGTTGCGTGAACGCCATTTTTGAGAAAGTCGTTAAGTGTATGTCCTTGACTGCTGAACCGCATCCGACCCCCTATCAGGTTGCTTGGATCAGTAAGGTTACTATTAAAGTAACCCAACGATGCTTAGTCCCCCTGCCGTTCAAATCATACACGGATGAGGTTTGGTGCGATGTCTTGCCAATGGACGTTTGTCATGTGTGGTAAGGCCGCCCCTGGCTCTACGACCGTGACATGACACACTACGGTCACGCCAACACATATGAGTTCAAATTTAATGGCAAGATAATCACCTTGAGACTGACTGTGCCGAAAGAGCCGGTAGTGTTGACTAAGGATACCACCGTCCCTGTAGAGAGGAAGGCATTGAGTTTAGTTGGTAGGAAAGAATTTGCGAAGGATTCCTTCATTGAGGGTATGATGTACGCTCTCTTCCTCCTTAGTTCAAAGACTGATTGTGGCGTGTTGGATGATTTACCTCGAGAGCTCCGGGTATTGTTGTATTAGTTTAGGGACGTTTACCCGGACGAGCTGCCCGCGTCATTGCCACCTCTTAGAGATATACAACATGTCATAGATCTTATCCCCGGATCGTCCCTACCTAACCAACCTCACTATAGGCTTAATCCCGCCACCCACCAAGAGTTACAAACCCAGATAGAGGATTTATTGAGTAAGGGATTCATTAGGATGAGTATGAGCCCATGTGCTGTCCCGGCCCTTCTTGCCCCTAAGAAGGATGTCAACTGGCGCATGTGTGTTGATAGCCGGGCTATCAACAAAATTACTATAAAATATAGGTTTCCAATCCCGCGACTTGATGACCTCTTGGATGTCCTTTCGGGTGCCACTATCTTCTCGAAGTTAGACTTACGGAGTGGTTACCACCAGATTAGGATCCGAGAGGGGGTTGAGTGGAAGAAAACGTTGAAATTTAAGGACGGGTTGTATGAGTGGTTGGTGATGCCCTTTGGGTTATCAGATGCCCCCAGCACCTTCTCCCGGATGATGATGCATGTCTTTAGGCCGTATATGGGGAAGTTTGTTGTAGTATATTTCGACGACATCCTAGTTTTTAGCGCCTCCCCCGCCGAACACATCTCCCACATCAAAGTGATCCTCACCACCTTATGGAAGTAAACCTTATTCCTAAATCTTAAGAAATGCACATTTTACGTTTCGGAAGTCGAATTCTTGGGTTACATAGTTGGTTCTAATGGTATTCGTGTTGACCCAGGAAAGGTTCAAGTGATTAGAGACTGGCCCGAGCCCACTAGCCTTCGAGAGGTGCGTAGTTTCCACGGACAAGCTACCTTCTATCGTCGTTTCATACGCGATTTTAGTAGCATTATGGCACCCATTACTGACTGCATGAAGAAGGGCGAATTCACATGGACGAAATACGCCACGTTTGCATTCCGTCGTATTAAAGAGCTTATGACCGAAGCCCCGGTGTTGCGTCTCCCCAACTTCACCAAGGTCTTCGAGCTTACGTGTGATGCATCTGGTGTAGGAATTGGAGGTGTCTTGAGTCAAGAGGGTCACCCGATTAGCTATTTTAGTGAGAAATTAGCGGGCGCTAAGCTAAATTATTCCAATTATAATAGGGAGTTCTATGCGATCGTTAGGTGTTTACATCACTAGAGGCACTATCTTCTTTCTAAGGACTTTGCCATCTTCTCCGATCATGAAGCGTTACGATTCATCAACGGTCAGCACAAAATCATCCCGCGCCATGTAAAATGGGTATCCTTCTTGCAGGAACACACATTTAATCTTAAGCACCTTAAGGGGTCCTAAAATCGAGTCGCTGACGCACTCAGTCGCCTCACCATCTTGTTTTCCTCCATTCAAGTCCACGTGGTAGGGTTCGAGCGCATAAAGGATGAATACGCCACATGCCCTGATTTTCAGGAGCCATATTTATCTGCCCACAATAGCTCTCCCACGACCATCACGGCCTTTTCACTTAAGGACGGTTATCTGTTCAAGCACGGGAAATTGTGTATCCCACGCTCCTCTTTGCGACTCCACATCATTTGGGAGTTATATAGTGGTGGCTTGAGTGGACACTTTGGGAGAGACATAACGATTACGCTCGTCGAGGAGAAATTCTATTGGCCTAAACTAAAGGCGATGGTTGGAACGGTAGTGAACAGTTGCCGTACGTGTCAAGTTTCTAAGGGTACTAAATCCAATATAGGTTTGTACACCCCGCTACCTATCCCGTCCGTACCAATTGAAGATGTGAGCATGGACTTCGTATTAGGCCTCCCCCTACCCTTCGACGTCACGACTCTATTCTCATCGTTGTGGATAGGTTCTCCAAAATGGCATATTTTATTGTTTGTAGTAAGACCAACGACGTTTCTCACATAGCGAATAGTATTTTAAGGATGTCGTTAGTCACCGAGGAGTGTCGAAGACTATTGTCTCGGATAGGGACGTAAAATTCACTAGCTACTTTTTGAAAACCTTGTGGGTTCTTATGGGAACAAAATTACTATTCTCCGCGGCTTATCATCCGCAAACCGATGGACAGACGAAGGTAGTCAATAGGAGCCTAGGAAATCTTCTTAGATGTCTAGTGGGCGATCACAAAGGCACTTGGGATTTACTTCTTCCACATGCCCAATTGGCCTACAATAATTCAAAAAATATGTCCACGGGTATGTCCCCTAATGTTATTGTTCACGGGTATAAGGCTCTGGTGCCCCTTGACTTGGTTCCGTTACCACCAACCTATAAAACAAGTCATTTTGCACAATCCTTCGCCCAACACATTCATGTTTTACACGCACATATCCGAGCAACCTTGACCACCCAATATGACTCCTATCAAGCACATGCTAATCAACATAGGAGAGTGTCGCACTTTAGAGTCGGCGATCAAGTCTTAGTCCGCTTAGTCCCCGAACAAATGCCGACCGGCACCGTTAAAAAGTTAGCGCCAAAGCGAGCCGGCCCTTTCCGGATTATAAAGAAACTAGGCGATAATGCTTTTGTCTTAGATTTTCCTGCTGATTGGGGTGTTTCACCCATTTTTAATGTCTCGGATTTAACGATGTTTGTTTCTCCTCCACAAGAGCTTACTTCTTTGTCGTCTTCTCCCTCCACTAATATTTCTAATGGGTTGGGGAGTGGTAGTACGAATGATCTCTCTCCTATGGTTCCCACAGGTATAACATCGGATGGTAAGTTGTCTTGTTTTATTCCTACTGCTGACATGTTTCCCAGGTTCCCGAAGACATTTCTCATTCCAAATGTGATTCTTGCTGCTGAGCCACTTACTACTCCAGATGGTTATACCTACCGCTTCCTCATCTGTTGGCATGACCGCCCCCCTTTTGCCGACTCATAGGTACTCGTGACAGAGTTTCAACATTTGGATGCCGAGCTTCTCCGCCCCTATCTCTTGGACCACGCATCAGAGATACGCGATTTTGAGTGGGGGAGGATTGGTGGCGCGGCTACTCCAAAACTTCTTGTTGACGACCCGGTTGCCGCGGCGCAATAACATAAAGATTTTAGGCGTCATGACAATGCCACAGGCGCTAACGGAAAGCTGCGTTACAACCTCCGTACGCGGCGCGCAAAGCCTACTTGAAGAAGTTTTAAATAGTTTTAATTAGTTTAACTCTATTTGCTTTAAAATATAACTTGTAATATTTTTTTTAATGTTGGTGTGTTGTTAGACATTTGGTGTGCTGTTAACCATCCGGATTGATGAGATCTTCATCTCAAATCTTGGATGGTTGGATTTCATTTGTAACTCCTATTTAAAGGAGGCTATTATGATGAGTTAAGATTTGAGATCTTCATCTCAAATCTTGGATGGTTGGATTTCATTTGTAACTCCTATTTAAAGGAGGCTATTATGATGAGTTAATATATTGAATATTTGGAAAACCTATACCATTCCCCTTGCTAAGGAATTTCGTCCTTGGAGAGACTCCTTTAGCCGCCCCCCCTTTTGGTGTGAAGCCATCCTTTGCCTTCTCCATCCCCGTTCGGTGCGACTCCGGCGTGGCTTCTATCGGTGCGACTCTGTGGAAGAAGGTTGTAGCCCCATTCGGTGTGAAGCTGGTGGATCCGTGGAGAGAGTGATTCTCCCACTTATTTTGTGTGTTCTACTTCTTGGTTGGGTAATCCCTCTCCTTTCTTGTGCTTTCTTCATGTTAGATTTGTGGAGGAAGAACCATCGTGTTCTCCCCGATTTTAAATCTCAAACGCTTTCAAATCTCTGATTTAAAATTGTTATTGATCGCGTTTCTTTTTCAGGATCGTGTAGATCCATTTTGCTTGATCGGATCTTGGCTTATCGCCTTGGTCTTGTTCTTGAAAAGGATTGGCAACCTTTGCGTTTTCTTGGGAACAGGTCGACTCATATTTTGATCGCTATTTTAGAGTTGACACTCCTCCGATTTGTTTTGGATTGTATGCGGAAAGGAACATATTGCGAGCGATAGATGCTTGAGTCAATCAAGCGTGTGTTTTAGGCGAATTAGAGTTTTGTCCGTTTAAAATTTTACGGTGACATACTCTGCATCAGGAACCGAAATGACCCTTAGTGGACACGGGTCCTGACATGCCCGTGTCAATATTGACACGGCCGTGTCGACCACGACATACCCGTGTCCCGAGCCGTGTACACGCCTCTCGACACAGCCCAGTTTCTAGAAAAGGACACGGCATGTTAACACGCCTGTGTCAACTTTGACACTGCCGTGTCGACCCCCCTACACGCCCGTGACCTCCAGCCGGGAAAATCCCAGGGCTCCAGTCCCATAAAAACAATTCCCATACTTATAGTGTTTTTGGGGCATTACAAATCTCCCCCTCTTATAAGAATTTCGTCCCGAAATTCACTAAGCACAAAACAAAATTATATACTATACAAATATATACTATTGTTTATACAAATGGTTACAGCAATACTACAAAATAGCTCGGGAAATTCAGTAAGCATGGCTTGTTCCTGCTCCCATGACAACTCCTCTCGGCCACAATTGTCCCATCGGACCTTGACCATCCCGATAGCTTTATTTCGTAGTTGTTTAACCGTCGTATCCTCGATCTGTAAAGGCCTAACCTTCGTCGTTAGCCCACTATCGACAGATACTCGATCCACATCAACCAACTGAGATGGATCTTTCACTGTTTTCCTTAATACCGAGACATGAAACACGTCATGCAAACCACTCAGTTTTATTGGATGCACTAACCGATAGGCAATCTCACAAACAAGCCCTACCACTTCAAAAGGTCCCAAATACCCCGGGCTCAACTTTTTCAGACGTCGTATCCTAGACACGCCCTTGAAGGGTTTAATCTTCAGGTATACCCAATCGCCTACTGCAAACTCTATGTTTTGGTGCTTGGCATTGTAGTACTTCGCTTGCCTGTCTTGAGCCACCAACAATCTTTCTCGAATCAACTGAATAGTCTAGTTAACATCATCCATTTCTTTTCGCTTATACAACTTCGATTCGCCAGTCTCCTCCCAAGCCAAAGGAGTACGAAACTTCCTACCGTATAAGGCCTCAAAGGGCGCCACTTATATACTAGCTTGATAGCTATTGTTGTAGGTGAACTCGATCATATAAAGATGATCTTCCCAACTCTTTCTGAAATCTAGAGCACACATTCAGAGCATATCCTCCAACATCTTATTGGTCCTTTCAGTCTGACCATCCGTCTGAGGATGAAAGGCTATACTGAAATGCAGTTTTGTACCCAACAGTGCGTGAATTATCCTCCAATCTCCCGAAGTGAAACACCCATCACGATCATTAACGATTTTACGGGGCACACCGTGCAATCATACAATGTTATCCACATACAACTTTGCCAACTTGTCAACTGAGTCATCCTTCCGGTTCGGGATAAAGTGTGACACCTTAGTTAACCGATCCACAATCACACAAACTGCATCATTACTGCATTGCGACCTCAGCAACCCATGCACGAAATCCATCGAGATGTAATCAAATTTCCATATAGGAGTAGGCAACGACTTCAGAAGACCATCTGGCCTTTGGCATCCAGCCTTTACCAAGGCACATGTCTGGCATTTTGCAACATAATGTGCTATATCCTTCTTGATTCCATGCCATCAGAACATTTTCTTCATATCATTATACATCTTCGTGCTCCCGGGATGAATTGAATATTTTGTGAAGTGGGCTTCATACATCAATTCTTCATGAATTTTACCCCTACTTGGGACGCACAAACGACCGTCTCTCTGTAAAAGTCCATCCTCAAAAGAAAAATGAGAATCTGAACTTTCCGCTGCATATCGTTGTAGACTTTCATCAAGTTCTATTGTCTGCCGAACTCTATCCATAAGGACACAATGTACCTCTGTCCAGTTCAAACAGGCCATTGCAGTGGAATCCTTGTCAACACAAGAAATGTCTAAGACTTCCAATTCTCGAATTAGGCTTTCATCATGCCTTAGCAACCAATTAGACCTTGCCGAAGTCCTACGACTCAAGGCATCCGCGATGACATTCCCTTTACCGGGAGTGTAGTGAATCTAAAAGGTGTAGTCTCGAAGAAATTCCATCCATCTTCTCTATCGCATGTTGAGTTCCTTTTGATCAACCAGATACTTCAGGCTCTTATAATCCGTGAATATATCCACTTTCACGCCATATAGATAATGATGCCACAGTTTAAGTGCGAATATTACCGCCGCCAACTCTAAATCATGGATGGGGTAATTACGTTCGTGCACCCTCAACTAGCGTGAGCCATATGCTATCAACTTCCCAAACAGTAGAAGAACGCAGCAAAAGCCGCTCCCTGATGCATCACTATACACTTCAAAACCGTCCACACCACATGGCGATGTCAAGATGGGCACCATAGTCAACCGACTCTTTATCTCTTCGAAAGCTCGTGCACATTCGGGCATCCAAACGAACTTCTGATCCTTCCTCATCAGTATGGTGTGAGGCAAGGCTATCCGCGAGAAATTCTCTACGAAGCGCCTGTAGTAGCCCGCCAGTCCAAGAAAACTCCTAACCTCTACCATAGTAGTAAGAACAGGCCACTCCCGTATTGCAGCAATCTTAGCCGGATCCACTACAATGCCCTCTCCACTAACTACATGGCTAAGGAAAGCCAATGACGACAACCAAAACTCAAACTTTAAGAACTTGGCATAGAGCTTGTTCTTCCTCAGGGCGTGCATCACCAACCGCAAATGATTTGCATGATCTTCTTTAATTTGGGAGTATACGAGGCTATCGTCGATAAAGATGATTAAAAACAGATCCAAGTTTTCCCTAATCACCCAATGCATTAAATCCATGAATACCGAATGGCGCATTGGACAGCCCAAACGACATTACCGTGAACTCATAGTGACATAGCGTGTTCCGAACGCTGTTTTGGGTATGTCACTTTCATGAACTCTCAACTGATAATAACCTAACTTCAAATCCAACTTGGAGTATAAAGTCGAGCCAACTAACTGGTCAAACAAGTCGTCAATCCATGGGATCGGATATTTGTTCTTTTCATCAGCTTATTTAGTTCTCTATAGTCAATACATAGACGCAAGATACCGTCCTTCTTCTTCACAAAGATAACTAGTGCGCGCCAAGGTGACTGACTTGGACGTATGTAGCCTTGCTCTAGTAGTTCCTGCAACTGAACCTTCAACTCCACCATTTCCTTTGGCGCTACTCGATAAGGCGAGCGGGCCACAGGTTTCGCACATGGTACCAACTCGATAGTAAAGTCGATATCCCTTTGGGGTGGTAACCCTGGAAGATCTTTTGGAAACACATCAGCCAACTCTGATACAATCGGCACCTCAATAAAACTGGCCTTAGGCTCCATAACCTCTATATGTGTGAAGAATAACTCCGCACCTTTCCGAACTGCCTTAATGACTTGGAGGGCAGATAACAGTATCCTACTCGTCCCTCGCATGCCATTGAACTTAGTCTCTTTATCTGTATCTTGACCCTATGTAACCTCTTTTGAAGTGCAATTTATTCTGGCATGCTGCAATGAAAGCCAGTCCGTACCAAAGATAATATCAGACTAAGATATCGGTAGCACTGATGCGTTCACCAAGAAATCCCGACTTCATATCTTTACTTCCACACTACTCGACTTATCCACGCACAACACACATCTGTTAGCTAGGAGCACCTTAATACTATCTGTCGTGGTTTGTGCAGGTACCCTGATTCGTAAGACAAAGTCTTCAGACAAAAACGAATGTGAGGCACCTGTATCTAACATGGCTCTTTCCGGATGGTCCCGTATAAGGATAAAACCTATATTATCAAATTTAAATCAAGCTTAGTACAAGGCAAGTTCCTCTTGCCCTGTGTCCTGTTCAAGTCCTTCTCCAAAGACCTAGCCGTACAGACCAATGCTTGAAATCCTTGGCTCACAGAACTCGAGAGCAAAAAACCTTAGCTCATCCCACAGTCCTTCATAGAACCTACTGGTCTTACGCTCCTCTTCATTAAAGATAGATCTTGCATAACGTCCTAGACGTGTAAACTCATGAAGATAGTCATCCACGCTCCTTTCTCCTTGCGTCAGCCATTAGAACTCCAATTCCATACCAATCCTTTGCGGCATCGGCAAATGCTTTGCCAAGAAATACCGAGAGAACTCCACCATCGAGACCTCAGTTAACTGCCTGTCAGCCAAGTGATGCAGTTCGACCTCATCCCACCAAAGCCGAGCCTCTCCCTCCAGCAGGAAAGTGTCTAACGTTATCTTCTGCTCCTCCTATACCCTGATTGTTGTCAAGATTCTTCTTATCCTTGAGAGCCAATCCTCTGCCTGGGCCGGCAAACCGGTCCCATTAAATGTTGGAGGATTGAAGCTCATGAACAGCTTCAGTTGTTGATCAACTGCTCGGAGATCAACCACAACTTCTACAGGTTCTTGTCTTAGCCCAGCCTGAATTAGCACCGCTATAGGCCTCGCCTGTCCAGCTTGCTGAGCATTCATCACAGCAATTACAGTCTCCGTAATCATACGAACAGTTTCAGCAGAAGGAGGAGATGTGGGCACCTCCGCTAGTGCCGCACTCTCATCGGAATGTTGGGATTCTGATAGTCCTGCATGACTTCTAGTCACCTATATGTGTAAGAAACACAACTTAACGACTAAACAAAATGGCAAACTTATAAAAAGGAATACGCAGATTTCGCAAACAAGTATATTTTTATTCCTAAGTGGATATTCTTGAGTTCATATTGTGTTATAACGAAAGCACTTACACGTGTTCGCCACCTCTCAAAAGAATTCGCCCACGAATTCGGAAGAGAAAGACCTACAAGCTGATACCAAATGGTAACATCCCAACCCGTTACAAGGGATATAGTAGAAGTTCTGGCTGAGGCCCCACACCATATTCCACAAACAGGCGGAGAGGTTACTATATAATAAAAAAACTACCAACGATTCCTAACACAGAGCATTCTAGCGGAAGCTTCAAGGTTGAAAACTTTGAACTCAAGTACAACAAAATCATTGTCCACTACTAACAATTAGGAATGAATACCACAAATACACAAGGTACATGGCCTTATGGCCTTACAAGTTTCTCTTAACAGGAGTGTGGTTTACAAACATCGGCACGCAGGCCGGCCACACATGAACAAGAGTAAAGAAAAGTAAAGCCTTCAAGGGCAGCAACGCAACCAAGGCTTCAACCCGTTATTTCCCGCATGAGCCAGCTCCACCTGCAAGAAACAATCCACCAAGTGGCGGAAAATAGGGCAACGATCAGCATTCAGCTGACCAATTATAATGACCCTGCCCCTAGCACGGGGAAGCGGAATTCCTTCCTTACAAAGCATTTTATTAACCAACATATGTATGCTATAATCCACCATGGTTGTGCATAATCACACTAGCCAATAGATAAAACAAATGTCGGAACGACGACCCGACGCTTCGTGCACTCAGGGCACCTTATTGGTGTACCGAAAAATCTAGGGTCCAACCACTGTTTCAAGGTCTCTTTACCTTACGGTCCAAAATGAGCATTCCTAGTCTTTACGGCGCACAAGCCTAAGACTCTCGCTATGAGATCCTAACAGGGACTTAAGTACTCAAGGCTAGACAACCATAATACGGGTATAGATCCGCCTTGCCTGTTACTCACCCAAGGATTTTAGTGGCAGCAAAACGGCCAAACAACACGCAATATGGTACTCATGACCACACGAGTTGAACACCAAGTATCAACTCTCACATTTTCCTGGACTTCCTCCAGTACTTCCTGTTGTACCAAGACACAGGTATTCACCAAGGGACTTTATACAAATATTCAATGAACACGGAGTCTTCTCCAAGTTGCAAACAAAGCATCACCAATCTGTACTACTCACTTCCAGATAGGTTTCACACAAAATGCCTAACCATACTACTCACTTCATGTTCTAATGAAACAAAGAAAGGGATAAACTACCGATTAAACGGGAATAACTTCGCGTTCCACCTTTTGGTGGAGGATTCCTATGCAAATGCAGGAAATAAGGACTTCACATGTCTGAGTGGAAAATCGTTACCCTTGAAGCACGCTTTGGTGCCATGGAGAAAAGTACACGGTTGGAAAGGACCGCAACGCTCTTGCCTCCGCGAATCTGAATTCGGCATGCTATTCAGACAATCGTAGCACAACAAGCGGCCGGATTCCTCTTCTCCAACCTCCTTTTGCTCTCCCCTCTCTCTTCTCCTTAGAAAGAGAAAGCGAAAGATGAAATGAGGAATAACTTCCCCATTCCCGTCCATAAACCATCAGGAGGCAATCTAGGGTCGTTGGATCGTATTGAATAAAAACGAACGACCTAGAAAAACTCTGAAAATAATTTCAGATGGCCGAACACGGCTTTGCACATGGCCGTGTGCCTGGCCGAGTGCCCTATTCACACACGAAATCGTCAACCCAGAATAGGAAACGGGTTGAGACATGCCCGTGTCCAAGGTGACACGCCCATGTTGCCCAAACTAACATGCCTATGTCAGTGGGCGTGTTCCATAACCGCCCTATGGAACCGACATGACCATTAGTGGACACGCGTCCTGACACGGCTGTGTCAATATTGACACGGCCATGTCAACCACGACATATCCGTGTCCCGAGCCGTGTACACGCCTCTCAACACAACCCAGTTTCTAGAGAAGGACACGACATGTTGAGACGCCCGTGTCAACTTTGACACAGCCGTGTCGACCCCCCTTACACGCCCGTGACCTCCAGCCGTAAAAATCCCAGGGCTCTAGAACCCATAAAAACACTTCCCATACCTATAGTGTTTTTGGGGCATTACAATGTGAGAGGAGGTGATGGTGTCTTCTCTTTCTCTAATCAGCAGAGAAGACTAGTGGATCTTTGATGTTGACAAAGTTCCCCCTGAGATATTGAATGGTTCAGGAATACTGGAGCTTTGCTTCAGGATGTAGGTCTTCAGCCTTGTTCTATCAATGTCCAGGAATCCAGTAGACTATTGTTGAATTGATGTCTATTAAGATTCCAGGCTCTGAAGAAGACTCTTGATTTGTGATGAATGTTCTTCTTCAGATATCAGGATTTACAAAGAAAAGAGCAGAAATGTTTTCAGCACACACAAGAGAAAGTTCTAAATGATAAGAATCTGTTTCAATGCTTTAGATGCTCTTCTTTGTGTATTGCTTTGTGTGTCTCTACTTCTCTATTATTATTTGTATCTCCTGTATATACTTGTCGACTGAAGAAGGAATGTCTTTTTAAATTCTTGCATTAATTGCTGACTAATCTGGAGAATTCAAACGGTTGAAATGTCTGTCATAAATAAGTTTCCCCAATTGTCCAAAATAAAATAAGCAAGTAATTGCCCTAATGAATACCATAATTAATGCTGCCAATAATGACTATATTCAAAGGAATATGAGCATTAATTACTCAGGAATATTACTGCTAATTAATATAGAAAGTAGGTGACAGAAAGAAGAAAACTTCTCATTTTGGATCTGGATAGAAGTCATCGACCTTTGAACGAAATTCGTCGACCTGAGTTCTAAGATCGTCGACCTGAGAATTCCAGTTTGTCGACCTGAGCTCTGCGAACTGCATACTGAGAATGACTCGCTAAATCTGTATTCTGAGATCGTCGAGTTGAGAATCTGTCAGAATAAAACTGATCGTCGACCAGAGCTTGAATATCGTCGAGCTCAGCTCAGAGAATTAACTCTGAGTTCGTCGATCTGAGATCGATGATCGTCGAGCTGAGTTCGAAGAACTTCGAACTGATATCTAAACTCTGAAATCTTATAAGTCTAAGTCTTCTGAGATCCTCTGGTGGTTGGTCTAAGAAGGTTGAACCTAATGGCTTAGCCTAAACTCTAGGACTACTAGAATTTACCCAGGATATTCAAGGTGGTTCAGACTCAGCCTAAATTAGTAAACCTAGCCCAAATCCAACTAGGGATCCAACAATATCCCCCTATTTTGGTGAGGTCACTAAGTACAATGCATAAGAAAAGAAAATACAAACATACAACATAAAAGAAAATATCTGACAGAATGAAAAACAATTCAGCAGATAAAAAGAATATCCACAGAGAATAGAAGTATTTTTTGAGCCTGTCTGGAGGAGGATAAGAAGAAGATTTAGTGAACACTATTGTTCTGAGAGAATCTTCTGCTTATTGCTTAGACATCTTCAGGTCTTGATCTCCCAGAAGAGTTACAGTAGAAGCTAGGCACAATAGCTTCTGGGTGAGCCTACATATAAGCATTTGGATCAAATAATACTTTATCTACCTCAAACCTTTCAAGCTCTTTTTGTCTATAAGTAGACATAGTAGTAAACTTTGATGAATCAGTTCCTTCTGTCTTTGCTTTGTTTATCTGGGATAAACCAATCAGTTCATAAAATCTAGCCATCCTGAAATTTGGATCATGCTCTGGTTCATATCTTGATTCAGCTGAAACATCCTGAGCAGTCCTTTGAGGCTTTCTAAAAATAACAAACTGTTGCTGATAATTTGTTGAAGGATTATTCTTTACATATTTTTCAGCATAATAAGAATTTTATGGTCTGCATTCACTATATTTTCCAGCAGGAATGGAAGATTATCTTTGAGCTGCTCTGGAAGATTGTCTTGAGTAAGAAGGAGCTAGTTTAGAAGATTGTCTTGAATGCTGATAATGAGTTGGCTTGGGAGGTTGAGAAGCACTAGAGGTAGACCTTGCAAGATTTCCTGAAGCTCATACAGCAGCAGGAGGAGGAGGAGGTGGATCTTTCCTGTATTTCTTCACTGGAGAAGATCCAAACCTCTTCTTCTTTTATGCTTTAGCCTGTTTCCTAGACAGTCTCATCCAATGAGGAGTTGTTGGAGTAAGAGGAATGTTATGCAGAATATAATATGGAACATCATTGTCTGGATTGAGCTTGTGAACATTCTTTCCTGGAGCTTTCCTATTCTTTGATTTGGATCTATTGGAAGTATCAGAATCAGAATCATCTTTTGAATCCTCCTCATCATCAGATGATCAAGGAGGATTATCATATAAATCATCTATTTCTTCTAAGGTTTGCTTTGAAATCTGTTTATCTGCTTGAGGAGGAGCTGTAGGTAGAAAAGCTGTAGGAGGAACAATAGTCTCTATAATCAACTAAGAATCTTCTTAGTCTTTATCAGTCAGAAGAAAATCATTCAGTTCAGGATCATTTTGCATCTTGTGCAACATCTTGTGCAATTAAATCATCTAAGCTGGGTATAGGACTATCATCCATTACATAGGTTGGGCCTACAGGTTCCATAACCATGCCTCAGGTTCCACAACCAGTCTTACAGGTTCCACAACCATGTTAGTAGCAAACTATGCCTTCAGTTAACTAAGAACATCAGGACTTATAGAAGGAGTATAACATACTATTTCCAAAGATGGCCTGAAACCCGGAAGAAAAGAATATTGGTGAATTGTATTGAAAAAATGTAACAAATCAAAAATGTCTATTGAGGGATTGATACAACAATCACCATCAGTCATAATATCTTCAATAGCAGATCTACATCCAATACCTCAGCCTCTACGACCATATCTACATCTATTGTTGTTGTGACCTCAACTAACTGCAAAACTATTTCTGATGCTACTGGAGCTGCTTCTTTTATTTATGCTACTACTTGAACTGTTTCTTCTACTGCTGGAGCTGCTGGAGCTACTTCTTCATTGAGTATCTCCCCTGCCTGGTTTTTGTAAGCACTGGAACCAGGCCCCTAACTTTAGAAGGAGGGACAGAGGAGGAAGAGATTTGGGCATCTATAGAAGAAATGGAAGAAGCAAGTGGTGAAATAGCCTCTGTTATGAGTTGTTTTAGAAAAGGTGTGATGGATTGTAGAATAGATGAAGTGGAGAGGAAACCAAAATCCTTCAATTCAGGAGGGGTTTGAGTGGATACAGATGGGTTGAAGGAGGATGATGATGGATGTGAGAGTGAGGTGTCTAGCATTGGTTCATCTATTGATGAAGGGGAATGAATGGGTGATGATAGCAGATTGAATTTTGGTATGGATGATAGGTTTTGAAGGGGGAGGTCAGTAAGTTGTGAAGGAGGAGGAGACAGAGGAGGAGTAATATGCTTTGGTGTATTAGCATGTACTGGAGATTGAATATGTGATTGTTGATGTTCAGGGGATTGATGTGGTGAAAGATGATGGACCGAAGAATGAGCTGGTGAATGATCATGGGTTTGGGAAGCAGGAGGTGTTGGTTGATGTTCTTGAGTTGTAGAAGGATGAACTAGGGAAGCTGGAGGAGGTGGTATATGGTCTTGAGGAGTAGAAGTATGCTGGAAAGATGTTGAAGTTGTTTGATCATGAGGAGGTGGAGGTGGAATGGATACATCTACAGCAGTGTGGGGAGTGGCTGGAGCAGCCCTTGTACTCTCAGAAGGTCTGGAGGAAGAGGAGGAAGCCTTGGATGGCTTGGTGATATTCCTCTCCCACCAGCCAAAGAGGGCACAAGTAAGCCTCCTGCAGGCATTAATGAATATAGTCGGAGAGACTAGTGATTCAGCAGCCTTGGCTTGAAGGAAGATTCCTAGAATTCTTTCAAAAGACACCTCTTTCTTGGTGTTTTTCTTCTTAATCAACTCAAACATTATTTCTGCCCAGTTCAAGGCCTTCTTGTTCACCACTGTGCACATCACTAGAAACTGATGTCTAGTAATGTAATCATGAACAATGTGCTTGCCCAGTATTACTTTTCCTACAGCATCTGCCAGAAACTTATAGTCTGCAGATAGATGTTTCTTCAACAGTCTGGTAGGGTTGTCTCCAGAATAACCCATTTTAACCAGTATTTCATCATATTCAGTGCTATCGATCTCTAACTCTTCTTCTCCATTAACTAATCCAAAAATATCAGTTAATATGGCGGGGGTAAGAGAGATGACATTACCCAATATGTTTCCCACCATAGTATCATCATCTAGAGAGGAAGAAGTGAAAACCCATTCTCTAATTTATGTCGCTGAAAACTTCATCCTGGTAGTCATCAGATTCTTCAACTGTAATTCTTCAAACAATTTTAGGATGTCAAGGAAGATATGGTCCGAGTGTTGGAATGACTCGAAATCTATGACGAAACCCATATCGAATTTCATAGTTGCAAGAGCGCTTACTAGAATCACCATGATCACCTGCAATAATGAAATAGAGAGATCAAGTGCAAGGGAACTGAATGCGCGGGATAATGCTCGAAGAAAACCTAGATATAAGGTTTTTTAGAATATGAAACGACAAACTCCATCCTGCGAAAAAGAAAAATTCTTCGATCTGAGGTTGACGAAATAATTTATTAACAAATGAGTTCGTCGATCTCAGTCTGAAGAAGGGAAAACGTATCGTTGTTTTCAGGTCGACGAAAACTTTCTGAAGCCAGATCGTCGATCTCCGGTCGATGAAAGTGCTTCACACAGAGAGTTCACCGATCTCAGGTCGATGAATTTTCTCAAGAACTGTCTTTAGATTGTCGATCTCAGGTCGACGAACTGTGAAAAATTCTTCAACCGCAGATAGAAATTAAATCAATACTTCTCCATTCAACATGCCTAGCTGATTTAGAAAGTATAGATGGTTTCTTTCATCCAAGAGTTTGGTGAAAATAACTGCCCTTTGCAAATCAGTGTAGATGCAGACAAGATTAATTTTCTTTTTGTCCACACACTCTCTAATGAAATGATGCCTTATCTCTATATGCTTTGTTCTACTATAATGTACTGGATTTTTAGCAATAGAAATTGCACTAGTATTGTCACAAAGTAGAGTTGAATTATTTAGGTTGAATCCATAGTCTAGGAGTTGGTTTTGAATCCACAGCATCTATGAACATCAACTGCCAGCTGTCATGTACTCAGCTTCTACTGTTGTTATGGACACAGATGTTTTCTTTTTGTAAAACCAAGAGACAAGTCAAGCACCAAGGAACTGACATGTTCCTGATGTGCTCTTCCTGTCCACTCTACATCCAGCAAAGTCAGCATCATAGTATCCAATTAACTCAAATTCTGGCTCAGTTGGATACCAGAGTCCTAAATTAGGACAACTCTTTATATATCTCAAAATTATTTTTAGGAAAATAAGGTGATATTCTTTAGGGTTCACTTGGAAGCTAGCACAAATATAAGTAGCAAACTTAATATCTTGTCTACTTGTTGTGAGAGATAGAAGGGACCCAATAATGGCCCTATACAATTTCTGATCAACAGGTTTTCCATGTTCTTCAGAATCAACCACAACATTTGTAGCCAGAGGTGTTTTCTTAGCTGAAGCATCAGCCATCCCAAACCTTTTTATCAGCTCTTTAGCATACATGGATTGGGATATAAAGATGCCATCAGGGGTCTGCTTCACTTGGAGACCAAGAAAGTAGGAGAGTTCACCCATGCTGAAAGAAAAGGGATAGATACTACTCTAGAGGGGGGTGAATAGAGTAATCAAAAATTGCACTAGCAAAGTTGACTGTCTACTCAACTCCCTTGGAGTTAATTGCGGAATGAAGGTTATAGATATTTGAGATGAAACCCTAAAGCCTAACACAAGTGTTGTGCACAAAAAGGCAGCCAACTGTAATTACAGTTAAGGCTTGGAATCCTAAACAGCAACTAGCAATCCTAGTTAAAATCTAATCACAGCCAATCAGCACAGAGAATTAATTAAACAATCCAGACGACACAAGGAATTTATAGTGGTTCCCCAAACAACTTGGGTACGTTCACTCTTCTACCAACAAGGTAGGAATCCACTCAGGTTTTTGATCAGGTGCCCTCCCACCAACAAGATTTGCTTCAGGTAGATCCAGAAACCCTTTAGACTTTTGATCAGATGTCTAAAAACCAACACAGGTTTTTGATCAGGTGCCCTGCCACCAAGGTATACTTTTGAAGGGAGTAATAACCCTTTACAGGAGGGGGAAAGGAGGTTAAATATTCTTCTCTATTTTAAATTAGAGAAGCTCAAGAACTTGCACTGAGCTAGAAAGCTCTAAAGAGTCAAGGCTCCCCCTGGCTAAAAGAATGTCCAGGTGAAGTCTTGCTTCAGTGCAGAAACACTTCAGAAAATCTGAATGAAAAAGCTACAAGAAGATAAAGAATATGAAATAAATTCTTCTTCAGGCAGCTATCTTCTTCTTCTTCTTCTTCAAAAAACTCTGAGTGAAAATCTTCCTGTAAGCAGGATGAACTCAGGTTGAAGAAGAGTGAAGAGCTAAAACTTCTTCTCAGTTGGATGTGAATGAACTGAGAGCAGTTGTAAACTGTAAGTTGTAAGCTTGAATGCTGCTGTTAGCTTTTGAACTCCTATTTCCTGAATGAACTGGTTTTTGGCTAAGTGAACTAGTTGATTTCTTTCTCCAAAGAATTCTTTATATAACAGCAGCAGCAACGGTTCTAATTTGAGTTTGAATTTTGTCTTCTACTGAAATCTGCAAGCTGGGCTGCAAATAACATAAAGCAAAATAAATACTGCAGACAGATATCCTATAAGAGGATAAAGCTTTCTAAGAAGCTGCAAATAACTCTGATAAAATAATACTAGAAAAAGTCACATCAGAAGAGGTTCTTTACAGCCAGAAAAGACTTTCTGAGTCTAACGGCTATAAAGGATAGCCTGGCAGATAAAGCAGAAATCATATCTCAGCTAATAAGACAAACAACTTTGTCAGAAAAAGATTGGCTCATGCATAAGGAATGGAGCAGATATTGCATGGAACTAATATCACAACTTTATTCAAATAATCTTTTATAAAATATGCCAAAATAAATATGAAATAAATCACATCATAGAAGATGACAAAATTACTCAAGACATACAGCAAAACGTCGAACGACCCTCGTAGATTGTCGACCGAAGCACAGAGATCGTCGACCTATCAGACAGATAGTCGAACGATCCAGATAGTCGAACTACCAAAGAATATAGTCGAACTACCACAACAGATAGTCGAACTATCAGAACAGATAGTCGATCTATCAGGACAGATAGTCGAACTACCAAACAAAACGGATAGTCGACCTATCAAACAGATAGTCGAACTATCAAAGAAAACAGATAGTCGACCTATCAACAGATAGTCGAGCTATCAACCATAATAGATAGTCGACCTATCAACAGATAGTCGAACTATCAGATAGTTGAACTATCCAAGCAGATAGTCGAACTATCAAAGAGAATAGATAGTCGACCTATCAACAGATAGTCGAGCTATCAAAGAGAACAGATAGTCGACCTATCAAGCAGATAGTCGAACTATCAGATAGTTGAACTATCCAAGCAGATAGTCGAACTATCAAAGAGAATAGATAGTTGACCTATCAAATAGATAGTCGAACTATCACAGAAAGCAGATAGTCGACCTATCAACAGATAGTCGAACTATCAGATAGTTGAACTATCCAAGCAGATAGTCGAACTATCACAGAAAGCAGATAGTCGACCTATCAAACAGATAGTCGAACTATCAAAGCGGACAGATAGTCGAACTATCAAACAGATAGTCGAACTATCAGATAGTTGAACTATACAAGCAGATAGTCGAACTATCAAACACAACAGATAGTCGACCTATCAAATAGATAGTCGAAACTATCAACGCAGACAGAACGTCGACCAACTGATAAACGATTGTTGAACAGTCGATAGACGATAGTCGAGCGGCGTTCGACCATAGTCAAACGAAAAACAACTTAACCAAATTTACATCTGAAAAAGTGACGCCTCTAAAACTAGAGCAACAAACTAAACAACTAACCTTTGACCAAAGATAAATCTTGGGTCAAGAGACAGAAAGAGAAGACTGAACTCAAATCAAAACTAGGGTACCAACAATCTCCCCCTATTTGAGTTAAGTCTCTCAACAATTAAATACAAAACTAAATACTGAAAATAAATAAAATGCATGAAGAGAAATAACTAAGCAGATAACATCAATCAATCAGATAAGCAAATAACTGTCAATCAATGAATTTTTTAGATGCTTCAGAATTAGGTTTAGGTTGAGAAGAACTAGGAATGAAAGTAATTTTTCTAAAAGGATCTAGAGCTTCTCTCTTTGACAACTTCAGGTCTTGTTCTCCAATGATTTTCGATTCTGACGCTCTTGGGACAACTGCCTCAGGATGCTTTTCCATGTATTTTGAAGGATCAAATACCTCAGGTCTAACCTGGAATTTATCGAGCTCCTTCATTCTGAATTTTGACATCGTGGTTAATCCTACAGTGTCTTTGCCTTCAGCTTTAGCTTTCTTAATTTGAGCTGAACCAACAAGTTCAAGAAAACGAGCCATCCTGAAATTAGGATCAAGCTCTGGGCTTTCATACACATTTTCAGAAGATGTATCAACTGGCTCTTTATCCTGAATAACTAGATAAGAAGGAGGAGCAGACTCAGCAAATATCTTGCTAGATTTTTCAGAGAAAATAATTCGCTTACCTTTTGAAACAGCCTTCACAGCATGATCTGGCTTTGGAGAGGTTGAGCTCTTGAGTTCTTTGGAAGGAGGAGGAGAAAAAGTTGGTCTTTGATACACCACCTCCTTTACTTGTTCCTTAACAACAGCATCAAGTCTTTGATAGCCAGATTGAGTTTTACCTTGATATCCTTGAGAACTTCTCCTTTGTGATGACTGAGATGGGTTGAACCTATCAGACTGAGCAGCAGGGTTTGCAAATAGGTTTCCAGAGGCTCCTGCACTGGGAGGTGGAGGAGGAGGACCTCTGGGAGTCCATCTTGGGACAGGACTGTCATACCTCTTTGACTTCTTCCTTTGCTTCTATTGATTTTTAGAGAATGCCATCCAGTGCTGGAAATCTTTTGATTTAGGATCAATTCCTTTCAGGATATAATAGGGAGTATCATTATCTGGATTTGGAGGAGGAGGAGCCACAGCTTTCCTTTTCTTTTTAGCAGATCTTTTTCTTTTAGACTCATCAAATTCATCAGAATCAATCTCATCCTCAGAATTTGAAGAAATGGGAAGATCATATGGATCAATTGCTTCTTGCACAACTCTTTCCTTTTCTCTTAAGGCAGCTTTTTCTAATTCTTCTTCTATGGCATCCTGTGCCAGGAGAGCATATAAATCCAGTCCAGGGGAATCATCCCATACAGTAGACTTTTCAAATTGAGCATCTGAAGCCTTTTCTTGTCGATCAGAAACTGTCATGGAGACCAGTTCTACTTGCACTTCTAGCTGAGCTGGCTGAGCAGCCTCAGAAACTTGAGCAACTGGTTCTGGTTCAGTTTGAACTTCTGTAGTTGGTTGGTGATCAGGCTCTTGAACATCTAATACTTCTTCCATTTTATCTGTATTATTATGAATAAAATTTTGCTAAATGACATCGAATCATTCCTTCTAGGTATTCCCAAACTATCATATCAGTTATCAAGTCTAAAAAGTGAGTAAAAGGGATACCTTCAGAATTGTCCTTTGAGTGTCCTAACTCCCATAATTCATCTAGAAAGGAAGTGATAACTCCTTCTAGGTATAGGGCGACCAAGGGAGTAGAACATTCTTCTAGGCAAACTTTGACAATAAATTCAGACTTCATTAAGGCATCAAAATTTTCTTTTTCAGACAAACTTTGAGGAGCTGATTCTTCTATTTCTTTCTCTGCAACTGCAGGAGGATCTGCTGGAGGGGAGGCCAAGGGCAGCTCAGAGACATCTTCATTAAGCATCTCCCCCTGCCTGATTTCAGTAGATACTGAAACCAGACCCCTAGAGGAAGAGGGCTCAGCAGACTTTGAGAGTGCTCGAATGGCAGCAGTCAAAGAAGAGATGGAGGAAGCAAGGGGAGCAATTGCCTCTTCAATCATAATTTTGATTGAAGGAGTAATTAACTCCAAAATGCTAGAAATGAATGCTGGAGTGATTTCAAATGATGAAGGGGGAATCTCAGTGGATGGATGATCAGCAGGAATGGTGTATTCTTGATGAACTGGAGAATGAACTGGAGATGGAGAGTGAGCTGGAGATGAATGGGTGGATGCACGATGATCAATGTGATCTGAAGAAGGAATTGGTGACTGAGGAGGAGTAGAAATCTCAGAAACCAATAAATCAAAACTGGGATGAGAAATCCCAGCAAGATGAGAAGAGAGAGGAGATACAGGAGGTGATGTATGGTGAGAAGCAGATGAATCAGGAAGATGAGAAATAGAAGGTCGTACTTCAATTGAAGTTGATGGAACTTCAACTGAAGTAGACGGCAATGCAGATGAAGAAGATGGAAGGGAGAGGTTTGCTGAGCCAGCTTCTTGTAGGAGGGAGTGACTGAGGCAGCCCTGGTGCTCTCAGATGCAGCTGGAGCAACCCCTGCTAGAGCGGGCTTCAGAAAAGTCCTTTTCCACTTGGCGAACAAGGTTGGATCCATCTTCTTGCTGGCATTGATGGAGGTAGCAGCTGAAACTAACAGATGGGGATATTTTTCCTTCAGAAAAATCCCAACTACCCTACCCAGGGTGACTTCTTTCTTGCTGTTCTTTTTCCTGATCAAATCAAACAATACTCCTGCCCAGTTAATCTTCTTTTTGTTTACAATTGCACACATTAGGGCAAACTGTTGCCTTGTAATGTTGTCATGGGCAGAGTGCTTTCCCAGTAGCACTTTTCCGACGAGTTTAGCAAGGAACTTAATCTTAGACGGAAAATTTGCCTTAAGCAGCTTAGAGGGAATGCCTTCGGCATGTCCCAACTCTGTCAGCATTCTCCCAAACTCTGGGGTATCTTGCTCGTAATCTTCTTCCCCATTTATCAATCTAAAAATTTCAGTTAAAATGATGGGAGTCAAAGTTACCTCTTCTCCGCCAATAGTTCCGGTCATTGATTCGCCATTGGAAGACGAAGTAAATGCCCATTCTTTAATCTTTTGAATGTTTATCTTTATCCTGGAGGACATGAGCTTTTCCAAACCTTGATCTTTGCATAAGGTGAGAATTTCCACAATTCTGAATTCGTAGCAACTGAAAGAATAGAAATCCATACTGAAGCCTGCATCGAACTTCACCACTGTTAGGAGCGCTAGAGCTATCGCCATTGAAGGGGCTGGAGAAGACGAGGGAGACGGCGAAGGCGAAACGATGGAAATCGCGAGACAAAGAGCAAGCGGGAAGACGGAATGCGAGAAGACGCTCTCCGTCGACGATAAAAAGAAAGGTCTCTTAACCTAGGTCGACCCTCGGCTTTATATTAAAACAACGATTGTCGATCTATTTAAAAGATACTGGAGACGATGGTCGAACGGTTGTTCGACGATCGTTCCTGAAGCAGAGTAGTCGATCCATCGTTCGACTATTTCTGTCTTCACAAACAACAAGCTGTCGTCAACCATAGATCGACGATAGGCTCGACCTGTTCGACGATCTTCGAACGCCGGTCGACGATCTTCAAGCAGATAAACTATCATCAACCATAGGTCGACGATAGGCTTGATCCTATCGACTATCTTCGAGCGTCGTTCGACGATCTTCAAACAGGTTTCAACAAGGCAGACGTCACACTTAGTCTCTTCTATTAATCATGCCTAGTTGAACCAAAAAGAACAGATACTTCTGTTCATCTAAGGGCTTGGTGAATATATCACCTCTCTGAAGGTCTGTGGATATGAACTCAAGGCTGATCTTGTTCTTTTCCACACAATCTCTTAGGAAATGGTGCCGGATCTCAATGTGTTTCGTTCTAGAGTGGTGCACAGGATTTTGTGCAATAGAGATAGCACTGGTACTATCACATATGATTTTTGTGTTCTTGTGTGAGTACCCATAATCCAAAAGCTAGTTTTGTATCCACAGGATCTGTGAACAACAACTAGCAGCTGCTATATATTCAGCTTCTGCAGTTGAAGTTGAGACAGAAGCCTGCTTCTTACAGAACCAAGAGACCAATCTCTCTCCCAGGAACTGACAAGTTCCTGAGGTACTTTTCCTGTCAACTCGACAACCAGCATAATCAGAATCAGAGTATTCCAATTAATTCAAATTCTTATTCAGCTAAGTACCAAAGTCCTAGATTTGGACTTCCCTTCAGGTATCTCAAGATTCTCTTGAGAAGAATCAGATGAGATTCCTTGGGGTTGACCTGGAATCTAGCACAAAGGCATGTAGCAAACATTATATCTGGCCTACTTGCAGTTAAATACAATAGAGCACCAACAATGGCCCTATAATTCTTTTGATCAACAGGCTTTCCCTGATCATCAGAATCTATAACTACATTAGTAGCCATAGGTGTATGCATTGTTGAAGCATCAGCCATCCCAAACTTCTTTACCAATTCCTTGGCATATTTGGATTGGGAGATGAAGATGCCATCAGCATCTTGCTTTACTTGGAGACCAAGAAAGTAAGACAGCTCACCCATACTACTCATCTCAAACTTGGAATGCATCAAGTCAGAGAACTTTTTGCACAGTTTGGGATCAGTGGAACCAAAAATAATGTCATCTACATACACTTGAACTAACAGGATTGTGTCCTTGTGGTGCTTGACGAAAAGGGTTCTATCAACTACTCCCCTAACAAAGTTGTGCTCTAACAGGAAACTAGCTAGAGTCTCATACCAGGCTCTGGGTGCTTGTTTGAGTCCATAAAGAGCTTTTTGCAACTTGAAAACATGTGAGGGCTGAGTTGAAGAAACAAATCTAGGTGGTTGTTCAACAAATACCTCTTCCTTTAGCTCACCATTTAGAAAGGCACTTTTGACATCCATCTGAAAAACTTTAAACTTCATATAGGCTGCATAGGCTAGAAAGATCCTTATTGTCTCTAGCCTTGCAACAGGAGAAAAGGTTTGGTCATAATCTATACCTTCCTCCTGTCTGTAGCCCTGAGCTACAAGACTAGCTTTGTTCCTTACAATGATTCCATTTGCATCCAACTTGTTTCTATACACCCACTTGGTGCCTATGATTAGTTGGCCTTTAGGTCTTGGAACCAAAGTCCATACTTTACATCTTTCAAACTGATTGAGTTCTTCTTGCATAGCAATGATCCAGTGGGGATCTAGCTCTGCATCCTTAATGGTGAGGGGCTCAATCTGTGAAAGGAAACAAGCATGCATCACATCCTGTCTTAACTGATGTCTTGTTTGAACACCAGCTGATATGTCTCCTATCACTTGAGATGTGGGATGATCTCTAAGTATGACAACATCAACAAGTGGGATGTAATCTTCAGCAATAGTTGGGATTAATTCCTCAGGAGGAATTTGATCTACTATTGGTGGTACAGCGATAACTTCTGCAAGGTCTTCATCACTGTCTGATTCAGTGATATGAAGAGTTGAAAGATGGAGAATCTCTTGAGTGACATCTTTGCTAGATTCTGGTACCTGTAATGAACTTGAGGAAGGGGAAGTTTCCTTCTCTTTGTAAAACATTTGAGATTCATCAAAGGACACATGAACAGACTCTTCAATTTTAGAAGAAGATTTATTAAAAACCCTATAAGCTTTGCTTACTTGGGAATATCCAAGAAAAATTCCCATTGAAGCTTTTGCTTCAAATTTTCTAAGATATTCTTTATTATTATTATGAATATAAAATACACAACCAAATACTCTAAAAAAATTTATTTTAGGTTTCTTTCTTTTAAGAAACTCATAAGGAGTTTTACACTTAAGCTTGTGTATCAGACTTCTATTCAAGACATAGTTGGCTATACTAACAGCTTCTGCCCAATAAGAAAGAGGCATATTAGCATCTGCCAACAATGTGCCAGCAGCTTCAATCAGGGTTCTGTTCTTCCTTTCAACTACCCCATTTTGTTGGGGAGTTCTAGGAGCTGAGAAGCTATGTTTGATACCTTCTCTCTCACAGAATTCTTGTATGAGAAGAGAGTCAAACTCAGTACCATGATCACTTCTGATCAAGGCCACATGAGTAGAGTACTCAGTCTGTACACATAATAGAAAATCTATAAGGGCTTTGAAGTTATCAGCCTTAGTTCTCAAAAAGAACACCCAACTGAACCTAGAGAAGTCATCTACAATGACTAGGGTGTAATACTTCCCTCCTAAACTCTGTACATTTATTGGGCCAAATAGGTCCAAATGTAATAAATACAGGATTCTAGGAGAATCACTTTTATTTACTGATTTAAATGAATTCTTGGTTTGCTTGCCTAATTAACAAGCCTTGCATAGGCTCTCCTTCTTGTAGGGGCAAGAAGGTAAACCTCTAACAAGGTTGTGTTTAGATAACCTAGATATATTCTTGAGGTTAACATGGCTAAGCCTTTTATGCCATAAAGTATTGTTATTTGTTACTTCATTAAATAATCATATTTCAGAGTGAGTTGAGTTAAAATCTACTAAGTAAATATTACCTTGTCTAATACCTACTAACACAACATTATTATTTAAAGTAATATTACAAAGAGAGTTAGAAAATGATACCTGGTATCCAGCATCACATAACTGACTTACTGAAATGAGATTATGCTTCAGTCCAATTACATAAGCAACTCTCTTGAATGTTACAGCTCCAATTGTCATCCTGCCATAGCCTTCAGTTTGACCGCAGCTTGAATCTCCAAAGATCACCTTTGGGCCAAGCTGGGCTTTAACCTTGACAGATGTTCTTTATTTCCTGTCATATGCTTGGAGCAACCACTATCCAAATACCACTTATTCTAAGTGATAGGATAGGTCTTTACCTGTAGAAAAATAAGTTAAACATTGTGGACCCAGGTAACCTTGGGTCCCTTATTTTTCACATAAGAAAAACTGGAAATAAATGAATAAGCAGGTTGAGGGTGATAACCTAACGGGTAAGATCTCCTAGGTGGGATTCTCCATGCAGATGATTGGTCAATGAACCTAGGGTTTCTATTCATATTCGGGTTTCTAAAGTTTTGATTGAAGTTTTGAAATTCATATTGAAAACGTCGATCAGCGTTCGACGATGGGTGCCCAGATCGTCGATCTCCGTTCGACCATTGGGCCTGTGATCGTCGAGCTGCGTTCGACGCTCTTTGTATTTCCTTAAATTTTTGTTTTCTTTTCTCTCTCTTAGCTTTATTTAAAGCTTTATTAACCTGATTAACTTGCTCAGTGTTCTTTATCCCATCAGCTGAGATAAAGTTCACTGGAGTTGAAAGATGGTTTTTAAGAATGATTGGGGGTTCACTAGAAGATGCTCTTAAGCCTAATTTATTATTGCCTGACCTAGTGTTAGACATGCTGGTTATTTCAAGCAACTTAAGGCTTCTACCATTCAGAGATTCTTCTAACCTTTTGGACTTAGCTAATTCATTCTTAAGGAATTTTATTTCTTCACTAGAATTAGTGAGTTCTGCTGTTAACCTAATGTTTTCATTAGAAATTAATTCAGATTCAGCTAGTTTATTTCTAAGCTCTTTTATTTCCTTTTCAGAACTAATTAAATCTAAACATAAAGATTTAAAATCTGATTTAAATTCATCAGATGTAAAATCATAAGAAGACAATACCTCATCTTCTGTTGGCATTTCTTCATCAGAATCTGAACTCTCTGCAGCTGAGTGATTGCTGCAGGCATTAATTGCCATCAGGCAAACTTCCTTTGCCTTCTTTTCTTCCTCATCCTCACTGGAGCTTGAGGAGGAAGATTCCTTATCAGAATCGCTCCAGGTTTCAGCAACAAAACCTCTCTCCTTCTTTTTGTTCTTGTAGGAGGATGGCTTGGAATACTTCTTATGCTGATCCTTGTCTTTCCTTTTCTCCTTATTCTTTTCCTCTGGACAGTCTGGAAGAATATGTCCAGGCTTCCTACAACCATAGCAAATTATTTCTTTAGTAGGAGTACGATCATACCTTGGTTTTTCTTCATATTTTGAAGATTTCTTTCTGAATTCTTTCCTTCCCATCTTGAGAAACCTTTTGGCAAATAATGACATCAATTCCTCATTGGACTGGCTTCCTTCGGAAGCATCAACAGCTTTGAGAGCAAGGGTTTGCTCTTTTCTTGTGGGAGTTGGAGTCTTTGCTTCAGCCTCAGCTTCCCTGGACTTCAGCACTTGCTCAAAGGACTTGAGCTTGCCGAGAATGGCTTCTATTGAGATTTCTGTTGTGCTTATGGCCTCCTTGATAGGCCAGATCCTCAGATCCCATGTGCTAGGGAAGAACATAAGAATCTTATCATTGACCTCTGTCAATTGAAATATCCTTATCAAGAGTCCTCAGCTCATTGATGATTGAGCTGAGCCTTGTGTACATTGCTTCAACTTATTCAGCATTAGTTTTCTTGAAGTTCTCATACTGGGAGATAAGGTTGGACCTTCTGTCCTTCCTTTCATCAGCTGAACCAGCTACAATCTGGTTCAGTATATCCCACGTTGCTTTTGCTGAGGAGCAGTCAGTAACCTTCTGGAATACTTCATCAGACATTGTCTGAGCCGGAATGTTCATTGTCTTAGCATTTGCTATCTTTGCCTTTTTGTATTCATCATTGTAATCTGGAGGAGGTACTGCACTCATATCAGTTGATGATGAAGCAGTAGCTGTAGTAGGTGCTCTTGGTGGTCCTGTCAAAATAGAAGCAAAAATACTCTCATCAATAGAGTTCATATATAACTTAATCCTTGCCTTCCAGATGCTAAACTTAGCTAAGTTGCATGCTGGAGGTCTGGTGCTAGAGTAATCCTTGGACTGGTCCATGATAGTGAAAGTGAATATCTATAATCCTTGGTATCTATCAGGATCTTGTGACTTAGGTGTTAGCCTATACAGTCAGAGAACCTCCCTCTGATACCAATTGAAGGATCAAGCGCATACCCAACTGCACCAAAAGCCCGGACTGTTGGAGAGGGCGCTACTTAATTTTTTATATAAGTAACAGAGCGCAACGGGTCAAGTGAAGGAACGTCGGACCCAACACATGCTACTCATCTCAAACTTGGAATGTATATGGTTGGAGAACCTTTTGCATAGTTTGGGATCTATAGAGCCAAATATAATATCATCTACTTATATTTATACTAGCAATATTTTATCATGTTGATGCTTAGTAAATAAAGTCCTATCTACTGTGCCTCTAGAAAAATTATGCTCTAAAAGAAATCTAGCTAAGGTTTTCATACCAAGCTCTTGGAGCTTGTTTTAGACCATAGAGAGCTTTATGCAATATAAAGACATAAGAGGTATTAGTTGGAGAGATAAAACCTTGTGGTTTCTCCACATATACTTCTTCTTTGAGTTCTCCATTCAGAAATGTACTCTTGATATCCATTTGGTAGACCTTGAACTTTTTGTAGGCAGCATATGCAAGGAAGATTCTTATACCCTCAAGCCTTATAATAGGGGAAAATGTATGATCATTGTCAATGCCTTCCTCTTGCCTATAGCCTTGAGCTACTAGCCTTTCTTTATTTCTTAAAATGTTGCCATCAGCATCCAATTTATTTATGAACACCCATTTTGTTCCAATGACTGGGTAGTCTTTGGGTCTAGGAACCAAATCCCAAACTCTACATCTCTCAAATTGATTGAGCTGCTCTTGCATTGTAATGATCTTTCTCTGCATCTTTAATGGATTGGGGCTCAAGTTGAGAAATGAAGCAAGCATGCATCATATCATTATTGAGTTGATGCCTTGTTTGCACACCAATTGAAATGTCTCCAATCACTTGAGATATAGGATGATCTCTAAGTATGACAAAATCAGTTGGAGGAGCTGGTTAGATAACAGTTTAGGGAATAATTTCCTCTTGTGGATTTTCATTAGCTGTTGGATAGGGTTCAACCACCTCTAAGCTTTCTTCTTCACTTTCTTCTACAACTTGTGGAGAGGGATGTGTTGGAACCTCTTGGGTGAGGCTTAGATCATCCAATCTCTCACACAAGTGAGGTACCTATAATGTGCTATTGGTAGAAATTTCTTTCTCCTTATAAGACATATTAGCTTCATAAAAAGTTACATGAACAGATTTCTCAATTTTCAAAGTGGATTTATTAAATACCCTATAAGCTTTGCTGACTTGGGAATATCCCAGAAAAATTCCCTCTACAGCCTTAGCTTCAAACATTCTAATATATTTCTTATCATTATCGTGAATGTAACAAATACAACCAAAAATCTTTAAAAAATCTACTTTAGTTTTCTTCCCTTTAAGTAATTCATAGGGAGTCTTTCCCTTAAGCTTATGTATCAAGATCCTATTCAGGACATAGTTTGCTCAGCTTACAGCTTCTGCCCAAAAGGATAGAGGAAAGTAAGCATTTGCATGCATGTACCTGCAGCTTTAATTAGTGTTCAATTTTTCCTTTCAGCTACCCCATTTTGTTGAGGAGTTCTAGGAGCAGAGAAATAATGCCTGATACCTTCCTCCTCACAGAATCTTTGTATGGGAAGAAACTCAAACTCAGTACCATGATCACTTCTGATCAATGCAACTAGAGTAGAGTACTCAATCATTATGCTTTTAAGAAAGTCTGTAAAAACCTTGAAGTTATCTGACTTGTTTCTCAAGAAGAACACCCAAGTGAACCTTGAGAAGTCATCTAAAATCACTAAGGTATAAGATTGCCCTCCTAGGCTTTGTAAAACAAAGGGTCAAAAATTATCCTTGTGGAGCAAATACAAAATCCTAGGTGAATCACTTTTATTAACGGCTTTGAAACTATTTTTAGTTTGCTTGCCTAATTGACAAGCCCAGCAGAGGCCTTCCTTCTTGTAGGGACCAGAAGGCAATCCACTAACAAGGTTATCTTTAGCTAACCTAGCAATGTTTTTCAGATTAACATGTCCTAACCTTTTATGTCAAAGTTCATTATTATTATAAATTGGTTGAATAGACATATTTCAGACCTAGCAGACTTGAAATTTATTATGTAAATGTTTCCTACTCTAGATCCAGTTAAAACAATCTTATTATCAACAGATGAAATAATGCAAGAGGATTTATCAAAGATACCTAAAACCCCTCATCACAGAGTTGACTAATGGAAATCAGGTTTTGCTTTAATCCACTTACATAAGCTACCTTATTGAATGTGACTACTCCAATCTTTATATCTCCATAGCCTTTAGTCTGACCACAGTTGGAGTCACCAAAAATTACTTTTGGACCAAGCTTGGACTTGTTGTTAGATAGATTGTCCTTATTGCCTGTCATATGTTTTGAACAACCACTATCCAGATACCACTGTTCCACGGTGGTAGGATAGTCTTTCACCTGCACAAAAACATATTAGATATTTTTGACCCAGGTTACCTTGGGTCCTTGTTGATTTACATAGCTAAAACTGGAAATGTATGAATATTCAGGTTGACTTTTGTGACCTAGAGGATGGTATTTTCTTGGTGGAATTATCCATTGGTTAAAAGGATTCATGTTCTGTCTAAGTTGATTAAAAATCCCATTGTAATTAAATTTTTTGTTATTATAAGTTGGGGTAGATGAATTCGGGTACATTCGTCGATTTAAGGTCGACGAACGGGGATGTGTTCGTCGAACTCCACTCAGAGAATCAAGGTATTCATTTTTTGGGCCCCAATTTCCTAGATCTCTTGTCGATGAACCATACTGGTTTCGTCGATCACAGTTCAGAGAATAGTTATAGTAGAAGATTGCGTTCGGAGTTTGTCGACTTGAACTCGACGAACTGTACACATTTTGTCGATCTGAGTTCGACGAAATCTGCTGAAAATTGTTCTGGTTATTATTTTTCTTTCTCTTTTTATTATTCTTATGTGTAAGTTCTGTTTGATTAAGATTATTATCTTCTAATTTTTCCTTACCCTTTTCAGAAATAAATTTTATTAGGGTGGTTAATATGTATTTCTGAAAAAGTGGGGGTTGGCTTGATGAATCACCTAAGCCCAGCTTGACATTAAGTCTTGCATTCACTGTGCTTGTGATGTTCATCAACTTGATGCTTCTCCCATTCAGGGATTCTTCAAGTTGCCTAGCCTCAAATAGTTCAGTCTTTAATTTAATGATTTGTTCATTAGCAAAGGTGATTTTATCCTTTAACTGTTAATTTCTGACAGTAGGTTTTCTTGTTCATTTAATTTCTCTCTAAGTTGTTCAATTACTTTTTGAGAGTTAATTAAATATAAACATAAGGACTTGAATTCAGTTTTAATTTCTTCTAAATCAAAATCAAAGTAGGATAATACCAGATCCTCTTCATATAGAGGTTCTTCAGTGTCTGAATGGTGAGCTTCAGAATGAGTGCTTGATGCATCAATTGTCATCAAGCACATCTCCTTGGCCTTTGCTTCCTCTTCATCTTCACTGGAGCTGGAAGATGAAGATTCTTCTTCAGTGTCATTCCAGGTTTCAATAATGAAACCTTTCTCCTTCCTTTTGTGTTTGTTGGAGGAAGGCTTGTTGTAATGTTGCTTCCTAGTTTCTTTTTATCTTCTCCTTTCCTTATTTTGGTTCTCTGGACACTTTCAGATGAAGTGTCCAGGCTTCCTGCATCCAAAACAAAAAACTTCTTTAGTTGGTGTTTTGTCATACCTGGGTTTGTCATCTTGCCTTGATGACTTTCTTCTGAAGTTCCTCTTGTCGATTTTGTAAAAACTCTTGGCTAAGAGACTTAGGAATTCTTCATTGATAGTTAGGGCTTCTTAATCTTCAGTAGCTTTGAATACTATATTTTGCTCCTTTCTCCAAGGTGAAGGAGTCTTCTTTTCTGCAGCTTCTCTTGACTTAATCAGTTGCTCATAAAATTTGAGTTTGCCCAATAGAGATTTATTGCAAATCTCATTAAGGCTTCTGGCTTCCTTGATAGGCCAGATTCTAAAATCCCATGAGCTAGGGAAGTACATGAGAATTTTGTCATTCACTTCTGTTAGAGTGATGTCCTTGTCTAATGTCTTCAGCTCATTGATTATTGAGCTTAATCTATTGTACATATCACAATAAGTCTCTGACTCATCCTTCTTGAAGTTCTCATACTGAGAGATGAGGTTAGATCTCCTATACTTTCTCCCATCAAAAGAACCATCTACCATCTGGTTAAGAGAATCCTAAATAGCCTTGGCTGATGTGCATTCAGCCACCTTCTGGAAGATGTCATCAGACATTGTCTGAGCCTGAATATTCTTTGCTTTTGCATCAGTAATCTTGGCCTTTTTCTGAGCATTTGTCCACTCAGGTGGTGGAACAGCATGTGCTCTTGATGTTGAGGTGGATGCAATCACTAGAGCAGGAGGTCCTGTCAAAATGGAATTAAAAATGTCCTCATCAATAGAGTTCATATAGAGTTTGATTTTTTCCTTCTAGATGGCAAACTTATTTAAGTTACACACTGGAGGTTTGGTGCTTGCATAATCCTTGTTATGTGCCATGCGATAAGAAATAAGCTAGAGAGATTTAGATCTTAGAAGGATCTATTGGTTCAAGTGTTACCTTGTTCAACCAAGAGAACATCCTCTCATACCAATTGAAAGGAGGGGTTAGATCTAATTTACTCTAAGGGGGGGGGGGTGAATAGAGTATTTAAAAATTTAGGATATTTTAAACTTTTATATCAGAGTGAAAGTAGGTGATACCAATAATATATAAGGAAAAGAAAAGCAGCTAAGTTATTCTATCTATCACAGCCACAACAAGAACAAAATATAAAATGAGCACAACTAGACAACAAAAGAATTTTATAGTGGTTCCACAACTGGGTACATCCACTCTTCTACCACCCTGGTAGGAATCCACTAATAGGTTTTGATCTGGTGACTGCCACCATAATATCTATTTGCAGGGAGATTTCATAACCTTTTAGGATTTTGATCAGGTGTCCAAAAACCAACCAAGTCTTTTGATCAGGTGGCTTGACAACAAAGTGGTTAACTTTTTAAGGGAGTTAAAACCCTTTAATAGGAGGTGAGAGGAGGTGATGGTGTCTTCTCTTTCTCTAATCAACAGAGAAGACTAGTGGATCTTTGATGTTGACAAAGTTCCCCCTGAGAAATCGAATGGTTCAGGAAGACTAGAGCTTTGCTTCAGGGTGTAGGTCTTCAGCCTTGTTCTGTCAATGTCCAGGAATCCAGTAGACTAATGTTGAATGGATGTCTCTGAAGATTCCAGGCTCTGAAGAAGACTCTTGATTTGTGATGAATTTTCTTCTTCAGATATCAGGATTGACAAGGAAAAGAGCAGAAATGTTTTCAGCACATATAGGGGAAAGTTCTGAATGATCAGAATCTATTTCAGTTCTCTAGATGTTCTTCCTTGTGTATTGCTCTGTGTGTCTCTTCTTCTCTATTATTCTCTGTATCTCCTGTATATACTTATCGACTAAAGAAGGAATGTCTTTTTAAATTCTTGCATTAATTATTGACTAATCTGGAGAATACAAACGGCTGAAATGTCTGTCATAAATGAGTTTTCCCAACTGTACCTAATAAAATAAGCAACTAATTGCCCTAATGAATATCATAATTAATGCTGCCAATAACTGCTATATTCAAAGGAATATGAGCATTGATTACTCAGGAATATTACTACTAATTAATATAGAAAGTAGGGGACAGAAAGAAGAAAACTTCTCATTTTGGAGCTAGATAGAAATCGTCGAACTCTGAACCAAATTCATTGACCTTAGTTCTAAGATCGTGAACCTGAGAATTCCAGTTTGTTGACCTGAGCTCTACGAACTGCGTACTGAGAATGACTTGCCAAATTTGTATTCTGAGATCGTCGAGCAGAGAATCTGTATGAAGAAAACTGATCGTTGACCTGAGCTTGAATATCGTCAAGCTCAGCTTAGAGAATTAACCCTAAGTACATCGATTTGAGATCGACGATTGTCGAGCTGTGTTCAAAGAACTTCGAACAGATATCTGAACTCTGAATTCTTCTAAGTCTGAGTCTTCTAAGATCCTCTGGTGGCTGGTCCAAGAAGGTTGAACCTAATGACTTAGCCTAAACTCTAGGACTACTATACTTGACCCTAACTATACAAGGTGGGTAAGACTTAGCCTAAATTAGTGAACATAGCCCAAATCCAACTAGGGATCCAACAGAAAGGCGCAAAGGGACAATGGACGTACCCTTTATATTGGGGAACCAATATAAAATTGTTGTGTTGTCTGTGATTGTTCTTGAAAGCTAAATCTAACATAATCACTAAGCACAAAAATCGGCTAACAATTAAGAAGATTTAAATAGAGACAAAAACCTATTCACCCCCCCCCCCTCTAGGTGTTTAGCTAGCCTTCAAAACAAGACTTTCACCCAGTATCCTTCCAAAGAAGGTCAAAAAATTAGGGGCATCTTACGGAGATAAGGGAAAGGCGGTGGAGTCCACTGCATCCCAATATGGTCCACCTCAACAAAGGGTGTACAATATTGGCTAGCAAGAGGCCATAAAACAAAGTGACGTTGTAAAAGGTATGATTTAAGATACAGTTTTTACAGCTTTCCATACTTAGTACCTTGTATGTTGTTTGTGTATGAATTGTTTGTATATAAGCTCTATCCTTATTTGGGACTATCCGGCGAGAGCACATTTCAATAATGGTGCTTTACATTCATTTCTATTTGAGGACTTCGTATCGCAGATTGGAGTGCCTTGTCTTATGTCAACAGATAGAGTAAAGGTATTATTACTGAACGGATGCATGATTCATGCGGATAAGTCTTTCTTTGTTAAGGTACAAATAGGAAGTCGGGATTTCGGATTGGAGGCATCTGTGCTGCCAATATCTAATCTTTTGTATGGACTCGCTCTCGGAGCAGCATGCCTCTATAGATTGCAACTCAAAGGAAGTCACATTAAGACAGAACACCGAACTAGAGACTAAGTTTGCTGGTATGCTAGGATCGAGAAAGATATTTTTGTCTGCTCTCCCGGTAGTCAAGGCTATTCGGAAAGGCGCAGAGTTGTTCTTCACTCTATTGAAGGATAATCCACCAGTTGTTGGGTACTCAACAGAAGTTAAGTACGACCTTTCATCCGCAAATGGATGGTCAGAGAGAGAGTACTGATAGGACAATGGAGGATATGCTCCGGATGTGCGTCTTAGATTTCGGGAAGTGGTGGGATGACCCTCACTATATGATCAAGTTCGCCTATAATAATAGCTATCAAGGTAGCATTCAGATGACGCTCTTCAAAGCTTTATACGGTAGGAGATGTCGTACACCTTTAGCTTGGGCGAAAACATGTGAATCGAAGTTGTGTAAGTGTAAGGAGGTCGAAGATGAAAGTTCGACTATACGCTTGATACGTGAGCTATTATTGGTAGCCCAGGATTGGCAGGAAAAATATTATAATGCCAAGAACCGAAACATAGAGTTGGTAGTGGGTGATTGGGTATATTTGAAGATAAGGCCTTTCAAAGGCGTGTCCAGGATTCGGCACTTCAAAAAGTTGAGTCCAAGGTATCTTGGTCCGTTTGAAGTGGTTGAGCGAATTGGAGAAGCTGTCTATCGATTAGCTCTTTTAGCGGAGCTAAGTTGTTTGCACAATGTGTTTCACATATCGGTGCTACGGAAAGCTTTGAAAGAGCCTACACAAGTGGTCGTTGATTATCAGAGACCATAGTTGACAACGAAAGTTAGACCCATTCGGATCGAGGATACGGAGATTAGGAAACTACGAAACAAAGCAATCAGGATGGTCAATGTCCGTTGGGAAATTGTGGCCTTAAAGAACTGACATAGGAGCATGAGCAAACTATGCGAGAGGAACTCCCCGAGTTATTTTTGTAAATAAATGTTGTAAGATGATGTAATGAGTTCCTTTCGATATATAAAATTTTGGGACAAAATTTCTGTGAGGAGGGGAGAATTATAATGCCCCAAAATACTAAAAAGGAAGGATTGGAAGTTAACGCGCGGCGGTAGAGTTAATGTCGGTGTTAGCTATTGAATTAAATCGACTATTGGCTCAGGTATCTACCATGCAGCGGTAGTAAGCTAGCGTGTGGTGCTACCACTCAATGCACTCGATACATTAAGTGACTACCGTGCGACAGTAGTGAGCTAACACGTGGCGATAGCTCGAGTTAAAGTACCGCTTGGCGGTAGCTTAATGCGTGGTGGTAGTCTGCCATGTGGAAGTAAGGTGGAGGTAGTTTTGGAGTGACATATCGATGTTGATTGGGCCAAGCGACAACTGCCTATGATATCGAGCGGCAGTAGTAGATACGGAGCGGTAGTAGCCTCCAAATATAAGCTGGGCATGAGATTGAACTCTCATTTTTCTCTCTCTCTCTTGGTACTTGAAGTTCTTGAGGGAAAGAGACCGGGGATTAGTGTTGCAAGCTTGGTGAAGGAGATCCCGTGATCTGAATCAAGATATGAAGTAAGATCCATGAAGAGGAAAGCGAGGCGCTCCTTTCCATTCGGATAGAAGACTTATTCATGGCTCCGAAAAGATCAACAAGGGTAACGATCTTCCATCTTGTACAAGTGAAGTCTTTCATTTTGCATGTGCATGGAACTCCTCACCAAAAGGTGAGAAAGGGGTGGTTTCAAGCGGGTAGATTGTTGTTATCCTCGATAAAACTTGCATTTAAATCTGGAATCAAAGTACAGAATATGCATGCTGTGTGAAGCCCATCTGGATAGGTTGGTCTAGATTGGTGATGAATTGATTTGCGTGCCAAAGAAGACTTTGTGGATAAAATGTGTGGTTCAATGTGTATAATCCGGGGTTTGGGGGTGTGTAGGATGCTGCATTGATTGTATTGGAGGTGATCTCCTAGAAAAACAGCCAAAAATGGGGAAGAAGCGAATATTGTGCCTACCGCGCGATCGTAGTGCTACTGTCGATGATAGATTATAGTAAGCTATCAGACCAGTCTATGGGAGACCTAGGGTCATTATTTGAAGCTGTGAAGTCAGCTATGGTGTCCCTGTGTGCCAGCCTGAATGTTGTTGTTAAGATTGTGTCTGTAAGATAAGGTGTGTAGCATGAGAAGCTGTGAGCCCAGAGAGCCAACTATTGGACATTAGTGCCATGTTTGATCATTGCAGGCTCGGGTCCTAAGGAAATGTTAGCGTCAAGTGATGATGAGAGCCTGCTGTGCCCAACAATAAGGCCAGAGAGCTGAATGGTAAAGGGTAAGATGAACCCCGTCTTGTCATGGGGCTTGATTGCTTCGTCTTTCGATAGTGACATGGCGATTTGAGCAACGAGAAAAGTGTTGAACTATACTCGCGTTATGTAGTTCGGGCTGGATTGCCTAAAGTAATTGGCTTTCTTCTTTGACATAATGAGAGTATTAAGCCCCGTGCCATAAAGACAGGAATGTTCAAGTATACTGTCAATTACGGGACTGTGGATGGTGGTGGGACCCGTAAAGTTCGGCACACTGAGAATGTGTCCTGAGTGCACGAAACATTTGGCCGCTGAGGCACTCATTTGTGATATATTGAATGGTGCTTGAGTGTTCCTTCTTGTGATATATCTATGTGTTGGGTCCATTGTTCCCAATGTCCATGATTTGTGAGAAGTCAAATAGGTCAATGACACACACATCAACTGTATTTGATGTGCATTTGAGGTATTGAGTGCAGGTTGTCCATATCAAATTCATTGGACTGGTGGACACAATAAGTTGTTGCTGTACATAGCAAAAATCGGCTAAGTCCACAGGCATTAAGTGTAGTGTACTCACTCAACGCCAGAGGTATGGATTCAATATTGTCTAGTAGAAAATTTTGCTAAGTACAAAAGCGTTAAGTAAGGATAACTCACTCAACGCCATATAACATATAATGTTGACTCTATCTCAGTCTAACTGATAGATAGCCAAAAATCTGGCTAAGTGCAAAAGCGTTGAGTGTAGTCTACTAACTAAATGCTATACAGCTTTTAGCGTTGAGTGTTGCTATGCCAGTTAACTCCGCAGAATTATTTGGCAAAATTTTCACTAAGTCAACAGGAGTTGAGTGTAGCTTTATCACTAAACATCAAATAACAAAAAAAATTGGTTATGTAGTTTGGCGTTTAGTATAACTTACTCACTCAATGCCAGATAACAAAAATTATGTTAAGTAGTTTGGCGTTGAGTGGAGCTTACTCTATTAATGTCAAGGCATAAAATATTCTAAATCCAGAAAGTGGAATTCGTTGAACCGAGTTCAGAGTTCGTTGATCTGAGCTAATCTTTCGTCGAGATTTGAGTTAAAGCTGGAATATAAAAATTTTGTCGAGCTCAGCTCAGCTTTCGTCGAGCTCAGAGTTAGAGCTGGTAGATTCCATTTTCGTCGAGCTCAGCTCAACTTTCGTCGAGCTCAGCGCCAGAGCTGGTAGATTTCATTTTTGTCGAGCTCATCTCAAATTTCGTCGAGCTCAGAGCTAGAGCTAGTAGATTCCATTTTCATCGAGCGCAGAAAAACTTCCGTCGAGCTCAGAGATAGAGCAGGAAGATTCAATTTTCGTCGAGCTCAGCTCCACTTTCATCGAGCTCAGCTCCACTTTCGTCGATCTCAGAGTTAAAACTAGAATACTCACTTTCGTCGAGCTCAGCTCTACTTTCGTCGAACTCAGCTCAGCCTTCGTCAAGCTCAATACCTAGACTGACTGGATTTTGCCTAAGTGTTGTGGTGTTGAGTTATACCTACTCACTCAACGCCTTTGGTGTAACGCCCCCTGTTTTTCTGTGTTTTGGTTTGATGTTTGTTTGGCGTTATGATGACGCGTTTCTGGACTTTTGCCATTATTAGAGCGCGGTCTAAGCTCTTTAGGTTCCTTGAGTGGCCTATTTGTAGCCTGTTTGCAAGATTCCCCAGCTAGCCGGAGTCTATTTTGGTGACTCGGCTGAGCCTCTCAGGGAATGCTTGTACTTTTGCTTGGGAGGTGTTAGCCCGAGTGTTTGATCGTCGGATGTTGTTTTTTACTTCACCATTGTTTTCGCAGCTTGGGTGTTTAGCTACGGTGCGAGTTTTGTCGAAATCTGAGATCGTTTGTTTTCGCGTCGTTTCGACGTTTGCTTATTAGCTAGTAATAGTTGCTTTTGATGTGCATGTTCAGGAGTGGTTGAGCTTGGTAGGGCTGGTGCCCTGTTTTTTTAGGCTTAGTGTTTAGCTGTTTTCATTTCATGTATATAATATATATATATATATGTTTAGATAACTAGCCGATAGTTTCTGTTGTATAGTAATAGTTATATACTTAAAAGCTTGGTTGGCTAAGTCTAGTGGACGAAGGTTTGCTTATGCTTATTATTTTATTAGCTATAGGATGAGTTAGTGGAAGGATATATAAATAGGGCCAGATGGATTCTCCTCCTCATTTCTCCATTCCCGAGCCAGAACATAGCTTCCAGCGGAAGAAATCGGAAGGCTGAGGTGCTGGAGCTTCGGCCGGTGGTTGCTGGAATTTTAGAGTAGTTTTCTCTCGGGTAAGATCAGATTTGGCTTGCTCTCGTCAATATCTTCCTTCCTAGGTAAGTAATGCTAACTCTAGGGCTATTTCTAGAAGTTAAGGTTTTGGTTTTTTATTCTTCTTTCTCTAAAAGCTTCAGGCTTGCCTCTTAGGTGGCCGATCTTGCTGCCGGTGCCGAGTTTTTTTGGAGGGCAGCTGCTGTTCATGGAGGTAGAGGCAAGTGGCGCTCTTTTCCCTTTCCAATCCAGCTTTTACTCCAATTAATCTTGTTTTAGCAGTTCACTTCTTCTTCCTATAAGCTAGGATTGCTGCAAATTTTCATCCCAGCTGTATCTTGCTCAATTTTGCCCAGTTGTAATTTATTCTCTTTTTTTCTTCTCTGTTTTGTGTCCAGGTAGTGGCTGGAGGTACGATTTTAGTTTTGCTAGCCTTAGTCCAGCTTGGTTTGTAGCTGTAGCCGGGTAGAAGGTGTAGGAGAGAGGAAATTAGGTTTTGTTTTGGTTCTCTAGATAGCAGGCATTGAGTGTTAGCTTAGGGCAGAAGTCATTTTGTAGGCTATGTGTAAATGCATTGAGTGTGGTGGACACACTCAACGCCTAGCTGTTTGGTCTGGAGACTAAGTCCAGAAGCATTGACAGCATTGAGATAGGTGAGCTCACTCAACGACGTCTACTTTTGGCATTGAGTGAGTTGAGCTCACTAGACGTCATTTTCCTTTGGCGTTAAGTGAGTTTAGCTCACTAAACGCCGCCTTGCCAAAGACTTTTTTTTCTCTAAGTCTTTTGGCATTGAGTGAGTTCAGCTCACTCAACTCCTTTTGCTTTTTTGGCATTGAGTGAGTTGAGCTCACTCAACGCCATCTGCATTTGGCGTTGAGTGAGTTGAGCTCAATCTATTGGCGTTGAGTGAGTGATGCTCACTCAACGCCGTCTAGCAGTATGTTTTTTTTTTGCTAAGTCTAAAGCGTTGAGTGTGGGGGAGGGAGAGCTAACTCAACGCCTTTTACTGTTTGGTGTTGACAACGTTAAGTGAGTTGAACTCACTCAACGTCGTCGTCCCGAGAATGAGTGTTTTTGCGGTTAAGTCATTTGGCATTGAGTAAGTGGTGCTCACTCAACGCGGTGTCGAGTGAACTCGATGCCTTCCCTGCCGGTTGTCAGCGTTGAGTGAGGTGAGTTCACTCAACTCTGCGTCGTGTAAAATCGACACTTTTGCCATGGTTTGGTGTGTTTTCTTAGGATTATTAGTGTTGCTTTTCTCTAGGGGGTGTGGGGTGTTCGTCTAGTTTTACTTGGATGTCGACTCGTGGATTATGGCAGGTGGTGTGGTTTTGTGGGCTCTATAAGGGGCGAATTGTGTGTGCTGAGCTGTGGCCACCGCCACCTAGGGCATGTTGGGCTGCTATAGTTAGGTGTGTGGACCCTGCAGCTGCCACCAGTTGTTTTCACCCTGGAGTGTTTTTGGGTCTGGTTGTTGGTGAGGGCTGTGCCGCCCACTCGGACCCAAGGTTTTCACCACGGCCAATAATTCACAAAGATTAGGACTGTTAGTTCCTTTCCTTTCTTATGGCTATTTCTGTTGGTATGAATATGTCTTGTTGCGGCTGCAGGTCCCTTTCTTTGGCAGAGCATGTTGCTATTGTACTCACACTTGGTGTTTTTTTTATTTTATTGCTTTATAGACAATGTTCTTTTCTTCTACTGATAGCATTTTTTTTTCCGGGTTGGTAACCCTTCTTTATTTATTCATGATTCTAATGCTCCACTTCTTTTGATTTTATTCTTGCTTAGGTGTTCTTTTTTAGAATGCCTTGGTTTCAGAGCAGTAGCCGGTTGTGCGGCTAGTTTTCTTGTGGAGCTTGCTTGTGGCCTCCTGGGTAGCCGAGATTTCTGTTCCTCATCCTTGTGAGGTAGTTTTCCTCTTTCTGTATAGACATCCATACTCACCAGTGGGTTCATGTCAGGTTGTTGACTCCCACTGGTGGCTTTCTTTTGATGCCGGGTATGAACTGAAACTGTTTTTTAGTCTATTTTTGGAGGTTGTTCACTTTCTTTCTGGGAATGATTTATGCTAATTTGCATGTTAGGTATTTTAAACCCTAAAAGCATTACTATATGGATCTCATGCACGTCATGTTTATAAAACTAAAGCACTACTTTCCCAAGTAACATAAAGGCTATTTTGATACTATATTAAATTTAGAGTCATGCATACCATGAGTCGTCCCTTGGGGACACTTATGCTCATTTAGAATATCAACTTAACAAAAGTATTTTCAACTGCGTATAAATATATTTTTAATTGTGGACTAGCCGATCAACCGTACCGAGGGATACGACCATCAAATTTAACTAGTTTTCTTTCATATTAAGTTTTGTATTTCTTCTAAGACAGGGAGTCTGGAGTGTTGCCTGAACGTGTGCATTTATCCCATGCACGACGTGGCATCATGACACGTATTTTCTCTTACTCTGATATGATTTAATTGTTGAGAAGATGCGGGTCATGACAGTCGGTATCAGAGGGAGCTTGCTTGACATTTGGTCGGGCAACCTTTACCTTGTAGCATTAGTGGTTTAGCATCATATCATACACACACCGATATGACATCAGTAAGACTTGGATGAAGCATGAACACTACACTCATAAGCATGAATAGAAGTATACGGGGCATATTTTGTAGTTTTGGATGCATAATATGTGTTTGTATATGGATCCACCATAGGCGGCAACATATGAGGGTTATGTAGTATGGGATGCATAAACTCATCACATGAATGCAATTAGCACGTTTTATTTTTTCATTACATGCAATGTTATGTATTATGGGATGCATAATATTGTCATGCGTACGATCGCTCATGACATGCATTAAAGCCTTTTTTAGAATGCATAGCACAACATTCATAGCATAACATTGCATAAGCACAACATGCCAAGCTAAAGATTTGCATGATGACCTATGTACACACATGGTTTTGAGTCATAAAAAATATAAATTCATGCATTCATGGTCTAAGCACATGAGTTAATATGATGGTGGTGAACTATCCTAGGTTAAGCATAACATCATTCTTGTAAAAATCCCAGAGCTAGTTAGCAGTTGAAGTTAAAATTTAATTATGTTTGTCTATACCGGGTAGTTTTGTTCTAGTAGTTAGGCTAGGTTTTGATTAGTGATAATACGATTATAGGATGACGAGGCATCCTTCGATGAGATGGACTCCCCAATCTGAGGGAGAGTCTTCTGGAGCGCAAAGCGATGCGTTGATTGAAAGTCTGCGGCAGAGTAATGAAGCCTTGTCTAGGCAAGTGGTGGGTATGCAGATTCAGATCTAGACTTTGTTAGCAGTTGTGGCAGGACAGTCTCCGAGAGTGTCGGACCCTGCTGTGGGCATAGCTGTTCCTATTCCTCCCGCTCCCTTGGTACCTCTTGTTGCATTGCCCCCGGAGATGACGTTTATATCGCATTTCTAGCAACTAGGACCTCCGACTTATGAAGGTAAGGAAGACTTTATGGTTTTGGACGATTGGCTGATAGCCATCAAGGAGATGTTCTCTTATTCTGGAGTTACCCCCGATCAGAGGGTGAAGATCGCCGCCTATCAGCTTAAGGGATTAACGAAGAGTTGGTGGCTGAGAGATAAGGAGAGCTTGAAAGGGGGATGTTATTTGGAGACCTTCAAGGAACTGTTGCTAAGGAAGTTTCTTCCTTCGGTCGAGCGCGACCGCCTGATGAATGATTTCCTATATTTGAAGCAGAGGCAGCTCTCAGTGAGTGAGTATGAGATCGAGTTTAGCATGCTGAGTCAGTTTGCCCCCGGATTGGTAAGCTCCGTGGCAGATCGAGTTAAGCGTTTTCTTGGTGGCCTAAGAAGTGATGTCCAGTAGTTAGCAAGTGCTTATAGTTCAACGAGCTATGCTGGAGTGGTGGAATCTGCTTTGAAAGTGGAGGCAATTGAGAATACAAAGCAAAGAGGGAAGCAAATGAGAAAAGATAAGAGGAAATCGGTTGAAGGAAAGAGCCCTTAGGTGCTCGGTGCTGCCACAAGAAATAAGAGAAAGGAGGTTTGTAGCTTCTATGGCCGGTCAGACCACCCCTTCGAAAAGTGTTTCAAAAGGTTAGGAACTCAGAAGAAGGAGCAGGTGCATGCAATTCAAGGTGCTCCCAGAAAAGATTTATTGTGTTCTGCATGTAAGCGGCCAGGGCATGATGTATCTCATTGCTGGGGAAAGGATAACTTTAAGGCAAGAAGTGGTTTTCTATGCGGTCAAGAAGGGCACATCAAGGCTCAGTGCCCACAGCTCCAGACTGTGTTGCAGCCAGTGCCACTCCAGGCATTGCCACTGCCTCTGCGTGTGGATAAAGGCAAGGGAAAGCTAAATGTGATTTCTTTGGAGGAAGCGCAGACCTCGACTCAGGTAATTTCAGGTTAGATTTCTCCCTAGCCTAAATGTTTTGTTTCTAGTATTGTTTTAGAATTTGCTCTTCTTAGTTGCGTATGCTATCTTATAGGAAGATTTAAGATGAGGAACCGCGTGGCGCGTGTTCTCTTTGACTCTGGCACTACCCACTCATTTGTGGCTAGAGCCTTTGTGGAGCGCTATCATTTGGGTCTAGAGCGAGTTAGTGATGCCTTTTGCATCAAGTTTCCTTGCGGTGACTCTGTGGTTTCAGATCAGGGCATTCGGGATTGTCCGATTTTGTTGGGGGATTTTCTAGCGAAGGCAGATTTGAAGGTGACAGACCTGAAAGACTTTGATGTTATCCTAGGCATGGATTGGTTGTCCAGGTACGATGCAGTTATCCAGTGCAAGGGCAAGCGCTTGGACTTCGTAAAGGACGACAGTCAGCCTGGGAGTGTTTTTGGTGATCCGCGCTAGAATTCTCCAGTCATTTCTGCGGTATGTGTTCGGAAGCTGCTTGGTTCCGGCTGCTTTACCTATTTGGTCTCAGTTGTGGGGACTATTTTTAGTGTACCGCGCTTGTGGGAGATTTCAATGGTGCGTGACCTTCCTGATGTGTTTCCTGATGATCTTCCTGGTCTTCCTCCTGATAGAGATGTTTAGTTTGTTAAAGATTTGGAGCCAGGTACGCGTCCTATTGTGAAGGCGCCGTACCGGATGGCCCTGCGAGAGCTGGAAGAGTTGCATATCTAGCTGGATGACTAGCTAGAGAAAGGTTTTATTAGACCGAGCTCGTCGCCTTGGGGTGCCCCTGTTCTATTTATAAATAAGAAAGAAAGATCAATGAGGCTTTGCATCGACTATAGAGAGTTGAACAAGGTTACAATTAAGAACAGGTATCCCCTACCTAGGTTAGACGATTTATTTGATCAGTTGTGCGGTAGCGCGGTGTTTTCTAAGATTGATCATCGTTCTGGCTACCATCAGCTCAGGATCCGTGAGTCAGATATTCCTCGGGCTGCTTTTCGATCCAGGCATGGGCATTTTGAATTTTTAGTTATGTCGTTTGGTTTGACCAACGCGCCCTCAACCTATATGGATATGATGAACTGGGTGTTCAAGGACTTCCTGGATAAGTTTGTGGTCATGTTTATCAACGATGTTCTGATCTAGTCCCGCAATGCTGAGGAACTTGACCAACATCTGCGTTTGGTTTTATCTACTTTGAAGGACCATAAGCTATTCGCCAAATTGAACAAGTGCGAGTTTTGGTTGCCTCAGGTTTCAATTCTGGGCCATTTTGTGAATAAGAGTGGGATTTCAGTTGATCCAGAAAAGATTGATGCTGTGATGGATTAGAGTAGGTCGGGCACACCCAAGGAGATTAGGAGCTTCTTGGGGTTGGCCGGCTAGTACAGGAGATTTGTGGAGGGTTTCTCTACCCTAGCTACACCTTTGACTAGATTGACTCAGAAGAATGCGGCTTTTTTTTGGAGTGAGAAGTGCGAGGAAGCCTTCCTAGAGCTCAAGAAAAGATTATGCACTGCTCCCATTTTGACCCTGCCCACGGAAGGCTTGGATTATAATGTTTATGTGAATGCATCGCATGTCGGGCTTGGATGCGTCTTGATGCAAGTCGGGAATGTGATTGCGTACGGGTCGAGGAAACTGAAAACTCATGAGAGGAATTACCCTATGCAAGATTTAAAGTTTGCAGTCATGATTTATGCGCTGAAGTTGTGGAGACATCTACTTTATGGCGCACAGTACAAGATTTTTACTAATCACAAGAGTTTAAAGTACGTCTTCAACCAGAAGGAGTTGAATCTGCGCCAGCGGCGATGGTTGGAGTATGTTTCCGACTACGATGTTTAGATCAAGTACCATCCGGACAAGGCTAATGTGGTGGCTTATTCCCTAAGTCGGAAGATGGGGAGGATTTTAAATCTCTCCGTCGAGCTATTTGTGGAAGAATTTCTTTTGATGGATATTTTTGTGGGGAGCTGCGACTTGCAGATTAGTTTGGTTGTGGCAGAGCCTTCTTGGATTGTGCTTGCGAGGTTACATCAGAAAGATGATCCAGATCTGCTGCATTTATATCTTAGAGCTAATAAATGGGTGTTGGGTTTCTCTGTGAGGATGGCACAACGCTTGTGCACGCAGCAGAAGGAATAAAACATCAAGACAACTCAAAAGAGATGGGATCGGGCCATGAAAGTTGAATCAAGAAGTTAATACATAACTAGGCAAAAATTACCTTAGCGGCGTTGAGTCACAACTCAACGGAGATGCTCCAAGCTTCATGTCCTTGTCGGTGGCGAGTTCTACGTGGAATAACGTCCACATCTCTGCATAAATCCACACGAGCGGGAGAACCCCGAGCTTCGTCGCATGAAGGGTTGAGAAGAAGATCAGCCGCACCTTTGCACTTCCCACAGACTGCTAGGTCCGCGCCAGGGAAAGCAAGACCAGCGACGGTCGCCAGAGATGAGATCGTCGGCGGAGGGAACAGGCGGCGGAGGAATGTTTCCGTCCGGCGGGGTCGAGATTTGGCGGATCGGGAGATCGGCGGAACTCTTTCCGTCGGCTCGATTCGTCTACAGTAAAATCCCGATGATCGATAATCTATGAATCCCAAAACCCTAAGTCCCCTATTTATACCAAAGGCATAAAAAGGCCAAAGAACACCGCTATCCGCATACCACCCAAGTTAGGGTTTCAGAGTCATTCGACGAGAATCAGCACAGGTTCGGCGAGAATCAAATCAAGATTCGGCGAGAATCCGCAGACAGATTCGGCGAGAATCATCTGCCGATTCGTCGAGAATCAAGGATAGAATCGTCAAGTGTCACCAATCGCCGGGAATCAAACACTTTTGATTCTCGACAAATTCATCGAGAGTCGTCGAGTATCACTCGACGATTCTCGACGAATCATTCGCTACGAATGATTCTCGACAAATTCGTCGAGAGTCGTCGAGTATCACTCGACGATTCTCGACGAATCATTCTCGATGAACTCGTCGAGAGTCGTCGAGTCATACTCGATGATTCTCGATGAATTTGCCTTAACAACATTTGCTTGACTCCCCATACTGTATGGTGATTGGTAACCCTTACCAACACAGTGAATCTTCCAATTTCTCCACATGCTCTTATGTGCGACCCTGCAGGCTCATATCGCGTTTGCAGTGAGATTACATGTTTGACAACTTCTAGATCACCATGGTAACTCCAACAGTCTCCCACTTGATCTTGAAAGTATCAAACCAAAAACCTCACAAACAATGAGCAGCATCTAGCAATGCATCATTGCTCCCCAAGCAATAAGAGTTCATAACTCAAAAGCCTTTATGAACAATGTCCCAGCGTTGTCTTTGTCCCTTTGTCCCTTACATCCGGAAAGAACTAGTGGCATGGACCGTGTCACCCTCATAATAACTCAATCTAAGTTTCTTGATCTAGAACGGACTTCCAGAGAATGGTGAGTCCAATATCACATATTGACTCAACCAAGCATGGCCATGCATTTCTCAGTCCAGTTCCATCAAGGGGCCCATGGATGCAACTCCTGTCATATAGGAGGACAAATCCCATATCTTCTCACACAAAAACACCCAAATGATTCGTAACGTGCCCAACAACCACCCTTAGCATCAATCTTTCTCAAGGAAGACTCTAGATGGAATCAAAGCATGCTCTTCCTCACTTGATGGATGTTGTGACTTCAGGTCAAAAGACCACAACACCATTATCAATTGAGACCTACTCATGACACGATTAGATAACAATCCACAAAGTAGTCTCAGGTTAGGTCTGTCCAGTACAACTTGTTCATTAACAAGTACCCACGTGAAGACTTGATATCACAATATCATGACCTGTGAGAACTAGTCATCAGTCAACACACGTGCTAGTATTAATGCATCATCATCACCCTTAGATTCTATGATGATACTATAACCAGGGACCTTTTAAGAATGAAGCTTCAAATAAATCATAGGCTCTCACATTCAAGTCACGTACTTGATGTCCTATGGAAGCGAACATTCTCAGGGTATTTATTATGTTAACATTTAACTATCGCATAAAGAAACCATAATAAAAGAACTTGCCATTAAGAAAAATCAAGGTACATAATTCATCATATGAATAAACAATAAACAGCCAATAGAATATATGTTTACATAAAACCCACAAGACTCTCACTAGAGTTGATCATTTAGGTATCGCATACCCATTGATCTAGTATGACCATCATGCTTTCTCTGCGCGAGAGGCTTTGTCAGTGGATTCGCAATATTCTCCTCAGTCGGCACTCTACAAATGTTCACATCTCCTCGTTCGACAATCTCACGAATAAGATGGAACCACCGAAGTATGTGCTTGGAGCACTGATGAGATCTAGGTTCCTTAGATTGTGCAATTGCATCATTGTTATCACAGTATAGAACTACGGGACCAACAATGCTAGGAACTACATCAAGCTCGCCGATGAATTTCCTAATCCATACAGCCTCCTTCGCTACGTTAGCTGCAGCGATATACTCAGCCTCTGTTGTAGAATCAGCAACTATCTATTGCTTGGAACTCTTCCAGCTCATAGCTCTCCATTAAGGCAAAACACAAAACCTGACTGAGACTTTGTGTCATCCCTATCAGTTTGGAAGCTATCATCCGTGTAACCACTTACAACGAGCTCTTCCTCTCCACCATACACCAAAAACACATCCTTTGTCCTTCTCAAGTACTTCAGGATATTCTTGACTGCAGTCCAGTGACACTCACCGGGGTCTGACTGATACCTACTAGTCATGCTCAAAGCAAAGGAGACATCAGGTCGAGTACATAACATTACATACATGATTGATCCAATTGCCGAAGCATATGGAATCAACTTCATGCGGTCCTTATCTTCATAAGATTTTGGACACTGGTCCTTAGAGAGATTCACACCACGAGACATGGGTAAAAATCCTTTCTTGGACTCAAGCATGTTGAACCGCTTCAACACCTTCTCGATATATGTACTCTGGGTCAAACCCTGCAACTTCTTTGATCTATCTCTATAGATCTTAATACCAAGTATATTAGTCGCTTCACCCAAGTCTTTCATAGAAAAGCAGTTCCCTAGATTGTTCTTAACAACTTTCAGGGCAGGAATGTCATTCCCAATCAATAGTATGTCATCTGCATACAATATCAGGAAGACAGCAACGCTCCCACTTATTCTCTTGTAAACACAAGGCTCATCTTTATTCTTGATGAAACCAAACTCTTTGATTTTCTCATCAAAACGAAGATTCCAACTTCGAGAGGCCTTCTACAGTCCATAAATGGACCTATTCAGCTTGCATATTTTAGTGGATTCATTTGGGGATACAAAACCCTCGGATTGTGTCATGTACACTTCCTCAAGGAGTTTTCCATTAAGGAAAGTCATTTTGACATCCATCTGCCAGATCTCATAGTCATAATACGCAGCAATAGCAAGCAGTATCCTTATGGACTTTACCATGACAATAGGGGAAAGGTCTCATCATAGTCAATACCATGAATTTGCTTGAAACCCTTAGCCACCAGTCACCCTTTGAATGTCTGTACATTCCCATCCATGTCGGTCTTCTTCTTGAAGACCCATTTGCACCCTATGGGTCGTACCCCTTCAGGTGGTTCCACCAAGTTCCAAACTTGGTTTGCATATATGGAGTCCATTTCGGATTTCATAGCCTCAAGCCATTTGTCGGAGTCCGGTCCATTCATAGCCTCTTGGTAGGTTGTTGGTTCATCATCATGATCCATAAGCAACACATTACCTATTTGAGACATGAGAAATCCATATCTCTCAGGCTTAAATCTAGGTCTACCAGATCTACGTAGGACTTGTGTTTCTTGAGTAGGTTCTCTAGCTACAACATCTTGTAGTCCTATCTCAGAATCCAATTCCGGTTCATTCACTATTTGTGGTCCTTGAACTTCTTCAAGTTCTATCTTTTCAGTCTTTCTTGATAAGAACTCTTTCTCCAAAAAGACGCCAGTCCTTGCGACAAACACTTTGCCCTCAGACTGTAGGTAAAAGTAATACCCTTTCGTTTCCTTAGGATATCCCACCAGATAACATTTATCCGATTTGGGTTCCAGCTTGTCAGGCATTTGTCGTCGCACGTATGCCTCACAGCCCCAAATTTTAATGAACAACATACTAGGATGCTTCCCCATATCTCATATGGTATCTTCAGAACTGTTTTCGTTTGAGCGCGATTCAGTGTCATTGCAGTAGTCTCTAAAGCAAAACCCCAAAAAGAAACAGGCAAGTCTGAATGACTCATCATCGAACGTACCATGTCTAACAAAGTACGATTTCTCCTCTCAGACACACCATTATGCTGTGGTGTTCTAGGTGGAGTGAGCTGTGATACAATACCACACTCTTTCAGATGATCACGGAACTCATGACTTAGGTATTCGCCACCTTGATCAGATCGGAGTGCTTTAACCCTTTTTCCCAACTGGTTTTCTACTTCATTCTTGAACTTTTTGAACTTTTCAAAGGTCTCGGATTTGCACTTCATAAGATACACATATCCATACCTACTGAAATCATCAGTAAATGTAATGAAGTAGAAATACCCACCTCTAGCCATGGAGCTCATGGGTCTGCATACATCACTATATACAATACCCAAGAGATCCTCAGCCCTCTCAGTATAACCAGTGAAAGGGGCTTTAGTCATCTTGCCTAACAAACAAGATTCACATCGCTCAAATGATTCATAATCAAATGAGTCCAAAAGTCCATCTTTATGGAGCTTGGATATGCGCTTCTCGTTTATATGGCCCAAATGATAATGCCAGAGATATATAGGGTTTGAGTCATTCGTTCTTAGTCTTTTATAATTTTCTACATTATAGATCTGATGGTCCATGTTCAAAACATAAAGACCATTAAACAATTGGGCTACAATATAACAAACATCATTCTTAAATATAAAACAATAGTTGTTCTTAATTATAAAGAAAATCCAATCATGTCCAATCATGAAATGATTATAATGTTTCTAGTTATGGCCGGAACAAAATAACAGTTATCTAGTTCTATTACAAGCCCACTGGGCAAAGAAAGACGGTAAACCCCTACGGCTACAACAGCAACTCTTGCTCTATTGCCGACGCGCAGGTCCACCTCCCCTTTACTCAGCAATCTTCTTCTTTCAAGTTCCTGCACATTTGTACAAATGTGAGAACCACATCCGGTATCCAATACCCAAGATGAAGGAGCAGAAAGGTTTATCTCTATAATGTAAATTTTCGAAGCGAAAGTCATACCTCCCTTCATTTTCTGCAGACCCTCAATATAAGAAGGACAGTTCCTCCTCCAATTACCAGCCTTGCAACGGTGGTGGCATTTCCCTTCCTTCACCGTGCTTTTCTTTTTCATCAGTGCGAAAGACTTGGGCTCGAAATATGACTTAGGTCCCACCTTCGTCTTCTTAGAGCCCTTGGCCTTGCCCTTGACCTTATGCACCATCAGTATGGGGCTGGCAGGCTTGGCCTTCTTCATATTGATCTCGGCAGTTCTCAACATGCTTAGGAGCTCGGGCAGTGTCTTGTGTATTTCATTCATATTGTAGTTCAAGACAAACTGCTCGTAACTGTCCGGCAACGATTGCAGGATAAGATCTGTGGCCAACTCTTGACCCAGAGGAAAACCTAGCCTTTCAAGGTTCTCTATATACCCAATCATCTTGAGTACATGAGTCCCTACTGAGTCTCGAACTCCCATCTTGCACTGAAACAACGCTTTTGTGACGTCGAACCTCTCTTGACGAGCTTGCCTTTGAAACATTTTCTTGAGATGCTCGTCAATCTCCTTGCACCCCATGTTCTCATTTTGCCTCTGAAGCTCAGAGTTCATGGTGGCAAGCATAAGGCATTCGACGTCTAAGGCGTCATCAGTATACTTCTTATAAGTATCTTTGTCAGCACGGGAAGAATTCCCGGTCGGCACCTCGGGGGCTTTTTCTTCCAAGATATAGAGCTTTCGCTCTTGCCTGAGAACAATTCTCAGGTTCCTGTACCAGTCCATTTAGTTAGTCCCATTGAGCTTATCCTTCTCAAGGATGGCTCTGAGAGACAGTGTTGAGTGTGAATCACTTGCCATGGAATTCTACAAGAATTCATGCAGAATAATATCAGTACCAAAATTTCAAATACAATTTATTTTAATTTGGACTTCAATTAAAACTCCCACTATTTTATTCGAAATAATAGCCCTCACTATCAATTCAGAGAGTTCATGCGAGCTACTCTCTTAGTGGACAAGATCCGTATTTCACCAACACAATGAGTCAGCTTTGGCTTTCCTCTCACAATACGGTTATTTAGGTAGGCAACGCTTGCCAATTGCATCCTCATGCAATTCTTGTATGGTTTGTGAATAACCTCTTATTTGCATCCATCAAATTGTGCATGTAACCCCTATGCCTCTAGGCACTCAACCTTTGAGGTCACCTAGTTAAGCTTGACCCGATGTCGATAATGGGATATCACAATTATCCGCTCGTACCCTTACCAAGATAGATTAATGCACCTTGCTTTGGCAAGCCCACACTTCATCGATCGAGGCAGGAAGAGTGTCATCCATCGGAAGGCATCAGAACACTTAATACTAAATAAAGGGATTTTTATTATAGGTTAACAATTAACCATGATCAACATTTGATCATTGTGCACATCCACAGAAAAACATATTTCTATAAGCCACATGCATCCCTTATGTGCATAACCTGGCACTATCAACATTTGATAGAAGGAAGGGCTAAATGTAAACATCTGGACATTTCCAAATCTTCAGATTTACCTGCATTAGACAAAGGCAAAGGCAACTCGACTTAAAGCAGTAGACAAACTCATCTCTCATTGTTGGATGCAAAATCCAAAACAATACACTGGTTCACTAAACATTGGAGGGACAGTTACTGCTAAGGAGACAACAATTTCTAACAATTAGAAATTACCACGAAATCCCAGACATTCCTGGATGGGTTCAAAGGGGCATAGCCCCTAACCTGTGGGTTATGGGCCCACCGATTTCCCTTGGAAAAACCATCAATAATTGATGTACCAGGAATAAATCTAGACATTTAGAACACTTCTAAATCCCTAGGTTTACACGAACTGGAATAACCTAACTTCCAAAACAACAATCATGGCCGAAACCTCCCTCTGATACCACTGTTGGGTTTCTCTGTGAAGATGGCACAACTCTTGTGCACGCAGCGGAAAGAATAAAACATCAAGACAACCCAAAAGAGATGGGATCGGGCCATGAAAGTTGAATCAAGAAGTTAATACATAACTAGGCAAAAATTACCTTAGCGGCGTTGAGTCACAACTCAACGGAGATGCTCCAAGCTTCGTGTCCTTGTCGGTGGCGAGTTCTACGTGGAATAACGTCCACGTCTCTGCAGAAATCCACACGAGCGGGAGAACCCCGAGCTTCGTCACACCAAGGGTTGGGAAGAAGATCAGCCACACCTTTGCACTTCACACGGACTGCTAGGTCCACGCCAGGGAAAGCAAGACCAGCGAGGGTCGCCGGAGATGAGGTCGTCGGCGGAGCGAACAGGAGGCGGCTGAACGTTTCCGTCCGGTGGGGTCGGGATTTGGCGGATCGGGAGATCGGCAGAACTTTTTCCGTAGGCTCGATTCGTCTAGAGGAAAATCCCGATGATCGATAATCTATGAATCCCAAAACCCTAAGTCCCCTATTTATACCAAAGGCATAAACAGTCCAAAGAACACCGCTATCCGCAGACCACCCAAGTTAGGGTTTCAGAGTCATTCGGTGAGAATCAGCACAGGTTCGGCGAGAATCAGCAGACAGATTCAGCGAGAATCATCTGCCGATTCGTCGAGAATCAAGGATTGAATCGTCGAGTATCACCAATCGCCGGGAATCAAACACTTTTGATTCTCGACGAATTCGTCGAGAGTCGTCGAGTATCACTCGACGATTCTCGACGAATCATTCGCAACGAATGATTCTTGACGAATTCATCGAGAGTCGTCGAGTATCACTCGACGATTCTCGACGAATCATTCTCTATGAACTCGTCGAGAGTCGTTGAGTCATACTCGACGATTCTCGACGAATTTGCCTTAGCAACATTTGCCTGACTCCCCATACTGTATGGTGATTGGTTACCTTTACCAACACAGTCAATCTTCCAATTTCTCCACATGCTCTTATGTGTGACCCTGCAGGCTCATATCGCGTTGGAAGTGAGATTACATGTTTGACCACTTATAGATCACCATGGTAACTCCAATAATGGGAGTTTCCAGATTTCTTGATTGATGATGCTGGTACTTTGAAGTACCGCGGCAGATTTTGTATCTCCGCCGTTATGGATATTCGAGTTATGTTGTGTAGGGAGGCACATGGCTCTAGTGTTGCCTACCACCTAGGATCTACCAAAATGTATCATGATTTAAAGCAAATTGCCTGGTGGTATGTGATGAAGGGAGACATAACCAGGTTTGTTTCTGAGTGCTATACTTGCAAACGCGTTAAGGCCGATTATGGAAGGCCTAATGGCAAGTTGACTCCGTTGGAGATTCCAACTTGGAAGTGGGAGAACATTTTGATTGATTTCTTCACGGGTTTACCGATATCTCCTAGAGGTTATGATTCAGTTTGGGTGAATGTGGACAGAATAACAAAGTGTGCTCACTTCGTACCTTATAAGATTGATTATCCAATGAAGAAAATAGCTGAGCTGTATTTGATTGAAGTAATCCGATTGCATGGTGTTTTAGTCAGCATTATTTCAGACCGAGACTCCCGGTTTACATATCGCTTCTGGAAGAGTTTGCAAGAAGGTTTGGGTACGGATTTGAGATATTCTATCGCATATCACCCGCAGACAAATTGTCAGACAGAGCGAGTTAATCAGATAGTGGAGGACATGAATAGATGCTATATTTTAGAACACAGAGGAGAGTGGGATGAGCAGTAGCAGCTTATGGAGTTTGCTTATGACAACAGTTATCAAGAAATCTTGCAAATGGCTCCTTTCGAAACTTTGTATGGGAGGCGCTGCAGGACTCCCTTTTTTTGGGCTGAGGTTGGCGAGAGACCTTTGTTTGGTCTGGATGCACTCGAAGAGATGGAAACTGCTGTGAAGCTGATTCGGGAGAAGCTTCGGATAGCCCAGGAGCGTTATGATAAGAACGCTAACCAACGTAGATCTTATTTGGCACTTGCTGTGGGGGACTTAGTATTTCTAAAGGTTTCCCCGATGATTTGAATCAAGAGGTTTGGCAAGAACCGGAAGTTGAACCCGAGGTTTGTGGGGCCGTTTAAGATCGTTGAGAGGATTGGTGTGACAGCTTATAAGCTGGACTTGCCCGTGAATTTTCCTAGCGTGCACAATTTTTTTCATGTTATCCAACTGCGGAAATGTGTGCAGAGTGACAGGCAGGTGTTGGATTATGTGCCATAGTTGGAGCCAAATCTTTCTTATGTGGAGATGCCTGTCCGCATTCTGGAGGCTCAGGATCGCGTGTTGCGGAGTAAAATAATTCCTATGGTTAAGGTTTTGTGGAGAAATCAGAGTGTGGAAAGCGCGACTTGGGAGCTAGAGTCGGCGATAAGGAAGGCCTACCCTCATCTGTTTCCCTGACTTGTGCCTGGTATGTTTTGTGCTCTCTTTTATATAGTTTTGCTTGGCTATTGATTCTTCCTTGTTGATAGAAGGGTTTAGTGTTAAGTTTCGAGGCGAAACTTTCTTTTAGGGGGAGTGGCTGTAACGCCCCCGGTTTTTCTGTGTTTTGGTTTGATCGTTGTTTGGCATTACGATGACGCATTTCTGGCCTTTTGGCATTGTTAGAGCATGGTCTTAGCTCTTTAGGTTCCTTGAGTGGTTTATTTATAGCCTGTTTGAAAGATTCCCCAGCTAGCCAGAGTCTATTTTGGTGATTCGGCTGAGCCTCTCAGGGAATGCTTGTACTTTGTCTTGGGAGGTGTTAGCCCAAGTGTTTGATCATTGGATGTTATTTTCGACTTTGCCGTTGTTTTTGTATCTTGGGTGTTTAGCTACGGTTCAAGTTTTGTCGTAATCCAAGATCATTTGTTTTTGCGTCGTTTTGACGTTTGCTTGTTAGCTAGTAGTAGTTGCTTTTGATGTGCATGGCCTGGAGTGGCCGAGCTTGGTAGGGCTGGTGCCCTGTTATTTTTGGCTAAGTGTTTAGCTATTTTCATTTCATGTATAATATATATATATATATATATGTTTAGATAACTAGCTGATAGTTTCTGCTGTATAGTAGTAGTTATATATTTATAAGCTTGGTTGGCTAAGTCGATTCAGCTAGTAGCCGATGGTTTGCTTATGCTTATTATTTTATTAGCTATAGGATGAGTTAATGGGAGGATAAATAAATAAGGCAAGCTGAATTCTCCTCCTCATTTCGCCATTCCCGAGCCAAAACATAGCTTACAGCAAAAGAAATCGGAAGGCGGAGGTGCTGGAGCTCCGGCCGGAGGTTGCTGGAATTTTAGAGTAGTTTTCTCTCAGGTAAGATTAGATTTGGCTTGCTCTCGCCCAGATCTTCCTTCTTAGGTAAGTAATGCTAGCTCTAGGGCTGTTTCTAGAAGTTAGGGTTTTGGTTTTCTGTTCTTCTTCCTCTAAAAGCTTCAGGTTTGCCTCTTAGGTGGTCGATCTTACGTCGGTGCCGAGTTTTTTTTGGAGGACAACTGTTGTTCCTGGAGGTAGAGGCAAGTGGCGCTCTTTTCCCTTGCCAATCTTGATTTTACTCCAATTAATCTTGTTGTAGATGTTCACTTCTTCTTCCTAGAAGCTAGCGTTGCTGCAGATTTTCATCCTAGCTGTATCTTGCTCAATTTTGTATAGTTGTAATTTATTTTCTTTTTTTCTTCTCTATTTTGTGTCCAGGTAGTGGCTGGAGGTAGGATTTTAGTTTGCTAGCCTTAGTACAGCTTGGTTGGTAGCTATAGCCGGGTAGAAGGTGTAGGAGAGAGGAAATTAGGTTTTGTTTTGGTTCTCTGGATAGCAAGCATTGAGTGTTAGCTTAGGGCAGAAGTCATTTTGTAGGCTAAGTGTGAAAGCGTTGAGTATGGTGGACACACTCAACGCCTAGTTGTTTGGCCTGGAGACTAAGTCCAGAAGCATTGACAGCGTTGAGTGAGGTGAGCTCACTCAATGCCGTCTGCCTTTGGCATTGAGTGAGTTGAGCTTACTCAACGCCGTCTGCCTTTGGCATTGAGTGAGTTGAGCTCACTCAATGCTGTTTGCTTTTTTAGCGTTGAGTAAATTGAGCTCACTCAACGCCGTCTGCGTTTTGCATTGAGTGAGTTGAGCTCACTCAACGCCGTCTAGTCTGGTGATGTTTTCTTCTCAGTCTGTTGGCATTGAGTGAGTGAAGCTGACTCAACGCCGTCTAGCAGTCAGTTTTTTTGCTAAGTCAAAAGCGTTGAGTGTGGGGGGAGCTCACTCAACGCCTTTAACTGTTTGGCATTGACAGCGTTGAGTGAGTTACTCAACGCCGTCGTCCCGAGAGTGAGTGTTTTTGCAGTTAAGTCATTTGGTGTTGAGTGAGTGGTGCTCACCCAACGTGCCGTCAAGTGAACTAGGCGCCTTCCCCGCCGGTTATCGGCGTTGAGTGAGGGGAACTCACTCAATGCCGCGTCGAGTGAACTCGACGCTTTTGCCTTGGGTTGGTGTGTTTCCTTAGGATTGTTAGTGTGGCTTTTCCCTAGGGGGTGTTGGGCGTTCGACTAGTTTTGCTTGGATGCTGAATCGTGGATTATGGCCTGTGGTATGGTTTTGTGGGCTCTATAAGGGGTGAAGTGTGTATGCTGAGCTGTGGCCACCACCACCTAGGCCGTGTTGGGCTAGTATGGTTAGGTGTGTGGACCCTGTAGCTTCCACCAGTTGTTTTCACCCTGGAGTGTTTTTGGGTCTGGTTGTTGGTGAGGGTTTTGCTACCCACTCCGACCCAAGGTTTTCACCATGGGCAATAATTCACAAAGATTAGGACTGTTAGTTCCTTTCTTTTCTTATGGCTATTTCTGTTGGTATGAATATGTCTTGTTGCGGCTGTAGGTCCCTTTCTTTCGCAGAGCATGTGCTATTGTACTCACACTTAGTGTCTTTTTATTTATTTATTTTATTTCTCTATAAATAGTGTTCTTTTCTTACTGTCATGCCTTTTCTTCTATTGATAGCATTTTGTTGCCGGGTTGGTAACCCTTCTTTATTTATTCATGAGTCTAATGCTCCACTTCTTTTGATTTTATTCTTGCTGAGGTGTTCCTTTTTTTGAATGCCTCGGGCTCAGAGCAGTAGCCGGTTGAGCGGCTAGTTTTCTTGTGGAGCTTGCTTGCGGCCTCCTGGGTAGCTGATATTTCTATTCTTCATCCTTGTGAGGTAGTTTTCCTCTTTCTGTATAAACATGCATTCTCACTAGTGAGTTCGTGTCAGGTTGTTAACGCCCACGGGTGGATTACTTGTGATGCCGGGTATGAACTGAAATTGCTATTTTTGCCTATTTTTGGAGGTTGTTCACTTGCTTTCTGGGAATGATTTATGCTAGGTTGCTGATGGCCGCGGAACAGAGACCTACTGTGGTTGGTTCGAAATGGTCAGATTCCGTGGGCCGGTTAGAAGATCGAGTTTTCTAACGAAAGGAGGCAAGCACACCTATCGCAAGTAGTACTCGGTATTCGGGAAAATACCGAGGTCGTATTATTCTCGGGGACGCGTTGATTATATCTACTCTTCCAGGAACACTATTATCTTACTAACAGTAAGGTGGGATTTTTTTAGTTTAATTAAAGCGGAAAGAAAGAAAGCAGAATTTTGCTAAATTAGTTCGATGACGGGTTAACGCTCGGCATCGAATCGAATTAAGACTAAAATAATTCTTAACAATTATTAAACTTTGTTTTTAATTTAATAAATGGCACTTGGCCGTGGAGGTTCCAAGAACATGAGCTCACCTTGGTCTAGGGATATCGCTCACCTAGGCGCTAAGGCTATTCGACCGAACGTTAGTCCGACGAAGGATTCCCCTTAACGCCCGCATTACGCTAAGAACCCCGCTATTGGATGGGGAACCCAATCCGGCAGAACTACGTTTCTCCTCTTTCGAGGGGGCGTACGCAGTTCTCTTTCCCCAAGGGGGATCGGTCCATACGTGCAGCCTCTCGGCGTCGCATATGGATAACGGAAATAGAGCCCACACATCGATTATGTGGTCCTATGCGTCGTTAACCCGGGGTAAACCTTAAGTCCTTAAATTAAAATAAAAATAAAGTTTTTTAATTATTTCAAATCATTTTTTATGTCCCAATGCTCTTCGATGCCGAAGGCTAAAAGAGATTAGCCACTCATCGGTATGGGGACGTCTTTATGTTTTTAGGTGAAGCGTGAGTGTTAAACTAAGCACTGAATAATTATAAGAGAAAACACAAAAAATAGGACAATTAGATAAATTGAAGGCTAATTGATGCAGGCACTCACGCATACTTCAAAACCATAAAGAAAATTAAATAAAGCAAACCCTACTCAAATGAGTAGGCGGAAATAAATGCACACACGCACACACTCTTCTTAATTGAAGAAAGCGATAAATAAAGCGGTAAAATTATCTCCTACACGCACGCACTCTACATAATTGAGAAAGCGATAAAATTGCAAGTCCCGGCTCAAATGAGTGGGCGGGAGTAAATCTATCTCATACACGCGCGCACTCTACTTGAAAGTAAAACACACACACGCACTCTACAGAAATGAAAACACACGCACCCACACAAAGTTTTCCTACTCAAGTGAGTAGGAAGAAAATGAAAGCAATAAAAAGATAAGTCCCACTCAAACGAGTGGGCGGGAAATGAAAGCAGAGCGCCATTTAACTCTTAACGAGTAGGCGAAAATAAATGCATACGCACACACGCACTCTACAGAAATGAAATAAAGCAGTAAAACCTAACTCATACACGCACACACACTTGCAAAAATAAGAAAAACAAAGAGCTCAGAAAATTAAAACGACTGCATTTCTACCGCTAGAATGCGGTAGAAATGCATAAAAAGTGAAAATAAAAATTAACCGGAGCGATTTTTTTATTTTTTTTTTGCAAATGAACGCAAAATGGAAGTACTCGAAAAATTAATACAACTGCATTTCTACCGCTAGAATGCGGTAGAAATGCATAAAAAGATGAAATAAAAATTAACCGGACTAAAAGTTTTGAAATTAAAAAGCTAAAATGAAGTGAGCGAAAAATTATAACGACTATATTTTCATTCTTATATTTTTATAAAACTCCTAAAAAGTGAAAATAAAACAAAAAGAACAAAAAGTTTTACAATCCTAAAGAGCCTAAGTTAAAGAAAAATGAAAATAACACTTTTAGATGAGTTTTTATAAGGCCTTATGAATGAAAAAATAGGAAAAAGGAGAAAAGCTAAATCTAAAAAAGTGCAGAAAATGAAATTTAAATGGACGGCACAACGACTAGAAATGCCGATAAATCCTAAATCTAACTAAGTTATGAAAGCAAAAAAGATGAAAACATAAAAGAAATACAAAAAGATGAACGAAAAATTGCTTAAGTAGGCGCATTCAAATGGATTATTCATACAAATTAAGAGAGAAAAATTCATATTTTATTAAAGTAAAAACCCTAATACAAACTAAGAGAGAGAGAGGGGGGAGAAATTCTCCTTACATAAGTATGGAATCCAATTGGGCAGCACCTCCCCTAAGCAAAGTGGTCAAAAAAGTGGACAAAATAAGCTTCCTGGAAGCTCTTATTTATAGGCAAATTTTCGGGTTGGTCACGCCCTAGGTCACGGGCGTGACAGGGGGACGTGTCACTACTATTCACGAGCTGATCGGTTGACTTGACTGGAGCTTTGACTTCGGGGCGAAAATGTGGCGGTCACGCCCTAGGTCACGGGTGTGACAGGGGGGCGTGACCGGGGGAGCTGGCAGTTCGATGTCGGCAGCGTTGACAGTTTGACTAAGCTTGCGGGTCGGCCTCGACACGGGCGTGACAAGCATTGACACGGGCGTGACGTTGGGCGTATCGGGCTCGGTTTGATGATCGTCGATCGTCGAGTTGGGAACCTGTGTCCGGCGATCGTCGGGGGGGCGTGATACGGGCGTGACAAGTATTGACACGGGCGTGTCAGTCAATTTTTTTTGACTTTTCTGGAATAAAAATAAAGCTAAGTTAGAAATAATATTTACAAAAACAAGCAATTTATTGAATACAACTAATAAAAAAGACAAAAAATAAACGAAACTGACTTAAATAAAATACGAAAATATAGGTATATTTACAACTCATCAAACAGCCCCATACTTAAGCTTTTGCTATTCCAGAGCAAAAGTTTGAGGTGAACTTATAAGGAATAATGAAAAACCCTAAGTTCTGCTACCGCTAAATTAATTATAAGAGAGATCAAATAAAAATATACGGGGTATAAGAGTTATGTCCTAAAATTATTTTAGATGATTTAAACAAGGCAAAAGTTTTGGCTAAAAGACTTCTTGATATAATCAAATAGAAAGCAATAATTGTATTGGTTAGATTAACAGAAAATAGTTTGGAGTTATACGAACTTTAGCTTATAGGAGTGTTATCGGAAATAATGCAATTTACGAATTATGCTCTCAAAAAGATTTTTTAATTAATTCTAGAGTCATGAAATTGGCTAAGGGGGGTTGATGTTGGTTTATGAAGATGCTTGGATTTTGAGGCGAGGTTATTTTTTTTCTCGAACCTCCATTTTTTTTGATTTGGATGTTAAAGGAAAACGAAATCTTATTTTCCTTAACATAAAATTTTTTCTTTCTTCATAAAAATAACCCAATGTATATGTGTTGGAGTAATGAATTTTATCCTCTTACTCCGTAACGTATAATCTTTTAAATTATTGGGTGCCTATGTTTACGGAATGAAATCTTATTCCCATTGACATAAGATCTTTTTCTTTTTGAGGAAATAAATTTTTATCATACAAAGTAGGTTATGATAGGATAGGTAAGGGGAGAAAAGAGAACTAGATTTTTAATTGAAAAATGATTGAGAGCAACCTTTATAAATTATACGTTCCAATTTTTCAGAAAGCTAAAAGCAAGCATAATTGAATTCTATAGTCGTTATTTTCTAACATGGTACACATGCTCCTATCTATGAAAAATTAGAAGTAGTGCCTAAAGCGAGTCCCCTATTTTTAACAAAGTATAATAAATTCTTTAAAATTTAACCCCGGCTATTTAGATTTTTCAATCTATAATTAACAAACGAATAGTGAACAAAGAATTGATCAAATTCGCATATAAATAAACTCAAAACGAAAGTTTTGGATAACAAGAAACTTAAGAATGAAATGTTTGATTTATTTGTTTCAAAACTTATAAAAAAAATTTTGTTGTTTTTTTTTGAAGTTATGCTCTTTTTTTGTAGTTTTGTAGTTATATCTTTAATATATACATGCTAAAAAGAAAGAAAAAAATCCGAATTTTTTTTTTTTGGATTTTTAAGTTTTGTGAATTTTTTTTGTATTTTTAATGAAATTTTTATTCTATTTGCAAAAATTTGGGAAAAAGAAAAAATATTTACAAGGATGAGAGGGAAAAAGGGAGAGGGGAAAGAGAAAGAATATTTACAAAAATTATTTACAAAAATTATTTACAAAAATATTTACAAGAATATTTACAAAAATATAAACTAGGTAGCCGCGAGATGACTCGTTATGTGGATGGCTCGATGAGCCGGATCTCGCAGACCGAGTTAAAATAAGACAAAGTTTCAAAAATGAAACTTCAAAAAATTTTAATAAATTTTTTTTGGATTTTTGTTAAAAAATTTTTTTGAAGTTTTGTTTTTAAAATTTTTTGTTTTGTTTTGTTTTGTTTTTTTGTTTGTAAGTGAAAAAGAAAGTACGAAAATATGAAAACACCCCCATACTTAGATCCAACATTGTCCCCAATGTTGTATGCTAAGCATGAGGAACAAGACAGCAGGTATATGTACAAAAAAGAAAAGAGAGGGGGGCAGAAGACGTCCCTGATCCGCGCGCGGGGAAGCCCATTAGAAACCCTGCATTTATTAGAAAAATAGAAAACATAATAAATAAAGACGTAAAAAAGGATAGACGTGGGGTGCCTCCCAGGAGCGCTTTGTTTATAGTCGCGTAGCTTGACTATAGTGGCGGGTTTATAAGTCGAGGAGGGATATGGTTTCGCTATACTCGATCACAGGGTCGCCCGTTATATAAGACATTAACCGATTACCGTTCACCTTAAAAGTGCCTTTTTCGGGGTGGGAGACGAGTACGGTCCCATATGGCCAAACCTCTTCAACCTTGAAGGGGCCGAACCATCGCGATTTTAGCTTACCCGGGAAAAGCCTAAGACGTGAATTGTAAAGAAGGACTAGATCGCCCGGAGAAAAAATTTTGGGGGGTTTAATTTTTCGATCGTTATAAAACTTAGAACGCTCCTTATAGAACTTATTGCTCTCGTAAGCGTTCGCACGCCATTCATCGAGCTCGTTTAGTTGCAGTTTTCTAATCTGAGCGGCTAAGTTATAGTCGAGGTTTAAGAGTTTTAATGCCCAAAGTGCGCGGTGCTCTAGTTCTACGGGTAAATGGCACGCTTTGCCATAGACTAATCGAAACGGGGTACAACCGGTAGCGGTTTTGTACGCCGTACGATACGCCCATAACGCGTCGTCAAGCTTAGCGGACCAATCTTTCCTATTAAGTGAAACGGTTTTTTCTAATATGCGTTTTATTTCTCGATTTACTACCTCAACTTGGCCACTTGTTTGCGGGTGGTAGGGGTGGCAAGCTTGTGCGTGACTCCGTATTTAGCTAACGTCTTAGCCATTAGAGCGTTACAGAAATGCGTTCCCCTATCACTAACAATAGCGCGAGGCGTGCCGAAGCGAGAAAATATTTTTTTTAGAAATGTAACGACGACTCGCGCATCGTTGGTGGGGAGAGCCTGCGCTTCCGCCCACCGTGATACGTAGTCGACCGCCACTAAAATGTACATATTTTTATAAGAAGGAGGTAGGGGGCCAACAAAATCTATGCCCCATAAATCGAAAACTTCACATTCTAAAAACTTATTTTGGGGCATCTCGTCACGACGTGAGATGTTACCCGACCGCTGACAGCTATCGCATGCGCGCACAAAATTGTGCGCGTCTTTGAAGAGAGTGGGCCAAAAGTAGCCCGCCTCTAGCGCCTTCCTAGCGGTCCAGTTGGCTTGACAGTGCCACCCGGCTGGACCCTCGTGGCAGTGCCTCAATATTTGCGTGCACTCCACTCCCGCGACGCATCTTCGAACCGCTTGGTCCGCGCAGATACGGAAAAGAAAGGGGTCATCCCAAAAGAAATTTTTCAAGTCGGAAAAGAATTTCTTCTTTTGATGACTTGAAAAATCTTTTGGAAGTACCCGCGCGACTAAGTAGTTCGCAAAATATGCGAACCAAGACGAAGATGACGAAGACGAATGAATGGCGAGAAGGCGTTCCTCGGGGAATCTGTCATTTATTTCAGATTCCCCGGCAACGGCGCCAAAAACTTGATGGCCGCGGAACAGAGACCTACTGTGGTTGGTTCGAAATGGTCAGATTCCGCGGGCCGGTTAGAAGATCGAGTTTTCTAACGAAAGGAGGCAAGCGCACCTCGCAAGTAGTACTCGGTATTCGGGAAAATACCGAGGTCGTATTATTCTCGGGGACGCGTTGATTATATATACTCTTCCAGGAACACTATTATCTTACTAACAGTAAGGTGAGATTTTTTTAGTTTAATTAAAGCGGAAAGAAAGAAAGCGGAATTTTGCTAAATTAGTTCGATGACGGGTTAACGCTCGGCATCGAATCGGATTAAGACTAAAATAATTCTTAACAATTATTAAACTTTGTTTTTAATTTAATAAAAGGCACTTGGCCGTGGAGGTTCCAAGAACATGAGCTCACCTTGGTCTAGGGATATCGCTCACCTGGGCGCTAAGGCTATTCGACCGAACATTAGTCCGACGAAGGATTCCCCTTAACGCCCGCATTACGCTAAGAACCCCGCTATTGGGTGGGGAACCCAATCCGGCAGAACTACGTTTCTCCTCTTTCGAGGGGGCGTACGCAGTTCTCTTTACCCAAGGGGGATCGGTCCATACGTGCAGCCTCTCGGCGTCGCGTATGGATAACGGAAATAGAGCCCACACATCGATTATGTGGTCCTATGCGTCGTTAACCCGGGGTAAACCTTAAGTCCTTAAATTAAAATAAAAATAAAGTTTTTTAATTATTTCAAATCATTTTTTATGTCCCAATGCTCTTCGATGCCGAAGGCTAAAAGAGATTAGCCACTCATCGGTATGGGGACGGCTTTATGTTTTTAGGTGAAGCGTGAGTGTTAAACTAAGCACTGAACAATTATAAGAGAAAACACAAAAAATAGGATAATTAGATAAATTGAAGGCTAATTGATGCAGGCACTCACGCACACTTCAAAACCATAAAGAAAATTAAATAAAGCAAACCCTACTCAAATGAGTAGGCGGAAATAAATGCACACACGCACACACTCTTCTTAATTGAAGAAAGCGATAAATAAAGCGGTAAAATTATCTCCTACACGCACGCACTCTACATAATTGAGAAAGCGATTAAATTGCAAGTCCCGACTCAAATGAGTGGGCGGGAGTAAATCTATCTCATACACACACGCACTCTACTTGAAAGTAAAACACACACACGCACTCTACAGAAATGAAAACACACGCACCCACACAAAGTTTTCCTACTAAAGTGAGTAGGAAGAAAATGAAAGCAGTAAAAAGACAAGTCCCACTCAAACGAGTGGGCGGGAAATGAAAGCAGAGCGCCATTTAACTCTTAACGAGTAGGCGAAAAAAAATGCATACGCACACACGCGCTCTACAGAAATGAAATAAAGCAGTAAAACCTAACTCATACACGCACACACACTTGCAAAAATAAGAAAAACAAAGAGCTCAGAAAATTAAAACGACTGCATTTCTACCGCTAGAATGCGGTAGAAATGCATAAAAAGTGAAAATAAAAATTAACCGGAGCGATTTTTTTTAATTTTTTTTTTGCAAATGAACGCAAAATGGAAGTACTCGAAAAATTAATACAACTGCATTTCTACCGCTAGAATGCGGTAGAAATGCATAAAAAGATGAAATAAAAATTAACCGGACTAAAAGTTTTGAAATTAAAAAGCTAAAATGAAGTGAGCGAAAAATTATAACGACTATATTTTCATTCTTATATTTTTATAAAAACTCCTAAAAAGTGAAAATAAAACAAAAAGGACAAAAAGTTTTACAATCCTAAAGAGCCTAAGTTAAAGAAAAATGAAAATAACACTTTTAGATGAGTTTTTATAAGGCCTTATGAATGAAAAAATAGGAAAAAGGAGAAAAGCTAAATCTAAAAAAGTGCAGAAAATGAAATTTAAATGGACGGCACAACGGCTAGAAATGCCGATAAATCCTAAATCTAACTAAGTTATGAAAGCAAAAAAGATGAAAACATAAAAGAAATACAAAAAGATGAACGAAAAATTGCTTAAGTAGGCGCATTCAAATGGATTATTCATACAAATTAAGAGAGAAAAATTCATATTTTATTAAAGTAAAAACCCTAATACAAACTAAGAGAGAGAGAGGGGAGAGAAATTCTCCTTACATAAGTATGGAATCCAATTGGGCAGCACCTCCCCTAAGCAAAGTGGTCAAAAAAGTGGACAAAATAAGCTTCCTGGAAGCTCTTATTCATAGGCAAATTTTCGGGTTGGTCACGCCCTAGGTCACGGGCGTGACAGGGGGGCGTGTCACTACTATTCACGAGCTGATCGGTTGACTTGACAGGAGCTTTGACTTCGGGGCGAAAACGTGGCGGTCACGCCCTAGGTGACGGGCGTGACAGGGGGGCGTGACCGGGGGAGCTGGCAGTTCGATGTCGGCAGCGTTGACAGTTTGACTAAGCTTGCGGGTCGGCCTCGACACGGGCGTGACAAGCATTGATACGGGCGTGATGTTGGGCGTGTCGGGCTCGGTTTGATGATCGCCGATCGTCGAGCTGGGAACCTGTGTCCGGCGATCGTCGGGGGGGGGGGGGGGGGGGGCGTGACACGGGTGTGACAAGTATTGACACGGGCGTGTCAGTCAATTTTTTTTGACTTTTCTGGAATTTTTTCTGGAATTTTTCTGGAATAAAAATAAAGCTAAGTTAGAAATAATATTTACAAAAACAAGCAATTTATTGAATAAAACTAATAAAAAAGACAAAAAATAAACGAAACTTACTTAAATAAAATACGAAAATATAGGTATATTTACAACTCATCAGTTGCATGTTAGGTATTTTAAACCCCAAAAGCATTACTATATGTACCTCATTCACGTCATGTTTATAAAACTAAAATACTACTTTCGCAAGTAACGTAAAGGCTATTTTGATACTATATTAAATTTAGAGTCGTGCATACCTTGAGTCGTCCCTTGGGGACACTTATGCTCATTTAGAATATCAACTTAACCAAAATATTTTCCACTGCGTATAAATATATTTTTAATTGTGGACTTGCTGATCCACCGTGCCGAGGGATACGACCATCAAATTTAACTAATTTTTTTTTATATAAAGTTTTGTATTTCTTCTAAGACAAGGAGTCTTGAGTGTTGCCTGAATGTGTGCAGTTATCCCCTGCACGACGTTGCATCATGGCACGTATTTTCTCTTGCTTTGATATGATTTAATTGTTGAGAAGATGCGGGTCATGACAGTTGGTTCTAATGATTGAATTTTGTCTAAGTCCAGAGATGCTGAGTTATGCTGACGTCAGTAAAGTAAAAGTCAACAAAAATTCAAATATTATGGAAATGCTACCAAAGACGTTGGCTGCAAGCTATCATCATCTTTTGAACTCTCCATGGAATGATTTCCAATAATAAGTGATGGGGCCCACCCATAGCAAAGAGCCATCAAATCAAGAAAGCATGTGCTGATTGGCTTAGTCTCAGCCATCAATCCTGGTGATGGGACCAACTGCTCATTTGGCCCTCAGAGAATATAAAGAGGCAAATCAGCCAGAGCAAATTAGTTTTCCAAATCTTTGTCTAGGTTTTCTGAAAATGAAAAGTGCGGCCGAACTTCATATTCTTCCTCGCCATTTTCATCGAGCCTAAAAAAGTTATTCTGCACAGAGAACCTTACTGGGAAAGAGATAGCTGAAGCAATCACCATCTACAATAGTAGGATCAGGAGCTATTCTAAGGGAGCAGATCTACATGTTCTACAGAGAAAAGAAAGCTTGTTGAAGGAAATTCTACTGCCTACTTCTTGTCTTCAACAGTTAAGGCTTGGATTGATATCTACTAAGTCCAGGAAGAAGAAGACACAGAGTTCTTGCCCTGGTGTCAAATCATTCAATCTTTCTTTTTACATTGTTTAGATTCTTTGTGAGTCTAGAGTTGTAAGTCTGTATTATAAAGGCTAAGGTATTTGTGATCTGTGTTTGGCTTTGTGCCGGGAGAAAGGTCATTGTGACCTGTATTGGCTTTTTACCGGGTGAAAGGTCTTTATGACCTAGGTTTGGATTAATGCCTAAGTTGAAGGTCTGTGTGACCTGTTTGGTCCTGTAAGATCTGTTTTGTAAGCTATTAAGTGGCTGTGTTCTTGAGGGAGAGCTGAATCTAACGCACTATTAAATAGGCGCAGAGGGACAGTGGATGTACCCAAGATTGGGGAACCACTATAAATTGTTGTGTTGTCTGTGAATGTTCTTGAAAGCTGTTAATTAACCTAATAACAGGTACAAGAATCTGCAATCAAGTCAAAGAAATTTGATAGAGGCAAAAAACTATTCACCCCCCCCCTCTAGGTGTTTGGCAAGCCTTGAAAATAAGACTTTCAAGTGGTATTAGAGGGAGGTTGCTCTTTAAAGGCTTAACCGTCTAAGTAAATCTCCAATGTTAGCAAGAAATCAATCTATATGGGTTCAGGAATGACCAATAGGGAGCTGAGTGCTATGAGACTTCAAATCTGTAGGAAGGAAGATTTTGGCATCTTGAAAGCAAGGGTGAGATAGTTTATGGAAGCTGCTGACCCTAGGATGTATATTATAGTTGAAGAGGGACCATATATACCAATGAAGGTGTCTGCACTGGATGCTAATGTCAAGACCCCCAATAAATATGATGAGATGATGAAGGATAAGTTGGCCTTGGCCTCAATAAACAAGAGAGCTAAGAACATAATAATGAGTACTGTTGATGACTCTACTCTTTAGAACCTGATACATTATTCATCTGTAAAGGAAATATGGGAAACACTTGTGATCTACTTGGAGGGGACAGATGAGGATAGAGAAAATAGGAAGTCTATGCTGATCCAAGAGTATGAGGCTTTTAGGAAATCGAAGGGGGACAACATAGCCATCTGTTATGAAAATTTATTTATGATTATGAATGAGCTGAAGACTTATGGAAGAGTATTCAGCCACTATGAACTGAATGATAAGTTCCTTATATCTCTTTCTAGAGAGTGAGACACTAAAATCTGTACCATGAGAGAAATGGCAAAGCTGGGTAAGACAGCCCCTCACACCATCTTTGGGAAGCAGCTATCATATGAAATGCAGTTGGCTGCAAGGAAAGAAGAGGAGATCCAGATCAAGTCTCAGGCAAGAGACAAGTCTGTAGCATTCAAAGCTGAAGGCTCCTGCAAAGGAAGAAGAAAGTCTCCCTCTCCACCAAGAAGAGATGTTGAATCTGATTCTGGAAAATCATAGAACAACACATAAGACTGTCAATAGTCAGATGAAGACTTTGCTGCCTTCATCAGGAAATTTCAGAAGTTCTTAAAGATGAAGCACTAGACAGGCAGGCCTTCCACCTCCTCTCATCCTAAGGTTGATTACTACAAGGGCAGAAGAAAATCCTCTGAGGAGGACATGTATGGTTCCAAAACTTGTAAACATGTTTCATTTAACATGACTTGTTATCATTGTAGAAAACCTGGGCATGTGATAGCCGACTGCCTAGTTAAAAGAGTGGAATATAATGAGAAAAAGGACCACCAGCAAAAAGGCAAGAAGGAGAAATCCCTCATTGCCAAGAAGCAAAGAAGCTGGACTGACTCCTCCTCATCAGAATCAGTAGTAGAAGAAGAAGCCTACATTGGGATGTACTCTACTGAAGAAGGAGCTATAGAAGCAGGCTGCATTTAAAAGCTGGTTGCTCTAGAAGATGAAGCTGAGGAATTTCATCCTGCTGCTAGGATTGAAGTCAGGGCACCTCTATCACAATCTGATGATGATTAAGAAATGGATTCTGAAGAAGACAGCTGCTGCCGTGGCTGATGGCCAGGTCAGATGAAGAAATCAGCCAGGATCAGCCTATTCCATGCAAGGTAATTTCTGTTACTAGCTCAGCTTGTTCAGATTATGAAATAGTTCCAGATTCTTGTGCATCTTCAACATGTGATGATGATGGCTCAGAATCTGAAGGAGACATCAATCAATTGATTGATAATTATGGTGCAATTCTACAGGCTCTAAAGAAGAGCAAGCTCCTGGCCAAACAACAGTCTCAGGAAATTGTTTCCTTAAAGATTGCTACATCAGAATCTGCAAAATTACTGAATCTGAAGACTCAAGATGTTAGCAAACTGAATAATGTAACAATCCTTTAGATGAGCATTAAAACCTTCAAGAATAACCATATCAAGAATCTTGAAGGAAAGCTCCAAAAGGATAGGGAACTGGTGGCTAGCTACTTCAAGCCTTGCATAGTGTTGCCCTTGATAGACTCATTCTCCTCCCAAAAGGGAAAGAAAGGAATGGGATTCATGGAAAGGACAAGAGCTACTAATCCCAAGGGAAAGGGCAAAGCTCAAGTGGAGCCACTAGCCTCTAAGCCTCCAGTGAAATTTAATAGAGTGCAATTTCCCTCCAACAGCGATGATCGTGAGAGTATTTATGGTCACTTGAATCATGCTAGACCTTCTTGTGTGAACAAAGATGTGCCATAATATGGTTGTAGTTACAACAAAGGTGCAAGTGCCTATGAGAAAATACAAATGGCCCATCCTGTACCATTTTTGCTTAGTGTAACAGCCCCTTCAGTCATGGGTAAAGCTGCTGACTGTTCTCAAATTCCTCCAGCCTACTCTAAGACAAAGGGCAAGGCTATCAGTAGACCAGACCTGGGTATCTCTGAGGACATCAAGAGTATGCATTCTGAAAAGAAAGCTACTACTAAAAGAGCTTAAGATATCCCAAGCACTTCTACTACCAGACCCACCACCTATCAGACTGGGGCTGGAAAACCACGGAACTGGATTGCTGCTACTCCTTCTCGGCCCAGAGCTTTTGTTAACACAACCATTATACCTGCTCCAAAAAGAAGGTACAACTTCCATGAGTGTTGGTGATGTGGCAATGTAGGTCACTTTGTTGTTGATTGTTGGCATAATCAGAGTGTGCAGAGAGAAAATGTTAGCTTTCTTGTCAGAAAAGCTACAGGGAGGCAGAATTATTTAATGCCTAACATGCACCTAGGACCCAATAAAAATTTGGGTCCTAAGGTTAACTGATTTGTAGTTTGCAGGTTAGTCCAAGTGCCCTTACCCCTATATGGTACTTGGACAGTGGTTGTTATAGGAACATGACTGGAACAAGGAGCATGCTAAAGGACTATGCTCTAGTAAGGAATGGATCAAAAGTGGTCTTCGGTGGATTATAAAAAGGTGTGACTAGAGGTTATGGTAAGATCTCTAATGACATAGTCACCATCACTAGAGTAGCCTATGTGGAAGGGTTGCAACACAACCTGATAAGCATTAGTCAACTCTGTGACCTTGGCTATGACAGTTTTTCACAAGGATGAGTGCCAAATTAGGAGGTTAAGTGATTAAGAGATCATCTTAACAGGCAATAGGAGTGGATATATGTATTATTTAGATTTTCTATGCTCTAGCAAAGACTCACTTGTATGCCTAGTTGCTGATGAGAATGCCTCCTCCTATATACAGTAGCACACGAGGTTAGCCCATCTAAACTATAGGACCATAGGCAAGTTATTCAGCAAAGAGCTGGTTAGAAATGGGCCTAAGTCTATATGCACTAAGGAGGGTATCTGCTATGCATGTCAAAAGGGCAAACAGACCAAGACCTTCTTCAAGCGCATTGACACCAAAGAATCACTGTGGTGCTTATACCTCTTGCATATAGATCTATTTGGTCCTATGCCAATTAAAGGCCTTGGTAGGAAAGTCTACACCCATGGGCTTATTGATGACTTTTCAAGATTTTCCTGGGTGTTCTTTCTAAGGAAGAAATCTGAAACCTCTGATGTCTTTCAGACATTTGTCAAGCAAATTCAAAATGAATTCAGCAGCACTGTGGTCAAAATAAAAAGTGACTATGTCACTGAGTTTCAGTCTGAGTGCATGACAAGGTTCTGTGAAGAGCTAGGGATTCATCAAAAAATTTCCTCTCGTAGAACACCCTAGCAAAATGGAATTGCTGAGAGGAAAAATATGACTCTCATAGAGGCTGGTAGAACCTTACTAAGTGACACATCTCTCCCAGAATACTTCTGAGCTGAGGCAGGTAACACTACATGCCATGTCCTTAATAGTACCTCTATCACCAAGAGACACAAGAAGAAACCCTATGAGATCTTGAAGGGAAGAAAACCAAACCTGAGCTATTTCAGGATCTTTGGTTGCAAGTGCTATGTGCTCAACAATAGAAAAGTCCATTTAACTAAGTTTGTTGCCAAGTCCCATGAAAGGATATTTATTGGGTACAACTTCATAGTAAGGCATATAGAATCTACAACTTAACTACCCAAGTTGTAGAAGAGTCAATGCATGTTATTTTTGATGAATACAACATGGTTAACTATGAGTTGCCAAGATCCTCCTCTTAAAGTATTACAGGTACAAAGCAGATGATAGACAAGCTGACCATCAAGGAAGCTAACCCCACAGTCTAAGAAAATGATGATGGACTTCCTATTCCAAGAGAAAGGGAAAACATACCTGAAGACAAAGAAGAAGAGCTAGCTGAAAACCCTGAAGATCAGCAAGTTTTGGCGAAGTGCTAACCACCTCGCCGAGTCAACGATATCGGTGTCGGTGCAATCGAACTCCCCGATATCGTAAAACCCACCACCTTAACTTTTCCTATCTTATGCACATGCAATTTTAATCTCAAACACACAAAAACCGAGCCGAAGCTCCCCGGACCAAAACGTCCGTCTCCAAAACAACCGAGCCGAAGCTCCCCGGACCATCCCGTCCGTCTCCAAACCGACCGAGCCGAAGCTCCCCGGACCATCCCGTCCGTCTCTTAACCAACCGAGCCGAAGCTCTCATCAATCTTCCTGTGCCAACAGTGTTTGTGAAAAGTGCAGCCCTAGTTACCTAGTTACTCTTGTCGATTTGTTATTACAGTTTACGTTAGCCCAGGACTGCCCCCGGTATACCCCGTGAAAAGCTCTCAAGGGGCACTAGGAACCAAGACGGCGGCATTACGGCCCGAAGTTCCCTTTCGCAAGGCACATAATATTATTGGTTTATTTCCCTTAGCCCGATTCCCTTCTCATATTACAATAGACTATCCTAGGGTAATTTTTAACCTTCCTCTCTTCGGGAAAAGCGATCTTTCGCCTAACCCGAGCACCTCTTAACTCTAGCTATCACCACTACTCACTACTCTTTATATCTTCCTATTGCGATTTCCTCCACTATTGCCCACCCAAACAAAATGAATTATTTAACTCCAATGTCTTCCTCAGATCATGTCTTATTTCAATTCACAATTGCTATATGCAGACCGACCTAGGCTACATGTCGAACCGGTTATGCAATGATCCATTACTCATCCAAATGCTCTAAATTATTTACTGGAGACTTACCATGATATAAATGACCTATGTCCAGAAAATGGAAATTTTCCTAATTTATTTGGCATATAATTAAATTCCTCGAAAATCCCAAGGACTACCGGTTTGAACATGAACTACCCTAAGTTCTCATGCAAGATGTCCAGCAATTTCATGATAAATACTAGGTTATCTCAATAGGTTAAATCCTAAGTATCATAATTTTTCTATCATTAGAAGGGCATGAAAACTATTTTAGAAAATAATCTCTAACTTCTGTTGTTTATTAATCAAGTACAGAAAATATTCTTCCAAAAATTATAAATAATTTATGTCATGCAGATAAAGGCCTAAAATTAGCACAGGCCAAGTTTCACAATTTTCTAGCATGTATTTTATCCATAATTAATTTTTAAACATAAAAGCCCCTTTCTATCTTCTGTGAATAAAGTACTAGATTTACTCAACATAAAAATTCTATAAAAATCCAGGGATCAATATTCTACTGGTTAAGATCTAAATCCAGAATTTTGACTGATTATAATTAATTTAAAACCTCCAAATATTTGAAACAACAATTCGGGCTAATAATCCTTTAACACATGAAGTATGATATTTATTAATCATAAAATTCCAGTAAAATTACCATAAGTCTAAAACATCCTAAAACCCCCTCCTCCCGAGTTTCATAGTTTTTGGATTAGATTTAGTGCTTAAAATAACTAAATTACATTTCTATCCTAATTCAAACTCTCAACTTCCGAGGTACCCAATTACCTCCAATTCCTTCACCATTTCAACCAGAGGGTTTTCAGCATATCATGCCACTCTCCTCCAAATTTCACGGGCATACAAGAGCTTTTGCTCCTATGTCCTTCACAAACCTCAAAACCCTTCATTTAAGTTTTGAGTTTGGATCCTAGGGTAAACCAACCCTAAACCACTCCATTTTTCTCCACGCAGGTTATAACACCATTCTAAGTCAGAGATCAGAGAATCAACCTCTGTTGAGGCGATTTGACCTTTCCAAATTCTCAGTGCACTTTTTATTAAAAGGTGTCTCACTAACGCCTAGTTAAGGGTAGAAGATTTCTCACCCAAAACTCCTCCAAATCAATTGGAATTTTACACAGACCTAGGTTTTATAGCCAGGGACCACTGACCAAAATTTGGGAGGGTTTGGAGGTCATTTGACCGTCTAAATAAATTCCTCTAAGTTTATTAAATTAAAACAAAAACTTTAAGCAAAGTATCTCCAAAAATTCCCATTTTTGGACAGCCTCTCGATATACATATTATAGACCTCCAGCCCAAATTTCAAGTCATTTGGACATGTTATGAACCGTGGGCAACCATTTCAATTTTTGTTTAGCCTAGGTCTTGATCCCACCAAAATGAGTGATGTGGTCAAACCACTCACCCAAATTGAATAAAATCAATTTTAAATCAAAGTAGACCCAGAGGGCTACAACTTTTGTGACTGGTCATTTTTCCTAAATCGGCCTCTAAGTGCCTCGTTTAGCAGCCTCAAAATATGTTCAAATAATCTATTTTCCATTAAGTAATATATAATAATCTATGTATTATAATATTAATTCTACTGTTCATCTTCTTCATGAACCCGAACAGACACAGGAAAACATTTTTCCTGTAAGCATTCCGTGATCCGTCGCCGGACGTTCGGTCACTTCCCTGGCCAGCCACCACCACCACCACCTCCGTTGAGGCGATGGATAGCGGTCGGCGGTGGTTTGGCCGCCGGAGGTGCCGGTTTCCGGCGAACTCAAAATATCCTTTTCATGGTTTTTCCATGAAAACGAGAGGTGGGTCCGGCTCCATTGAGCGCGAACCTCCTTTCTAAGAATCCTTAGATCTACCCATGAAAGAGAAGGAGTAGAGGAGGACCTTGTTCGCGGTTTGAAGGCGAGAAGAACGACGGGGTGCCATGGCGCGGTGGTGGCGTTTGCTGAACTTCTCCTACAGCAAGAACAAAGGTCTGATCCGATTACTTGAGCGTGTAACCTTCTCCTCTTGCCTCAAGTGGGCTTTTATAAGTCAGAATGTGGGAAGATGAATGGGTAAAGCCTTAATGGCCATGACGGTTCTCCCCTTAACATTTTGGTTACAGTGAAGGGATAAGAAACGGTGGAAACTGAACAGGTGTGTCCAGCTGGCGGCTTCCTATTGGACCATATCTTCCTCATTTATTATATAATTACAGAAGGAAAACGGCCTGAAATTACTCCTGGTGTAACTTCCCACACCAGCATTTATTACCACGCGTGTTAGAATAATTTCGGGCCTGAACCGTCGTTTCGGCCAATGTCACGGGCGTGACACATAGGTCACGGGCGTGACAGGCCCGAATAGCCAATTCTGGGTTCGACGATCATCGAACTGAGATCGACGATCGTCGATGGATGGTCACGGGCGTGACACCTTGGGTCACGGGCGTGACAGGCCCGAACGGCAGATTTTGGGGTCGACGATCGTCGAATTGAGATCGACGTTCGTCGAAGGCTGGTCACGCCCTAGGTCACGGGCGTGACCTCTAGGTCACGGGCGTGACATGCCCGAACGGCAAATTTCGAGGGCGACGATCGTCGAATTGAGATCGACGATAGTCGAAGGCTGGTCACGCCCTAAGTCACGGGCGTGACACTCATGTCACGGGCATGACATGCCCGGGCCGCAAGGTCGACGATCGTCTCACGGCGATCGACGATCGTCGATGGGGTCACGCCCATAGTCACGGGCGTGACACCTTGGTCACGGGCGTGACATGCCCCGACAGCACGTTCGACGATCATCTCGTGGAGATCGACGATCGTCGAAGTAGTCACGCACAGGTCACGGGCGTGACGGGTCGGTCACGGGCGTGACCAGCCCGTGACCCAAAATATTTGATCGCTTATTTCAATTTTATGTGCTCCCTGGGGTTTTGTCACAACTAACCGACTCCTAGGGGTCTAGCCGGAAATGGGATGTTACAAATCCCAATAAACAAAACAAAAATTTCGTCCCCGAAATTGAGGTTGAGCCTACGGGGATTTCTATCGGAATAAATTAAACTTGTAACATCCCATACGATCTTTCTATTGGGTTCAGGTGACTGTTCGTTTGATAACGAAGACAATCTCCCCAATAAACAAAAGATTAGCCCCTACCTTTCTGATTAAGTGCGCATGCCTAGGTCCTGGATTTTCCTTATCTAGTCTTAACATTCCAAAACAAAAAGGCAGTCTATAGTATACCGAGAGGTGGTGAGATGTACCTGACTGAACAACTCCGGGTATCTTTGCCTCATCAGATCCTGCGGTTCCCAGGTGTGCTCCTCCTGACCGTGATTTCTCCACAGAACCTTGACTAAGGGGATCTTCTTGCGGCGCAAGATCCGCACTCCTTTGTCGTCGATCCGAACCGGCTCCAAGTGAACCGATCGGTCTGAAGCTACCGGCCCTTCGGTGGTCAAAATTCGCTGCTCCGGGCGTAGTAGAGCCCTTCTCAGCGAAGAGATGTGGAAGACGTCGTGTAGAGCTGCCAGCTCTGGTGGCAACTCTAGCCTGTAGGCTAGGGGTCCGATCCGCTCCAGGATCCGGTAAGGGCCCATATACCTAGGGCTGAGTTTCTTCCTCTGACCGCGCACCCGTGAGACTCCGTGCATGGGCCGGATCTTCAAGAACACTCGATCCCCTACCCGAAACTCCACCTGACGATGCCGGGCATCATAGTATTTAGCCTGTCTGCTCTGCGCCTCCAACATCCTATCTCTGATCAGTCTCACCTGAGCCTCGGTGTCTTCAACGAAATCCGATCCCAGCAGCTTCGGATCCTCGTCCTGAACCCAAGAAAGTGGGGTCCTACATTTTCGTCCATACAAGGCTTCATAAGGCGCCATCCTGATGCTGGACTGGTAGCTATTATTGTAGGAGAAATCGACCAACGGCAACATCTTCTCCCACGGCTCCCCTCGGTCCAGTATACACAATCGTAGTAGATCCTCCAAGGTCCTGTTGGTGCGTTCTGTCTGCCCGTCCGTCTGAGGGTGGAAGGCCGTGCTAAAAGTCAACCGGGTGCCCAAATATGCCTGCACTGACCGCCACTCCCTGGATGTAAACCGTCCATCGCGGTCCGATACTATCGTCCGGGGCACGCCATGATACCGGACATACTGCTCCACAAACTTCCGTACCAGCACTCCCACCGAGTCATCCTTCCGGATCGGTACAAAGCGGGCCACCTTCGTCAACCGATCGACAATCACCCAAATCGAGTCGTTCCCCGTACGAGACCGGGGAAGACCATGTATAAAATCCATCGCTATATCGTCAACCTTCCACTCCGGCACCGGGAGTGGCTGCAACAGTCCTGCGGGGTTCCTACACTCCGCCTTCACCAACTGACACGCCTCGCAATGGGTCACGAAGTACGTAATGTCCTTCTTCATGCCCGGCCAAAACATCGTCCTCTTCAAATCAGCGGTCATCTTTGTGATCCCCGGGTGTACCGAGTACCGGCTGCAATGCACCTCCATCATAATATCCTCTCGGATCTGGCCTCCTGCGGGTATATATACTCTGCCTCTGAAGTGGAGCAAACCATCTCTCAGGGAATAATCTCCTGTCGAACCTTCCTCCAAAGCTCGGAACATCGGCTCCGCCCACGCATCTGTCCTCTGTCCGTCCCGAATGCGATCCCGAATATCGTCTATGGCCACCATCGATGCCAGATACTCCCTATACAGAACTGGGTCATCCTCGGACACTAGGGATATCTGCATATCTCTGAATGACTGGACTAGCTCCATGGACATAACCTGGGGCCCAGCTTCGGAAGTGGCAGCTCTCCGGCTCAACGCGTCGGCCACCACGTTTGCCTTCCCTGGATGGTAGTGCATCTCATACTGATAATCTGCTAAGAACTCCACCCAACGCCTCTGCCTGATATTCAGCTCCTTCTGCGTGTCCACGTATTTCAAGTTCTTGTGATCGGAGAAGATATCGCAGTGGACTCCATAAAGATAATGGCGCCAGACCTTCAGAGCAAAAACGACCGCTCCCATCTCGAGGTCGTGCACCGGGTAGTTCCTCTCATGGGTCTTCAGCTGGCGGGAGGCATATGCTATGACATGTCCGTTCTGCATCAGCACCGCTCCCATCCCTTGGTATGATGCGTCGGTATACACTTGGAATCCTTCCTTTCCGGATGGAAGGGCCAGAATAGGGGCCGAGATAAGTCGGTCCTTCAGCTCCTGGAAAGCCACCTCGCACTGCGGGGTCCAAACAAAAGGTGCCTCCTTCTTTGTCAAAGATGTGAGGGGGAGGGCAATCCGAGAGAACCCCTCCACGAACTTCCGGTAGTAACCGGCAAGTCCCAAGAAACTGCGTACATCGGTGGCTGTCCTCAGCTGCGGCCAATCGCGAACTGCCCGAATCTTTGCTGGATCTACTGCTAACCCGGCTCCGCTGATGATGTGGCCTAGGAAGGCCACCTCCTTCAACCAGAACTGACACTTACTGAATTTTGCATAAAGGCGATGCTCCCGCAACCTCTCCAAGGTCAGTGCCAGATGCCGAGTGTGCTCCTCCTCCGTCCTAGAGTAGATCAGGATGTCGTCTATGAATACTATGATGAACACATCCAAGTAGGCCTCGAAAACCCGGTTCATGAGACTCATGAACGCCGACGGAGCATTCGTGAGCCCAAAGGGCATCACGGTGAACTCATACAGGCCATATCTGCTACTAAAGGCCGTCTTCGAGATATCCTCCTCCTGGATCCGCAGCTGGTAGTATCCTGATCTCAAGTCCAGCTTCGAGAAATAATGGTCCCCCTCCAGCTGGTCGAATAATTCGTCTATCCGTGGGAGCGGATAGGTATTCCGGACGGTCAGCCTGTTTAGTGCTCGATAATCGATGCACAGGCGGAGTGTCCCATCCTTCTTCTTCACGAACAGGACCGGTGCTCCCCATAGCGAGGAACTCGGTCTAACAAAACCTGCCTCAACTAATTCCTGCAACTGAGTCCGAAACTCTGCCAACTCCTTTGGGGCCATCCGATAAGGGGCCCTAGACGCCGGCTTGGCTCCCGGCACAAGTTGTATCTGAAAATCCTGCTCTCGGTGTGGAGGTAGTCCTGGCAGTTTCTCCGGAAAGATGTCAGCGAAATCTCGCACCACCGGGATGTCTGTCACCGACTCCTTAACCTCCGCCATCTCAAATAGAATCTGATAGACCTCCTCTCCCTACAAATGGGCCTTAACGGCCTGTACCGAAGATAAGAGTATACGAGAGACAGGTCTTATACCTTCGATGGTAATGAAAGAGTTCCCGTGTCTCACGGTGATCCTCTTTGCCTGGCAGTCAATCTGCGCATAGTTCCAGTGCAGCCATGCCATGCCCAGGATCAGGTCGTAGTTCGTCAGCTTCAAAATCATCGCTGGAGCCTCGAACGCTTTTCCACCAATTTCTGCCTCCATATTGCAGTGATCCGTGGTAAGGAGCTCAGATCCATCTGGTAGTCGTACCCTCATCCTCGAGCCTGTGAACCGCTCCACACCCTCCAGTCCTTCTACGAACGTCTCCGACACAAAGGAGTGAGTAGCTCCAGTATCGAACAGCGTGCGGGCCGGCTTGCCGCTGATGAAGACTATACCTGGGGTGATTAAACATCTTAGGGTTCTATAAAGAATTTACTTTCCTTGTTAACCTAACTAGTGCGGTTCTGAGTTTTAACAACTAAAAGGGAAATTCTATGAAAATAAAGAAGCATTGCTGCGTACCTGCTATGACCTGCTCCGGATTTCGAGGCTGCGCAAGGTCCAAAGCATATACCTGCTCTCTTTCCTGTCTACGATCTCCCCACTGGTATCCACGACCACGGCCGCGTCCTCGGCCTCCGTAATGCTGAGCTGGTGGGCCGCCCTGATGTGCTGGAGGTGGTGCCCCCCTCATGGGGCAGTTCCTCCGAATGTGCCCAATCTGATGGCAAAGAAAACACTCTGGTGGGGGATACGCCATTCCCACGGGTCTTGGCATCTCCTGCATCCGAAGAGGGGGAGGGGCTAAGACCACCTGTTCCCTCGGCTCCGGCCTCACGTCCTGATGAGGCTGGTCCTCTGTCCTCCTCCCCTCTAGTACAGCACCCCGCCGCTGGTCATTCCTACCTCTCCGTCCCTGATCCTCTGCTGGCCGCTTCCGGCCCCGGGTGGTGTGCCAGTCAGCCTCAATCCTTTTGGCCATCTCCAAGATCCGGGAGATGGGCCCGTCAGATACAAACAACAGAGCCTCCCTCAAGTCCTCCCGCAGGCCCTTATAGAACCTCCTGAAATACCCTGCCTCATCCAGCTGGTAGGAATCTGCGTATCGAGCCAGATGGTCAAACTCTCGATGGTACTCCACCACGGTCCGGGTACCCTGCTTCAGCTGTAAGAACCGCTCCTCCAAATCATCCCTAGCCGACTACGGAACGAAATGCTCCAGCAGTGCGGCCCTGAACTCCTCCCAAGTAACCTCCGCAACCTCCCTATCAGCAAAGGTCGTGTCCAACAGCGTCTTCCACCACCTCTTTGCATGAGACTCCAGGCAGGAGACAACCAGAGCCACCCTCTCCTCCCATGGACACCGAATCCCGGTCAGCATCTCGTACATGATATCTAGCCACTCTTCCGTCCGAACAACCGACTCTGTCCCCAAATAGGACGGGGGAGCCAGTCCTCGGAAGATGCTTAGCCAGTTGGCCCCCGGATTTGGCTGCGGGGCCGGAACCTGCTGGGCCCTGAAGGCCTCCAGAATGGCAGTCAGGGTCTGTCCCATGTCTGACTGCAGGAAAGGAGTGGGGGCCGGTGGGGGTGGTGCAACATCCTGAGCCTGTTGAACTCCACCTTGTGGCGTAGTCCGTGCTGGAGGCTGCGTAACAAAAACACACGCTGAGAAAACGTTCAAATATTACATAAAGGTGGACAATTTATATGTGATCCCCATATGGGCACACCACTGCTTCCGCTGCTTAGTTTGTCCCCAAACTAAACTCGAGCGGGGGGTGACCTAGGGTTTGTGGACTGCTACTTCCGTCTAATCGATGTTTCCTCTGATACCACTTGTAAGACCCCCCCTTTTTTTTCTTTTTCAACCACCGGGGTCTTAGGCCCAGAACCGCCGCTTTGCAGTGACTCCTTCACGTCCTGAAGGGTCATCACCACAAGGCGCCGATTCTGCCGGCAAATTCGATCACAGAAACATAGCACAATTATTGAAGTAAGAACAGTGCAGTCCATAATAATAAATCACATGTAAATAAGATAAAATCTCCACGAAGGGAGTGTCCACAGAAATCATCAGAGTACTATAAATACGGGCTTATGCCCGGTACAAAATGTCCTCACTATAAGTCTCTCATGCGGAAGCGAAAACAGAAACTACTCAAGGTCGAGACTCACGGTCCCGGCTGTGTGAACTCCGGAACTAGACTGCCCCATCTCTAGGCGCACCGATCTCTGGGGCTGCTCCTCCATGCTGGGCTCCACGATCCCCTAAATGATGCGGTTCGAAAACCGTTAGTCATAAAGACTAAGCCCTATCATCCCCTACCCCTTCCCCCATGGCTCCTAGGTATCGAGCAGGGAGGAAGAAAGGGAAGGACATGATGTTAGAGATAAATCAAGAAACAGGTGACTATGGACTTAATCTAGCAAGATGTACTCGGTGAGCAGTTAATATGATTGTTATAATAGGTCTAGCAATAAGAAAAGCAAATATATGAATTTAAACCTTCACTTATGCGAGAACACATAAGCAAAAGGGATCTTTTGCAAGGCTCCCATCGTATAAAGTGTCCCATACCACTTATACGTTGGGGTGTCGGTTATCAAACAGCAATGGTTATTATATATTGAAAATTAACCTTTGATTTATAAACATGCCCACACAAGCTTATAGACCAAGGGGTCGTTTTGCAGGTCCTAATGTATAAGCGTCCCATACCACTTATACTTTAGGTGTCTGGGTTAAATGAATCGATTATGCTATGACATGCTAGTGGGTATGATGAAACATGCAAGTGCAACTCACACACCCGACTCTGTGCACACAGACCTTTAGTTCCCCCTTTCGGAGCCGTTACCTCCCAGAATACCTCCGTAGTGGCAGACGGAAGCGGTGGGTTGGGCCTCGCCCACCTCAAAACCAGTAAAAGCACCACTGGTCTGACCTATCGTACGCCTCAACGCTTGGTGCACTAAGCGGACGCCTGCGTACTCTTGCCGGCTGGCGCACCGGACTTCTGTTGGCGAAGTGCTAACCACCTCGCCGAGTCAACGATATCGGTGTCGGTGCAATCGAACTCCCCGATATCGTAAAACCCACCACCTTAACTTTTCCTATCTTATGCACATGCAAGTTTAATCGCAAACACACAAAAACCGAGCCGAAGCTCCCCGGACCAAAACGTCCGTCTCCAAAACAACCGAGCCGAAGCTCCCGGACGATCCCGTCCGTCTCCAAACCGACCGAGCCGAAGCTCCCCGGACCATCCCGTCCGTCTCTTAACCAACCGAGCCGAAGCTCTCATCAATCTTCCTGTGCCAACAGTGTTTGTGAAAAGTGCAGCCCTAGTTACCTAGTTACTCTTGTCGATTTGTTATTACAGTTTACGTTAGCCCAGGACTGCCCCCGGTATACCCCGTGAAGGGCTCTCAAGGGGCACTAGGAACCAAGACGGCGGCATTACGGCCCGAAGTTCCCTTTCGCAAGGCACTTAATATTATTGGTTTATTTCCCTTAGCCCGATTCCCTTCTCATATTACAATAGACTATCCTAGGGTAATTTTTAACCTTCCTCTCTTCGGGAAAAGCGATCTTTCGCCTAACCCGAGCACCTCTTAACTCTAGCTATCACCACTACTCACTACTCTTTATATCTTCCTATTGCGATTTCCTCCACTATTGCCCACCCAAACAAAATGAATTATTTAACTCCAATGTCTTCCTCAGATCATGTCTTATTTCAATTCACAATTGCTATATGCAGACCGTCCTAGGCTACATGTCGAACCGGTTATGCAATGATCCATTACTCATCCAAATGCCCTAAATTATTTACTGGAGACTTACCATGATATAAATGACCTAAGTCCAGAAAATGGAAATTTTCCTAATTTATTTGGCATATAATTAAATTCCTCGAAAATCCCAAGGACTACCGGTTTGAACATGAACTACCCTAAGTTCTCATGCAAGATATCCAGCAATTTTATGATAAATACTAGGTTATCTCAATAGGTTAAATCCTAAGTATCATAATTTTTCTATCATTAGAAGGGCATGAAAACTATTTTAGAAATAATCTCTAACTTCTGTTGTTTATGAATCAAGTACAGAAAATATTCTTCCAAAAATTATAAATAATTTATGTCATGCAGATAAAAACCTAAAATTAGCACAGGACAAGTTTCACAATTTTCTAGCAACTATTTTATCCATAATTAATTTTTAAACATAAAAGCCCCATTCTATCATCTGTGAATAAAGTACTAGATTTACTCAACATAAAAATTCTATAAAAATCCAGGGATCAATGTTCTACTGGTTAAGATCTAAATCCAGAATTTTGACTGATTATAATTAATTTAAATTCTCCAAATATTTGAAACAACAATTCGGGCTAATAATCCTTTAACACAAGAAGTATGATATTTATTAATCATAAAATTCCAGTAAAATTACCATAAGTCTAAAACATCCTAAAACCCCCTCCTCCCGAGTTTCATAGTTTTTGGATTAGATTTAGTGCTTAAAATAACTAAATTACATTTCTATCCTAATTCAAACTCTCAACTTCCGAGGTTCCCAATTACCTCCAATTCCTTCACCATTTCAACCAGAGGGTTTTCAGCATATCATGCCACTCTCCTCCAAATTTCACGGTCATACAAGAGCTTTTGCTCCTATGTCCTTCACAAACCTCAAAACCCTTCATTTAAGTTTTGAGTTTGGATCCTAGGGTAAACCAACCCTAAACCACTCCATTTTTCTCCACGCAGGTTATAACACCATTCTAAGTCAGAGATCAGAGAATCAACCTCTGTTGATGCGATTTGACCTTTCCAAATTCTCAGTGCACTTTTTATTAAAAGGTGTCTCACTAACGCCTAGTTAAGGGTAGAAGATTTCTCACCCAAAACTCCTCCAAATCAATTGGAATTTTACACAGACCTAGGTTTTATAGCCAGGGACCACTGACCAAAATTTGGGAGGGTTTGGAGGTCATTTGACCGTCTAAATAAATTCCTCTAAGTTTATTAAATTAAAACAAAAACTTTAGGCAAAGTATCTCCAAAAATTCCCATTTTTGGACAGCCTCTCGATATACATATTATAGACCTCCAGCCCAAATTTCAAGTCATTTGGACATGTTATGAACCGTGGGCAACCATTTCAATTTTTGGTTAGCCTAGGTCTTGATCCCACCAAAATGAGTGTTGTGGTCAAACCACTCACCCAAATTGAATAAAATCAATTTTAAATCAAAGTAGACCCAGAGGGCTACAACTTTTGTGACTGGTCATTTTTCCTAAATCGGCCTCTAAGTGCCTCGTTTAGCAGCCTCAAAATATGTTCAAATAATCTATTTTCCATTAAGTAATATATAATAATCTATGTATTATAATATTAATTCTACTGTTCATCTTCTTCATGAACCCGAACAGACACCGGAAAACATTTTTCCTGTAAGCATTCCGTGATCCGTCGCCGGCCGTTCGGTCACTTCCCTGGCCAGCCACCACCACCACCACCTCCGTTGAGGCGATGGCTAGCGGTCGGCGGTGGTTTGGCCGCCGGAGGTGGCGGTTTCCGGCGAACTCAAAATATCCTTTTCATGGTTTTTCCATGAAAACGAGAGGTGGGTCCGGCTCCGTTGAGCGCGAACCTCCTTTCTAAGAATCCTAAGATCTACCCATGAAAGAGAAGGAGTAGAGGAGGACCTTGTTCGCGGTTTGAAGGCGAGAAGAACGACGGGGTGCCATGGCCCGGTGGTGGCATTTGCTGAACTTCTCCTACAGCAAGAACAAAGGTCTGATCCGATTACTTGAGCGTGTAACCTTCTCCTCTTGCCTCAAGTGGGCTTTTATAAGTCAGAAAGTGGGAAGATGAATGGGTAAAGCCTTTATGGCCATGACGGTTCTCCCCTTAACGTTTCGGTTACAGTGAAGGGATAAGAAACGGTGGAAACTGAACAGGTGTGTCCAGCTGGCGGCTTCCTATTGGACCATATCTTCCTCATTTATTATATAATTTCAGAAGGAAAACGGCCTGAAATTACTCCTGGTGTAACTTCCCACACCAGCATTTATTACCACGCGTGTTAGAATAATTTCGGGCCTGAACCGTCGTTTCGGCCAATGTCACGGGCGTGACACATAGGTCACGGGTGTGACAGGCCCGAATAGCCAATTCTGGGTTCGACAATCGTCGAACTGAGATCGACGATCGTCGATGGATGGTCACGGGCGTGACACCTTGGGTCACGGGCGTGACAGGCCCGAACGGCAGATTTTGGGGTCAACGATTGTCGAATTGAGATCGACGATCGTCGAAGGCTGGTCACGCCCTAGGTCACGGGCGTGACCTCTAGGTCACGGGCGTGACATGCCCGAACGGCAAATTTCGAGGGCGACGATCGTCGAATTGAGATCGACGATAGTCGAAGGCTGGTCACGCCCTAAGTCACGGGCGTGACACTCATGTCACGGGCGTGACATGCCCGGGCCGCAAGGTCGACGATCGTCTCACGGCGATCGACGATCGTCGATGGGGTCACGCCCATAGTCACGGGCGTGACACCTTGGTCACGGCCGTGACATGCCCCGACAGCACATTCGACGATCGTCTCGTGGAGATCGACGATCGTCGAAGTAGTCACGCCCAGGTCACGGGCGTGGCGGGTCGGTCACGGGCGTGACCAGCCCGTGACCCGAAATATTTGATCTCTTATTTCAAATTTTATGTGCTCCCTGGGGTTTTGTCACAACTAACCGACTCCTAGGGGTCTAGCCGGAAATGGGATGTTACAGTGTGAGTGTGTTCTCTTTCAACGAGAGTGTGTGCGTTTTTATTTCTATAGAGTACGTGCGTGTGTTCATATATTTCCTCCAACTCATTTGAGTAGGACTCGCTTTCATTTTCCGCCTACTCATTTGAGTAGTACTTTGTGTGCGTTTTATTTTTTGTAGGGTGTGTGCATTCTATTTCAAGTAGAGTGCGTGCTTGTATGAGATAGCTTTTTCAGCTTTCATTTCACGCCTACTCATTTAAGTAGGACTCGCACATTTACTGCTTTATTTACCTCTTTTATTTACTTCTTTATTTACTACTTTAATTTTTATGCTTCCATTTTATCGCTTTCTTTCCACAAGCCGTCCCCATTCCGATGAGTGGTTAATCGTTCTCAGCCCTCAGTATAGAAGAGCATTGGGAAAGATAAAATCGCTTTAATTAAATAAAGGTCTAATTTTTCTCTATTAATTAAAGCACTTAAGTTTTGCCCCGGGTATACGACGCGTAAGACCACATATCGATGTGTGGGCTCTATTTCTATTGTCCATACGCTAGCTAGCCAAGAGGCCATGCGTATGGACCGATCACCCTTGGTAAAGAGAATTGCGTGCATAACCTCGAGAGCGAAGATGCGTAATTCTCCAGGATTGAGTTCCACACCCAATAACGGGGTTCTTAGCGTAATGCGGGCATTACGAGGAATCCTTCGTCGGACAAGCATTTGGTCGAATAGTCTTAATGTTCAAGTCAGAGATATTCCTAGAGCTAGGTTAGCTCATTCTTTTGGAACCTCCACGGCCAAGCCTCTGCCCTTTAATTAATTTGAAATTTAGGATCTCATGTTATTAAAAGTCGTTTTCGTTCAAATTTCTTTGGTGTGGAGCGTTATTTCTTCATCGACTCTTTTTGCTTTTATTTTCTGCATTTATATATATATATATATATATATATATATATATATATATATATATATACGTCATTAATTAAACAATCACCGACCAAATATCATCGGTAAAATAATAGTCCCTCTAGGGAAAGAGTGCTTTTATTTTCTGCATTTATATATATAAATATCATCGGTAACAAACACTTATCCTGTACAACATGCGATAGGTGCAGTTGCCTCCTTTCATTTAAAAAAAAATATCACCCGAGAGCTCCACCCTCTTACTAGTTAAATAAAAACCCTTCTCTTCCATAAATCTATATTATATAAAAAAAGCAAATAATAGGCGCTTGCGACGCGCTTGAAGTTTTTGGCGCTGTTGCGGGGAAAATTTTCGAGTTGCTATTTTGAATTCTTGAAAACTGTTACTTTTAGCATTTTATTTTATTTATAAAAAAATGGCCAAAAAAATTATATTTCTAACAATAATAATAATAGCAATAATAATAATAACTTAAAATAATTAAAACCTTTAAAAAACTCAAAAAACTTAAAACTTAAAAAACTTAAAAACTTAAAAATTTAAAATACTAAAAAACTTAACAACTTAAAACTAAAAAAAAACTTCTGTAAAAAAATAAAAACTAAAAACTAAAAACTTAAAAACTTCAAAAAAAAAAATTCCAAAAAATTTTCTGCCCCCCCCCCTTTTATCTTATTATTTTTTTATTATTTTATCTTCTTATTTTTATTTCAAAAATCAAAAACCAATAAATTTTTATATAAGTACATATATATATATATATTTGAAAAATAAAGGTCGACCGCCTCTTTTCTTTTCTACTTTTCCTCTTTATTTTAGAAAATCTAAAAATCTAAAAAATATTTGAAATTTTTTTATTCTCAAAAACAATCAATTTAATTAATTATATAGCCACCCTTAAAATAATTTTCTCACTTCCCTAAATAACTTCCCGCCTGCTTCCCCCTTTTCCTTTTTTATTTTGAAAATCAAAAATCCAAAAAAATTATGAAATTTCAAAAAACTAAATAAATATATATATATATATATATGTATAAAAATTCTCCTGGGAGGCACCCCAGGTTATCTTTTTGCTTTGTATAGGGTTATAAAACGGGCCTCCCCGAACGCATATCAGGGAAGTTTCATCCCTCTTGTCTTTTTTGTTGTACATACTTAATTTATCATTCCTCATACTTATATTGCAACATTGGGGACAATGTTGGAACTAAGTATGGGGGTGTTTTCGAATTTTTTGTACTTTTATTTTATGCACCTTTATTTTACGCATCACTTTAAAAAAAATTCAAAAAAAACAAAACAAATCAAAAAAAATATAAAACAAAAATCCCAATTTTTTTTTTCTTTGCAAATATTTTTTGTAAATATTCTCCTTCCTCTTCTTTTTCCTCTATTCTTTGTAAATAACACCTCTTTCTTTGCCTTTTCTTGTAAATAACTTTAAAAATAAAAAAAAATTTTAAAATCTAAAAAAGTAGAGAATAACTCAAAAAATCCAAAAAAAAAAAATCAAAAACAAAAAAGGATAAAAACCCTAAAATCCCAAAAAATTTGTTTATTATGAAACAAATAAATTGAATATCTCATTCTTAACCCCATTTCGCTCTCCAAAAATTTTGTTACAAGTTTATTTATAAGCTGATTTTATTTATTCTTGGTTTAATATTCATTTATTAATTGTAAATCGATATATTTAGATGTTTGGGGTTAAGTTTTAAAGAATTACTTATGCTTTATATTTTTTATTTTAGAAAAGGGACTTATTTTCAGCACCACTTCTACTTCATCTAATTAATTGCACATTTATTTTTTTAGAAAAAAAAACCTTAGACTTCAATAATTTTTACTCCAAGCTTTTTTTTTGAAATATAGGAACGTTCGGTTTATAAATATTGCTCTCAATTTTTTTTTATTAAACCTAGTTTTCTTTATGAAAATCTCCTTTTTTTCATGTCTTACTAGGCCTTATTAACCCACCCTTTTATCATTAAAAGAGCCTATGTTAATGGGAATAAGACTTCATTCCATAATCATAGTCAACCAATATTAAAAAAAGATTATATGTTAAGGAGTAAGAGGATAAAATTCATTACTCATATACATATACATTGGGTTATTATGAAGTTCATTCCAAAATCATTTGTTCAAATAATAAGTTTTCATTTTACTTAACATCCAAATACAAAAAAAAGAGTAGAGGTTTGAAAAAAATATCTTGCCTCTATTCATATGCCCTTTCCATAAACCAAAACAAACCCTTAGCCACTTTCAACAATTTTAGACTTAATTTAAAAACTTTTTGAGAGCATAATTTTTAAATTGCATTATTTTCTTTAATTCTTACAAGCTAAAATTCATATAACTCTTGTCTATTTTTGTTATCCTAGCAAATACAATATCTTCTTTCTATTTGATATATCGAGTAGTTTTTAGGTGAAACTCTTCCTTTATTTAAATTTTTGTCATAATTTAGGACTTAACTTTTATACCCTGGATAGTTATTTTGATCTTTCTTTCGATTAATTCTTACGGTAGCAAAATTTAGGATTTCTTTAATTTCTTATAAGTATATCTCCAACTTTTTTTCTGGAAAAACAAAAGCTTCTGTATGAGGGTATTTGATAAGGTGTAAATATAACAATTTTATAGTATTTTTATTCTGTAATTTTAGTTTATTATTATTTTTAGTTAGTTTTATTCAATAAATTGCTTCTTTTTGTAAATATTATTTTAACTTAAGTTTATTTTATTTTCTGAAATTTTTCAAAAAAAGTAAAAAAATCACCAGACACGCTCGTGTCCCAAGACCCGACACGCCCGTATAATGCCCTCGACATTTCGATCTCGACGTTCGATAGTCTAAGTTCATTGACCTGCCGACACGCCCATGTTCCAAGACACGACACGCCCGTGCCATGCCACCTGTTCAAGTTCAGCTGCTGTCAGCATTAAAAATGCAAGGTGTCCTGTCATGCCCTTAGACACGCCCGTGTCAGACGCTTGACACGCCCGTGACTCCTCCACCTATCGCAAACAAGACAGCACCATCGACAAAATGATGATGCCTTCCCCAGATAACCCTTCCTGACATGCCCCTTACACGCTCGTGACCTACGACGTGTCACAACTTTTTTTTGTTTATAAATAAAACTTTTTCGTAATCTCCCCTGTTCCCCTTTTTGAATAATTTTGCTTAGGGTAGGTGCTGCCTTGGTGGATTCCATGCTATGTAAGGAGAAATTTCTCCCTCTTTTAGTGTTTGTTTTAGCTTTTCTTATAATCGTTTTAAGCTTAATAAAATATGTTAGCTTTTTCTCTCCTTGCATTGTTTGGAACCCATTTTTGTACCACACTTTGAGTGATCTTTAGTGTTTGTTTTTCTTTTTATGTTTTTAAGTTTTCAAAAGTTTATTTAACTTAGTTTTTATTGTAAGTTTATCTCTAAATTACTAGCCGTTTTAATAGCTTTTTTCTTTCTTACACCTTAGTTGTTTAGGTTTTGCTTCCTTTTTAGCTTTGTATTCATTCTTATGATTTTATAAAAGTGTTTTTAAAAGTGTTTTCTTGTTTTTAACGTAGTTTTTATTTTTATTTTCATAAAACTTTTTGTTCTTTTCTCTTTTATTTTCTCGTTTAAGAGTTTTTATGAAATTATAAGAATGAATATGTAGTTGTTTTAATTTTTCGAGCACTTTGTTTTTTCTTTTAATTTTCCAAACTTTTTTGCTCGTTTAATTTTTTTTATCTCTTTTTATGCATTTCTACCGTGTTCTAGCAGTAGAAATGTAGTCGTTTTAATTTTAGCACAACTTTGCTTTTTGATTTTATTTCCAAAACGTTTCCTACTTTTTATTTTTATTTTCTCTTTTTATGCGTTTTTATAAAATTCTAGGAGTAGAATTATAATCATTTTAATTTTTCGGTGACTTTGTTTTTTGTATTTTTCATTTGTGTGGGTGAGTGTATGAGTTTGATTTTCTTATTTTCTTTTATTTATGTAGAGTGTGTGAGTGTGTTTTATTTATGTAGATTGTGTGAGTGTGTTTTATTTATTTAGAGTGTGTGAGTGTGTTTTATTTATGTAGAGTTTGTGAGTGTGTTTTCTTTCAAGTAGAGTTTGTGTGTTTTTATTTCTGTAGAGTGCATGCGTGTGTGCATCTATTTCCTCTTACTCGTTTGAGAAGGACTTGCTTTCATTTTCCGCCTACTCATTTGAGTAGGACTTTTTGTGCGTTTTATCTTTTGTAGAGTGTGTGTGTTTTATTTCAACTGTAGTGCGTGCGTGTATGAGATAACTTTTTCATCAGGTGAGCGATATTCCTAGAGCTAGGTGAGCTCATTCTTTTGGAAACTCAACGGCCAAGTCTCTGCCATTTAATAATTTAAAATTTAGGATCTCTAGTTATTAAAAGGCATTTTCGTTCAAATTTCTTCGGTGCCGAGCGATATTTCTTCATCGAAACTTTCTGCTTTTATTTCCTACATTTATATATATATACCCGCTATTAATTAAACAATGACCTACCAAATATCATCGGTAAATAAATAGTCCCTCCAGGGAAAGAGTAGAAATAGTCAACCCGACTCCGAGAACAATACGACCCTGATATTCCCCACCGGAATATCCTGTACTAGACGCAATATGTGTACTTGCCTCCTTTCATTTAAAATGAAATAAAGCCCACGAGCTCCGCCCTCTTACTAGTTTAATAAAAACCCATCTCTTCCATCCATCTATATTATATAAAAAAACCAAATAATAGATGCTCGCGGCGCGCATCAGCGAGCTGGCTAACATGGGAAGGATCGCCGATTGGGTTAACAAGGACATAAAGAAGATGTTCTGGTGGCCAGGTCTGAAGAAAGATATAGCCCATAATGTGGAAAAATGTCAGACTTGTGCCTTAGTAAAATCTCAATGGTAGAAGACTTAAGGTTCCTGAAGTTGCTACCTATTCCGGAATGGAAGTTTGATGATATATCGATAGATTTCATGCACGGTTTCCCGAGATCGCAATGTGAGAATGATTCTATTTGGGTGTTCATGGACCGGTTGACTAAAGTTTCTCACTTGATTCCGAACAAAAGGGACGATTTAGTGGAAAGCTTGTCTAAGCTTTACGTTAAGCAAATAGTACGATTACACGGTGTGCCCCGTAGCATCGTTAGTGATCGAGATGGGCGTTTTCCATCGAATGATTGGAGGCTAATCCACCAACTATTGGGCACCAAGTTAAAGTTTAGTACGGCCTTTCATCCGTAAACAAATGGCCAGACTGAGAGGACAAACCTAATAATGGAGGACATGCTCCGTATGTGCGCCCGGGATTTCGAAAATTGTTGGGAAGATCAACTATAGATGATTAAGTTCACCTTTTAGAATAGCTATTAAGCTAAAGTAGTATACAGATGAAAACCTTCAAGCATTATACGGTAGAAAGTGTCGTACACCATTAGCTTGGGCGAAAACTGGCGAATCAAAGCTCTATAAATGTATGGAGGTCAAAGATGCAAATTCACTATATGTACTATTCGAGAGAGGCTATTGATAGCCCAGGATAGACAGGCATAATACTATAATGCCAAGCATTGCAACGTGGAGTTTGCGGTGGGCGATTGGGTATATTTGAAAATCGAACCTTCAAAGGCATGTCCAGAATATGTTGCTTGAAAAAGCTGAGCCCGAGGTATCTTGGTCTGTTTGAAGTGGTGGAGCGAATTAGAGAAGCTGCATATCGGCTAGCTCTTTCGATAGAACTGAGTGTCTTGCATGATGTGTTCCACATATCAGTGCCTCAAAAAGCAATGAAAGAGCCATCTCAAGTGATTGTGAATGATCGAGTACCGATCAAATCTGGGCTAACAACGAATGTTAGGCCCATTCGGATCGAGGATAAGACAGTTAAGCAGCTGTAGAACAAGACAATCGGGATGGTCAAAGTACGGTGGGACAACGGTGGCCGTGAAAATCTAACATGGTTGCATGAGCAGACCATGCGAGATGAATATCCCGAGTGGTTGTGTAAGTTATTATAATATTATTTTTATGAATAAAAAGTTGTTGTAACTTTTAAGTTGCTATCTTGCTTATAGTTGTATGCAAATTTCGGGAAGAAATTTCTTTAAGGAGCGGAGGGTTGTAACTCCCAAAATTTGACATCAAAAATTTTGTCACTATCGGACGGTTGTAAGTGGTGATACCCACTGGCAATAGCGATGCAGAGTTCGTCAAGCTGCACTTGACGCAGTCAAAGCGTTCGACAAATTGTCGAAATGATATCACCGAGTGGCGACAGTGGGTATCACTAGATGGCGAATGCGGTAAGCATTGAGTGGGCACTAGACACACTCAGTACACTCGACACACTCAATGCTTGAAAGCGTTGAGTGGCTTGATAACGGGGGCAATAGTGGGGGTCACCGGGCGATAGTGCTACGTGGCGTGAGACATGTGTTGGATTTTCTGTTAAGCGGCCGATAAGTGATGGTTGACCTTGTTCAAAGCGGTTAAATCGTTGTCGCCAAGTGGCGACAGTCAATGTCGTCAGGCGATAGAGCCAAAGTTGACCAGTTAACCAAAATCTTTGTCATTGCTTTATTTTGATGGATCTATCGTGTGACTGGGGTTAGTCCCAAGGCCATTTATACAAAGGGTTGTGGGATGTGGAGATCATAATTTCCTTCTCACTCTTTTTCGTCATTTTATCCAAGTTCTTGAGAAGAGAACTAAATGCTGGAGCTAAGGGTTTGGGTTGATCTTTGTGAAGGTGCTGAATGAGATCTTATGGTCAGAATCTAGATCTGAGGCTAGATCTGAAAAGGGGAAAGTGAGGCACTCACTTCCATCCCCATAGAAAAGCTTCAACATTGCTCGGAAGAGAACTTCCAGGGAACGTATTTCACCCAGACAAGTGAAGTCCTCAATATGTATATTTGCATGGATCCCCTCACAAAAAAGTAAAAAGGGTGGATTCCAATGGGAAGATCGGTTTGATCCCCATATATTCCTGTATTTAGATCCGGAAATGTAGAGTACGGAATAGGCATGTTGTGAGGAGCCCATCTGGACAAGTTTGTCTAGATTGGTGATGTTTAATTTTCCTGCTGGAGAAGACTTTGTGGATATGCATGTGATGTACGTGTTAAATCTGGGGTCTAAGGGTGTTCATGATGTTGCATCATAATTCTGGAAGCATTTCCAGGAAGAGACCCAAAAAGATCCGAGTCTAGATAACTGTGGGTTTCACCAAGCGATAGTTACTATCGTCGGTGATAGCTCCTGGGGGGCTACAATGTTATGAGCCCCGTCTCTATAAGACCTGTGGGCCATTGTATGTGTATGCAAAGCTGTGAGCTTAAATTGCCCAGCAATTATTTGTACAAGCCTGAATTGATAAATGATGAATTATATCTTGATGGCCAATTACTGTGCCATCAAGTTAAGTACCTCTGAACGACAGAGTCGGTAAGTTAAGTACCTCTAAATGGGCAGTTTGTTGCTAAGTTAATTACCTCTGAATGACATAGTCATAAAGGTAAGGACCTCTGTATGACAAAGTTAACCGTGAAGTACCTCTAAACGACAGTGATATGCGGAAGTCGTGGACACCAAAAATGTGCCCTGAGTGCACGGGGTATGCAGCCGTTGAGCCTACGTTTGTGATTAATGGTTCTTAAATTACACTTTGTAAATGCTATGATATATATATATGATGCCTTGTTTGTTGGAATGGAGAAATGTCACCCGGAGTAAGGGGTGGGATTGTTATAAACGGGTCAGCAAAATGCTGACCGTTGCTCTATTTTCCATGTTTTGGTGGGCCCTTTCGTGCAGGTGTTGGTGAGCCAAGTGGGAAGTAGCGGGCTGACGTCCATGTCCTGCAATTGGCTGGCCCTTGAAGGCCCAAAGGCAAACATTTTCTATTTTGATGTGTGGCCGGGTTGCGTGCCGATGTATAAAACCACTTGTTGTTAAATGAAGCAGTTGTAATATGACTATGGCCAAAACATGTGTTATGCATATATATATATATATATATATATATATATATATATATGTCATTCCTATTATATAGTGGACATACGTGTTAAGTATGGGTTAATAAACTTAAATGCTTCCGCTAGAACGCTATAAGTTTGGGTGCGTTCATAATTGAGCTTGGATTTGGAAACAACTTGTAATCTCCTTACCTGTCGGTAGTATATGGCATCGGGACCCGGCCGAACATTCTGTCATATGCTATACTGAAAGTCCACCTTAGTGTCAACTACCTTCACCTATGGGGGGATAGGTGACTTGCAGCGTATTTGCAGAATTAAAAGTGTACCTGCAGAATCGAAACAAACCACACAACACAGAAAATAACACAGGCAATTTATAGTGGTTCCCCGATTTGGGTACGTCCACTTTCCCCCTTCGACCTATCTCCCAATCTAGGGACGACTCGGTCACTTCACCAACAGGATTGAAATCCAATCCTTGCACTATCGGAAGGAACCCTTCCACACGTAGGAGTCAACACTCCCACAACACAGGTTGCACCCAACCCTACAACTAGGAACCAAATGTTCCTTTATAATGAAAAAGAAATTGGAGTGTATAAGAAATACAAACAACTTGAAGATCTAGGTGTCCCTTTTCGTTAGACTACTTGTTCTTGTAGGTAACGAAAAGTCCACAACCCTTGATCTTTCTTGGAGAGAATCTCCCCGAGACCGGCGGCGGCAAAGGGCGGCGGTAAGGCTCTCGGTGTTGGCTGCGGCAACTAAAAACAGCAGCGTTGCACTGGAGATTCAATCTTCTTAGCGAAGTTGGCAAGGTCTTCCAACGGTCACACTAGGATCGATCGTCTCGATCGATTCGGACGGGGATGGATTTCCCTATCTCAAATCAAGAGACAAAAGATCTCTGGTTAGACGCGTGAGACGCTGTACAAGACTTGGCTTCTATCACCGGGGATCTGGAGGAGATCGAGATCAGCTACGGTGACCACTGCACGAGCGGCTGCGACGGAGGCGGAGCAGCTTCGCGATTTTAGGGTTAGTCGGCGGCTCGACTTTCGTATGTTATCTCCGTAAAACCACTGTACACAAATACCTGTGTATTTATACAATAGGTCATGGAGATGACCGTTGTGGGCCCCACCAAAGCAAAGACCAAAGTCCGGTTCAAATAGCTGCAGGTAACATGGACCGGTCCAGAAATTCGGAAAAATCGCCAAAGGCAAAATCGGCGAGAATCGTAGGTGATTCTCGACGAATCGGCGAGAATCACTTACGATTCTCGCCGAATTCTACTTGGCGAATTCTGGCTGCACAGATTATAGTGGCCGGGGAGAATCGGCAGGAATCACATTTGATTCTTGCCGAATCGTCGAGAATGCAAAGTCATTCTCGACGAATCGGCGAGAATCACTTAGTAATTCTCGACGATTCTGCCTTAGAGAATTTTCTGACTGCGTCGAGACAGCTGACCCAACCTGGCGAGAATCATCTAGTGATTCTCGACGACTCGGCGAGAATCACTAGTGATTCTCGACGAATCGGCGAAAATCTCTTAGTGATTCTCGACGATTTACACTTAGACGATTCTAGTCTTTCAACCCGTGAGCTGGTCTTTGGCCCATCCTTGCTCCTTGTCTGCTCATGATCTTTCATGACCCTGTGCTTGGAAATAAGTACACTCCAATAGAGAGAGTACACGTAAGCCAACACACTGATCTGCTCAACGAGGGATTATGTTGCACAGACCCATGTATATTTACCTACTGCACCCTGACATTGGTGTGTACTTAGCAATGAATAGCTGCAAGCACAACTAGAAGAAATTCATTAAATGCATAGTGAATTCACCTTAGCTTGTTTAGGGGCTTCTTCAAATCAGGTACATTGTGGATACAATACCCAACATATACGATGGATCGGTGCATTATATGCGAACACATACAAATCACTGCTCCACAAACACACCGGCCAACACACCCACAAAAGACCAAAAATGATGACAACCGGCCAGCAAAACACAAGCAGCTGCAAAAAATCAGAACCCTAATACACAATTGACATGAAATGCATTATCGATGAATATATAAAAAATAGAAGGGGAGGAAAGGAGAGCTTACAGTGTTGTGGCACAATTTTAGAACTCTAGGACTAGTACAATAATACACAACTGATGATGAAGCTCTGCCAAATCCGATCCGACGAGTTGGATGGAGAGGTCGCCCGTAATGGAGGAAGCACCGGAGTAAATAGCAAGGATTAGCATGGCACGGGTGGAAGCACCAGATGAATTGGAGATGATTATATGCGACTAGTTAAAGCCTTAGCGACTGACGGGCCGAGCATTGAGCAGCCCTAAAGGCAGACGAGAAATTAGGGCAAGCCATGTCTCGCAAGCCTATAGTATTCGGGATCGGAAATGAATTTAGAGTAGGAGGGGGATTTGCGATAGGTTATCGGGAAAAAGAGGAGGGACAAAGAGGAGGGAGGAATGGCCAAATAGGTTATCGAGAAAACTGATGAGCAGATTTTATATTAAAATATAATAATTTAATTTTTTTTTATGAGTTGAAAACGATTAGGCAACACATTTAGACATGTTGTGAATTAGTTTTTACAAAGGAAACATCATATAAGTGTTTCCTAAATTAAATTATCATCTGCAATATTTAAAAAGTTTTCCTTATAAGGCTTTAGAGAACATTTGTTGAATGTTGCATTAAAAGTGTTGCCAAAAGATGATACTCTATGGAAAAACTTATAAACTATTCTCTATCAAGGTTTAGACAACATTTTTATAAATGTTGCCAAGTAGGTGTTGCTTAAGACCAAAAATATTGTTGTGTTATCTTCAGGTTCTCGCATTATATGTTTTTTACCTGCTTTTGACTTCTCTTTTGCAGAGATTAGTAGGAGTTAGCATGTTCATCTCAGGTACTCGTGTTATATGTTTATTTACCTGCTTTTGAATTTTCTTTTATAGAGATGAGCAGGTGGTCATGAGTTCTTTTCAAGTATTCACATTATATGTTAATTTTCCTATATTGGTCTCCTCTTTTGCTGAGATTAATAGGTGTTCGCGAGTTCACCTCAGGTACTCGCATTATATTTTAAATATACTTGTTTTTGACTTCTCTTTTGAAGTGATTAGTAGGAGCTCGTGAGTTCTCTTCAGGTTCTCGCATTATATGTTTTTTACCAGCTTTTGACTTCTCTTTCGTAGAGATTAGTAGGTGTTAAAATTTTCATCTCAGGTACTCGTGTTATATGATGATTTACCTATTTTGACTTCTCTTTTGCAGATATGAACAGGTGTTCACGTGTTATCTTCAGGTATTCACGTTATATGTTAATTTACTTGCATTTGACTTCTATTTTATAGAGATTAGGAGGTGTTTGCGAGTTCACCTCAGGTAGCCACATTATATATTTATTTACCTATTATTGACTTCTCATTTTTTTAGTGATTTGCAGGTGTTCGCAATTTTTCTTTAGTACTTGCGTTATATTTTAACATACCTGCTTTTGACTTCTCTTTTGCAGAGATTAGCAATTGTTCGTGAGTTCACTTCAGTTACTCAAGTTATATATTTATTTACCTGATTTTGACTTCTATTTTGTAGAGATTAGTAGGCGTTCACGAGTTCTCTTTAGGTACTCACGTTATATTTTAAATTTACCTGCTTTTTATGTCACTTTTATAGCGATTTGTAGGCATTCACAAGTTCACCTCAGGTACTCGTATTATATGTTTATTTACACGGTTTTCACTTCTCTTTCGTAGAGATTAGCATGTGTTTGTGAGTTATCTTCAGGCACACACGTTATATTTTAAATTTACCTGCTTTTGGCTTATCTTTAAAAGAGATTTGCAGGTGTTCACATTATATGTTAACTTACCATCTATTGACTTCTCTTTTGCGCATATTAGCAAGTGTTTGCAAGTTCACCTCAAGTACTCATATTATATTTTAAATTTATCTTCTTTTGACTTCTCTTTTGCAGAGATTTGCATGTGTTCATGAGTTCACCTCAAGTACTCGTGTAATATGTTTATTTACCTTCTTTTGAATTCTCTTTTTTAGAGATGAGCAGGTGTTCACAAGTTCTAGTCAGGTATTCATGTTATATATTAATTTACATGCTTTTGACTTCCCTTTTGTAGAGATTTGAAGGTATTCACTAGTCCACCTTAGGTACTCGCTTTATATGTTTATTTATCTGTTATTATCTTCTCTTTTGTGGATATTAGCAGGTGTTCCTGAGTTCTCCTCAGGTCCTCGTGTTATATTTTAACTTACCTACTTTTACTTCTCTTTTGCAGAGGTTAGCATATCTTTGCGAGTTCAATTCAGTTACTTGTGTTATATGTTTATTAACATGCTTTTGACTTCTCTTTTGCGGAGATTATCAAGTGTTCGCGAGTTCTCTATAGTTACTTGCGTTATATTTTAAATTTTCCTTCTTTTTATTTCTCTTTTGCATTGATTAATAGGCGTTCACGAGTTCACCTCAGTTACTCACATTATATATTTATTTGCTTGATTTTGACTTCTCTTTTATAGAGATTAGCTTGTTTTTGTGAGTTGTCATCAGTAACTCACGTTATATTTTAAATTTACTTGATTTTGACATATCTTTAGAAGAGATTAGTAGGTGTTCACGAGTTCTCCTCAGGTACTCGTATTATATGTTTTTTTACCTACTTTTGACTTCTCTATGAATAAATTTGCAGGTGTTAGCTTGTTCACCTCAGGTACTCGTGTTATATGTTTATTTACCTGCTTTTGACTTCTATTTTATATAGATGTGCAGTTGTTCGTGTGTTTTATTTTGGTACTCTCGTTATATGTTAACTTACCAACTTTTTAAATCTCTTTTGCAGAGATTAATAAGTGTTTGCGAGTTCACCTCAGGTACTCTTGTTATATTTTAATTTTACAGGCTTTTGACTTCTTTATTGTAGAGATTAGCAGGTTTTCGCGAGTTCACTTTAGGCACTCATGTTATTTGTTTATTTAGCTACCTTTTTACTTCTCTTTTGATGAGATAAGTAAGAGTTTGATATTTCTCTTCAGGTATACACGTTTTTTGATAATTTACAAGCTTTTGATTTTTCATTTGCAAAAATTAGTAAGTTTTTGCGTTATATGTTTATTTACCTGCTTTTGACTTCTCTTTTGTAGAGATTAGTAGGTTTTTGAGAGTTCTCTTCAGTTACTCATGTTATATGTTAATTTACCGACTATTTGTAATGCCCCTGATTTTTCTGCGATTATTTCATCCTCATTTGGCGTTACGTTGACGTGTTGTCAAGGCTTGTGCCATCTATGGAGTGTGGTCTTAACTCCTTAGAACTGAGTGGCCTATTTTGTATCCTATTGGCAAGATCTCCCTAGCAAGCCGAGTCGTTTTGGGTGACCCGGTGTGGCCTCTCAGGGGATGCTTGTGTTTTGGCTTCGGGTGGGTATAACTCGAGTTTTGTTTTTCGAAAGTTTTTTTCGACTTCGTCGTTGCGTTCGTAGCATGGGAATTTAGCTACGGTGTGAATTTCGTCGAATTCCGAGGATGTTCGGTTTTCGTGTCGTTTTGTATTTTATGAAAAAATAATACTATTTAATAAAATTATATTAATTATTATTTTGGAAGGGTACGGGTGCTTGGCGATTTTACCTTGTCTTATTATACCTTAATTAATTGATTAGCTAATTAAGATTAATAGGGTTCTATAAATAGGATAGTTTAGAGTTAAGATAAAAAAAACACTCATGTTCACTTTCTTCCCCCGCCCGCCTGAGCCTGTTCGCGAAACAGAGAAACCGCCGGAACCGCTACCTTCGGACGCCGATTTCGGGAGCGTTTGTGGACGGAATTCGATTCCGAAAGAGGATTTGGATTGTTCTCTCCTAGACCTTCATTCCTACATTAAGAAACTCAGTTTTCGTGGTATTTCTAGGGGTCTCGAATTTCTTGGGTTGTCCGTTTCCGCCATTAAAGCTCCAGATTTCTTCTTTAGGTGTTGTTGCTGCTGGTGCCGAGTGGGAATAAGGGAGGCCGGCCAAGCTTTATTGGAAATCGAGGCAAGTGGTGCTCTTGCCCTTGCCATATAGCTTCTCTTGTTCATTTTGTTCCTTGCTGTTAGTTAATCTCCCAGATTTCCTCTTGCTTTATATGCCCAGCTTTTCCCGAAAATCATAACCAAGCCTGTTGATATTTCGTGTTTAGTTTTCTTTCTCAAATAGCCTTGTCTTCCAATTTAATATATCCCTGCTATTGAATTATGTTGTTCTCGGGTTGGGAGTAGAGTAATGTTTGTTGGAGTTAACTTTTCTGTGTAGTAGTTGTAGCCGGTTAAAGGAGAGATCTTTAGTTTTATTTTTATGCAAAAAATCTGTCTTGCGTAGGCTCGGGTTTTGGTGAATTTGTGATTGCCTGTGTAATGGCTGTAGCAGGAGCCTTTACTGTCCTTAGTCTTGATGATTAGAATAATTCAGGGCTTGGCGTTGAGTGTCGTGCACACACTCAACGCCGGGTCTACTTGGGCTTGGCGTTGAGTGTGTTGCACACACTCAACGCCGAGTCTGCATGGGCGTGGCATTGAGTGTGGTGCACACACTCAACGCCGGGTCTGCTTAGGCTTGGCATTGAGTGTGGTGCACACACTCAACACCGGGTCTTCTTGGGCTTGGCGTTGAGTGTGGTGCACACACTCAACACCATCGTCTCTTGGTCTATTTTTTGCGCTAAGTATCATGGCGTTGAGTGAGTCGACCTCACTCAACGCCATGGCTGTCTAGGCGTTGAGTGAGGCAGACTCACTCAATATTGCAGCCAATCCGCGCGGTTATATCAGATGGTGTTGAGTGAGTGGGCCTCACTCAAAGCCATGGAGGTTTAGGCGTTGAGTGAGGCGGGCTCACTCAACGCCGCAGCCCTTTCTTGCGGTTAAGTATTTTGGCATTGAGTGAGTCGACCTCACTCAACGCTAAAACTATTTTGGAGTTGAGAGAGGTGGACTCACTCAATGCCATAGTTAGTTTTTATGGCTAAGTGCTAAGGCGTTGAGTGAGTGAACCTCACTCAACGCCGTGGCTATTTTGGCGTTGAGTGAGGTTAGCTCACTCAACGCCACAGCTAGTGTTGTAGAAGGCGTTGAGTGAGTGAACCCAACTCAACGTCGTAGCTGTTTTGGCGTTGAGTGAAGTTAGCTCACTCAACGAAACAGCCAATGTTGTAGAAGGCGTTGAGTGAGTGAACCCCACTCAACGCCATAGCTATTTTGGAATTGAGTGAGGTTAGCTCACTCAACGCCAAAACCAGTGTTGCAGAAGGCGTTGAGTGAGTGAACCTCACTCAACGCCATACCTTTTTCTGCATTGAGTGAGGTTAACTCACTCAATGCCACCGTCTATTTAGGCGTTGAGTGAGTGGGGCTCACTAAACGACATGCCGTGTTTATCCATCTCAACGTTTTTCCCTTACCTTGCTTTCTCTCCCGAGTGAATTTCCATTGGTTTTGAGGTTCCTTGTCAGGTATTTTTTTTTTTCTAAAGGCCGAATCGTGGGTTGTGGTTAGTAGTGGTAGTTTGAAGCTCTTTATAGGGGTGAAGTTGTGTGACTTAGCCATGGCAACACTTTTATCTTGTTCCAGGTACGGGCTTGGCAAGTTGGTGGGAGGTCCCTAGTGCTTTCACATGTAGACCCTTGAGCTTGGTTTCTTGGAAATGGTGCTTGGGGGACTGTGTTTGCCTCCAACTCGGATCCGCGTTGTTTTTTCTACCGCCATCTCTCACGACTTAGGGTGTTAGATGTCTCTTCCTTTGTAGAGTGCCACATTTTGGGCTCATGGTAGCCTTGTAAACTCTGCAAGATTTTTTGCAGGGTTATTGATGTTTCCTCGCACATAGTGTTTTTCCCTTTTTGTCTTGTCATGGACAGTGGTGCTTGTTACGGTTTACTTACTCTTCTTGCTTATCTTATATCTTAACATTTTCGTACAGCTTTTTGTTTTTGCTTGCTTAGGTATTCTTTTCTTCTATGAATGCCTCAGGTTCTGGTTAGTAGCCGATTAGTCGTGCTAGTTGTGTTGTGTTGTTGCTAGTGGTCTCTCGTACGGTGGAGATCGGTTCCTTGGTCTTGTGAGGTAGTTTTGTGCTTCTTTCTTACAGACATACATACTTGCCAGTGGGTTCGTGTCAGTTTGTTGGCGCCCACTGGTTGTTTTACCTTGATACTAGATATGTTATCTTTTTGCTGCTACCTTTTCTGGAGATAATCTACTTGCTCTTGGGATGATTTATGCTATGTTGGTAGTTACTTTTAAACCTAAAAATACTATTATAAGTATATCTCATGATCAGCATGTTTTATAAAACTCAACACTATTTTCCAAATAACGTAAAAAGATCGTTTTCCTATATATAGTATAAATTAAATGTAGGGTCCTGCATAGTATAAGTTATCCTCTGGGGACACTTATGCACTCTTTTAGGATGTCAAACTTGAATAAAGTATTTTCCGTTTCATATAAGTATAGTTTTTAAACTGTAGACTAGATGATCTACTGGGGAGAGGGATACGGCCTTTAAAAATATCACTGTTTATTTCTAATCATATAACTCATGAATTTTCATAATGTAAAGTAGATAGTTTTGCCTGAGCATCAGCAGTTATCCCCTGCTCGACGTGGCATGACGACGCGTGTTTTCCCATACTCTGATAACTCTTAATTCAGAGAAAATGCGGGTTATGACAGTTGGTATCACAGGGAGGTTGCTTGACAAGTTACTCTGGCAACCTTCCCTTTTGATTGCATTAACAGTTTAGCATCATGTCATTGACACACTGATATGTCATCAGCACATCTTGGCAAAAGCATGAACACTACACTCATAGCATAACATGAAGTATACGTGGCATATTATGTAGTATGGGATGCATAATATGTGTTCGTATATTGATCCACCATAGGGGCAATATGTGAGGGTTTTGTAGTATGGGATTCATAACCTCACAACATGGATGCGACTAGCTCGTTTTCTTTTCATTGCATGAAAATGTTATGTAGTATGAGATGCATAACATTTTCATTTGTACGCCGTTCATAACATGCATTAGGGCCTTTTTAGAATGCATAGCAGAAACATGCATAGCATAAAATTGCATAAGCACAACGTTCCAAGCTAAAGACTGGCAGGATGATATATGTACACAGATAAGTTTTCGACTCAAAAATAGTAATAAGTTCATGCATTCCTAATCTAGGCACAAGAGTTAGAAAGGTGGTGGTAAACCCTCCTAGGTTAGGCATAACAACAATTCTCGTAAAAATAAACTCGCAGAGCAAGTTTAGCAGCTTTAAGTTCATATTTATGTATGTATTGCCTATACTTGTAGTTAGTTGTAGCTATTGTACTAAGATCTGACTAATGTTGTTATGATTTTAGGATGGCGAGACGTCCTTAGACTAGATTGACCCCCCCCCTATCTGAGGGTGAGTCATCGGGTGCTCCTGTTTTGTTTATAAAGAAGAAGGATAGGTCAATGAGGCTTTGCATCGACTACAGGGAGTCTAACAAAGTCACTATTAAGAATAGGTACCCTGTGCCGAGGATCGATGACTTATTTGATCACTTGCATGGTAGCACGGTATTCTACAAGATCGATCTTCGTTCTCGCTATCATAAGCTCAGGATCCGTGAGGCAGATATTCTACAGACTGCGTTTAGATCGAGGCATGGACATTTTGAGTTCTTGTTGATGTCGTTTGGTTTCACCAACGCACCATCAGCCTTCATGGATATGATGAACCGGGTGTTAAAGGATTTTCTAGACAAGTTCGTTGTGGTTTTCATCGATGATGTGTTGATCTATTCTCGCAACGCTGAGGAGTATGAGCAGCATTTGCGCTTGGTTCTATCTGAGTTGAGGAATCACAGATTATTCGCCAAGCTGAGCAAGTGCGAATTTTGGTTACCTCAGGTCTCGTTTCTGGGCCACGTGGTGAACAAGGATGGGATCTCGGTCGACCCGCAAAAGCTCGTAGCAGTGATTGATTGGAGAAGGCCGGGCATGCCCAAAGAGATCAGAAGCTTCTTAGGGTTGGTCGGCTACTACAGGAGGTTCGTGGAGGGTTTCTCTACCCTGACTACACCCTTGACCAGGCTGACTCAGAAGAACGCGGCCTTTGTTTGGAATAAGATGTGCGAAGAAGCCTTCCTAGAGCTAAAGAGCAGATTGTGCACTACTCACGTTCTGACCCTACCTACTGAGCGTGTGGAGTATAATGTGTACGTGGAGTCTTTGCATGTTGGTCTTGGTTGCGTGTTGATGCAGGCTGGAAAAGTGATTGCGTATGGGTCAAGGAAATTGAAGACTCATGGGAGGAATTACCCTACGCATGACCTTGAGTTTGCAGCGGTGATTTATGCGTTGAAGCTTTTGAGGCATCTACTTTATGGGGTTCAGTACAAGATCTTCACTAATCATAATAGCCTAAAGTACGTGTTCACACAGAAGGAGGTGAATCTGCGCCAGCGACGGTGGCTAGAGTATTTGGCCGATTATGATGTGGAGATCCAGTATCATATAGGCAAGGCCAATGTAGTGGCCGACGCCCTGAGCCGGAAGACGGGGAAGATCATTAATCTATCCGCCGATCGTTTAGTAGAAGAGTTCCTCCTTATAGATATCTCACTGGGATGCTGTGATATGCAGAGCAGTTTGGCAGTGGCAGAGCCGTCTTGGATTTCTCTTATTAGGTTGCACCAGAAGGATGATCCGAACCTTCTGCACTTATACCTCAGGACTAAGAGGGGGGAGTTGCCAGATTTTTCTATCGATGATGCGGGTACTTTTAAGTACTGCTGCAGATTTTGCATCCCCGCTGTTGGAGACATCAGGGGTATGATATGCAGAGAGGCTCATAGATCTAGTGTTGCCTACCATTCAGGATCTACAAAGATGTATCGTGATTTGAAGAAAATTGTGTTGTGGTATGGGATGAAGAGTGATATAGCCTGATTTGTTACTGAGTGCCACACTTGCAAGCGTGTGAAGGCCGATCACGGAAGGCCTGGTGGCAAGTTGACTCTGTTAGAGATCCCAACTTGGATGTGATAAAGAATTTTTATGGACTTCATTACAGGCTTACCGAGATCTCCAAGGGGATATGATTCTGTTGGGTTATAGTGGATAGACTAACGAAGTGTGCTCACTTCGTACCTTATAAGATTGATTACTCGATGAAGAAGATAGCAGAGCTGTACTTGAATGAGGTCATCAGATTGCACGGTGTGCCTGTTAGCATTATTTATGATGGAGTCTCCCGGTTTACTTCTCATTTTTGGAAGAGTTTGCAGGAGGGTTTGGGTACAGATCTGAGGTATTCTACTGCTTACCACCCACAGACTAATGGGCAGACGGAGCGGGTAAACTAGATAGTTGAGGATATGATCAGATGATACATTCTAGACCATGGTGAAGCGTGGAATGAGCTGTTGCGACTTATAGAGTTTTGCATACAATAACAGTTATCAAGAGAGCTTACAAATGGCTCCGTTTGAAGCTTTGTATGGGAGGCGCTGCAGAACTCCCCTATTTTGGGCTGAGGCAGGTGAGAGACCCTTGTTGGGTCCGGATGCACTCGAGGAGATGGAAGTCATAGTGAAGCTTATTCGAGAAAAGCTTCGTATAGCTCAGGAGAGATATGAGAAGAATGCCAATCCGCATAGGTCTGACTTGGAGTTTTCTGTAGGGGACCTTGTGTTTCTTAAGGTTTCCCTGATGGTTTGTGTTTAGAGGTTCGGTAAGAATTGGAAATTGGACCCGAGGTATGTGAACCCGTTTAAGATTGTTGAACGGATTGGCGTGTCAGCTTATAGGTTGGATTTGCTAGCAAACATCCCAGGTGTTCATAATGTATTTCATGTAAGCCAATTGCGGAAGTGTGTGCGCAGTAGTGGGCAAGTATTGGATATTGTGCCCCAGTTGGAGCCGAATCTCTCTTTTGTTGAAGTGTCGGTCCACATTTTGGATACTCAAGATCGGGTATTGCGGAGGAAGTCCATCCCGATGGTCAAAGTTCTATGGAAGAATCAGGAATTGGAAAGTGCGACTTGGGAGTTAGAGTCGGCTATGAGGGAGGCTCACCCTAAACTTTTCCCCTAATTTGCTTGGTATGTTTTCTTTATAGTAGCTCTTGTTTGCTGCTTTCCTTCTATAAGTAGAAGTAGTGTATGTGAAGTTTCGGGACGAAACTTTCTTTTAGGGGGAGTGACTGTAACGCCCCCTATTTTTCTGCGATTATTTAATCCTCGTTTGGCGTTACGTCGATGCATTTTCTTGGCTTGTGCCATCTGTGGATTGTGGTCTTAACTCCTTAGAACTGAGTGGCCTATTTTGTAGCCTATTGACAAGATCTCCCTAGCAAGCCGAGTCGTTTTGGGTGACCCGGTGTGGCCTCTCGGGGGATGCTTGTGTTTTGGCTTTGGGTGGGTATAACTCGAGTTCTATTCGTCAAAAGTTAATTTCGACTTCGCCATTGCATTCGTAGCATGGGAATTTAGCTACGTTGCAAATTTCGCTGAATTCCGAGGATGTTCGGTTTTCATGTCGTTTTGTATTTTATGAAAAAATAATACTATTTAATAAATTTTATACTAATTATTATTTTGGAAGGGTGCGGGTGCTTGGCGGTTTTACCTTGTCTTATTATACCTTAATTAATTGATTAGCTAATTAAGATTAATAGGGTTCTATATATAGGATAGTTTAGACTTAAGATAAAAAAAAACGCTCATGTTCACTTTCTTCCCCCGCCCGCTTACGCCTGTTCGCGAAACAGAGAAACTGCCGGAACCGCTACCATCGGACGCCGATTCCGGGAGCGTTTTTGTACTGAATTCGATTCCGAAAGCGGATTTGGATTGCTCTCGCCTAGACCTTCATTCCTACGGTAAGAAACTCAGTTTTTGTGGTGTTTCTAAGGGTCTCGAATTTCTTGGGTTGTCTATTTCCGCCATTAAAGCTCCAGATTTCATCTTTAGGTGTTGTTGCTGCTGGTGATGAGTGGGAATAAGGTAGGCCGACCAAGCTTTGCTAGAAATCGAGGCAAGTTGTGCTCTTGCCCTTGCCATGTAGCTTTTCTTGTTCATTTTGTTCCTTGTTGTTAGTTAATCTCCCAGATTTCCTCTTACTTTATATGCCCAGCTTTTCCCGAAAATCATAACCAAGCCTGTGGATACTTCGTGTTTAGTTTTCTTTCTTAAACAGCCTTGTCTTATTGTTTTTTTAATTCCTACTGTTGAATTGCCTTGTTATCGGGTTGGGAGTAGAGTAATGTGTGTTGGAGTTAACTTTTCTGTGCAGTAGCTGTAGCCGGTTAGAGGAGAAAAGCTTTAGTTTTATTTTTATGCAAAAAATCTGTCTTGCTTAGGCTCGGGTTTGGGTGAATTTGTGCTTGCCTGTTTAGTGGCTGTAGCAGGAGCCTTTACTGTCCTTAGTCTTGATGATTAGAATAATTAAGGGCTTATTGTTAAGTGTGGTGCACACACTCAACGCCGGGTCTGCTTTGGCTTGGCGTTGAGTGTGGTGCACACACTAAACGTCGGGTCTGCTTGGGCTTGGCGTTCAGTGTGGTGCACACACTCAACACCGTGTCTGCTTGGGCTTGGCGTTGAGTGTGGTGCACAAACTAAACGCGGGGTCTGCTTGGGCTTGGCATTGAGTGTGGTGCACACACTCAACCACATAACCTCTTGGTTTGTTCTTTTGCGGCTAAGTATCGTGGCGTTGAGTGAGTCGACCTCACTCAACGGCATGGCTGTCTAGCCGTTGAGTGAGGCAGACTCACTCAACGCCGCAGCCAATCCGCGTGGTTATGTCAGATGTCGTTGAGTGAGTGGGCCTCACTCAACTCCATGGCGGTTTAGGCGTTGAGTGAGGCGGGCTCACTCAACGCCGCAGCCCTTTCTTGAGGTTAAGTATTTTGGCATTGAGTGAGTCGATCTCACTCAACGCCTAAACTATTTTGGCATTGAGAGAGGTGGACTCACTCAACGCCACAGTTAGTTTTTGCGGCTAAGTGCTAAGGAGTTGAGTGAGTGAACCTCACTCAATGCCGTGGTTGTTTTGGCGTTGAGTGAGGTTAACTCACTCAACGCCACAGCCAGTGTTGCAGAATGCGTTGAGTGAGTTAACCCCACTCAATGCCGTAGTTATTTTGGCATTGAGTGAGGTTAGCTCACTCAACGCCACAGCCAGTGTTGCAGAAGGCGTTGAGTGAGTGATCCCCACTCAACGCCATAGCTGTTTTGGCATTGAGTGAGGTTAGCTCACTCAACGCCAAGACCAGTGTTGCAGAAGGCATTGAATGAGTGAAACTCACTCAGCGCCATAGCTCTTTTGGCGTTGAGTGAGGTTAACTCACTCAACGCCACCATCTGTTTAGGCATTGAGTAAGTGGGGCTCACTCAACGCCATGCCGTGTTGAGCCATCTCAATGTTTTTTCCTTACCTTGATTTTCTCTCCCAAGTGAATTTCCTTTGGTTTTGAGGTTCCTTGTCGGCTATGTTTTTTTTCAAAGGCCGAATAGTGGGTTTTGGTTAGTAGTGGTGGTTTGAAGCTCTTTATTGGGGTGAAGTTATCTGACTTAGCCGTGGCCACACTTTTATCTTGTTTCAGGTACAGGCTGGGCAAGTTGGTGGGAGGTCCCTAGTTCTTTCACATGTAAACCCTCGAGCTTGGTTTCTTCGAAATGGTGGTTGGGGTACTAAGTTTGCCTCTGACCCGGATCTGCGTTGTTTTTTCTACTTCCATCTCTCACAACTTAGGGTGTTAGACGTCTCTTCCTTTGTAGAGTGCCACGTTTTGGGCTCATGGCATCCTTGTAAACTCTGCAGGATTATTGGCATGGTTGTTGCTGTTTCCTCGCACATAGTGCTTTTCCCTTTTTGTCTTGCCTTGGACAGTGGTGCTTGTTACGATTTACTTACTCTTCTTGCTTATCTTTTAGCTTAACATTTACGTACAACTTATTTTTTTTCTTGCTGAGGTATTCTTTTCTTCTTTGATTGCCTCAGGTTCTGGTTAGTAGACGATTAGGCGGCTAGTTGTGCTGTGCTGTTGCTGGTGGTCTCTCGTACTATGAAGATCAGTTCTTTGGTCTTGTATGGTAGTTTTGTGCTTCTTTCTTACAGACATACATACTTGTACGTGGGTTCGTGTCAGTTTGTTGGCGCCACTGGTAGTTTTACCTTGATACTAGATATATTACCTTTTTGCTGCTACCTTTTCTGGAGATAGTCTACTTGCTCTTGGGATGATTTATGCTAGGTTGCTAGTTACTTTTAAACCTAAAAACACTATTATAAGTATATATCATGATCAGAATGTTTTATAAAACTCAACACTATTTTCCGAATAATGTAAAAAGATCGTGTTCCTATATATAGTATAAATTAAATGTAGGGTCCTGCAAAGTATAAGTTGTCCTCTTGGGACACATATGCACTCTTTTAGGATGTCAAACTTGAATAAAGTATATTTTGTTGCGTATAAGTATATCTTTTAAACTGTGGACTAGATGATCCACTGAACCGAGGGATACGGCCTTTAAAAATATAACTGTTTATTTTTAATCATATAACTCATGAATTTTCATAAAGTAAAGTAGATAGTTTTGTCTGAGCGTCAGCAGTTATCCCCTGCTCAACGTGGCATCACGACGCATGTTTTCCCATACTCTGATAACTCTTAATTCAGAGAAAATGCGGGTTGTGACACTATTGACTTCTCATTTGCAAAGATGAACAGGTGTTCACGAGTTCTCTTTAGGTACTTGTGCTATATTTTAAATTTACCTACTTTTTACTTCTCTTTTGTAAGGATTTGCAGGTGTTCACGTGTTCACCTTAGGTACTCGTGTTATATGTTTATATACCTGCTTTTGACTTGTCTTTTCCTGAGATTAGCATGTTTTCACGAGTTCTCTTCAGATACTCATGTTATATGTCAATTTACCTGCTATTAACTTCTCCTTTGTTAAAATGAGCAGGTGTTCACGAGTCCTTTTCAGGTACTCATGTTATATTTTATATTTATCTTCTTTTGACTTCTCTTTTGCAGATATTTGATGGTGTTCGCGAGTTCACCTCATGTTCTTGTGTTATATGTTTATTTACCTGCTTTTGACTTATCTTTTGCATGGATTTGTTGGTGTTTGCATGTTCATATTATATACTGGTGTTATATGTTTGTTTACCTACTTTTTACTTCTCTTTTGCAGAGATGAGTTGGTGTTCTCCAGTTCACTTTATGTATTCACGTTATATGTTAATTTTTTTGCATTTGATTTCGCTTTTTTAGAGAGTAGCAGGTGTTTGCGAATTCACTTCAGGTACTCACATTATATGTTTATTGACCTATTATTGACTTTTTTTTTTGGATATTAGCTGGTGTTCGCAATTTCTCTTCAGGTACACGTGTTATATTTTAACATACCTGCTTTTGACTTCTCTTTTGTAGAGATTAGCAGGTGTTTTCAAGTTCACTTCAATTACATTTGTTATATGTTTTCTTACCTGCTCATGACTTCTATTTTGAGGAGATTAGCAATTGTTCATGAGTTCTCTTTAGGTACTCGTGTGATATTTTAAATTTACCTTCTAATGTCTCTTTTGTAGAGATTAGTAGGCGTTCGCGAGTTCAACTCGTGTACTCGTATTATATAGTTATTTAACAGTTTTTAACTTCTCTTTTTCAGAAATTACCATGTGTTCGTGAGTTATCTTCAGGCACTCACGTTATATTTTAAATTTACCTTCTTTTGACTTATCTTTTTAAGAGATTAGTAGGTGTTCATGAGTTATCCTTAGGTACTCGCATGACATGTTTTTTTTACCTATTTTGACTTCTCTTTTGTAGTGATTAGCAGGTGTTAGCACGTTCACCTCATGTACTCGTGTTATATGTTTATTTACCTACTTTTGACCAATCTTTTACAGAGATGTGTAGTTCTTCATGAGTTCTATTCAGGTACTTGCGTTATATGTAAACTTACCAGCTTCTGAAATCTCAATTGTAGAGATTAGCAAGTGTTTACGAGTTCACCTCAGGCACTCGTGTTATATTTTAATTATAAATGTTTTTGACTTCTTTTATATAGAGATTGGAAGTGTTCGCGAGTTAACTTTAGAAATTCATGTTATATGTTTATTTACTTGATTTTTACTTCTCTTTTGCAAAGATGAGCAGGTGTTCGCTACTTCTCTTTTGATATTTATGTTATTTGTTAATTTACATGCTTTTGAATTCTCTTTTCAAAAAGTTAGCAGTTTTTGCATTATATGTTTATTTACCTTCTTTTCACTTCTCTTTTGCAGAGATTAGTAGTTTTTTGCGAGTTCTCTTCAGTTACTCGTGTTATATGTTAATTTATAGGCTATTGACTTCTCCTTTGTGAAGATGAGCAGGTGTTCACGAGTTCTCTTTAGGTACTCGCATTATATTTTAAATTTACCTATTTTTGACTTCTCTTTTACAGAGATTTGCAGGTGTTTGCGAGTTTACCTTAGGTACTCATGTTATATGTTTATATACCTACTTTTGACTTCACTTTTCCAGAGATTAGAACGTTTTCACGAGTTTTCTTAAGATAATCCAATTATATGTTAATTTACATGCTATTAATTTCTCCTTAATTGAAATGAGCAGGTGTTCACAAGTCCTCGATAGGTACTCGTGTTATATTTTATATTTATCTTCTTTTTACTTCTCTTTTGCATATATTTATAGGTGTTCGCGAGTTCACCTCAGGTGCTCGTGTTATATGTTTACATACCTGCTTTTGACTTCCCTTTTGCAGAGATTAGTTGGTGTTAGCATATTCATCTCATGTACTTTCGTTATATGTTTATTTAACTGCTTTTGACTTCTCTTTTGTAGAGATAACCAGGTGTTCGTGAGTTCTCTTCGATTATTCACATTATATGTTAATTTTCCTGCATTTGATTTCTCTTTTGCATAGATTTGCAGGTGTTTGCGACTTAACCTCAGGAACTCATGTTATATGTTTATTTACCTGTTATTGACTTCTCTTTTGTGGAGATTAGAATGTGTTCGTAATTTCTCTTAAGGTATGTTGGGTCCATTGCTCACAATATCCCATATTTGTTGAAGTCAAACAAGTTAATGGTATACACATAGCTTTGTTTCATATATATTTAAATTCTTGCATGCATGTTGGACAGGTATTCTAAGTGGCTGTGATAGGTGTTCACAAGGTAGAGGAGTTGGGAGATAGAAATCTGTCTAAGTCCACATGCGGTGAGTGAAGCCAATTCACTCAATGCCAGATGTTGAAGAAGGATGCTAGAAAGGCTGAAAATCTCCTAAGTCCACAAGCATTTAGTGAAGCCAGTTCACACAATGCCAGATTCTAAAAATCATTGAGTAAGGTGTGGACACTCAAAGATCAACAGTCTGTAAAGTAATTCTGCGGCTAAATCCATAGGCATTGAGTGAAGGAAGTTCACTCAACGCCACACAACAATAAGTGTTAAATAAAGCTGTGTCTGTCAAAGACTCAGCATTAGAAAGCAAAAAAATCCACTAAGTCTAGAATAGTTGAGTGCGGACAGGTCACTCAACGCCTGAAGGAAGATGCGTTGAGTCATGCTCACATAGTCAAAGCTTAGGATGATTCTATCAAAGAATTTTGGCAAAGTTGTGAAGCGTTGAGTGAGGACAGCTCTCTTAATGCCCAAAGAAGATAGCATTTACCGGATAGTGTTAATGCATGGCATGAAGAGAAGGAGATAGAAAAATTAACTAAGTCTAGAAGCGTTTAGTGAGGTCAGCTCACTCAACGCCCAAAACGGAAAGCGTCAATAGAGCTATTGTAACTAATAGCATAATGATGATAGACAGAAAAATCTGTCTTTGTCCAGATGTGTTGCATGAGGATAGCTCACACAACACAGTCAACACATCAGCATGATGGAATGGTTGAGAGAAGCGGCTAAGTAAAAAAGCGTTGAGTGATGAAGCTTCACTCAACGCTCTCAACACCTAGTAGATAAAGAAAGTTACAGCTAAGTCTAGAGGCATTGAGTGAAGCCAGTTCACTCAATAAAATCAACGCCTAAGTAAGGCAGAAGATTTGGCTAAGTCTAGAGGCGTTGTGTGAAGCCAGTTCACTCAACGCACTCAGCGCCTAAATAAGGATGAAGAATTGGCTAATTCTAGAGACGTTGAGTAAAGCCAGTTCACTAAACACACTCAACGCCTAAGCAAGGCATAAGAATTGGTTAAGTCCAGAGGCGTTGAGTTAAGACAGTTCACTCAATGCACTCAACTCCTTGATTGAATTTGAGAATTTGGCTAAGTACACAGATGCTGACGTTAGCACTAGTCAACCTAAGTCAACAAAAATAAAATTTATTGCGGGAAAGCTAGAATTCACAAATAATGGCGTCGGGGCCTGCTGTATGATTTATTCTGCAAAAGGAAGGCTATAACTCAATAATTTAAGCTGGGCCCATGGGTCAAAAGGGTCGTTGGATGGCAGATGATTAATGGAATGATATCAGTTGAGAAGAGAATATCTTTTAGGGGATGTCTTTTCAAAAAACGGCGCATCTTCTTCTTCTTACTCGCCATTATTTTAGAGTTTGAAGCAGAAGTGCAAATCGACTGATCCAAAAGGTCATCAAGTTAGTTGCTGCGATCAAAACCGGTAGTAATAAGATAAGAGACATTTCTCTGAGAGAAAAGCAGCCAATGCCTAACCTTACTGCAGTTACTTTATAGCCCAAGCAGTTCTTATCCTAAAGAATATTTTCTGAAGCTGTGAAGAAGGAATCTGGACTGAGTTTTCTCAGGGCAGAAGGAGGAAGACCCAGAGATCATTTCTCTATTGTCTATTAAACATCAACAAACCTAATCTTTGATATAATCTTTATAGATCTGAGTTTTAAGCCTATTTATAAAGGCCGAGTGTAGGATCTTGTATAGATTTGAGTGGTAGGATTCTGTTAAGAATCTAACTGTTGGGATTTGGCCTGAGTGGTAGGATTCAAGTGTGAATCTAAGTTGTAGGATCCTTTGGATATAATATAGGGCTATCCACCTAGCCTGAGTGGTAGGGCCTTTTGGCCGGAGGTAGGTAATCCATTGATCACTAAGTTGTAGGGCTTTGTGTCTGAACTGTAAGTCTTTGAGGAGACTAAGTGGTCCTGCAGGATCGTGTTGTAAGCTCTTATGAGCCGAGTTTTGGAGAAGGGGCCTTATCTAACAAATTGTTAGAAAGGTGAGGGATAGTAGACGTACCCATAATATGGGTAACCACTATAAATATTGTGTATGCTTTTGTGGATTATCATAAAAGCAAGCTAACCTAGTAACTCACAACACACCAAGTTAAAGAAAATCTTAAAAGACTAGAAAACATTTTCACCCCCCTCTAGGTCTTTAGCAACCTTGGAATTAATGACTTTCAAGTGCTATCAGAGGGAGGTTGCTGAAGAAAGACTTAACAGTCTGAGTAGATATCAAAGGGTATATATTTAAGTATACTTATGGGTTTAGGAGAGAACCATAAGGAGATTCATTCCATGAAGCTTCCTATCAACAGACAAGAAGGCTTTGGAATTTGGAAGGAAAGGGTCACACTCTTCGTGGAGGCATCTAACCTAAGGATCTTTATCACAATCAAAGAGGGACCTTTTTCCCTATGAAAGTCTCACCTCTTGATGCAACAGACAAGACACCAAAGACTTATTCAGAGATGACCAAGGATAAGGTCATTCTTGCCACCTTAGATAAGAGGGTACAAAACATTATTATGAGTGTCATAGATGACTCCACCTTTCAGAATCTGGTGCACTACACGACCACCAAGGAGATGTGGGACACATTGTTGGTCTACATGGACGACATAGAGGAGGTCAGAGATGATAGGAATTCAGAGGCTTTCAGGAAGGGTCAGAAAGAGAGCAAAGCTAGTTTCTATGAAAGATTCTTCGAAATATTAAATGGGCTAAGGACCTATGGTCGGGTCTTTAATAATTATGAGCTTAATGAGAAGTTTCTAAGCTATCTAACTAGAGACTGGTACACCATGATTTGTGCCATCAGGGAGGTGGCCATGTTGGCAGATACTCCTCCACCCACTCTATTTTGGAAGTTGCTATCATATGAAATGCAACTCACTACAAGGAAGGCGGAGGAGAAAAGATGTATGTCCTTGATCAAGGAGAAGTTGTGGACTTCAAGGCTGAGAGCTCAAAGAGGAGAAGGGGTAGTATTTACTCTCCTCCAAGAAGGTAAACTGATTCAAATAGCTCCTGGTCTATCTCATCTGAAAGCAGCATATCAGATAAAGACTTTACTGCCTTCTCCAGATAGCTTCAAAAGTTGATGAGGAGGAAGAAGTGGAGAAGCACTACAAGGGCGGCAGGTATGACTCAAAGGCTAGTAAACATGTTTCCACTAAAGTTGTATGTTACTGTTGCAGCAAACTTTGGCATGTAATAATTGACTTCTCAGTCAAGAGAAAGGAGTCTAGTGAGAAAAAACATCACCAGCACAAGGGCAAGAAGGAAAAGTCTTTCAAGGCTAAGAAGTAGAAGAGTTGGACTAACCCATCTTCATAAAGGTCTGAAGATGAAGAAGAGGAAGCCTACATAGGGCTTATTTTTGATGAGGCAGATGAAGATGTTGACTATCCTCCATCAATGATAGGCATCAAGTCCCCTCTATGACCGCCAGACAGTGACTCAGAGGAGGATGAAGAAGATGAAGCTGACATCAGCTACTATGGGCTAATGGCAAGGTCGGATGAGGATTCCTGTAAAGATCATCCTGGCCCAGCTAAGCTACACTCTCTATCCAATTCATCATCTAAGTCGGAATATGAAACTGGTTCCAATTCAGAAGTATCTTCATCCAAGGATGAAGGTGACTATGAAAGATATCAATCAACTGATTGAGAAGTTTTGTGAACGTCTGAATTCTTTGAAGAAAAATAAGAAGCTTTCCAAAAAGAAGGTCGAGGATATTTTCTCCCTCCAGCATGCTTCTTCCCTACAGTCTGAGTCAGCAACATTGCTGGAACACAAAATATGGGAAGTTAGCAAACTGAAGAACATCACAGTCATTCAGAATAGCACCATTAAATTCAAGAATAGTCTCATTAGGGATCTTGAAGAGAAATTCCAAAGAGAGAAGATAATTATGGCTAGTTACTCTAAGCCCAATTCTGTGTTGCCCATTATTGATTCCTTCTTCTCTCAGAGAAAGAAGAGGGGCTTAGGTTTCAAGGGAAACAAAAGGGCTCCCCCCTTCAAATTAAAGGGAAAAGCTCCAATTCAGCCACGAATTACCATCGATAGGGTAATACTCCATTCTAACAGGTATTACCAGGACTCTATGTATGGTCACTATAGAATGGAAATTCTTCCTTGAAGAATACAAGTGTACCTTCCAATGGAAGGAGAAGAGGAATGAGGATGAGTGCCTTCAAGGCAGCCCATTAAGAAATACAAATGGCTCATCATGAACCATTTGTCTTTGGTGCACCATCCCACACTCTTAGGAATATAGCTACAGCTAAAGTTCAGAGCCATCCAGCAAAGACTCTGACCAAGGATCAATGTATAGCAATACTGATTTGGCTATTTCTTATGCAATCAAGAGCATGACTTCTGCAAAGAAGATTGCTTCTGATGGAATTCAGAGAAGGCCATATAAGTAAACTAGAAGAATTATCTTCAGTCAGATCCTAGCTGAAATGATCCTAAAGAAAAGTGTTATTATACCTTCTGGATATAGAACTATCAGCATAGCTACAAGACCAGCTCAAAAAATAAAGTACAATATTAATGAGTGTTGTGGAAAAGTTGGCCACTATGCCACAGATTGCTGGCAAAATCCTAGTGTGGCTAGAGAAATTGTTAGTCTACCAGTCAAAAGAGTTGTTGGTAGACAAGTCCTTTTTTAGACTACCGTGCAGCAAGGTCCCAATACATATTAGGGTCCTAAGGTAAAATAAACATGTCTTGTAGGTTAGTCCAAGTGCCCATACCCCTTATATGATACTTGGACAGTAGATGTTCCAGGTGTTGGGTTTTCCTATATGACATAACAGTTATGTATAGCGGAAGAAAGAAACAAGGAAAACCGAAAATATTGTTTGCGAATCTTGCAATGATCATTAATCAAGAAGTAATGAGCGATAAATAAATTGTACCTTTGCAGGATTGAGTCAATATTCAACGTAGGTGATCTGATTGATTCGAATGAACGACAATAGCTGGAGTTTCGATCGTAGAATAGTGTCCATGCCTCTACGGATATCCACACGTGCACGGAGAACCCTAGACTCTTGTCGCACAAGATCTGGGTCGAAAAGAGGCTTGCCATCAACATCTCAGCGGAGTATAAGATCATTTAAGGAGAGGCGACGATGATGTAGACGAATCCTAGGAAACAGTTTCCGACGGCGGCTAGGGACGACAGACAGTCAGCAGCGACTAGCAGAGGTCAGCTATTGGCGAGATCGATGGAGGTCGCGAAATCAGAACACTTCCATCGCGAGAAAAAATACGTCGTCTGTCACAACCCGCATTTTCTCCAAATTTAAGAAGTATCAGTGTATGAGAAAACACGCATCGTGATGCCACGTCGAGCAGGGGATAACTATCGACGCTTAGGCGAACACCATCTAACTAGACTATGAAAATTCATAAGTTTAATGATTAGAAAATAAGTTATTTTTTTAAGGCCGTATCCCTCGGCTCAGTGGATCATCGAGTCCACATTTTAGGGAAAAACTATACTTATATGCTACGGAGAATAGTTTATTCACATTTGACATCCTAAAAGAGTGCATAAGTGTCCCTAGAGGACAACTTATACTAAGCAAGACCCTACTTTTAATTTATATTATATATAAGAAAACGACATTTTTACGTTGTTTGGAAAGTAGTATATGAGTTTTATAAGCATGCTGATCATGAGATATACTTATAATAGTGTTTTTAGGTTTGAAAGTAACTAGCAACCTAGCATAAATCATCCCAAGAGCAAGTAGACTATCTCCAGAAAAGGTAGAAACAAAAATATAACATATCTAATATCAAGGTAAAACTACCAGTGGGCGCCAACAAACTTACACGAACCCGCTGGCAAGTATATATGTCTGTAAGAAAGAAACATAAAACAACCTCACAAGACCAAGGAAATGACCTCTACAGTACGAGAGACCACCAACAACAACACATCACAACTAGCCACCTAATCGGCTACTATCCAGAACCTGAGGCATTAAAAAAAGAAAAGAATACCTCAGAAATCAAAAACAAATAAGATGTACGAAAATGTTATTCTAAATGATAAGCCAGAAGAGTAAGTAAACTATAACAAGCACCACTGTCCAAGGTAAGGAAAAAGGAAAACACTATGTGCAAGGAAATAGCAACAACCCTGCCAAAAAATCCTGCAGGGTTTATAAGGCTACCATGTGCCCACAAAGTTGCAATTTACAAAGGAAGAAACGTCTAACATCCTAAATTGTGAGAGATGGCAGTAGCAAAATAATGCGGATCTGGGTTGGAGGCAAACTCACGATTCGGCCTTTGGAAAAATATAGCCGACAAGGAACCTCAAAATCAAGGAATTCACTCGGGAGAGAAAATCAAGGTAAGGGAAAAGAGTTAAGATAGCTCAACACGGCATGGCATTGAGTGAGCTCCACTCACTCAACGCCTAACCAGACGGTGACGTTGAGTGAGTTAACCTCACTAAACGCAAAAACAGCTACGGCGTTCAGTGAGGTTCACTCACTCATTTACTTCTGCAAAACTGGTTGTGGCATCGAGTGAGCTAACCTCACTAAATGCCAAAATAGACAGCGGCGTTGAGTGAGGTAACCTAGCTCAATGCCAAAACAGACGGTGGCATTGAGTGAGTTAACCTCACTCAATGCCAAAACAGCCACGGCATTGAGTGAGGTTCACTAACTAAACGCCTTAGCACTTGGCCGCAAAAACTAGCTGTGGCGTTGAGTGAGTCCACCTCTCTCAATGCCAAAACAGTTTTGGCATTGAGTGAGGTCGACTCACTCAACGCCAAAATACTTAACCGCAAGGATGGGTTGCGGCGTTGAGTGAGTCCGATTCACTCAACGCCTAAATAGCCATGGCGTTGAGTGAGGCCCACTCACTCAACGCCATCCGACATAACCGCGCAGATTGGCGGCGCCATTCTGTGAGTCCGCCTCACTCAACGCCTAGATAGCCATGGCGTTGAGTGAGGTCGACTCACTCAACACCACATGACAGAAAAGCTATGATCATATTCATGCACCCTTAATAACACTCCAGACCGTTACATCTTGCCCAAAAACATTCTAATCATCTAGACTAAGGAAAGTAAAGGCTTCTGCTATAGCCACTACGTAGGCAAGCATAAATTCATCCAAACCCGAGACTAACCAAGACAATTTTTTTTGCATAAAATAAAACTAAAGCTTTTCTCCTCTACCCGGCTACAACTACTGCACAGAAAAGTTAACTCCAACACAAATTACTCTACTCCCAACCCGAGAACAAGGTAATTCAACAACAGGAATAAAAATAGGAAGACAAGGCTGTTTGAGAAAGAAACTAAACATGAAGTATTCAACAGGCTTGGTTATGATTTTCGGGAAAAGCTAGGCATTTTTAGCAAGAGAAAATCTGGAAGATTAACTAACAACAAGGAACAAAATGAACAAGAAAAACTACATGGCAAGGGAAAGAAAACCACTTGCCTCGATTTCCAGTGAAACTTGGTCGGCCTCCCTTACTCTCACTCGGCACCAGCAACAACAACACCTAAACCAGAAATCTAGAGCTTTAATGGCGGAAACGGACAACCCAAGAAATTTCGAGACCCCTTGAAACACCACGAAAATTGAATTTCTTATCGTAGGAATCAAGGTCTAGGCGATAGCAAAACAAATCCGCTTTCGGAATCAAATTCCATCCACAAACGCTCCCGGAATCGGCGTCCGAAGGGGAGCAGGTCTGGCTGTTTCTCCGCTTCTTTTCGCTAACAGGCGCAGACTGGTTTGGTTTCAGGAAGAAGAAAAAGAGCGGTTTATTTTTTTCTAAATCTAACATATCCTATATATAGCACTCGATTAACCTAATTAGCTAATCAATTAAATAATATAAAATAAAACATAGTATAACCGCCAAACACTTCTAAAGTATTAGATAATAAAATGCTTAATAAATAGTATTATTTTTTTCATGAAATACAAAACGACGCGAAAATCGAACATCCTCGGAATTCGACGAAATTCGCACCGTAGCTAAATATCCACGCTACGAACACAACGGCGAAGTAGAAATCAACTTTTGACGAGCACAACTCGAGTTATCTCCACCCGAAACCAAAACACATACACCCCCCGAGAGGCCACTTCGGGTCACCCAAAACGACTCGGCTTTCTAAGGAAAACTTGCCCATAGGCTACAAAATAGGCCACTCAGTCCTAAGGAGTTAAGACCCACTCCACAAATGACACAAGACAAGAAAACTCGTCGATATAACGCCAAACGAGAATTAAATAATCGCAGAAAAATCGGGGGCGTTCCATCGTCGGCTTCCGCAAAATTTGGTGTGGAATGAACAGCCGCTTGGTTCCGGTTCAACAGTAAAACGTATTTATAAAGTAAACAAGAAATCTGATAATTGCAGACCTACCGAAACCATACTTGGATAAATAAAAGGGTCGAGATAGTATTCAGCGAGTATCAACTTGATAATCGGCGAGTGACCATAATGACACTCGACAAATCGACGATAGCACACAACGATACTCGACAAATCGGTAAGAGGAAATGACAATACTCGAAGATTCGATGAGTACTACTTTAATACTCGACGAATCATTGAAAGGTCACGATGATACTCATCGAATCCATCCCACTCGTCGAAATAACTTAACCATACTCGATGAAATTTCCTTAGCTCTTGCTGACTATAAACTTGACGACCCATATTCATAATACAGGTCCCAGAATGAAATTCCACCACGTCCAGATCGTCATAGGCATGGTCCTTCACTCATATCACAGATAAGAAAGGCCAACACAAACCTATCCAACTTCTCCAAGGCTCTTTTGTGTGACCCCATGGGCTCATACTGCACTGGCAGTGAGGCTACATGCTTGTTCACTTCTAGATTACCATGGTAGAACCAATAGTCTGCCCCTTGATCTTGAAAGTATCAAACAAAAGCTTCACAAACAATGAGCGGCATCTAGCAATACATCAATGCTCCCCAAGAAATAAGAGTTTAAAACTCGATAGCCATTATGACCAATGTATCATTATTGTCATGTCCCTTTGTCCCTTACATCCTGATAGAACTAGAGGTACAGATCGTGTCACCCTCATAATTATTTAATCCTAGTTTTCTTGATCTTGAATGGTCTTCTAGAAATTGTTGAGTCCAATATCATATATTGACTCAACCAAGCATGGCCATGAATTTCTTAGTCCCATTTCATCAAAGGACCCATGGATGCAACTCCTGTCATATAGGAGGACAAATCCCATCTATACTCAAACGCAAACACGCGAATGATTCATAACGTACCCAATTATCACCATTATCATCCAACTTTCTCAAGACTAGACTTTTGATAGCACCAAAGCACGCTCTTCCTCACTCAGTGAGTGTTATGACTTCAGGTCAAAGGACCACAAACATCATTGCCACTTGAGCTATACTTGTGACATGTTCACTCAACAATCCACAAAGTATTCTCACAGTGGGTCTGTCTAGTAAAAATTGTTCATAACAAGTACCCATGTGATGACCTGATATCACACTATAATGACCTGTGAGGATGGGTCATCAGTCAACGCATATGCTAGTCTTAAATGTATCATCATCGCCCTTAGCTTCTAAGATGATACAACAACCAGGGACCTTTAAGAATGAAGCTTCTATGATTATAAGTTCTCACTTTAAGTCATTACTTGACCTATGAAAGCAAACATTCTATGGACATTTATTAAATTGAACTACTCTATCATAATAAAAATAATTGCATAACAAAAGAACTTGCCAAAATATATAAATGAAATGTATGTAGTACTTTTATTCAACAAATGAAATATTACAGCCAACAAAGCATACATTCCAAAAGACTCAAACTAGAGTTGATTATTCAGGTATCGTATACCGATTGATCTAACATGACCATCTTGCTTTCTCTGTGCGAGAGACTTTGTCAGTAGATCCGGAATGTTCTCCTCAGTCGGCACTCTACATATGCTCACATCTCCTCGATTAACTATCTCTCGAATTAGATGGAATCGCTGAAGTATGTGCTTGTATCGCAGATTAGATCTGGGTTCCGAAGCAAGTTCAATTGCACCGTTGTTATCACTGTAGAGATCTATGGGACGAACAATGCTAGCAACTATATCCTAACTCACTTATGAATTTCCTAATCCATGCAGCCTCCTTCACTGCTTTTGCAATGACGATATACTCGGCCTCAGTCATAGAATCGACAACTTTCTCCTGCTTGGAACTCTTCCAGCTTACAGTATCTCCATTTAGGCAAAACACAAACTCTGACTGAAACTTTGAATCGTCCCTATCAGTTTGCAAGCTAGTATTAGTGTAACCCTTTACAACGAGCTCTTCCTCCCGCCGAATACCAAGAACGTATCCTGAGTCGTTCTCAAGTACATCATGATGTTCTTGACTGCTATCCAGTGACTTTCACCTGGTTCAGACTGATACCTGCTAGTCATGCTCAAGGCATAAGAGACATCAGGTCTAGTATATATCATTACATACATGATTGATCCAATTACCGAAGCATATGTAATCAAGTTCATGCGGTCCTTATCATCACAAGATTTAGGACACTGGTCCTTCGAGAGACTCACACCATGAGATATGGGTAAGAATCCTTTCTGGGACTTAAGCATGTTGAACCGTTTTAAAACTTTGTCAATGTATGTACTTTGGTTCAAACCCAACATATTTGAGAGAACTAAGTTGTTAGCCTAAATCACCTAGAGGGGGGTGAATAGGTGAAATGCGTGTCAAATGCGGAATTAAAAAATAACACAGCACACATCAAGCAATCACAGACGACAAGAGATTTATAGTGGTTCCCCAATCTTGGGTACGTCCACTTTACTCACCGATCTAGCAAATCACTAGACTCGGCTACTCCACTATCTCGGATTGAAAACAATCCTACACCTCGGAACCACGTTCCTACAAACTCGATCCAAATCGGATCTACGCTCGGAAGATAAAGCCTTCCTACAAATCTCGGAGAAAAACTCCTACAAAGAAATTTGGTGTGAAAATAAAATACAAACAGTAATAATCTCATATCTTGATCTTGACAGTCTTCTTCCTTGAGAGCTTTGGCTTGATCAGAATATGTTGAAGACGACTTGAGAGAGATCCACAAATCTAAAAAATGGAATCACCTCGATCGAGAAAATAGATCTGAAATCTTTGAGGCTTGGCGAGATCGAGTGATTAACTTTCGTCTGGATCGCTGGAGAATCAGAGTTGAAAACAGCGATCAAAGATCGTCGATCCAGAGCTTCTTCCGTGAACGTCAATGGCGGCGGCGTGAGAAATTAGGGTTCACGGAACTTTTTCTCTTTCTTAAAATAAAATCTCTGTTCACTTGTTATTAGTCAAATCTGAGAGGACCTATTTATAGGTGGACTCCAACGGTCAGAAAATTAATTAGGGATGACACGTGGACCAATCAGAAATGATTAATTTGAAATACACTACGAAATTGACTTAGAGAATTTCAGGAAAATTTAAACAGATATACTCGAGTCATAGAAGAAACATACTCGAGTATCAGATGGTATATACTCGAGTGGATAGAAGGAGTATATTCGAGTATAAGAAAAGAAGCTACTCGAGTGATTCAAAGATCAGCACTCGAGTGAATTTAGAACTATTCGAGTATGAGAGTATATACTCGAGTAAAAACACTTAGAGAAAATTTTGAGATAAGATAGGAAAAGCTACTCGAGTGAAAGAGTTGGAGATACTCGAGTGAGGGGAAAAAGAACTACTCGAGTATCTGGGGAAGATTACTCGGGTATCACTAAGCTACTCGAGTATGAATAACAACTACTTGAGTACAGAATCACTTACTCGTGTATATAGGGAACTACTCGAGTATGTAGAGTTAGAATTTTTCTGAGATGAGAAGCACAGATCTACTCGAGTATGAACAGAACATTTACTCGAGTAACTAACCAACTACTCGAGTGCAAGTTATCATCTACTCGAGTATAATGCAGTCTACTCGAGTATGTAACCTAACTTACTCGAGAGCAGACTCACTTACTCGAGTGTAAAAGGACGTACTCGAGTATGTGGACTTAGAGAAATTTTTGGATCTAAGAACAGAAGGATCTACTCGAATATAATATATGACTTTCTCGAGTCACTAACTATTTACTCGAGTATAAACTTATCTACACGAGTATACAGAGTCACACGATTATGTCTGAGGATCTACTCGAGTACTAAGTCACTTACTCGAGTATATGAAGAAGGCTACTCGAGTATGTGGACTTAAAAATTTCTTTTGAGAAAATAAACTTCAATACTTCTGTCCATCAATCCAAGTGTGTACAACCCCGTATCCCGCGAGTGGTCGACAGGAGTTGAGCCGGCCGGGTCAGACCAACTTGGACCCAGCATGCTGAGCCCGAGCTCGGCAATAGTCGAGCCGAGCTCGACGATGGTCGAACGAAGCCCGGCACGCCGAGACCGAGCTCGGGTGCGGGAACAGGGCTCGACGGTGGTCGAGCAAAGCTCGACAATCCTTGTGCCGTTTTTCAGTCTCTGTTGGAGCTCGGCGATCGCCGTGCCGAGTCCGGGCTCGACGATCGCCGTGCCGAGTCCGAGCTCGGCGGTAGTCAAGCCGAGCTCAGCGCTAGCCGAGCACAGTCCGCCGAGTACGTGCCCGCCTAGGCCCAGGGCGAGGCGAGTCGGGCCCCTTGCCGAGCGAGTGCCCTCTCAGGTCCAGCTCGCATCTTGGCCATGGCATACTTTCACTATGTGGCCCTTTTGGTTTGCCTGTAGTCCTCGAAAACAGTGAAGATTGTATATTGGCAGGCCATCTTTTCCTATAAATAGGACCCAAGGGGTACCCCAGAAGGCACGCTTACTAATTCTCCGGCCTACTAGCGCTTTCTGAGGTACCTTAGCCCGGCATTTGGCTAAGGAGGGGAAGCGCTCTAAGATCTTCCGGGTATGTGGTGGTACCTCCCCGCCGGGCCCTTGGTCTAGTCCTTGTTTCTTCTCTTCTCTTTGTCATTTTCTTGCAGGAGTGAAGTAGGTGCGCGGCCACCCCTTCCCCAAGGGTCGAACTCCACAAGAGACCGATTTTCCGGTTTCAACAAAGTGCATGTAGGAAGTGTATCCCAATAGAGAGGCTATACATGGGCCAACACTTTGAATCACACAATGAGGGATTACATTGTATGGTCCTGTGTTTGGTGACCCATTATAGACTGACATTGGTCTACACTTAGCAATAAAAACCTGCACACATACAACTTGAACACAATATCAAATACACCTTAATTCATCTTAGTTCAAGGTCTGACCTCCTACAAATCTGAGTTATTGTGGAGACAAATCCCAACAATCTCCCCCTATTTGAAGATGTCAGCACCCTCTATACTAAGGTGAATTACTTAAAGTAAAAAGAACAACATATACCAAAAGAATATAAACTGAAGCAGGATAAAGAGTCAAAAAGCCATAATCAGAATCAAAAATATATATATATAGAAATGTTTTTAACAGATTAAAATATCCATTTCCACATTCTCATAGACTCAAGAAGGGGCTCCTTTATGCATTCTTTCTCTCTTCAGCTCTTGTCTCTCTAGGTAACTGAAAGGTTTAGGAAAATAAGTTCTGGGCCTAGGAGGAGCAGCTGGGTTGTTGTATCCCCAATTCCTATCATGAAGTTTGATCTTGATCTGAGATGCTTCATAAGCCTTCCATTCTGAATAACTGTAATAGTGATCTCTGTTCTCACCATGATCTGTTACTAACTTCAGGGTATCAAGGATCAGAGATTTCGAGGTTGGACTCCAAACTTCATAATGAACAATTTCTGATCTACCTTCAGAAGCTTGGGCAGGCTCTTTTCTAGGTGCAGAACGGCTGGCAGAAGCACCATCACCATATTTTCTTTTCTTTCTTGGGGCACCTTGAGAACTGGGAGGAATTTCATCTTGCCACATATCAGAATAGGAGAGAGGGGGCTCAGTCACATCACCATCAGGTCTGGGTGAGAAGACTGGCACACCTTCTGGTATAGTTGCCTGAGCTGGGGCATCTGCTGGAGGTTATTCTTCAAGAGGATTTAAGAAGCTGGGAATGATGGTAGGATTGAGCTGGGCATTAGAGAAATTCTGATTATTTACCCATACAGCTGTATCATAAATGTAGAATTTGACAGATTGGAGCTGGGCTAGGAAGTCTGCTTTCATATCTTTTACAAGACCATCCACACCTACTTGAGCTTGTTTAGATAGTTTTTCAACTTGTTCTTTTACAGCTGCTTGAGCTTGTTCAGATAGTTTTTCAACTTGTTCTTTTACAACTTTCTCCCCCTTGGTGATATCTACAGCTAGCTTGGCAATTGCTTCATCTCTGAAGGTGCCAACTTCTTCACATACTTTCATCACATTTGCTTCAGCATTCTTGTCCATTACTATCTGATTATGTGCAACAGTTTCTTTTTGATTTCTTAGTTCACCTATGCTTGTGATAGTGTGATCTAGTGCTTTTCCACCTAGCTGAAACAACCTCTTGAGCTCATCAGTATTGGCTTGAATTTCAGCAAAGCCTCTACTCATCTCCTTTTCAAGAGTAGTGACCTTGTTATTTACTGAGGCTAGAGATTCATCAAAGTACTTTCTCTGTTCAATGAGCATCTGTTCAATCTTACTCACCAGATCTGAAGAAGAAGAAGGAGCTGAGGTTGGTGCAGGAACTGAAGGAGCAGGAGCAACCCATGGAGGGATTTTAGTAATTTTCACTGAACTGACAGCTCTTTTGAAGGGTTCTACCAAATTTGAATCTTCAGTGTTGATGAAGGAAGGAAGGGTGAAGTCCAGTGTCCTCAGAGGAGCATCCACTGGTTCTGAAGATACTTCCTCATCATCAGACAACAGAATCTGTTCAGGCTGGCTGGACTCTTTAGCTGAGGACTGAGCAGGAGATTGTACAGGAGTCTGAACTGGATCCTGAGCAGGAGACTTTACAGCTGATTCATTCTCAAATAGGGGAGCATCTGAGCTGAGCTCATCAATGAATCTATTTATATCTTCTGCTGTAGACAGTAAGGTTGTTGGATCTGGAATTTCTGAATCAGGATTTGCTGGAGGAGGAGAAGCTCTGACTTCTGCTAGTTCTGAAGGTTCTGAGGAAGCTGGGTACTTAGGATGAGAAGAGGCAGGCTCCCCCTCAACTATTGCACCAGAGGTAGCAGCAGTTTGATGTAGAGGAGGAGATGGAATCCTGTCTTCAGATATACTTGGTTCTTGGGACATTCCTGAAGGAACAGCAGCTTTGGATACCTGGGCAGAATTCAGAATTTTAATATCATATCTCTGGATGGAGGATATGGAAACTTTCTTCATGTGATGGAGGGGAGTCCCTTTGGATAGGTCAAAGACTGATGGGTTAATCTCATGAAGCAGGAGGGAGATAATTCTGCCAAAGCTGGGATGCTTGATGCTGTCTCTGATTTTGTCTAGGATCAACAGTCCAAACTGGAACTGTTTGCGGCAGATGATAGCTTGCATTATGTCAAACATTTCCATATAAATATCTCGAATGGAATACGTCTTGCACAACAGTACCTTAGCTATAACATCCACTAGGAATTTTCCTTCTGAGTTGAAGTCGGCCCTGCTAAAGGAGTGGGCTTGAGGGTTAGCTCCACAGAATAAGCTAGCCCTTACTGAATCGTCTGCAGTCATTTCGGCATCTTCATCGATCACTGGAAGCTTTAAAAGAGTTGCAAGAGAAACTTTATCCAGTCAAATTTTTATCCCTCTTACCTTGGTTTTCAGGAGCTTTCCATTACGCTTTATCTTCAGATTCTGATAGAATTCCTCAACTGCCGGGAAAATGACTCGGCACGGCGACATGAGAACGAACGACAGACCGGCGGTTTCGAACAGAATTAGAAGATTACGTAAATCATCTGAAAGATCGGCTATACCCGCGGGGGCAAGTTCAGAGCCGATGCCGATTTTAGAGGAGGGGGCCATCTGCGATTCTGGAGGATGAGAGAGGCGAAGAAGGCGATGCTCTGTGATTTTCGGAAGATGAGGAGTCGGCGGCTACTCGAGTGAATGAGAAGTGGAAAGGGTTTCTCGATTTTTCTATATATATATATATAATCCTAATTAGGTTTTAGGAAAAGTAAATATAATTTCATACCTGAATGAAGCGGCAAATAGCTCGGTGCGATTAGAAAAAATAGAAATCCAAAATAGAAGTCCGTATACTCGAGTAAATAGCATCATACACGAGTATTAGACGGAACATACTCGATTAGGTAACACCATACACGAGTAGTAGGCAAAATATACTCGAGTAGGTAGTGTTCATACACGAGTATTTTGTCAAATTCTCGAGTAGGTCAGACTTCTTACTCGAGTATTTTCCGTTTACTCGTGTAAGTCTTGATATACTCGAGTATCTAATACTTGAAAGACAATTTTCCTTGGTAGATGTCTATTACCCCTGAAAACTTTATCTCTGACCAGCCAACACCACTGATTTCTTCTTGATTTGTGAGTCCATCACTAGTCTTCTTTGTTGAGCAGTCCGAGTTCCGTTTTGAAGAACGAGAACTTGGACTCGTCTAGCGGCTTAGTGAATATATCTGCAACTTGCCTGTCTGTGGAGACATATTGTAGATCTATGTCTCCATTTTCCACAAGCTCCCGGATGAAATGATAACGAAGCTCTATGTGCTTGGTCCGGCTGTGGGAGACTGGGTTGTTGGCTATTGCTATAGCGCTGGATGAGTCGCAAAACAAAGGATTGTTCTGGAACATCATGTCGTAGTCTTCAAAATGGTTCTTGATCCATAAAAGCTGTGCACAATAGCTGCTTGCAGAGATATACTCTGATTCAGCCGTTGAGATGGCTACACAGTTCTGCTTCTTACTGCTCCAGGAAATAAGTCTTCTTCCGAGGAATTGGCAAGTCCCGGAAGTGCTTTTCCTGTCGTCATTGCTACCTGCATAGTCTGCATCTGAAAATCCAATTAGTTCACTATCATTACTTCTTGGGTACCATAAGCCAAGATTTGGTGTACCTTTGAGGTATCTCAGGATTCGCTTTGCAGCGATGTAGTGAGATTCCTTAGAGTTCACCTGAAATCTAGCACATACACATGTTGAGAACATTATATCTGGTCTACTTGCAGTAAGGTAGAGCAAGGACCCAATTATGCTTCTGTACTTGGTTTCATCAAAAGGTTTCCCTTTCTCATCCTTGTCCAGAGACATAGCTGAGGCCATTGGAGTCCTCATAGAGGTTGCATTCTCCATTCCGAATTTCTTAAGTAGCTCTTTGGTGAACTTGGTCTGTGAGATGAAAATTCCATCCTCAGATTGTTTCACTTGAAGCCCTAAGAAATACTTCAGCTCTCCCATACTGCTCATTTCAAACTTTCCTTGCATAAGTTTAGAAAACTTCTTGCAGAGGTTGTTATCTGTAGAGCCAAAAATGATGTCGTCGACATAGATTTGCACTAGCAGAATCTTGCCTTTTATTTCCCTAAGAAATAATGTCTTGTCTATCTTTCCTCTTGTGAACTTGTTCTCAAGAAGAAAGGTGGACAGCGTCTCATACCAAGCTCGAGGAGCTTGTTTAAGACCATATAGTGCTTTTTGCACTAAATAAACATAATTAGGAAAGGTTGAATCAACAAAACCTGGCGGTTGCTCTACATACACTTCTTTCTTTATGTCACCATTTAGGAAGGCGGACTTGACGTCCATATGATAGACGGTAAAGCCCTTAAGTGCAGCATAGGCAAGAAATAACCTGATCGCCTCCAGTCTTACTACTGGAGCATAAGTCTGGTCGAAGTCGATTCCTTCTTCTTGACGATATCCCTTGGCGACAAGTCTGGCATTATTCTTTATAATTGTTCCATCTTCGTCCATCTTGTTCCGGTAGACCCATTTTGTCCCAATGACGTTCTTACTCTTGGGTCTAGGAACAAGTGTCCAAACTTTGCATCGTTTGAACTGATTCAACTCTTCTTCCATGGCTAGAATCCAGGATGCGTCGGAGTTGGCTTCCTCAAACTTCTTTGGTTCAACTTGTGAAAGAAAACTTAAGTATAAATTCTCGTTAGTTGTACCTCGACGAGTTCTGACGCCATCCCGAGGATCTCCTATGATTTGATCAACGGGGTGATCCTTCAAGTGTCTGAACTCTAAAGTCCTTGCATCTGGGATCTCTTCAGCCACTGGAGTTGCATCTTCAGCTGGGATGTGTTCTTTATTTTGATCATCTACCTCTTCAATGGGGGTTGTAGAGGTGATCTTGATGAATGTCTCATCCTTATCTTTAGTAGTTTCATCCAGGCTAAGTTCTTTCAACTTTGTACCTGCATCTACAATAGGCACACTAGACAAGTTGCTTTGTAGCAGACTCGTCTCATCAAATACAAGATGTATCGACTCTTCCACCACCAGAGTTTTTCTATTGAATACTCTATAGGCCTTACTATGGCTACTATAACCTACAAAAATACCTTCAAAGCTTTTCTCTCTAAACATGGTAGTGTGATACTTACTGTTGTTAAGTACGAAGCACTTACAGCCAAAGATTCTAAAATATGAAATGGTTGGTTTCCTGCCTTTTAAAAGTTCGTAAGGAGTCTTATCATGGTTCTTGTTGATGAGAGCTCGATTTTGCACGTGACAAGTGGTGTTTACGGCTTCAGCCCAGAAGTACTCTGGAAGTGAAGCATCACTCAACATGGTCCGGCAAGCCTCTATGAGTGTTATGTTCCTTCTCTCAGCTACTCCATTTTGCTGTGGAGTGCGAGGAGCGGAAAACTCATGAAAGATACCTTGACTTTCACAGAATTCTGTCATGGCTCCAGACTTGAATTTCGTTCCATTGTCACTTCTGATTTTGACTACGGAAAGTTGTATTCATTCTGGATCTGCCTAACAAAATTAGTGAAAATACCGAAGGTATCTGACTTGTGTTTCAGAAAGAATACCCACGCAAAGCGCGAGTAATCATCCACAATAACCAACGTATATTCCTTACCTCCCAAACTTCTAACCTGCAGTGGACCAAACAAGTCCATATGGAGAAGCTGTAAGCTTTTATTGGAATCCTTGCCTATTATGCTTTTAAACGAACTTCTTGTTTGCTTGCCTTTGATACAAGCGTGATAAGGACTGTCCGTAACGCACTTGACATTAGGTGCATCACGTATTAAGTTTTGAGAGAATAATTTATTAATAGTTTTGAAATTAATATGTGCTAGTCTCTTGTGCCATTGGTCAGCAAGGGATGCACTACTTTTTGCTAAAAGACATACTGGTGTAGAAGTGTCAATACAAATGAAATTTAAACAGAAAATATTTCTACTTCGAGTGCCTGATAAAATAGTTTCCATGTTGTTAACCGATTTTATCAAACACTTGTCAGCATGAAATTCAACTACGTATCCTTTATCGCATAATTGGCTTATGCCTATGAGATTGTGTTCCAATCCTTCAACATAGGCTACATCCGAAAAGGATACGCTACCGTTAGAGATCATACCATAGCCTTTAGTTATTCCTCGATCTGAACCTCCAAAGATGACCTTTGGTCCGTTGCAGACTGAGGTGTAATTCTGGAGTAGGCTCCTTGTCCCGGTCATATGCCGAGAACATCCGCTGTCCAAATACCAGATTGGCATTTTGGTGGCCTTTGGACATACCTGCAATTACAATCACTTAGCCTTAGGAACCCAAACATGTTTGGGTCCTTGGTCTCGAGTTAGAAAACTCCCCCTACGAGTATTAGCCTCATGAGTGGTCATTCTCACGTTGTTAACTTGAGGGGTTGCAGCATTACTAGGATTGAACCAACAATCGATGGCAAAGTGACCAATTCTGCCACAACACCAACAATCGAACCTGTTGTATCTTTGCCTTGTGTAGTCCTGCTTGACTTTCTAGAATGAAGGTCCAGCAGGAGCTTTACTCTTGGTGGAAGAGGCTTCATGATGATGGCAATTACATGAAGTCTTCTCCTTCATAGGCTTTTCTACAATGGGTTTTACTTTTGGTGTCTTTTTGATATTGTGTGTAACGACCCCATCCGTTACATAACGTATAGTAGAAGGTCCGGCCGGGGCCCCACACTATATGCCACAAACAGACGGTGAGGTCACAGGATAATACCAAACCATACACGAGTCCTAACTCAGAGCATTGTAGCGGAAGCTTTAAGTTGTAATTTGAACTCTAACCAGGAATGTCCAATATATATAAACCACAGTTATATATACAACCACGAAATGTACAACAAAGGTTTGGCCTTAAGGCCTTACAGTTCCTCTTTCCATCAACATGGATTACAAACCTCGGCGCGCAGGCCGGCCATACATGAGGAAAAACTAAACAAACAAAATCATTTGCTCAGCCTTCAAGGGCTAGCCGCAGCAGCAACAACAACAGCAGCAAGGGCTTCAGCCCTTCACTTACCACTTGGCTCTCCAGCACCTGTATAGGGACAATCCACCCAACGGTGGCAAACAAGGCAACGGTCAGCATTCAGCTGACCCAATTATAACAATCCTACCCCTTTCTCGGGGCAGTCGCAATCTTTCCCTGCACAGCATGGTATCAACAATAGCAACTATGTGCGCGCAGGCACATTCAAGCCATCACAACCATCGGCCACACGGCCCGACAGTCCGTGCACTCAGGGCACATTCTTGGTGTACCGGAATACCAGGGTCAACACCACCGTCTACACGGTATTTGAGCATTCTAGTCTTTTCGGCGCGCGGGCCTAAGACTCTCATTAGGCGCTCCAACAAAACCTATAACCAGGCTTCTAAGTCGGACGGACCTAACGCAGGTACGGATCAGCCACCCCCCGTTGCTCAAGGCGCCGTGCCACCTCGAATACGGAAGTATCCATGGCAATTTATAGGCGCGGGTCGGTTTCACCTTTCCTGTTCGGCAATCTGCCTTTCATCGAGTTGCAGCCCAACGGATCAACCGCACACAAAGTGGCAACGCACAGCCACAAGAGTTGCATCCAACCCTCTTCATTTCCTGGACTTCATCCAGTACTTCCTGCTGCACCAAGCAACAGGTAGGCACAAGGCAACACAAGCCATAATCACGGAGCCTTCTCCGATATGCAAACAAGTATCACCAATCCAGACCAACATGTCTAGATGGGCTTCACACAGCATGCCTAGATCCGTACTCCAATTCCGGACTCTAATAAGGGGGACTTCACATATCTACCCCAAGGGACACCACAACCCACCGCACACTCGCGGGGAAGGGTTTTCCCTATGCAATGCAGAAAAGAAGGACTTCACATGTCCAAGAAGGGAGATCGTTACCCTTGTCGATCTCTTGGGAGCCATCGAAATCTAGCCGGTGAGAAAGAACCGTAGCAGCTTTGCCTTCACAATGCTGGCCTCGGATCACGAATCGGACCACGGGAGCTCCGTCGGTGGCTTGATCTCCTCCTTCTTCTTCTTCCTCCTCTCTCTTTCTCTCTTCCTTAACCAAATGAAGAATGAATTCTTCATCAAGACTCTGCTGATTTAATCCAGCCAGGAATCACCTTAGCCCTTGGATCTAAAGAGAGAAAATAAACGGCCACGATTTTCCCAAAAACACACTTTTTTGGCTGACACGGCCTGTGACACGCCCGTGTCACAGGCCGTATACCCTTAAGCGGCACACGCGGTATTCGTACCGACTAATATTTACCAGAACATGGGCATCGACACGCCCGTGTCGAACCTGACATGCCCGTGTCTGTCATGAGACACGCCCGTGTCACCCTTGCCTCACCGAGCTACAAGCAGTACACGGGTAGGCACACGGCATCGTACACGCCCGTGTCAAATCTGACACGACCGTGTTCAAGGCTTGGTTCCGGGCCGTGTAATCTTCTGACTCAGAACGCCTATTATTTGAGTGACACGCCCTGGGACACGCCTGTGTCCCAGGCCGTGTACCCCCGACACGCCCTGGGACACGCCCGTGTCCCAGGCCGTGTAAAACAACCTGCACCTCAAATCCATTTTTGAGTCTTTTGGGGGTGTTACAATCCTCACCCCTTAACAAAATTTCGACCCGAAATTTGCACGGTAAGCAAACAAGAACCAACAATGCTATAACTTGATAACTCTGTTATAACAAAAGGTACACGGTCTACAGCTTATACAAACAACTCGGGAAATTCAGCTCGCATGGTCTGCTCTCGCTCCCATGTTAGCTCTTCACGGCCACAATTGTCCCATCGGACTTTGACCATCCCGATCACTTTGTTCTGCAACTGTTTCTCGGCTCGATCCTCGATCCGAATGGGTCGAACTCTCGTCGTTAGCCCATACTCGACCGGTACCCTGTCATTCTCCACTACTTGAGCTGGATCCTTGACAGCCTTACGCAGTACTGAGATGTGAAATACATCATGTAATCCACCCAAGTCTGCTGAAAGTGCTAGTCGATAAGCAGCTTCCCCAACTCGCTCCACCACCACAAATGGACCAAGATACCTCGGACTTAGCTTTTCAAACGCCGAATCCTGGACACGCCTTTGAAGGGTTTGATCTTCAAATATACCCAATCACCCACCGCGAACTCCACGTTCCGATGTTTGGCATTGTAGTACTTTGCTTGACGATCTTGGGCTATCAATAGCCTCTCCCGAATAGAGCGTATGAGCGAGGTAGCTTCTTCGACTTACTTTTTCCCACTCAGCTTAGCTTCGCCTGCTTCTGCCCAAGCTAACGGTGTACGGCATTTACGACCATACAAAGCCTCAAATGGTGCCATACCGATGCTCGCTTGGTAGCTATTATTATAGGCAAATTCGACAAGGAATATATAATCTTCCCATCTCTTACCAAAGTCTAGGGCGCACATGCGGAGCATATCCTCCATCGTCCTGTTGGTTCGTTCAGTCTGGCCATCCGTTTGGGGATGAAAGGCCGTACTAAACGCTAACTTTGTACCCAACATTTGATGAACTAGCCGCCAATCATTCGATGTGAACCGCCCATCACGGTCACTAACGATGCTCCAAGGAACACCGTGCAGTCGAACAACCTGCTCCACATAATGCTTGGCCAAGGTTTCCACTGAATCGTCTCTTCTGTTTGGAAGGAAGTGCGCCACTTTTGTCAACCGGTCCACAATCACCCAGATTGAATCATGACCGCGTTGAGATCTCGGCAACCCGTGCACGAAATCCATCGAAATGTCATTGAACTTCCACTCCGAAATAGGTAACGACTTCAGGAAACTGCCAGGCTTCTGGCATTCTGCTTTCACCAACGCACAGGTATTGCATTCCGCCACATAACGTGCTACATCTTTCTTTAGTCCGGGCCACCAGAACAGCTTCTTCAGATCTCTGTACATCTTTGTGCTCCCTGGGTGAACTGAGTACTTTGCAAAGTGAGCTTCGTACATCAACTCTTCCCTCAATTTACCCACACTCGGGACGCACACTCGACCATTTCTTCGTAACAAACCGTTATCCCAAGAGAACTGGTCATCCAGCTCATCTTTAGCATAGCGCTGGAGACTTTCATCAAGCTCCGTTGCTCGCCGAACTCTATCTGTAAGGTCATATTGCACCTCCGTCCAGTTCAAGCATGCATCGGTCGACGAACCCTTGTCAACACAAGATATCTCCAATACTTCCAATTCCTGGATTAAACGCTGATCATGCCTCTGCAACCAGCTTGCCCGTACCGGAGTCTTCCGACTCAAAGCATCAGCGACCACATTTCCCTTCCCGGGAGTATAGTGAATCTCGAAGGTGTAGTCCCCAAGGAACTCCATCCATCTTCATTGTCGCATATTCAGATCTTTCTGATCCAACAAATACTTTAGGCTTTTGTGATCTGTATAGATATCCACTTTAACGCCATAAAGATATTGCCGACACAACTTGAGCGCAAAGATTACCGCCGCCAACTCCAAATCATGGACGGGGTAATTCCGCTCATGCACTTTCAACTAGCGCCAGCCATAAGCAATCACTTTACCAAACTACAGAAGGACGCAGCCTAAGCCGCTCCCGGAAGCATCACTATAGATCTCAAACCCATCTGTACCACATGACGATGTCAATACAGGCGCCGTGGTCAAACGACTCTTCAAGTCTTCAAAAGCTCGCGCACACTCGGCGTCCATATGAACTTTTGATCTTTTCTTGTCAGCGTGGTCAGAGGTAAAGCAATCCGTGAGAAGTTTTCCACAAACCGTCTATAGTAGCCCGCAAGCCCAAGGAAGCTCCTGACCTCGGCCACTGAAGACATCACTGGCCAATCTCGAATGGCACTTATCTTCAACGGATCCACCGCGATACCTTCTCCACTTACCACATGGCCTAAAAAGGCTACTGAAGAGAGTCAGAACTCACACTTTGAGAACTTGGCATAAAGCTTATTCCTCCGCAGGGTATGCAAGACCAACCGCAAATGGTTTGCATGATCCTCTTCCGCGAGCATTCTAGCGGAAGCTTTAAGTTGTAATTTGAACTCTAACCAGGAATGTCCAATATATATAAACCACAGTTATATATACAACCACGGAATGTACAACAAAGGTTTGGCCTTAAGGCCTTACAGTTCCTCTTTCCATCAACATGGATTAAAACCTCGGCGCGCAGGCCGGCCATACATGAGGAAAAACAAAACAAACAAAATCATTTGCTCAGCCTTCAAGGGCTAGTCGCAGCAGCAGCAGCAACAGCAGCAAGGGCTTCAGCCCTTCACTTACCACTTGGCTCTCCAGCACTTGCATAGGGACAATCCACCCAACGGTGGCAAACAAGGCAATGGTCAGCATTCAGCTGACCCAATTATAACAATCCTACCCCTTTCTCGGGGTAGTCCCAATCTTTCCCTGCACAGCATGGTATCAACAATAGCAACTATGTGCGCGCAGGCACATTCAAGCCATCACAACCATCGGCCACACGGCCCGACAGTCCGTGCACTCAGGGCACATTATTGGTGTACCGGAATACCAAGGTCAACACCACCGTCTACACGGTATTTGAGCATTCTAGTCTTTTCGGCGCGTGGGCCTAAGACTCTCATTAGGCGCTCCAACAAAACCTATAACCAGGCTTCCAAGTCAGACGGACCTAACGCAGGTACGGATCAGCCACCCCCCGTTGCTCAAGTCACCGTGCCACCTCGAATACGGAAGTATCCATGGCAATTTATAGGCGCGGGTCGGTTTCACCTTTCCTGTTCGGCAATCTGCCTTTCATCGAGTTGCAGCCCAACGGCTCAACCGCACACAAACTGGCAACGCACAGCCACAAGAGTTGCATCCAACCCTCTTCATTTCCTGGACTTCATCTAGTACTTCCTGCTGCACCAAGCAACAGGTAGGCACAAGGCAACACAAGACATAATCACGGAGCCTTCTCCGATATGCAAACAAGCATCACCAATCCAGACCAACATGTCCAGATGGGCTTCACACAGCATGCCTAAATTCGTACTCCAATTCCGGACTCTAACAAGGGGGACTTCACATATCTACCCCAAGGGACACCACAACCCACCGCACACTCGCGGGGAAGGGTTTTCCCTATGCAATACAGAAAAGAAGGACTTCACATTTCCAAGAAAGGAGATCGTTACCCTTGTCGATCTCTTGGGAGCCATCGAAATCTAGCCGGTGAGAAAGAACCGCAGTAGCTTTGCCTTCACAATGCTGGCCTCGGATCACGAATCGGACCACGGGAGCTCCGCCGGTGGCTTGATCTCCTCCTCCTTCTTCTTCCTCCTCTCTCTTTCTCTCTTCCTTAACCAAATGAAGAATGAATTCTTCATCAAGACACTGCTGATTTAATCCAGCCAGGAATCACCTGAGCCCTTGGATCCAAAGAGAGAAAATAAACGGCCACGATTTTCCAAAAAACACAATTTTTTGGCTGACACGGCCTGTGACACGCCCGTATCACAGGCCGTGTACCCTTAAGCGGCACACGCGGTATTCGTACCGACTGATATTTACCAGAACACGGGCATCGACACGCCCGTGTCGAACCTGACATGCCCGTATCAGTCATGAGTCAAGCCCGTGTCACCCTTGCCTCACCAAGCTACAAGCAGTACACGGGTAGGCACACGGCATCGGACACGCCCGTGTCAAATCTGACACGGCCGTGTTCAAGGCTTGGTTCCGGGCCGTGTAATCTTCTGACTGAGAATGCCTATTATTTGAGTGACAGGCCCTGGGACACGCCCGTGTCCTAGGCCGTGTACCCCCGACACGCCCTGGGACACGCCCGTTTCCCAGGCCATGTAAAACAACCTGCACCTCAAATCCATTTTTGAGTCTTTTGGGGGTATTACATTGTGACCATGAGTATAAGGTCCATAGCTTTGAAGTTGAATCTCTTCATAAGGTGCTTTGAAGGAACTCTCGCCGAAGTTACGAGGACGAGTCCAACCTTGGTATCTTGACTTAGGCTTCTCAGGGATTGGCCTGGAAAAGTGTCCATAGGTAGACTCATAGTCGAGCTCGTTCGTAGGAAAGATCACTTTCTTGAACAGAATAGGTTCCAAGGGAGCTTTCCCTTTTTCTTCAGCTAGAGCCTTCCGGGCAGCCTTATTCTTTCTCTTGGCCTTGTTTCTCCTAGAGGATTTACTAAAAGAGCCAATGTGGCCTAAACCAGCACCCTTGGCCTTAGCAGAGAACTCAGCAACGATTGGAAGAACTGTCTTAGGCTTAGAGAAACTCTCAACAAGTTTCTTTTCAGCCTCGAGTTGTTGTTCCAATTCTTTGATGATTTCCTCTTTAAGGTGGAGGTGCTTGAGAGCTTGATTGTATTCATCCATAGCACTATTGAAGTTCTCTTGAAGAGAGTTAGTCTTAGCGACTTCTTCTCTCAAGCTGCTCTCACTAGCCTGTAGAGATTTTATCTCTTTGGCTTGAGTTTTCACTACTCTACGACATTTCTCGTAGGTCATGAGCAACTCTTTGTACTGGGCCATGAGTTCAGATTCATCTTCAGAGGAATAGTCCTCTTGCTCATTATTATCATCAGAATCAGAGAGAGGAGTGTTAGATTTTACCTCCCCAGTGAACTGGGGGACTTGTTCATCATCTGAGTGAGCCATGAGCCCAAAGTAAGCTTCCTCTTCTTCACTCGACTCAGATGAGTCGGAGTCGCTGAGAGTTTTGCTCTTCTTGGCTACTAGACTCTTCTCTGTCCTCTTCTTATGGTGTGGGGATTTCTTTTCCTCTCTTCTTCCACCTTCTTTCTTTTTGTGAGGGCAGTCGGCGATGACGTGACCTGGCTTATTGCAACAATAACAAACGATGTCAGTCGAAATCTGTTTGTTCTGTTTAGAGTTATACCTGTCATGGCTACTTGACCCTTTCTTTCTATGATCACCATCACGTCCTGATCTTCTGAATGAGGCATCTTTGCCTCTCCATTGCTTCTTCTTATTTAAGAATTTCTTGAATTGCCGGGAGAGCAATGAGAACTCTCCTTCAGATAGTTCTGAGCCAGATGAGCTTGGATCAGATGATTCTTCTTCATCAGCTTCAGGAACTGGGGCAGGAGAGCTAGCCTTTGTCTTCCTTGAGCTATCTGCCTTTAGAGCGACAGACTTCTCCTTGGATGCAGACCTGCTGATCTCTTCTTCAGCTTTTCTTGAGTTGATTTGCAGCTCGTAAGACATAAGCTTTCGCAACAGATTCTGCGGGTCTGTCTCAGCTAACCTTCCAAACTCCTGAATGGCACGTACCTTATTGTCCCATTCCTTGGTTAGGGATCTTAAGAATTTGTCATTGAGTTCCCCATTGGTGAAGATACGTCCATAAACTCTGAGGCCATTTACTATCTTGAAGAAGTTCTCAAAAGTGTCAGCTATGGCTTCCTTATGACCCTGCCTGAAGGCTTCATATTTTTGGTTCAGTAGGGACCTTCGATCATCCCTTACTTCTTCTGTACCTTCCATTAGAGTCACTAGGGATTGCCACATCTCCTTGGCAGACTGGCAATGAATCAGATTCTGCAGCATTGAGTCATCGACTGCACTTGCGATAATATTTTTGGCTTTCTTGTCCAACGAGACAAGTGCAATCTCGTCCTTATCGAGATCCATCAATTTCTTTGGAACTTTCTTAGATGAATCTATGGTGGACGTGGTCATAGGAATGTGGGGACCTTCTTCAACTATCATGAAGATCCGGGGATCTACTGCTTCCATGAAGAACTTTACTCTTTCCTTCCACATAGGAAAATTGTTCTTAGGTGCAGATAGGGAGTTTAGCAAAATCCTTGGTCTTAGTCATGCTTGATACTATTCAAGAAACAACTTAGAGGGATAAGATCAAGGTGTTAAACTTTTAACGATCAACCTCCCTCTGATACCAATTGAGAGAACTTAGTTGTTAGCCTAAATCACCTAGAGGGGGGTGAATAGGTGAAATGCGTGTCAAATGCGGAATTAAAAAATAACACAGCACATATCAAGCAATCACAGACGACAAGAGATTTATAGTGGTTCCCCAATCTTGGGTACGTCCACTTTACTCACCGATCTAGCAAATCACTAGACTCGGCTACTCCACTATCTCGGATTGAAAACAATCCTACACCTCGAACCACGTTCCTACAAACTCGATCCAAATCGGATCTATGCTCGGAAGATAAAGCCTTCCTACAAATCTCAGAGAAAAACTCCTACAAAGAAATTTGGTGTGAAAATAAAATACAAATAGTAATAATCTCAGATCTGGATCTTGACATTCTTCTTCCTTGAGAGCTTTGGCTTGATCAGAATATGTTGAAGATGACTTGAGAGAGATCCACAAATCTGAAAAACGGAATCACCTCGATCGAGAAAATAGATCTGAAATCTTTGAGGCTTGGCGAGATCTAGTGATTAACTTTCGTCTGGATCGCTGGAGAATCAGAGTTGAAAACAGCGATCAAAGATCGTCGATCCAGAGCTTCTTCCGTGAACGTCAATGGCGGCGGCGTGAGAAACTAGGGTTCACGGAACTTTTTCTCTTTCTTAAAATAAAATCTCTGTTCACTTGTTATTAGTCAAATCTGAGAGGACCTATTTATAGGTGGACTCCAATGGTCAGAAAATTAATTAGGGATGATACGTGGACCAATCAGAAATGATTAATTTGAAATACACTGCGAAATTGACTTAGAGAATTTCAGGAAAATTTAAACAGATATACTCGAGTCATAGAAGAATCATACTCGAGTATCAGATAGTATATACTCGAGTGGATAGAAGGAGTATACTCGAGTATAAGAAAAGAAGCTACTCGAGTGATTCAAAGATCAGCACTCGAGTGAATTTAGAACTATTCGAGTATGAGAGTATATACTCGAGTAAAAACACTTAGAGAAAATTTTGAGATAAGATAGGAAAAGCTACTCGAGTAAAAGGGTTGGAGATACTCGAGTGAGGGGAAAAAGAACTACTCGAGTATCTGGGGAAGATTACTCGGGTAATCACTAAGCTACTCGAGTATGAATAACAACTACTTGAGTACAGAATCACTTACTCGAGTATATAGGGAACTACTCGAGTATATAGACTTAGAATTTTTCTGAGATGAGAAGCACAGATCTACTCGAGTATGAACAGAATATTTACTCGAGTAACTAACCAACTACTCGAGTGTAAGTTATCATCTACTCGAGTATAATGCAGTCTACTCGAGTATGTAACCTAACTTAATCGAGAGCAGACTCACTTACTCGAGTGTAAAAGGAGGTACTCGAGTATGTGGACTTAGAGAAATTTTTGGATCTAAGAATAGAAGGATCTACTCAAGTATAATATATGAATTTCTCGAGTGACTAACTATCTACTCGAGTATAAACTTATCTACACGAGTATACAGAGTCACACGAGTATGTCTGAGGATCTACTCGAGTACTAAGTCACTTACTCGAGTATATGAAGAAGGCTACTCGAGTATGTGGACTTAGAAAAATTTCTTCTGAGAAAATAAACTTAAATAGTTCTGTCCATCAATCCAAGTGCATGTAGGAAGTGTATCCCAATAGAGAGGCTATACATGGGCCAACACTTTGAATCACATAATGAGGGATTACATTGTATGGTCCTGTGTTTGGTGACCCATTATAGATTGACATTGGTCTACACTTAGCAATAAAAACCTGCACACATACAACTTGAACACAATATCAAATACACCTTAATTCATCTTAGTTCAAGGTCTGACCTCCTATAAATCTGAGGTATTGTAGAGACAAATCCAACCAATATTTTTTATCTATCTCTATAGATCTCAATACCAAGTATATAAGTAACTTCACCCAAGTATTTTATTGAAAAGCAGTTCCTTAGGTTGTTCTTAACAACATATAGGGTCGGTTTGTCATTCCCAATCAGCAATATGTCATCCACATACAATATCACAAAGATAACTATGCTTTCCACTAATCCGTTTGTAAACACACGGTTCATCCTTGTTCTTGATAAAGCTAAACTATTTGATCTTTTCATCAAAACAAAGATTCCAACTATGAGAAGCTTGTTTCAATCCATAAATGGATCTCTACAACTAGCATATTTTAGTGGCTTCACCTAGAGAGACAAAATACTCGGGTTGTGTCATATACACTTCCTCAATGAGGTTCCAATTAAGGAAAGAAATTTTGACATCCATCTGTCAGATCTCGTAGTCATAATTCGTAGCAATAGCAAGCAAAATTCTGATGGACTTAACCATTACAAAAGGGTAAAAAGTTTCATCATAGTCAATACCATGAATTTCCTTGAAACCTTTAGCCACAAGTCGCCCTTTGAATGTTTGTACATTCCAATCCATGTTGTTCTTTTTTCTTGAAGACCCACTTGCAACCTATGGGTCTTAACCCTTCAGGTGGATCCACCAAGGTCCAAACTTGGTTTTCATACATGGAGTCCATCTCAGATTTCAGGGCCTCAAGCTACTTCTCGGAGTCCGGTCCACTCATACCTTCTTGATAGGTAGCTGGCTCATCATTATGATCCAAAAGCAACACATCACCTATTTGAGACACGAGAAATCCATATCTCTCAGGCTAAAACATTGGTCTACCAGATCTACGTGGAACTTGTGTTTCTTGAGCAGTCTCTCCAGCTACAACAACTTGTACTTCTGACACAATCTCAAATTCTTGTTCATTAACTGTTTGTGGTTCTTGAACTTCTTCAAGTTCTAACTGAGCAGTCTTTCCACTTAAGAACTCTTTCTCAAGAAAGACACCAGTTCTCGTGACAAACACTTTTCCCTAAGAAGGTAGGTTGAAATATTACCCTTTAGTTTCCTTAGGATACCCCACAAGATAACACTTATTTGACTTGGGTTCTAGCTTGTCAGGCATTTGACATTGCACGTATGCCTCACAGCCCCAAACCTTAATGAACGACATACTTGGATGCTTCCCAGTCCATATCTCATATGGTCTCTTTAGAACCACTTTCATTGGAGCATGATTTAGTGTTAATACAGCAGTTTTTAGAGTGCTTTACCCTTCTTACCCTATTGGTTCCCTACTTTGTTCTTAAACTTTTTTAACTTTTCAAAGGTTTCATATTTGAACTTCATAAGATACACATATCCATATCTACTAAAATCATTAGTAAATATACTAAAGTAGAAGTACCTACCTCTAGCCATAGAACTCATGGGTCCAAATACCTTACTATGTACTATACTCAAGAGATCATCAACGCTCTCATTGAAGCAAATGAAGGGGACCTTAGTCATCTTACCTCAAAAACAAGATTCGCATCTCTCAAATAATTCATAATCAAATGAGTCCAGTAGCCCATCTTTATGGATCTTGGATATACGTTTATCATTTACATAGTCTAAGTGACAATGCCAAAGGTACGTAGGGTTTGAGTAATTCGTTCTTAGTCTTTTAGTATTTTCTATGTTATAGATCTGATTGTCTAAGTTCATAACATATAAACCATTAAACATTTGGGCCACAGTATAATAAACATCATTCTTAAATATAGAAGAACAATTGTTCTTAATAAGAAAAGAAAATCCAATCATGTCCAAACATGAAATAGAAAAAATGTTTCTAGTTATTGCAGGAACATAAAAACAATTATCAAGTTCCAAAACAACCAACTGGGCAAAGAAAGACAGTAAACCCCCACGGCGACAACAACAACTCTTGATCCATTGCCAACGCGTAGGTCCACCTCTCCTTTATTCAGCATTCTTCTCCTTCCCAATTCCTGCACATTTATATAATTGTGAGAACCACATCCGGTATCCAATACCTAGGATGAAGGAGAGGAAAGGTTTATCTCTATAACATAAATACCTGAAGTGGAAGTCATACCTACCCTCATCTTTTGCAGACCATCAATGTAAGAAGGACAATTCCTCCTCTAATGACCAGCCTTACCACAGTTGTGGCACTTTCCCTCTTTCCCTGGGCCTTTCTTTTTCAGTGCAAAAAACTTGGGTTCCAAAGAATACTTGGGTCCTACCTTCGTCTTCTTGAATCCCTTAGCCTTTCCCTTGCCTTTAGGCACCATCTATATGGGGCTTGCAGGCTTATCCTTCTTCATGTTTATCTCGGCAGTTCGCAACATGCCTAGAAGCTCGAGCAGTGTCTTGTTTATTTCATTCATGTTATAGTTTAAGTCAAACTGCTTATAACTGCCGGTATACGATGCCAGGATCAGATTTGTGGCCAACTCTTGGCCTAGAGGGACCCCTAGTCTTTCAAGGTTCTCGATATACCCAATAAGCTTGAGTATGTGAGTCCTAACTAGGTCCGGAGCTCCCATCTAGCACTGGAACAATGCCTTAGTGAAGTCAAATCTCTCTTGACGAGCTTGCCCGTGAAAAATTTTCTTGAGATGCTCATTAATTTCCTTACAACCCATGCTCTCATGTTGTTTATGAAGTTTAGAGTTCATGGTCGCAAGCATGAGACATTCGACGTCTAAGGAGTCATCGAGGTACTTCTTGTAAGCATCTTTATCAGCATGTGATGCATTCCCGGCAGGCTTATCAGGATATACCTCTTCCAAAACATATAGTTTGTGCTCTTGCTTGAGAAAAATTCTTGAGTTCCTGTACAAGTCCAAATAATTTGTTCCACTCAGCTTTTCCTTCTCAAGGATCGCTCTAAGGGATAGGGTGGAGTGTGAGCCTCTTATTATGGAAATTCTATAGGGATACAATCAAAGTAAATTAGTAGTACATTTCAAAATATAATTTTCTCTTTCGATTCGGACTTTAATCAAAATAAATCCAACTATTTTTATTAAATCGATAAACCTTGATATCAATTCGAAGAGTTCATGAGAGTAACTCTCTTAGTGGACAAGATCCTTATTTCACCAACACTATGAGTCAGCTTTGGCTTTTCTCTCATAATGCAGTTATATAGGTAGGAAATGCTTGCCAATTGCATCACTATGCAACTCCTGTATGGCTGGTGAGTAACTCTTAATTCACATCCATCATATGGTGCATGAAAATCCCATGTATCTACGCACTCAACCTTTGAGGTCACCCAGTTTAGCTTGACCCGATGTCGACAGTGGGATATCACATTTTTCCACTCGCACACTTACCAAAATAGATTAATACACCTTGATTTGACAAGCCCACACTTCATCGATCGAGGCAGGAAGAGTGTCATCCATTAGAAGGCATCCAAATACTTAATATTGCTTAAGGGATATTAGATATTCGATTAACTCTTTAATCATGGTTAACATTTAACCAATGTGCACATCCATAAATATTCAACATCAAACATAATCCAAATAAATCCCAGATATGCACAAGAAAATTATAAACACTTGATGAACTGGGCTAAATCTGAACATCAAGAACAGTTCTAAATCTTCAGATTTATATGCACTGGACATGAGCAACATCAACTCCACAGACACATTAGATGTAACGACCCCATCCGTTAAATGACGTATAGTAGAAGGTCCGGCCGGGGCCCCACACTATATGCCACAAACAGACGGTGAGGTCACAGGATAATACCAAACCAATTACGAATCCTAACTCAGAGCATTCTAGCGGAAGCTTTAAGTTACAACTTTGAACTCTTAACCGGAATGTCCAATATATAAAACTACATTTATATATATACCACGGAATGTACACAACCACAAGAGTTTGGCCTTAAGGCCTTACAGTTCCTCTGAACATACATCATGTTTTACAAACCTCGGCGCGCAGGCCGGCCATACATGAGTAAAAAGAGAAACCAAAACAAGGCTTAGCCTTCCAGGCTAGCTGCAGCAGCAGCAGCAACAGCAGTAGGGCTTTCCCGCCCATCACTTACCACTTGGCTCTCCAGCACCTGCACGGGAACAATCCACCCAACCGGTGGCAAACAATGCAACGGTCAGCATTCAGCTGACCCAATTATAACAATCCTACCCCTTGCTCGGGGCATGAGCATTCTTTCCCTGCAAGCATGGCATCATCAATAGCAACTATGTGCGCGCAGGCACATTCAAGCCATCACAACCATCGGCCACCCGGCCCGACAGTCCGTGCACTCAGGGCACATTTTCGGTGTACCGGAATACCAGGGTCAACACCACCGTCTACACGGTATTTGAGCATTTCTAGTCTTTCCGGCGCGCGGGCCTAAGACTCTCATTAGGCGCTCCAACAAAACCTATACCAGGCTTCCAAGTCGGACGGACCTAACGCAGGTACGGATCAGCCACCCCCCGTTGCTCAAGTCGCCGAGCCACCTCGAATACGGAAGTATCCATGGCATTTTATAGGCGCGGGTCGGTTTCACCTTTCCTGTTCGGCAATCTGCCTTTTCATCGAGTTGCAGCCCAACGGCTCAACTACTCACAAAGTGGCAACGCACGGCCACAAGAGTTGCCGCCAACCCTCTTCATTTCCTGGACATCGTCCAGTACTTCCTGCCGCACCAAGCAACAGGTAGGAACAAGGCATCACAAGCCATAGGCATCACAAGCCATTATCACGGAGCCTTCTCCGATATGCAAACAAGCATCACCAATCCAGATTACATCCAGATGGGCTTCACACAGCATGCCTAGAGCCGTACTCCAATTCCGGCCTCTAACAAGGGGGACTTCACATATCTACCCCAAGGGACACCACAACCCACCGCACACTCGCGGGGAAGGGCTTTCCCTATGCAATGCAGAAAAGAAGGACTTCACATGTCCAAGGAGGGAGATCGTTACCCTTGTCGATCTCTTCGGTGCCATCGAAAACTAGCCGGTGAGAAAGAACCGCAGCAGCCTTGCCGTCACAACGCCGGCTTCGGATCGCGAATCGGACCACGGGAGCTCCGCCGGTGGCTTGCTCTCCTCCTCCTTCTTCCTCTCTTCCTCTCTCTTTTTCCTCTTCCTTAAGAATAAAGAAGAATGACTTCTTCAATCCCCTTTCACGACTTATCCATCCCAAGAAACCACCTGAGCCTTTGGATCAAAAGAGAGGAAACTGAACGGCCAAGATTTCCCCAGAATTTCACTTTTTGGCCGACACGGCCTGTGACACGCCCGTGTCACAGGCCGTGTACCCCTGAAGCGGTGCACACAGCTTGAACCGACTGAACAACACGGGTCATCGACACGCCCGTGTCGGACCTGACACGCCCGTGTCAGACCTAAGACACGCCCGTGTCTCCTGCTCCATCGAGCTGCAACCAGTACACGGGTCGGAACACGGCAGCTGACACGCCCGTGTCCAGCCTGACACGCCCGTGTTCCCGGCCGTGTTCAAGGCCGTGTCCGGCTCTGACCTGAATAGGCCAAATTCGCAAAATAAATAGAACACGCCCTGGGACACGCCCGTGTCCCAGGCCGTGTCACCCGACACGCCCTGGGACACGCCCGTGTCCCAGGCCGTGTAACCTGACCTGCTACTCAAACTTCAAGTTGAGTCTTTTGGGGTCTTTTTGGGGTGTTACAACCCTCCCCCCCTTAACAAAATTTCGTCCCGAAATTTGCACGGTAAGGAAAGAAAACCAGCAATGCTATAAGCATGTTATAACAGAAAGTACACGGTCTACAGTTTATACAAATAATTCGGGAAATTCGGCTCGCATGGTCTGCTCCCGCTCCCATGTTAGCTCTTCACGGCCACAATTGTCCCATCGGACCTTGACCATCCCGATCACTTTGTTCCGCAACTGTTTCTCGGCTCGATCCTCGATCCGAATGGGTCTAACCCTCGTCGTTAGCCCATACTCGACCGGTACCCGATCAGCCTCCACGACTTGAGCTGGATCCTTTAACCGCCTTACGAAGGACTGAGATGTGAAACACATCATGTAATCCACCCAAGTCCGCCGAAAGTGCTAGTCGATAAGCAGCTTCCCCAACACGCTCCACCACCTCAAACGGACCAAGATACCTCGGACTTAGCTTTTTCAAACGCCGAATCCTGGACACACCTTTGAAGGGTTTGATCTTCAAATATACCCAATCACCCACCGCGAACTCCACGTTCCGGTGCTTGGCATTGTAGTACTTTGCTTGACGATCTTGGGCTATCAATAGCCTCTCCCGAATAGAGCGTATGAGCGAAGTAGCTTCTTCGACTTCCTTTTTCCCACTCAGCTTCGATTCGCCTGCTTCTGCCCAAGCTAAGGGTGTACGGCATTTCCGACCATACAATGCCTCGAATGGTGCCATACCAATACTCGCTTGGTAGCTATTATTATAGGCAAATTCGACGAGAAATATATACTCTTCCCATCTCTTACCAAAGTCTAGCGCGCACATGCGGAGCATGTCCTCCATCGTCCTGTTGGTTCGTTCAGTCTGGCCATCCGTTTGGGGATGAAAGGCCGTACTAAACGCCAATTTTGTACCCAACATTTGATGAACGAGCCACCAATCATTCGATGTGAACCGCCCATCACGGTCACTAACGATGCTCCGAGGAACACCGTGCAGTCGAACAACTTGCTCCACATACAGCTTGGCCAAGGTTTCCACTGCATCGTCTCTTCTGTTTGGAAGGAAGTGCGCCACTTTCGTCAACCGGTCCACAATCACCCAGATTGAATCATGACCGCGTTGAGATCTCGGCAACCCGTGCACGAAATCCATCGAAATATCATCGAACTTCCACTCCGGAATAGGTAACGACTTCAGAAAACCGCCAGGCTTCTGGCATTCTGCTTTCACCAACGCACAGGTATTGCATTTAGCCACATAACAAGCCACATCTTTCTTTAATCCGGGCCACCAGAACAGCTTTTTCATGTCCCTGTACATCTTTGTGCTCCCTGGGTGAACTGAGTACTTTGCAAAGTGAGCTTCGTACATCAACTCTTCCCTCAGTTTACCCACACTTGGGACGCACACTCGACCATTTCTCCGTAACAACCCGTTATCCCAAGAGAATTGATCATCCGGCCCATCATTAGCATAGCGCTGGAGACTTTTATCAAGCTCCGTTGCTCGCCGAACTCTGTCCGTAAGGTCATACTGCACCTCCGTCCAGTTCAAGCACGCACCGGTTGACGCACCCTTGTCAACACACGATATCTCCATTGCTTCCAATTCCTGGATCAAACGCTGATCATGCCTCTGCAACCAGCTTGCCCGTACCGGAGTCTGTCGACTCAAAGCATCAGCGACCACATTTCCCTTCCCGGGAGTATAGTGAATCTCGAAGGTGTAGTCCCCGAGGAACTCCATCCATCTTCGTTGTCGCATATTCAGATCCTTCTGATCCAACAAATACTTTAGGCTCTTATGATCTGTATAGATATCCACTTTCACGCCATATAGATAGTGCCGCCACAACTTGAGCGCAAAGATTACCGCCGCCAACTCCAAGTCATGGACGGGGTAATTCCGCTCATGCACTTTCAACTGACGCGAGCCATAAGCAATCACTTTCCCAAACTGCAGAAGAACGCAGCCTAAGCCGCTCCCAGATGCATCACTATAGATCTCATACCCATCGGTACCACATGGCGATGTCAACACAGGCGCCGTGGTCAAACGACTCTTCAAGTCTTCAAAGCTCGCCCGCACTCCGGCGTCCAAATGAACTTTTGATCTTTTCTCGTCAGCGTGGTGAGAGGTAAAGCAATCCGTGAGAAATTTTCCACAAACCGTCTATAGTAGCCCGCAAGTCCAAGGAAGCTCCTGACCTCGGCCACTGAAGACATCGCTGGCCAATCTCGGATGGCACTTATCTTCAACGGATCCACCGCGATACCCTCTCCGCTTACCACATGGCCTAAAAAGGCTACTGAAGAGAGCCAGAACTCACACTTTGAGAACTTGGCAAAAAGCTTATTCCTCCGCAGGGTATGCAAGACCAACCGCAAATGGTTTGCGTGATCCTCTTCCGACTGAGAGTATACTAATATGTCATCGATAAACACAATAACAAACAAATCCAAATACTCTCGGAACGTTCGATGCATTAGGTCCATAAATACCGAAGGCGCATTACATAGGCCAAACGGCATTACCGTGAACTCATAATGCCCGTAGCGTGTTCCAAACGCTGTCTTGGGAATGTCACCTTCCCGAATCCTTAGCTGATAATATCCCGATTTCAGATCCAACTTGGAATAGACCGTTGATCCCGCCAGCTGATCAAAAAGGTCATCAATCCGTGGGATCGGATACTTGTTTTTCTCCGTCAGCTTATTCAACTCGCGGTAGTCAATACACAACCGTAAGCTACCGTCTTTCTTTTTCACAAAGAGAACAGGCGCGCTCCAAGGTGACATACTTGGGCGTATATATCCCTGCTCCAACAACTCTTGCAGTTGGACTTTCAACTCAGCCATCTCTTTTGGCGCAACGCGATATGGAGAGCGGGCCACAGGTTTCGCACCTGGCACCAACTCAATAGAGAAGTCAATCTCCCGCTGGGGTGGTAACCCAGGAAGATCTTTAGGAAACACGTCGGCAAACTCTGACACAACTGGCACCTCACCGACACTGGCCTTTGGCTCAACAGCCCGAATTAGCGTGAAGAATAACTCCGCGCCCTTCCGCACAGCATTGACGACTTGGAGTGCAGACAACAACGTTCCGCCAACTCCTCGCATACCAGTGAACTTCGTCACAAGCCCGGTATTCTGGCCCAGTGTAATCTCCTTGGAGTTGCAATCAATAAAGGCACGCTGCTCCGAAAGCCAGTCCATACCAAAGATCACATCAAACTCCGATAACGGTAGCACAGCTGCACTCAAACCGAAATCCCGACTTCCTATTTGCACCTCCACATCGCAAGCCCTATCCGCAAGCATCACACAGCCATTCGGCAATAGCACCCTTGTACTATCCACCATCACATGACTCGGTACCCCAATGCGAGATACGAAATCCTCAGACAGAAAAGAATGCGAAGCACCCGTATCAAACAGGGCTCTCGCTAAAGTATTCCGAATCAGGACAAAGCCTGCAGCACACACACATCATGCACAAGCTAAACAAAAACCAAAACCAAAAGCACAGCAAGTAAACTAAATCAACTCGTACCTGTGACGACGTCACTTTGCTTAATCGCTTCCTGTTGGCCAAGTTGATAGATTCGGGGCTGCGCCTGGGAAGCAGAGGAATCCACCACCGCTTTGCCCTTCTCAGCATACGACGCACCCGTCTTCTTTTCCCCTTTGGGCTGCACAACTCGACAGTCACGAGCAATATGCCCCACCCGGCCACAGTTATAGCACGTACGAGCATCCGGCCTTGATGTCGCTCCCGACACAACGGTCGTAGTCACTTGCCCAGATGGCTTGGACCTCTTGCCCCCTTTCTTCTGGTAAAACGACTTGCCTGGGCGAGGTGCTTGAAACTCTGGCTTAGACACCACCAAGCCCTTATTCCCTTGTACTCGCCTCATGTCCTTCTCCAACGCGCACGCAGTGTCAACCAACGCCTGAAACCCTTGGCTCACAGAACTCGAAAGCAGGAATCGTAACTCATCCCGCAATCCTTCATAGAACCGATTCGTTTTCCTTTGGTCATCCGCGAAGATTGTTCCCGCATATCGTCCCAACCTGGTAAACTCGTGCAAGTAGACATCCACACTATCGTCCCCTTGCTTTAAACCGTTGGAACTCATTTTCCATAGCAATACGTTGCGCCGCTGGGACATGTTTCGCCAGAAATATCCGAGAGAACTCCTCAATCGACACTTGTGTTAGTTGCCTGCCCGCCAAATGGTGTAACTCAACCTCGTCCCACCACAGCCGCGCCTCCCTTCAAGCATGAAGGTGGCTAAGGTGACCTTGAGAGTTTCCTCCGCCCTGATCGCTGTCATTATCCTCTTGACACGCGATAACCAATCTTCCGCCTGCGTTGGGGATCCCATTCCCGCAAACGTAGGAGGACTGAAGCTCATAAATTGCTTCAACTGTCGGTCAGCTGCTCGTGGATCTACAGCCTCAACCGGCTCGGGTCTTACATCAACACGAACTGGCACTACCGCCGGCTGCGCTTGCCCGGTCGGCTGAATCATGGCAAATAGCGCCTCAGCCACTAAGCGAACAGTTTCCGCAGATGGAGGAGGTGTTGGCACCTCAGCTGGTGCCGCACTCTCATCAGAACGCTGGGGCTCAGACTGCCCAGCACCACTACGTGTCACCTATAGGTGGACAAGGCACACATTAGCGAACGTATGCAAGCAAAACAACACAAAAAGGAACGCGCAGATTCCTCAAACAAGATTTTGTACATTCCTTAATGGACATTCCAGAGTTCATTAGCGTTACATCAGGTCGCACAAACACGTGCTCGCCACTCCACAAAAGAATTCGACCACGAATTCGAAAGAGGAAGACCGACGAAAAGCTGATACCAAAATGTAACGACCCCATCCGTTAAATGACGTATAGTAAAGGTCCGGCCGGGGCCCCACACTATATGCCACAAACAGACGGTGAGGTCACAGGATAATACCAAACCAATTACGAATCCTAACTCAGAGCATTCTAGCGGAAGCTTTAAGTTACAACTTTGAACTCTTAACCGGAATGTCCAATATATAAAACCACATTTATATATATACCACGGAATGTACACAACCACAAGAGTTTGGCCTTAAGGCCTTACAGTTCCTCTGAATATACATCATGTTTTACAAACCTCGGCGCGCAGGCCGGCCATACATGAGTAAAAAGAGAAACCAAAACAAGGCTTAGCCTTCCAGGCTAGCCGCAGCAGCAGCAGCAACAGCAGTAGGGCTTTCCCGCCCATCACTTACCACTTGGCTCTCCAGCACCTGCACGGGAACAATCCACCCAACCGGTGGCAAACAATGCAACGGTCAGCATTCAGCTGACCCAATTATAACAATCCTACCCCTTGCTCGGGGCATGAGCATTCTTTCCCTGCAAGCATGGCATCATCAATAGCAACTATGTGCGCGCAGGCACATTCAAGCCATCATAACCATCGGCCACCCGGCCCGACAGTCCGTGCACTCAGGGCACATTTTCGGTGTACCGGAATACCAGGGTCAACACCACCGTCTACACGGTATTTGAGCATTTCTAGTCTTTCCGGCGCGCGGGCCTAAGACTCTCATTAGGCGCTCCAACAAAACCTATACCAGGCTTTCAAGTCGGACGGACCTAACGCAGGTACGGATCAGCCACCCCCCGTTGCTCAAGTCGCCGAGCCACCTCGAATACGGAAGTATCCATGGCATTTTATAGGCGCGGGTCGGTTTCACCTTTCCTGTTCGGCAATCTGCCTTTTCATCGAGTTGCAGCCCAACGGCTCAACTACTCACAAAGTGGCAACGCACGGCCACAAGAGTTGCCGCCAACCCTCTTCATTTCCTGGACATCGTCCAGTACTTCCTGCCGCACCAAGCAACAGGTAGGAACAAGGCATCACAAGCCATAGGAATCACAAGCCATTATCACGGAGCCTTCTCCGATATGCAAACAAGCATCACCAATCCAGATTACATCCAGATGGGCTTCACACAGCATGCCTAGAGCCGTACTCCAATTCCGGCCTCTAACAAGGGGGACTTCACATATCTACCCCAAGGGACACCATAACCCACCGCACACTCGCGGGGAAGGGCTTTCCCTATGCAATGCAGAAAAGAAGGACTTCACATGTCCAAGGAGGGAGATCGTTACCCTTGTCGATCTCTTCGGTGCCATCGAAAACTAGCCGGTGAGAAAGAACCGCAGCAGCCTTGCCGTCACAACGCCGGCTTCGGATCGCGAATCGGACCACGGGAGCTCCGCCGGTGGCTTGCTCTCCTCCTCCTTCTTCCTCTCTTCCTCTCTCTTTTTCTCTTCCTTAAGAATAAAGAAGAATGACTTCTTCAATCCCCTTTCACGACTTATCCATCCCAAGAAACCACCTGAGCCTTTGGATCAAAAGAGAGGAAACTGAACGGCCAAGATTTCCCCAGAATTTCACTTTTTGGCCGACACGGCCTGTGACACGCCCGTGTCACAGGCCGTGTACCCCTGAAGCGGTGCACACAGCTTGAACCGACTGAACAACACGGTCATCGACACGCCCGTGTCGGACCTGACACGCCCGTGTCAGACCTGAGACACGCCCGTGTCTCCTGCTCCATCGAGCTGCAACCAGTACACGGGTCGGAACACGGCAGCTGACACGCCCGTGTCCAGCCTGACACGCCCGTGTTCCCGACCGTGTTCAAGGCCGTGTCCGGCTCTGACCTGAATAGGCCAAATTCGCAAAATAAATAGAACACGCCCTGGGACACGCCCGTGTCCCAGGCCGTGTCACCCGACACGCCCTGGGACACGCCCGTGTCCCAGGCCGTGTAACCTGACCTGCTACTCAAACTTCAAGTTGAGTCTTTTGGGGTCTTTTTGGGGTGTTACATTAGACAAGCTCATTTCTTAATGTGAGATTCAAAATATAACACACTTGGTTTCACAAACCAAATAGATGGACGATTACTGTTAAAGAGTAACAAAGATATGACAATGAAATCACATGCGCTCCTTGCGGGGATATCACAACCACCCAAAATCCATCAACACTTGATGAAAACAGGAATAGACCTGGAATTTAGAATGCTTCTAAAATTGCAGATCTACATGCAATGGATTTAGCAACTTTTGAAACAATGATCATTGCACAAACACCCTCTGGTACCACTATTGGATTTTGCTATAGACATAACAGTTATGCGTAGCGAAATAAAGAAACAAGGAAAACCCAAAAGATTGTTTGCAGATCTTGCGATGATCATTAATCAAGAAGTAATGAGCAATAAATAAAATGTACCTTTGCGGGATTGAGTCAATACTGAACCAAGGTACTCCGATTGATTCCAACGAATGACAATGACTGGAGTTCCGAGCGTAGAATATTTTCTAGGCCTCTACGGGTATCCATAAGAGCACGGAGAACCCTAGACTCTTGTCGCACAAGATCTAGGTCATAAAGAGGCTTTCCCTCAACGTCTCCACGGAGTACTAGATCCGTTCAAGGAGAGGCAGCACCGACGATAAAGATGCCTAGGAAATAGTTTCCGACAGCGGCTAGGGACGGTGGACTGTCAGCTTCGACTATCGGCAGTCGGCGGTCGCCGGGATTGACGACGGTCGCGAAATTGGAACACTTTCATCGCGGGAGAAAATACGATGTCAACTTCTGCAAAATTAGGTCGGGATTGAACAGTCTCTTGGTTCCGGTTCAATAGTAAAATGTATTTATATAGTGAACCAAGCAATCTAATAATTGCAGACCGGCCGAAACCAGACATAGAGAAATAAACTGGTCGGGACATCATTCGACGACTATCAACTTGATAATCGACGAATCGACGAGTGACCATAATGATAATCGATGAATCGTCGATAGCTCACAATAATACTCGATGAATCGGTAAAAAGAACACGACGATACTCAATGAATCGATGAGTATTACTTTAATACTCGACGAATCATTGAATAGACAAAACGACACTCATCGAATCAGCCCATTTGTCGAAATAACTTACTCATACTCGACGAAATTTACTTAGCTCCTGCCGAATTAATACCAGACAACCCATATTCGTAATAAAGGTCGCGAAATGAAATTCCCCCACGTCCAAATCATCATAGGCTTGGTCCTTCACTCATATCATATATGAGCAAGGCCAACCGAATCCTATCCAACTTCTCTAGAGCTCTTATGTGCGACCCCATTGGCTCATACTGCGTTACCAATGATTCTACATGCCTGATCACATCCAGATCACCGTGTTAGAACCAACACCAGGCACATGACTGGAATAAGAAGAAACTTGAAGGAGTACACTCCAGTAAAGGATGGACCCAATGTGATCTTTAGTGGTTCAGAAAGAGGAGTGACCAGAGGTTATGGTAAGATCATAAATTGCATAGTCACTATCATAAAAGTAGCTTATGTGGATGGGTTTCAACACAACATGATAAGTATAAGCCAAATCTGTCATCTTGGCTATGACATAGTATTCCATAAGGACGAGTGACATATTAGGAGGTTCAGTGACCAAGAGGTCATCTTGACAGGCACTAGGAGTGGGAATGTCTATTGTTTAATTTTTTTGTGTTTAGATATAGACTCTCCTCTATGCCTAGTTACAAATGATAAAGTCTCATACTATGTCAAATGACACAAGATACTAGCTCATTTGAACTATAAGACAATTGGCAAGCTCTTTATTGAAGAGCTAGTTTGGAATGGTCCCAAAATGAAATGCACTAAGGAAGGCATTTGCTCTGCATACAAAAAGGGCAAGCAGACCAAAGCTTATTTCAAGAGAATTGGGATCAAAGACTCTGTGAGGTGTCTATACCTCTTGTATATGGACTTTTTTTGGTCCTATGCTAGTTCATAGTCCTAGGTTAGAAAGTCTACACCCTTGTGGTGGTTGATGATTATTCTAGGTTTGCTTCAGATTTCATTTTTAAGAAAAGTCTGAAACCCTTGATGTATTCAAGACATTTGTCAAACAAATTCAGAATGAACTAAATAATACTTTGGTGAAAATCAGAAGTGACCATGAGACTGAATTTCAGTCTGAAAGCATGACAGGTTTTTGAGAAGACCAAGGGATTCATCAAGAATTTTTTTCACAATGAACACCCCAACAAAATGAGATTGTTGAGAGGAAGAATATAACTCTCATAGTAGCTGGCAGTACCTTGATAAGTGACGCATCTCTCCCAGAATAATTCTGAGCTAAGGCAGTTAATACTGCATGTCATGTCCTAAATAGATCCTCTATCACCAAGAGCAACAAGAAGACTCCCTATGAGATCTTGAAGTGCAAAAAACCAAACCCGTCTTATCTCAGGATCTTTAGTTGCAAGTGTTATGTTATTAATAATGGGAAGTCCTATGTGACTAAGTTTGCAGCCAAGTCATATGATGGGATTTTTTTTGTGTACAACAAACATAGTAAGGCCTATAGGATCTACAACTTGGAAAGTCAAGTTATAGAAGAGTCGGTTAATGTAATTTTTGATGAGTCAACTATGATTAAAAGTGAGCTGAAAAGCTCCTCTTCTAGTCCTTCAAGCACAGAGCTATTGATGGACAAGCTAACCAAAAAGGAAGCATCTCCAATTGTCCAAGATGGAGTGGATATTCTAAAGGAAGTACCGGACACTAATGATGTGGATGGATGTCACCAAGATGCAGACATTAAAGCACAGGATGCTGAAGCAAGATTTCCTCCAGCTGTAAGGCATCTTAGGGATCATCCAAGATACCTGATTATTTGTGATGAAAGCTAAGGAGTGGTGACCAGGAGCAGAAGTATCAACACAACACTATACATAAGCTTCCTATCACAAGTAAAGCCCAAAAGATTTGAAGAGGCCAAGATAGATCGATTCTTGATTGTATCTATGCAAGAAGAACTAAACCAGTTTAAGATAAGTAATGTCTACAAGCTGGTTCCCACACCATAAGAGAGTAATATCATTGGAGTCAAGTGGATTTTCAGGAATTAACTAGATGAAAATGGCATTATAATCAAGAACAAAGCTAGACTGGTAGCTAAGGTGTACAAATAAGAAGAAGGTATTGACTCTGATCAAACCTTTCCCCCTCTAGCAAGATTGGAAGCAATCAGACTATTCCTTGTATATGCTACACACAACCGATTCAAAGTCTACTAGATGGATGTGACGTCAACATTTCTGAATGGTGACTTAAAGAAAGAGGTTTATGTTGAACAGGCTCCGAGTTTTGTTGTTCCTAGCTCACCCGATTCTGTTTATAGACATAGGAAAACTCTATATTGGTTGAATCAAGCCCCTAGAGCTTGGTATGAGATATTGTCTAACTTCCTCATTGAGAACTAATTCTCAAGGGGGAAGATTGACAAGACCCTATTCCTAAGGGAATCTAAGGGCAAGAACATCCTACTCCTTATTTATGTTGATGAGATAATATTTGGATCTACTGATGACAACCTTTGCAGTAAGTCTGTAACACCCCAGAAATCTCAAAATGTGTTTGCAAACAGTTTTGGGTTGGAGGCTGTTTGACACGGCCTGGGACACGGGCGTGTCCCAGGGCGTGTCGGGGGTACACGGCCTAGGACACGGGCGTGTCCCAGGGCGTGTTCAGGTTAGTCCACGATCGATAGTCGACGATCGTCGAGCCTGGGACACGGCCATGGACACGGGCATGTCCCAGGGCGTGTCACTCAATAAAATTCGAAAATGGACTGTTCGAGTCAGAAAATTACACGGTCTTGAACCAAGCCTTGAACACGAGCATGTCAGGGTGGACACGGGCGTGTCCAATGCCGTGTGCCTACCCGTGTACTGCTTGCAGCTCGATGAGGCAGGGATGACACGGGCGTGTCTCAGGAATGACACGGGCGTGTCAGGTTCGACACGGGCGTGTCGATGCCCGTGTTCTGGTAAATCTCAGTCGGTTCGAATACCGCGTGTGCCGCTTAAGGGTACACGGCCTGTGACACGGGCATGTCACAGGCCGTGTCAGCCAAAAATTGAGTTTTTGGGCAAATCGTGGCCGTTTAAATTCTCTCTTTGGATCCATGGGCTCAGGTGATTCCTGGCTGGATTAAATTCGTCAAGGAATGATGAAGAAGTCATTCTTCATTTTCCTTAAGGAAGAGAGAAAAAGAGAGGAGGAAGAAGAAGGAGGAGGAGAGTAAGCCACAGCGGAGCTCCCGTGGTCCGATTCGTGATCTGAAGCCGGCGTTGTGAAGGCAAAGCTGCTGCGGTTCTTTCTCACCGGCTAGTTTGCAATGGCTCCCAAGAGATCGACAAGGGTAACGATCTCCCTCCTTGGACATGTGAAGTCCTTCTTTTCTGCATTGCATAGGGAAAACCCTTCCCCGCGAGTGTGTGGTGGGTTGTGGTGTCCCTTGGGGTAGATATGTGAAGTCCCCCTTGTTAGAGGCCGGAATTGGAGTACGGCTCTAGGCATGCTGTGTGAAGCCCATCTGGACATGGTCTGGATTGGTGATGCTTGTTTGCATATCGCAGAAGGCTCCGTGATTATGGCTTGTGTTGCCTTGTGTAACGCCCCGTCTTTTCAGCGATTATTTTTATTCTCGTTTGGCGTTACGATGACGCGTTTTCGTGGCTTGTGCCATGTGTGGAGTGTGGCTTAGCTCCTTAGAACTGAGTGCCCTGTTTGGTAGCCTGTTGGCAAGATCTCCCTAGCAAACCGAGTCGTTTTTGGTGACCCGGTGTGGCCTCTCGGGGGGATGTTTGTGTTTGGCTTTGTTTGGGTATAACTCGAGTTCTGTTCGTCGAAAGTTAATTTCGACTTCGCCGTTGTGTTCGTAGCGTGGGCATTTAGCTACGGTGCGAATTTCGTCGAATTCCGAGGTAGTTCGGTTTTCGCGTCGATTTAGTGCTTTAGGTAATTTTGTAATTAATTATATAATTATATAATTATATATATATATATATATATATATAGAATGAATAGGGCCGATCTTCATCTTCTTCACGTAAGAAACCGCCGGCCCCTTGTACGAGAGAAACGTAACCGCCGAGCCTTGCCTTCGGACGCCGATTCCCGGAGCGTTTGTGGACGGAATTCGATTCCGAGAGTGGATACGGATTGCTCTCGCCGAGACCTTCATTCCTGCGGTAAGAAATTCGATTTTCGTGGAGTTTTGGAAGGATTGGAATTTTCAGTTTTGGAAGTTTTCCGCCATTAATGGCCGAGTCTTTGTTCTAGGTGTTGCGGCCGTCTTGATCCGTGCGAAGAGGAGGAAAGCAGTCCAAAGCTTCGCTTAGATTTGAGGCAAGTGGTATTCTTGCCCTTGCCAAGTGTTTCCTTTGATTTTATTTGCTGAAATTGAACTCCCGGTTAGCCTAGGTTAGAGGCCTTGTTATTCTCATTTTTTCTTGCTACCTATAGGGCTTAGTTCTTCCTACTGAAACCCCCCCACCCCTATGTGGTGATGTTTGGAATCCAAATTGTCGGCGTGAAGCCGTTGTTTTCCTTCATTTTTGATTGTTGCTCCGGTTCGGGCGTAGCCGAGGGGGAGAGTTAGGAGGGGGGTGTGGTTGCCAATTTCCCTCGTTAAGATATTATTCGAGTGGTTAGGCATAGTTTGAATGGTAGTAGCGTGAGACGTTGATAGTTGTCTACTGCTACTGCAGTGGCGTGAGTCGTGTGCGCGTTCCGGTGTCGTTCGAAAAATTCCAAATGGTACAGGTTTGCCGCGCACGGTCATCAGCCTTTAGGGCGCACGACCACTGGTCGTGTGCATCTGTTTGTGCGCGTAAAATTTCTTTTTCCAAAGTTCTGTCTCGGGCAATCGCACGAGCGCTGACAACAGTACGCACGACCAGTGATCGTGCGACAGTGATCGTGCGCAGTTGCTAGGTTTTCTGTCAGGTTTCCAGGTTCGTTTCGCACGATCATCAGCCAATGAGTGCGCACGACCACTGACCGTGCGCCACTGACCGTGCGTTTTGTATATTTCCTTTTGCTAGGCGTATTTAGCTGATTTCGAGTGCGGGAGTTTTAGATACTCAAGTAACAGGAAAATTACTCGAGTTCTGGATCTTCTGCCTTGGTCGTTCGACTACCGTCGAGCTCCGTTTTCTTTAGTGGGTTTGTGGGTAGTAAACTTTATTTTGGCGCCGAGTGAGACTAGCTCACTCAACGCCAAGGTTTAGGTAGGCACTGAGTGGGTTTCACTCAACGCCTAGTCGTGTTGGTTTATTTCAACACTCTTCCTTTACCTTGTATTTCGTTTCCGAGTGGATTTTCCAGTTGTATTTCTGGGTTTTCCTTGTCGGCCGTTTTCTTTATTTTCCTAAAGGCCGAATCGTGGGTCGTGGATAGTAGTGGGGGTTATAGCTCTTTATGGGGGTGGAGTTTTGTGATATAGCCAAGGCCACCCATGGATTTCTTGCTCCAGGTACGGGCTGGGCATGTCGGGTGGAAGGTCCCTTGTGTGTTCACGTATTGACCCTCGAGCTTTTGACTTGGACATGGTGGATTGGGGGACTGCGTTTGCCTTCGATCCGGTTCCTCGTTATTGTTTTTGCTACTATCACTTCCCACAGTTTAGGGTGTTAGAAGTTTCTTCCGTGGTAGTTTTGCAGCATTTTGGCTCTTGGCAGCCTAGTAGGCCCTGCAGGATGTGGTTCCTGGGCTGGGTCGTTGCTGTTTCTTTGCACGTTGTGCATTTCTTGTGGTCCTGTTTTGGACATTTGTGACTCTTTCTACTGCATGTTTCCTGTTATTTTCGTCCTTTTGGTTGACTCTTTCATGCAGTTTTACCTTGATTTTAGCTTGCTGAGGTATTCTGTTTTCTTTTGGAATACCCCAGGTTCTGAGCTGTAGCCAGTCTGGTGGCTAGTTGGAGGTGGTGTTGTTGGTGGACTTCCGGACTTTAGAGTTTTGTTTACCTTGTTTGTGAGGTTGTTTTTCAGTACTTTCTTACAGACATATATGTGTGCTGGTGGGTTCGTGTCAGGTTTGTTGGCGCCCACTAGTAGTTTTTACCTTGTACTAGATATACACTATTGCTGCTACCATTTATTTTTCTGGAGATAGTCTACTTGCTTGAGAAGGTTTTTATGCTAGGTTGCTAGTTATTTTTAAACTATAAATACTATTATAAATGAAGCTCATGATCAGCATGTTTTTATAAACTTAATCACTACTTTCCAAATCACGTACGAAAACCGTTTTCTTATATATATTATATAAACTGAGTGTAGTGTCTTGCATAGTATGAGTGGTTCCTTGGGACCCTTATGCGCTCTTTAGGGTGTAAAACCTAATCAAAGTATTTTTCCGCAGCGTTTAAATATAGTTTTCTTTTGTGGACTAGATGATCCACTGAGCCGAGGATACGGACTCTAAACATAACTAATTTTCTATTTCATTAAGCACATGATTTTTCTTGCATAAAGATTGTAGTTGGATTTGCCTGAGCGTCAGCAGTTATCCCCTGCTTGACGTGGCATCATGACGCGTGTTTTCTCTTACTCTGATAATTCTTAATTCGGAGAAAATGCGGGTTGTGACATAGGGTGTGAGACTTATGGGTTCTAATAAAAAGAGTTTGGTCTACTCTCACCCTAACAAAATCATTTTCCAGAAGAAAGCATGCTAGGGTCTCATACCATGCTCTAGGAGCTTGCTTGAGACCATATAATGCTTTATGCAATTTGAAAACATAGTCAGGGTGAGTTAGAGAGATAAAACCTGGAGGTTGTCTAACATAGACTTCCTCTTTGATGTCCCCATTGAGAAATGCACTCTTCACATCCATCTGGTAAACTTGAAGCCTTTGTGAGCACCATAAGCTAGGAATATTCTAATGGCCTCTAACCTTGCAACTGGTGCAAAGGTCTGGTCATAGTCTATTCCTTCTTGTTGAGAGTAGCCTTGAGCAATTAGCCTTGCCTTGTTTCTGGCAATAACTCCTTGATCATCCAGCTTGTTTCTGAACACCCACTTTGTTCCAACAATGGAGTGATCCTTTGTCTTAGGCACTAGTTCCCAAACCTTATTCCTTTCAAATTGATGCAACTCCTCTTGCATTGCAATGATCCAGTGTGGATCTTGCTCTGCATCTTGAATGGATTGAGGCTCAACTTGAGATAGTAAGCAAGTGTGCATCAGGTTCTGGTTGACCTGATTTCTGGTTTGCACACCACTGAGATCTCTCCAATTACTTGGGTGATTGGATGATCTCTTGTTGTTACTAAATCAACGGGGGTGTTGATTGTTCACCAACCAGTGTTGTTGTTTCCTCTTGTGGAATAACAACTGGCCCTTTAGGATGATTTTCTCAAGAGGTTCAACTTCTTCTTCATCATCACTGCTCTCAATCTTTTGTTGAGAGGTTGTATTCTCTTCTTTAACCTGTAATCTGTCCATACTTTCTGAAATAGAGTGTACCTGCAAAGGTTCTATGGTAGAAGTAGACTTCTCCTTATAACACATTTTAGTCTCATCAAAAGTTACATGAACAGATTCTTCAATTTTACAGGAAGATTTATTATATACCCTATATGCCTTGCTGATCATAAAGTATCCCAGAAACACTCCTTCATCAGCTTTAGCTTGGAATTTTGCTAGATACTTCTTGTCATTATTATGAATATAACAAGTACAGCCAAAAATTTTAAAAATAATCTATTTTAGGTTTCTTCCCTTTGAGCAATTCATAGGAAGTCTTGCCCTTTAGTTTATGTATCAGGCTTCTGTTTAGCACATAGTTGGAGGTGTTCACTGCCTCAGCCCAATAGGATAGAGGTAGGTGAGCATCTGTCAACAATGTAGTAGCAGATTCAATAGGGTTCTATTTTCCCTTTCAGCTACCCCATTTTGTTGAGGAGTTCTAGGAGCTGAGAAAGTGTGCCTGATCCTTCACTTTGACAGAACTCTTGCATAAGAAGAGAATCAAACTCTGTCCCATGATCACTTTGATCAGGAAATGTGAGTGTTGAACTCAATCTGTATACATTTGAGAAACTCTGTCAAACACTTAAAGTTATCAGACTTTTTCCTCAGAAAGAATACCCATGTGAATCTTGAGAAGTCATCTACAATCACTAAAGTATAGGACTTCCCTCCTAGGCTTTGTACTGATATGGGTCCAAAAAGATCCATGTGCAACAAATACAGAATCCTAGGTGAATCACTCTAATTAAGTGACTTAAAGCTATTTTAGTTTTGGCTTGCCTAATTGACAAGCCCTGCAGAGTCCTTCCTTCTTGTAGGGGCCAGAAGGTAGTCCTCTAACAAGGTTGTCCTTGGAGCTTTGAAATGGTTCTAAGTTAGATGTCCTAATCTCTTATGTCATAAAACATTTGGCTTAGATATGGAATTGAATAAACGATGTCTACTTTAGATGAAAGAAAATCTACTAAGTAAATGTTACCTGTCCTTTTACCTGTTAACACAGTTGTGTTATCCTCTGACTTGATCTTGCACAGGGATTTGTTGAAAGTCACCTTGTATCCTTCATCACATAGCTGACTGATACTTATCAGATTGTGCTTCAGTCCTTCTACATATGCCACCTTCTGAAAGTTACTGAGCCTATCTGACAGCACCATATCCTTTGGTTTGGGCCAAAATTTGAATCACCAAAATCACTTTGGGTCCAAGTTTGGTTATGAAGGATGATAGGTTTCTCCTTGTTCCCTGTCATGTGCTTTGAGCACCCACTATCCAGATACCATTGTTGGTTAGATATTGGATAGGTCCTTCCACCTGCACATGAACAGCTTATTTGTTTTTGACCCAGTTAACCTTGGGCCTAGGATGACATCCTTTGAATTCAGAAATGAAAGACATCTCAGGTTGACTCTTATAAGCCTTCAGGATGGTATCTCCTAGAGGTACTATCCATTCATTATAGGGGTTAAAGCCTTGGGATGTGGGACTTCTAAGGATTGAATCTAGATGTTCCATTGAAGGAATGTTCACAGACCTGATCTCTGTTCGACGATCGTCGAACTGAGGTCGACGATCTTAGGTCAGATCGTCGATCTCTGTTCGAAGATCGATTATACTGAAGTTCAGAGTCCTGGATATCGTTGAGCTGACGTCGATGATTTTGGGTTAGACCGTCGAGATCTGTTCGACGATCATCGAGCTCTGTTTGACGATCATCCGAAGCTCTGCTCGACGCAATCTGTTGAACTGAAATTTTCTCTGGCAATCTGCATTCTTCCAAGCACACCACTACTCTTATTACTCCGTTTCCTTTGTCAGAGACAAATTTGATTGGAGTTGTTAATATTATAGGTTGGCTGGATGAGGCACCCAAGCCCAGTGTACTATGAATCTAGAGTTCACTGTGCTTGTAATGTCCATCAGTCTGATACTTCTCCCATTTAGGGATTCTTCAAACTTTTTGGCCTTTGATAGTTCACTTTTCAGTGAAGCTATCTCCTCCCTTACAGCATTCTAACTCCTCAGAGAGTTTGAGGTTATTTGAGTTTAGGACACTGTATTCAGATAATTTTTTCCGAGAGAGATTATCTCTTTCTCAGATTTTAGTAAGTCCAACCACAATGTCTTAAATTCAATTTTAAAGTCCTCAGAATTAAAATCAAAGAGTTTATTACATGATCTTCTTCTGGTTGAGTTTCTGAGTCTGAATCTGATTCTGAATCAGAGTTTTGCTGTGAGGCATTGATAGCCATCATACAAAATTCTTTTTCATCTGCATCATCTTCATCATCACTGGAGCTGGATGAAGTTTCAGAATCCTCTTCTATCTCACTCCATGTCTCAGCAACAAAGCCCTTCCTTGTATGTTTGTTCTTGCTGGGGAGGATTTGTCTGTGCTGTTCTTTTTAAAGTCTTTCTCTTTCCTTCTTTCTCTTCTATCCTTTCTGTCCTTGTTCTTGTTTTCTAGACAGTCAGGCACAATGTGGCCTGGTTTCCTGCAGCCAAAGCATATAATTTCTTTATCATTATTTGACTTATCATACCTTGGTTTATCATGTCCTTTGTATGGCCTTTTTCTGAAGTCTTTTCTCTAGCCAGTTTGTAAAATCTTTTGGCCAGTAGGCTGA